>OW028578.1:19902514-21102514 GCA_932294295.1 Alitta virens | reverse complement strand
CATTGTGCTTAATGTAGAATGATAAATTATTGAGTAAACATTTGTTTTCTTATGTTGTATTATTTTAGTTGAATGTTTATAATTATAAAATGTAAAATTAATATTAGCCCAACAAAAACAATTATATCAAATTGAATATTTTATGAAATGCTTATAGTGATCACTTTATATGACCAGCTGCAGGCAGACGTAATGATGAAATGATAAGGCATGGAGTCCAGGGTATTTTACTTGTAACCCTCAACAAATTATAACTAAAATGAGCACAACAAAAAGTTTGTAATATTTCTTGGTGTATGCATACACTCCAGTGATATTTAGCTCATAAAAAAGCTTTAGTTCATGATTCAAACTCAGGACCTCCAGAGGAGCTGGTAATACCTTACCCACTAGACCAATAAACTGTTTATAAAAGTCTATATAGTTTATTTTTGTGTTATGGTAGTTTCTCCATTGTAATGTAGCCATTAAGCCAGGTAGCTACATGTTTGAGTGTTTAGCATGTCTTTGACATGTATTTCGCATGTTGCTACATGGATGCTACATGATCTATAGAAAGTAGGCCTGTTGCCATGGATACAAATAAACAGACCCAAATTCCCTGTTCACCTAATTATTGGTGCCTAGTGTTACTGAAATAATCATGCTATTTGAATTAAAATGAAAGTAAAGGTCAGACCTCACCTCACCCTAATATAATTAGTAGAATCAATTTATTATGAGATTTAAATATAAGTATTTTAGTAGTTTTTGGTACTTTTATTTTTGTTATTCTTATACTTTATCAAGGGGTATTTCCGACGTTTCCAGCCCAAACGTACATTTATATTAGTAAAAAATATTCTGGTTACCAAGTTACTTTACTAGGAAAACATTTCAATGTTTATGTAATAAACATTTTTAAAAGATAAATTTGTGGTAAGATCTTTGACAATTCATAAAATGTCACGAGCTATCAAATGAAATCTTAGTCTTTTTTGTCTTTCTTTTGTTTCAGGAAAGTCCCCTTCAAAATTTTCTCTGAATTTATCGTCAAGCAGCGAGGGAAGTCCTTCGAAAATCAGCGCCTCCGACTACGCTCAATACATGAAGAGGTTTGTTTATTCTTCTATTTTCAGAGTTTTCTGGATGTCTGTAGCTTAGCTACTTCCCCTTCCCCAAGTATTAAAAAATATCCTTCAAAAAATTTAGAAATGATATTGCGAAAAGCACATTCTAGAAGTTGTCCTACAGAACGGCGAAACCTCCGGAAAAACCTGGATTTTTGTATTCGGTATATTGTCAATTACAAACCAGATCTAAAATCGATGGCGCTTGATGGCGCTTATGTTGAAACTAAACCTTAGGTATGTTTAAAGTAACTTCACTGTCATTCCGCAATTGAGAAAATGTGGTAGACCTGGCTGTTTCTGGCATTCTGAGTGTCTGTAATTGTTCTTTTGTAAGCATGAAAACCAACCTAATATTATATACCTTGATATTAAGACCACCTGAAATTAAAGACCACTTCTGTGATTTCCAAGGGTGGTCTTAATTATGGGGTTCCATGATTTAAAATAACTGGTTAAGGTACCTGCCAATTCCATATTGGCCAGCTCTGCTGAAGGTCCCAGGTTTGATCTCCGGCCTGGAAACTCTTCATGAACTGCACCCCACCTTGATGTCGATCGCATGAGATGTTAAATTGGAGGTGCCTTGTACTCGGTGTATATGCTGAGGCAAGTAAAATAACCCAACCGTGTTGTAAATGTGTAATAACATGGTGTTGACCCCAAGCCCCATCATCTCATCATTATGTCTGCCTCTGCCAGCTGGTCCTATAAGCTGACTACGCTTTAGACCCAGTAGCATTGAGACATATAGACATTAGATAACAAGTTGGACAAAAAGACTTAAATTATAAAATAGTTAGGAAAAATCTCACATTCGACGATGTCCTGCATGTGATACTCTTATATACCTCTGAGTTTGTTTTAAAATAATTAATAAAATAATCGTTTCTTAATATTTGACATCACATTACTGTTAAGGATGTTTTATAAACATAACAGACTTCTATTTTCATATTTAATAAAATTTCCAATCTCACTGTACTAATTGTGTTCATGGCAACTGAAAAGGTTTATAGTTAATCAATGAGGCGAAATTCATTGTAAATTGAAAATATAGGAAAAATCTTTATTCACAATTGGGTGATATGCTCAAAAGCGCTCTATCACATAACTTTAATAACAGCTGCTAAAATTCAACATGTTTGCCAAAATTCACATTTTGTCAGGAACATGTGTGTGAAATTTGGATATTAATGTCAATATACATATTTTTTTTTCCGCTAAGTAATAAAGAAAAAATACAGGCTGAAATTTCAAACTTCAATAAAACACAACATATTAGTATAATATGATATTTAGTGTAATTGAATAATAATGAAAATACCATGTAGATTATAATTTATATGATTATGATTGATAATGCAAAAATAGATGGATTGATAGATAGGTAGAAAGAGATAGATAGATAGCAGGATAGATAGATAGATAGACAGATAGATGATAAATAGTGAGTTTCTTTGCTTAATACTTACTTACCTACTTACTTACATGTCTCTCTCATTGATAATTTGATTATACTTGAAATCAAGCTGAATATAAAAGTAATGCACCTAACTTAAATTCTTAATTATTCTCTTCATATTCATATATTCAGAATTTACTCAAATGTGACTCGAATTCCCAAGAGTTTAATCAAGTTCTATATTTAGCCCTAGGCTGCTACCATGGTAACGCTTCAAGCTAAATTCTTTTGAGGAAAAAAATGTTTTTGCAAATTCCTAAAAGTAGCAAAAAGTCATTTATGACCATGTAAAAAAATGGCCCCAGTCGAAATATATGCAAATTGAGTCAGTCAGTGGACTTTCAAAAATCATTTGCAATGACTCATACACAACTTGCTAATAAGTTGATTTCATTCAAAAGCACATTTCTTGAAAACAAAACGTATTTGGACTATGCATATCATTTTGATTTTAATTCTCAAATGAATTACATGAATAATTATCACTTCTTTTTTTTTCTAATTTTTTCAATTTTGTTTTAGTTATTCTTGTCTTTGAAATGACTAATTGAACTGGACTGACCGGATTTTTTTTAAATTGGATAGCAATAGTTTCCTGTCTCTCAGTCTTTTTACAAGTAATCAATCAATCAATCAATCAATCTATCAATCTATCAATCTACCTATCTATCAATTCTATCTATCTATCTATCTATCTATCTATCTAACTATCTATCTATCTATCTATCTATCTATCTATCTATCTATCTATCTATCTACCTATCTATCTATCTATCTATCTACCTATCTATCTAGCTATCTAGCTATCTAGCTATCTATCTCTTTCTTTCTTTCTATTTAAATAAATTTATTTTACTTATTTCAAAATTGTTCAAAAAGTCGTCTGCTTCATGCCACGAGCGATATTAGATGAAAATGTCAGTAGAATATTATGTTGCAAAAACCATAACAATGAACTGAATGTGCAGTGTGAGAAAATGGCTAAAATATGCAGTGTGCCCCCGAGCTATTAAGGAAATTCTGCTTAATTACATATTCTGGACAATCAGGCAAAACTGTCATTAAAAGTTTGGACTACTTTTACCAGGCGTAATCATATATACATGTCAGGAAATAATTCGGTTTGGGTCATAAAATGCAGATTCCTACATCTATTGTTTTTAGTAATTACCACAGAAGACCATAATTATGCATGCCTGTTACATGCTCATTACTAAACAGCTGTCCCTGTGATTTTTCTATGCATTATAATGATAATATGTTGCTATATTATGTTGGTAAATATTAAATAATAAAGAGAACATGCTATGAAATACTAAATGTTTTATTAGTAATTAATTTATGATGTCAATTTTTATACATAAATATTATATATCAAAGTTCATAATATGATATTTTAGATATTATGTATGGTTCAAAATTAAGTATTAAAAACTTTGATATGAGCTTCGTTAATATATACTGATGGTATTACTTTTTTTTATCTAACAAATGTTTTAAAATGTGAAATTACTACATTACTTAATTTCTAATTAGTGCATGACGTTAATAAAAAACATTCCAAAAATTAAAAAAATGGGCTAAATACAAGTATTTTATCAAACTGCTATTGAATTGGCGTGTGATGTGAATATTATTCTAATTATTAATATTATAATTCATAATATATACATGAAAAATGTGCTACTTTGACTAATTAATAATTGATGTGTAACAGTAAATTATATGCAACATGTCGACTCATAATTTGCAACAAAAATGATTGCTCCTAGCTTGAGACATTTTGACCTAAACCAATTTTGAACAGCTGGTCACATGCTCTGTTGCTATAGCAACGCCTCTAATTACGTGTAGTCGCATAGCAACATGTTTTAATGAGTTTTATTTCGGAGCATGTGATGAATATATTGATATGTTTATCATGGTTTATCTGATTTTTTTTAACATTGATTTAAATTTATGAATATTCCAAAAAATGTGTGTTTTAAAAACAAGTATTATTCAATATTATATGACAACTTTGTTTGATTTTGAACTAGTAAAGCAATTTATATGGCATTATGTATATATTATATACATCCGCTCAACTTTCTGTCTAGCTGTCTCTCCTAACTGTCCGTCTAGCTAACGTATTTTTCTGGTTTTCTTGATTAGAAGCAAAAAACTCGAAATGTAATTTAGACATTTAGTCATCTAAAGAAATTGACAAAATATTTAGATATATATATATATATAAATTTCAAATACAGAAATTGTTGATAAATTTTGTTTTGCAAAAATGTTCCAGGATTTTCATGTAAATAGTGTATCCACCCATTCTGACATGAATTTTAATCACATTTTATGTTGATTTATTTGGTAAATTCCTGGATTTCATCAAGGATGCAATGTTTCAAATACATGGATTGTTTCATTTATATATTTTTTTTCTTTTTCATAACTTAATTGAATTATTTAGATTTTTACACCAAACTGATTGTCAGTTTCATTAATGACCCGCTATAACCTGCTATTTTTACGAAATTTAAGTCGGTGGCATTAAATTCTTGTTCAAATAATAAATTAGCTACCCGGAAATAAGATAATGGAATACTTTTCAGAAAATTTAAAATGATAAGCCAGTGATTTAATATACTCGCCGAACAGCAACATTTTAGTACTAAAAACTTATTTTAGATATACAGTTTTTTTAAGTATTCCTAATTTTGCCCTCGTTTTTTGCATTATTGTAAGTTATGATACCATTTTACGAAATAATGTTATTGTGTTTAAAATATAGTTGTTTATTTTACAATTATTTGTCTATTTTTTTTATTTATTTGCCAAATTCCAACTTTTATGCATAAATAAGGTAAAATTTCAACTTAGCCGCCATGCAGTATCACAAAGATATATAACAAATAAATACATAATAGATATAATTTTACTGTGTATAATTTTTATAGACCAACAGGCATTACCTTTTTACGAACAATGTGCAGCTTTTATAGCAGTTAAGCTTTCTGAAAAGTCGATAATGCATCCTGTTATGTAATATTATGTTGATAAACTGTTTAAATTTCGATAATTTGATTTTTTTTCTCTTGTAATACACGAAAATCTGGCAAAACATTTCAAAATAATATGTTCAACCAGGAAACGTTTCCATTTTATTTTCTTCATGTGGGCCAATATATATAAATATTATATATACATGAAGTTATAACTTGCAAGAAATTGGTATATATTTTTTTTTCTTTTCTTTCTTTATTTTGTTTTTTTCTTCTATCTATCAAATTTTTTTCTTTCTTCTTTCTTTCATTCATTCTTTCCTTAAAGTTACAAAGAAATGAAGCAAGAAAGAAGTAATTTCCTTTCATTTCTTACTTGCTTTAGTACTTCCTTGGGCCTTACTTACTTACTTACTTACTTACTCATTTATTTGAACAGCTGTATCAACACTCAGTTCTCACGTTCTTGCTTTTTGCTCTTTACTTTCTGTATTTTTTTTCTACAGCTACAATTTATGGAAACATATTTCAGAAATATTCCCAGCGTTTCTGCATTTCAGAAATATAATGTGAGTGGCATTATAAATTTCAGTGAAAATTGTGTTGCAAAAATCTAGACAGAAATATGCAGTGATATTCACGAGCACAGTTTCAAAAGGTTTTTCATATGGTTTCCATGGCAACATCAGGATTTTGGCCAAAAAGGCAGTTTTTACCATAAAGAGTGCCCCTGGCTTTTTATGGGAAGTCAAAAGTATATAACCTCATAAATAAAATGTAACTGTATTCAATCTCTAGGATATTCAACATGGTATGTCACCGTGTTTAGAAGTACCATTATTAGTCCATTAACAATCCAAAATCCTGACAGAACTTAATTTGACACAACTGTGATTTATATTGGAAGTCTTTCTGTTTGGTAAAGTTCTTTTATTTTCACACTGTTACATGTGTATTTTCTAATTTCACATATCAGGAGAATTTTGTGAAGGTTTTATCAATTATTGATTGATTTAGTGGGCCATCTAGTTTAATTTCGACCTACAGTACCAGAAAGAGTTTGGTTTATATATTGTTTGGTATTACAAGGCTTAGCCTAGTTTCAGTAGCTTCCACCAGGGGACTCGCTGAACAATTAGGTCAGTGGCCATCTAGCGGCATGACAATTATTGAGCCCATTTGCTAGAACTTCATAGTAAACTTAATTATCTGCTTTATTTCAGATTTTTCAGCTACGAACAGTGCAAAAGGGACGGTTGCAGAGAAATGTTATTGAAAGAACATTACCATTGCACTGACTGCAATTACAAGGTAGGAATTAATATATATAATACCTTTTTGCATTTCTCCTGCCCCCCACCCCCCCCTGCAATATTTCTTCATATATATTTTTAATGTAAAGTTTTTTATGATTTTTATGGCTCTAAGAGGACTAATAGCCCTTCCCAAAAATAGCGAATCTGCTCATCTGAATTGGAAAATAGAAATGCAATGAATTTTATCAGTTTGAACTATTCCATATTACTCGTGCATAGTTCAATGAGTGCAACACCACATTTTTGTGTACCATTTTCACATTGGTAAATCTTCAAAATCAATATATTGAGCATTCTGGCTGGAAGTGACATTGGCTTGTTTCGGAGCGGTAGGCAGGACTATAGCATAGCTGCTACGGCCCTACGGGTTTGCAGGTGACTGACGTTGAAACGCTTACAATCAATACCTTGTATATATATTTAAAAAAAAACGTAAAAAAAACTGTACACCAGAGGTTTTGACCACCCCTAGACCCTATAGTCAACAACCTCACGCAACAATCTCACGCAACAAGCAGGACTCCAACCGCCTATCCCAGTACCCTAGGCCACGGGGGACTGAATTCTGCACCATCTAGTCTGACAATTCATGCGTGTAACAACTTTACAATACATCCACTAGTTAAAGAACAATACCACCTAGCTAAGTGCTGGTAGGCAAGGTATTAGTGTACTGGGATCATAATAATCAAGCCAATGTTACAACCTAACAGTGATCTTGTAATGTAAATGTTACAATGCTTTTTTTATGTTCCTAATTTTTATTTATTTTTGTTAATTCAGGTGTTCATGAAGAAAGAGGACATGATTCGTCATTTCAAGTGGCACAAGAAAAGAGCGGAGTCGCTCCAATACGGATTTATGCGCTACAGTCCGACTGATGACTGCTCGGAGAGGTACCAGGACTGCATTCATAACAAGAAGCAAACACACTACCACTGCTTGCAGGTTGGTCAAAATGCTTAATAAAAGTTAATAAGGTCATAATAAATTTGTTTACACATGTATCTATACTTATATTAAGTTGTTAATGAAATTATTTAGCTCAGATAACTGCTGTACCAGGCTAAATCTTATCTCAGTTTAGGTACAAATGTAATTTCGAGAGAGGTACAAAATGTCGAGCTATTGCAAGTACTATTTCACACTGGAAATCAGAAATTGAATTTAACATAATTTATAGAAGTATTGATAACTTTTTTCTTAACCCATGTGAAAAATTCCTTCAAATATTAACAAGTAAAGATATTAACCTAAACTTTGCTCTTGGTAAATTCTTAAATATTGCATTACAATTGGACCGTAAAACATAAATACCAGGTTGTCAGTTATCATTGTACTAGTAATTGGCTAGTTAGGTAAATTTTCCATTACCTCCTGGACCTATCAGAGTGGCTGGTGCCACGTTGAATAAACCATTTCCAATATGTATGTGTGTGTAAATTCTTGTACATATCTTTTTCATTTTATTTATTCATGTGTAACCTTCATGATGGGTGCTCATTAAATATCAGTATTACCATTTGTTTGAATTGTATTAGGTGCTGAAAGCTACATATCTTTATTAGTAATCCCTTATCTGGATTTTGCACATGTATCTTTACTGAAATTACAATGTCAATAAAAGAATATATATATATATAAATAAAGCAGTGATTTAACACTCAGTTATTTTCTAATTTCCAGAGAGGTTGTGACAAGGTGTACATCAGCACCTCTGATGTCCAAATGCATGCAAACTTTCACCGCAAAGATTCTGCGATCATCCAGGAGGGTTTCCAGCGATTCAGAGCTACAGAGGACTGCAAGACACCAAACTGCGCTTTCTATGGACAGAGGACCACGCATTTCCACTGCCGCAGACAGGGTTGCAGTTTCACCTTCAAGAACAAGGCTGACATGGGTGAGGATGATGTTTATAAATGCCCACTTGAATTATTATATTTGTATCAGGATGAGGGAATGTTGTTTAGGTGAATGCATTAGTTCTCGTTTGTTGAATGAGATATACATCTATAGAGATCTCCCTCACATTGGCACATCATGTCTAAGGTTTTATAGTTAAAAAGATTTTGTAAGCTATTTGATTTATAAATTTAATTGTCTTGATATCCTGGTAGTGATATAATGTATGATGATCAGGAAAGGTGGAACTAATTTGCTTGAACCACATGTGTAGCAGAATGACATCTATAATTCTTAAATTCTTTACAAATCTGAAAGACAATAAAAAAATCATTATGCATGCTAAACATTGTTGTTTTTTGTTAATGATAGAAAAACACAAAGCATACCACCAGAAGGACGAGATTTTGGGCAAAGATGGTTTTAAGAAGTTCATGAAGTATGAGCACTGCACTTTCATTGGCTGCCGCTATTCAAAAGTCTCCAATCACATTCATTGCATTCGACCTGGGTGTGACTATGTTCTTCACTCAACTGGACAACTGTATTCTCACAAGCGTAAACATGAACGAAGGTAAGCCTCTCAGATATCAGAGATATATGTGATCCTGTTAGAAGTTTTGTGGCATGATACCCCACTGAAACCTACGCATTGCTGTGGTGTCAAGCAGTATGCTGTAATTGAGCCACTCATATAAATTCAGTGGTAGTATAGCAAACGGTCTTATTTTGTATCAATGCGTATGTGTGTATGTTATTATTGTACCTTAGGCCTTGGCTCTCTCCACAAAGAATTTCATTGTGTACAACAATGACAATAAAGATTATCTATCTTCTTTTATCTTATCTTATTTTCTTTCACAGAGATTTTGAGCATGCATATCGCAGATTTAAAACAACAGACGTTAAACCAAGGAACATACTACCAGCAGTTACCCAGCAGCAGCAACAGTTCATCAATGCGTTTGCCAAGAACCAGCAGCAGAAGCATCTTCCTTCACCTGCAAAACCCACAGCAGCTATGGTCCTGCCTACCACTCCGAAACAAGCCATTGTCACCTCCAGCCAGAATGCTGAATATATTGATCTTGAGGATTTACCGAAGATGAACAAAATGGATATAAACTTCAACAACACTAGTCTTATGAACGCTACCGTCACAACCACTCCCTCCATGACTGTTGAAGTAAACGCAGACCAACTAGATGATGAGGCTACAACTAAACCAGCCAAGTCGACTTTAGAAAAGCTAGCATCAAAGATCTCAGGGTCAGCGTTAGGAGATTCACTGTCGCTCCCTATTCCATCTGGGAAAGCCACCAATGCAGAATTGGGCCCGCTAGAACTCACAACAGATGATTCGAAGAACGGTCACTCTGGAATACCAAGTGCTATCCCAAGATTTGTTCCCAAGACTAGTCCGCCCATTAATGAGAAGAAGGAGAGGGATGAATCTTGGAAGAGGTACTTAACCAGGTAAGTTGTTCGGTTAATTTCCTTTGAGTCTTATTGCACTCACTGCTTCCTAGAACAATCTGTTCGATGTAATGCTGTGATATAAATGAAGCTTAATGGGAAATAGTAGTTGTACCAATCCTTGCATCACAATCTTTAAAACCGATTGATTAAAGATATTGGTGAACTCAGACCATTTTGGTTTTCAATTATGTTACAATTATACAAGCATCTTTTCATGTTCATTGTAACTACACTTTTGTGAATGAACAAATCCCAAAAGTACATGTCTTTCATTTCAATGTAATAACTAACCATTATAAATCAACCTTTCCAGGTACACTGCAAATGACCCATGTCACCCTCGATGTCAGTTCTTGTACAAGGACCACTATCATTGCAACATTGCAAACTGCAACATGATCTTCAAATCAAAAGATGGTGTCAGAGAACATGCTCGTTACCATGACCACCAAGATAGAATCTCTAGTCTGTCGTACAAAATTGTTGAGGCAGAAAAGGAATGTCCAGTCGACCCTAAGTGTGGCTACAGCAAAAATCTGCTTCATTATCATTGCTTATGGGTAAGTTGAAATAATTGAAATGTCTGTTGGAGAATATTCGGCTGAAATATTAAGCATGTATACTGAGCTCAATATGGATGACACACATTGTATGATCAATTTAGATTTTGGTCGTAATAACTTTGTTGTTGAAGTCTCCATGCAGGCCTTTGGTGCGAAATATCAATATTGTTTAGCAATTGTGTCAAGAATTTCCGAACTTAACTCTTGCAAATGTTAAGTTTTATGCCTCCTACCTTCATTTCATGTCATTTGGTTGTTTGTTTTCAGCCTGATTGTGGCGCCATAATTACTGCCAATGACCCTCCCTTCAGTCGACTTGAGCACCATAAGATACACGAATATGCCAGAGTGGCTTGTGGCAAAGGAGTGCGCCCAGCTAACCCCAACAGCGCTCAAGATCACATGAAACGTCGAAGGGGACGTCCTCCGAAGTACCCCAAGAATGAGATTCCTGTTGTTCCAAAGGTGTGGTGAAACTGTCTGTTTGATCATTACTTAAGAATTGGTGACCCTCTGCCAGTTTGTGTCAAATACTTTGCTGACCTGCTCATTTAGTGACTTTCCTCAACAACTTTTTGATTGTGCAATGTGCATTACTGATTTACTAGCTCATGCAGTACAGTGAATTTTTTATAACGTTTCATAGAAGTTGGGTTCATAATTTGCGATAAACAGTATGATATATTGATAACATTTCTCAGATTTAGAGGATTCTAAGTTTTATATTCAGCCTTTTTCCAAAAGACCTATCATTTTCCTCTGATTCAATGTAGGTTAAGCAAGTGCTCATTAAATATGTTGCTGTTTGTCTACAACTTTACTTTTTCCTGTTGCAGGACACTATGACAGATGAAGAGATTCAGAAAGCTTTACGTAATGATAAGACAGGCATGCAAGCCTCTTTGGCCAGTGGGTTCAAGAAATACAATCAAGCAGAACCATGCCCCGATTATAATTGTGTGTTTTACCTGAAAGAGCACTACCACTGTGTGAGACCCCGTTGCCACCATTCAACTGACAGGGTGGATGTTCTCAATCTGCACGCAAAAGATTTTCACAATTATATCACCTTGCTGGAAGGATTTGAATACTTCGATCCAAGAGTAGACTGTCGTCGGCCTCACTGTCACAATAACAGGGCGAACAAGCATTTCCACTGCACAAGACCAAGGTGTGATTACTCTTTCGTCAGATACAGCACTATGGCTCAACACGACAAAAAACACAAGTTGGCGGAGATGAGTAAAGAGCTGTCGTCTCCGCAATTAGCTCTACCAAAAACCCTTGCTGAGCTGCAACAATTAGGGCTGACACTACCCCTGACATTGCCTGGATCTGCAGCTCAAGTAAATGCAATGCAACAACTGCTTCAGAATGCTGCTCTGCAAAACCTAGGAGCAATCAGAGACAAGGATGGAAATATCATCAAAACTAAAGGGACATTTTATCCCATACCTTCACAGAACAAAGGCGCAGGTGACCTGTTATCCCAGAAGGGAAGCCCTGGTGCCCATAAACCAAAGATCACCAACTCAGGTTTAGTCAATATCGCTCCTAAACCTAACATGCCATCTGAACATGGTATGGCTTTGCCGCTGACAATGTTGCTGCAGCAGAAAGCGACCAACACCGTACCCCAGATGGACTGGTTGACACTATGCATGAGAATGCACTATGGCCAGATGCAAAATTGTGGACGTCCATTCTGCAAATTAAAGAAGAAAGACCATTACCATTGTTTCGATTGCAGTCAGGCGTTCTCTGACCCTGACAGGCTGAAGATTCACATCGCAAAACATGGCGTACGTCTTGAGAAAATTGGTGGGTCAAACACCACGACCCAAGATGAACAGACGTCGAAAATGCAGGTGGAAGAAACATCCAACGAAGGTTTGGATTTGACTATTAAGAAGTTGAGACAAGATGAAAACAAGAAACACGAAGATCAAATCCAAGATGATGAAATTGACCCATCGTCTTCGCTCAATTTGAACCCCTCCACGTTCTCTAATTTGCTCAATCCGAATTACTTGGGAAAGCACAATCCACAATTAGCAACTGAAGATGATGAGAGTGAGGAGGAAGGAGCACTGGTGATGGATTTCTCTACACAGGATAATGATGATGACGATGAAGATGATGAGGAGGATGAGGAGGAGGATGAGGAAGCAGGGAATCGAGATGACAATTTTGGACAAGATGACAGTCAAAGTCTAGATTTGTCAATTGACCAATCAAATGGCAATCACAAAGAAGAGCAAAGTGAGAATAAATCAAATGGATCATCTGAACATAAACAAGAAAGTGCTGATGTCTTTGATGGGACTCCAACAGCTGATACCCAAGTCTCTTTTTCACGTCACTCAGGCCGCAAAAGAACAGCTCCAAAACATGATGATTTCATAAACTCTGATATCTTAGTCACTAAACAGAGGAGAGTCTCGTCATCGTCAACTGTGGATGCGAGTCCTGCTCTAAAATCACCCCCTAAAGAAGCAAAGGAGGAGAATCTACCTGAAGGATATGCTAAGTACAGATTCACAGAAGATTGTGGGTATGAAAGGTGTGCATATAGACTGACCAACACCCACTATCATTGCACACGAGCTGAGTGTGGATTCTCCTTCTCCGATCGGTCTCGTTTATCGCAACACCAGCAACGACATGATCGTTACGACACCTTAATGGGTGATGAATTCACCCAGCACCGATTGCATCAGTCTTGCGAGCGACCAGATTGCGAGTTGTCAAAGAAATCATCTCATTTCCACTGTCAGCGCTGCGAGTTTGCTTGCACCGATTCATCGAAAGTCTTGGCACATCGTAAACAGCATGAGAAGCTAGACAACATTGCTTCGCTTGGGTTCGAACGTGTCCTCAGTACATCTGAATGCACCAACCTTGGCTGCATTTACAGTATGAAGCAGACGCATTACCACTGTCTTGTCGAAGAATGCAAGCAAGGCGTTCTTGGTCCGTCTATGATGCAGGCTCACCAGCAAAAGCACAATGCCAGTGCATAGCCATGTTTAAAGTAATTTATTGCGAGATTAGCAGCTATGGTTGACAACTGCTACTGAAACCAGCGGTTTGTTTGGCATGCAAACTAATAGAAATTCTATGATGTGTGTCCGAATTAGAAGAACAGACCAAGGGTCACATGTTGTACCGAACTTAGGTCTTGTTGTGGATTTACATCACAAGACATGCTGTAGGAATTTTCTCGTTTGATGTGTAGGCAATCAGTTGCTAGTTGGAGGTCTTTAATACCATTCATCGCGAGAATAGTCAATATATGATTTTTTGAATGGCTGATACAAGTAGGTAAATGACCTGCACATGAAAAATTACTCGAGTCAGTTAGGTTTATGTGATGCAGACTGTAAATAAATGTTAAGCCAACTTTTGTGCTGATAGTTCACTTGTTTAAGTGCCACTATTATATAAGGCATAGGTGTGATTTACCATTAGAAATGCACATTACTGTGAAATATGTTGCAGATAGCTCATTATGCAGTAAGAAAGTTAACTTGGGGATCATGTACAAACTGTGTATGGTACAGGTGATTGAAATCACTTGTTAGATTAATACTTATGCAGAAGTAGAAAAGCAATCAAAACTTGTGATAATTTTTATTACTAACAAAACAAACTCAGGTTTTTTTTCTTCATATAACATGAAATACATTTCAGTTACTTTGTGATTGCAAAATAATGATGATGATTCATCATAGCTTAAGGGATTTTTTCCCAATTAATACTGACCTTAGCTGCTGATTGGTGTTCATGCCTTCTTAAGTTATTACAAGGCTGTGGTCAAGTTGATTGTAGATTCGAAGCAAAAATTGAACGTGCATACAGCGATAGTATCTCGTTGAAAGAGCTGCCATATTGGCTTGTGCTATACCTTTGTATAAAGAGCACATCCCTGGATATATAGGCCTACAAGGAATTAGATAAGGATATTTCTAATGTTAGATTCTCATATTATTCTTGCTCTGTAGATGATGGCTTTGTTAGCATATCAGAAAATAAAATGAGACTTCCCAACATCTTTCTCGATAAGTTCAGGGTGGTCGCTTTTAACATGTGACAAAGATAAATTAGACGTAACATGGGAAACATTTAGACAGGAATTTCATACTTCCGTCCCATGAAATATTATTGAAAGTATTGGTGAGGAAGCAACATACTGCAAACATCTACCTTATAACAAATTTTATGTTGGGCCTAAATGGTAAAAATTTGAAAAATCTGGTCATACTTTGGCCTTAATCATTTGTTAGTGTTGGGCAACATGTTACATATATCACTGTTAGTGTCTCCAATACTGCTATGCAAACAACTGTCGTTGAGTTAAAGTTAGTGCGGTTTGACTGTCAGAGAATGTATTATCACCTTGAATTATCACCAACATGTGCGTGAGCAGTATTTCAAATCTCTTGTAACGCTGATGTTGTTTGATGTATTCAATACTATTAATTTTACCTGAGGGTTATCCATACTGTTACATAAACATCCATCTTTTCATCTCATGGTGTTTCATGGTATGTGTTAGTCAAGGTGTTGTTCCTACATGTATACAGTCCTTATGATATACTGGGCCAGTTACCACTTGATTGAAATATTTACCAAGGGGTGATCAAAAGGTGATGAAACAAAGGGTGATGATACATTCACATACACAATGTGCTAAAGAATATGTAAGAATATGCATTGTGTAATCATTTGTTAACTAAGTCTTTCTTACAAAACCTTTAAGAAGGAAGATATTCTTCATTGTTGGTTGGTCAATATTGTTACGAAACTACATGTTAGTTGTCAGTAAATTGATGATGCTTCGCATGAAACATTCACATTTTGAAACCAGTACAGCAAAACTAGGCTAACTCATAAATTTTATTTTACATTTTTGTTAATTGTGTGTAGGATGACTGTTATTAATGTGATAGATGTTATTGTAGAAACAAATCTATGCATTACTGGTTTGATGGTCCATACAATACTTCAGTCTTTCCACTATTAGCTGAGATTTTGTCAACACAAGCAATTTACTTGTTAACATCTATGCAATTACATTTTTGTAAAATATGCTGTTATTGTGTGTGGATAGTCATTGCAGTATGTGGTAGAATTTCACTGTTAAGACCTAGTATGTCTGAAATGTAGTAGCTTCAATGGTGTGGTTTACCCGAATTAGGTTATACCAGCAGAAATGGGCAAATTTTCCTGTGGTCTTAATATTGAGGTGGTCTTTATGATGAGGTCCACTGAATTGGCATAATGTCATTGTAAACTATTGTCCATGGCAGTTGTAAAAAAATCACAATCACTTTGTTAATACCATGTCACAAATGAAAATTCTATGCTTTGTTGATACATAGCTAAATATGTGATACAAATGTCTTGAACTGCAACTGTAAAACTTAGGCATGAAAGTAATGTTTGAAGATATGGATGTCACATACTTAATGGAATATATGTGAATGATGTAATATGTCAATAACAAATTTTCAGCACATGCGTAATTGAAAAATCTTTTTTCACGTTGTTTGGCTTAGAATTGCATCAATCAGATAAACCTAAATAATAATTGTTAAACTTAGGGATAGCTTTATAATTATCCAAATGTAGGAGTTTTAATGAAGTAGAAATTTAAATTTATCACTATTCATATGTAATACTGGTAATATTTTCAGTGTAATATGAGATTACATTTTTTTCTTAAATTTTAATCTTAAATGTCTGTGTGAGTAGGCTGTGTGAGATTGTACAATTTCTTTGATATATTGATACAGTTTGGTACTTAGCTTCTACAAGCGTTGGTAATATTTAATGTCAGAATAATTTTTAAATGTCAGATGAATTTACTTTTTTCGATAGCGCAATTTTACTCGTTGACGCATGTCACCACATGAATAATTAATAACTGAAATGCAATCTTTGAAATAAGTCAAATTTGAGTAAGGGTTACACCATTAAGAATGTATTTCTCAGGTTGTTTCCTTTGTCAGTTGTTGTCATTATGTGGAATTTAAGAATGTTTTCTTGGCTTTACTTTTGCACATTGATGATATAGTTAATTGCCTTGAGGAAATGTCGTGGTTTATTTCTACAATGATCATTCACATCTGTTTTCCTCCTCTATCATTCCCTAAAGGCTCATCTTTAGCTGTGACAAATGATGGTTAGATATCTGCAAAACCAAGGCCATGATGTGATAAACTTCCAAACCATTTTTCTCTTGAGCATTCCACTGCACTTAAGCGCCCTCTTGTTATTTTTTTCAAAGACTAGTGCTGCCTCTTGCGCTTTTGCTGAACACTAAACATACTGTACATTCCTTTAAAGCCTTTTTTACTTTTTGCTTTTCTTCAATATTTTAAGTCATATTTTTGTTACTTTTAATAAAGGTACTGGGTGAAAGGATACATAATGCACAAAATGTATTGATAATACAATTTTTAGTTTTATATTAATTACAAAATGGGATTTTTATTATTTGTAAATATATATGAGTGGTTGAGGTTGTTATTGAATTAAGCTGTTGGATTGTTGCAATTGTTTCATAGCATTTTTCTTGTTAATTAAATTGATTCATCACTAGTTTAAAGTTTGTTGTACAATTACAATTATAATTTGTTATGTTTATGAAATATGGGAATATAGATGGTGTTAGATTCCAGAAGAACATGTTAATATGTTAAGATGATATATTACTTATTTTCTTGTTGAAAATGTTTCACATGCGTATAGCCTTGACAATGAGATTTGACACAAATTATTTGTATTGTTAATAAATTTATGTTATGAACAAAAAATTAAGAAATGTTAATTAAAATTTTTTAAACGATTGCAAAATTATTTGCATTTTAGCCAAGCCACATAGGAGACGTAGAATTGTAGGCAGTGAGGGCAATGGGAAATGCTCGTCAGGGGAACTGCAGCCTGGCCACACAGGCTCGGCTTTGCATGAAAATTATTAAACTTATAAGTAGATTTCAATATTTAGTTAGATATTCAATTACATCAACTTCATATATTTTTTATATATATTTGATAAACCTTTTTCCATATTGATTCAATGTTATATAATAAACATTGCACCCATTAGGTCTGCCAGACTGGAGATTCTTAAAATTTTTAGATGGTTTTGGTTATCGGCAGTTGCTACAGACAATTTGGGCTATTGACAGATGCAGTGCCACAGACTTGCAGGTGATGAGGGCAACCTGTGGTGTAGGGTCATTATTCGGTGAAAGGGCCATCAGAGGCTGGCCATTATCCTGGACATACATGGCCCTAATCCTGGAAGGCTAGCCGGGCCGGGCCTTCACGGAAAAGTCTGGCCCCAATTAAGACAGGAAGACTGGCCCCTTTCTTGCCCTGAATTAGAAAGCCCCAGCCTAGTGGAGCTAGACTAGCCCCTTCACCGGAAGGTTGGCCCGAGAAAGCAAGATAGGCCTCTATGCCAGAGATTAGCGAAAGCCCAAGGGTGAGGTAGGCTGCTCCTTTCACCAAATGATGGCCCCTTCACCAGAGGGTGCTTATACATCTGAAGTGCCATATATAAGCTAAGATTTTCAATAGTCACTGACTTTTCAGGCGCATATCTATACACACTTCATATGCAGGACTCAAAAATGGCACTATTTTTCTAAGGCTACCTTTGAAAAATTTTAGTGTAAACAATATTATAAAAGCATCGTCATTGGAGGAACTGCCTTGCAGAGCTCCCCCTGTATTTTGGTAAGTCCCCCAAGTTCTTCCCCCCCCCCCTCATTAGTGGAGGCTCTTTAGGCCCAAAAACGGCAATATCGTTACGAGCTGGACAAAGGTATGGAACTTTCCCGGATTGAACCTCAGGAGATAAGCTTTGCAAAATGCTTAAGCTCCAAAAAGATATGCATGGGGAACATTTTGAAAAATAAGTTTCCATGGCAACAAGTGAGCTAATTCTGGTTTGGTTGTGAGACAACTTTATTCGGACCTGGAATTCATTTAAATTAAGCTAGAATAATGATTTTTTAGGCAATGATGCACAATGCCAAATTCCTCCAAATGCATATAAAAATAATGCGTCAGGCCAGGTTTGGTTTCCATGGAAATGAGTACATGTCTTCAAAATTGTATCTTTTTAAAGAAACAAATATATTAAATTCTACCAAGGCCAGTGTTACATGTTTATCTGTATTCTAAATCTTTTAATGAAAACTCAGGATTTCACTTTAAAAGAAAACACCTTAGTTCATCAGTTTTCTCTGATAATAAATTAGTAAAATGTGTTACTATGGCAACAGGTTTGACATACTGCTTTCACATAAAGCATGTATATGCTTGAATTACAAGAGAACTGCTGCAGATTGGGACTTAAAATTTTGCACAAAGGCACTTCCATGAAAAATCCATGAAAAGCGTTCTGAATCAAATCCCTGTATTAATTTAGGTTGCCATAGTAACTGCAAACATATTCCAAACAATTTCTTTAAAATTAAACAATCATTCTTGGAAACTAGATTATAGACAAGTCTACTATCCTGGTGACTTAAAATTGTATCTTTTGGAAGGTTAAGAATCCGGTCTTTTATTATTTTCCAATCGCCAAAATGTTTCCCACAGGAAATATTTGAGAAATATGTTTCTATGGCACCAGGTAGGCCAAACCAATCCCATGTGAAAGTTGAAACTTTTTGAATTACATTGAAGATACTATAGAGTGGCATTTGAAACATGGTAAATTTTGAACTTTTATAAATAACCTACAAAATACATTCAGAATAGAAGTGCTAACACAAGCTGGGTTGCAATGGTAACCGGCAATAGGTGCATAACAAATATAAAAATTTAAATTTAATATTTGAAAATGAACTTTAAAAAATAAATGTTTAATGGCCTAGTGACATTCATCTAAACAAATTTTTTAATTGAGGGACTGGTCTTTAATGATTTCAATGTTTTACTTTTGAATATGTGGTATCCATGGAAACTAGGGAGTTGTTCTAATGTCATGTTGAAAAATAAGTGGCCAATATGCAACCTTAGCCAATAGTAACAAAGAAATTTATCAAAATTTCCATACATATCTATGTAGACCTAGCAACAGAAATATAACAACTCAATGGAATTGCATTTGAATTGTGGTTTCCATGGCAACATGTTATCAAAAACAATGTATAAAAGTAAAACACTAAAACATTTTAAAAGATAGTTAAATAGGTTTCACGATTAATGTATTTTGACAAAATTGTTAACTTGACCTAATCCTATGTATGCAGAATGCATTAATGCAGTAACCATGGCAACTAACAAAAGCGATCAAAGTACATGCCTTTTTGACAAGGAGTATCCTATACAAAAGAGCTACCATGCCAACCAAGGTGATCTACTGGCTATACATACACATTCTGATGGCTTTCTAAGCGTCAATGCCAGAATGACAGATTGAATGGAAGCATTCCATAATTATCATAACTTTAATCTGTCAGTTATTGCCCTTATATGGTATAAGACAGCAAAGTAATTTTCTATTTTGAGAAAAACTGTCATTTCCTATGGAATATTTTAAACATTTAATAATATTTCCACTATTTTGAGAAATTTTATAGTCTTAATTTAAAATGAGTGTAAAATCAGCATTTCAAAGCCCAGTTGCTTAGATCATTCTCCATCCAGAACTATGCTAAACATTGCCAATAGGTGTTCGTGAAGGATCGAGCATATCTGTTCGTTACGTAGCAGCAATCTGGGTTGTTCTGGGCTGTTCTGGACGGTTTGAAGCGATTCAGCAGTATTTGAGAATCGGTTACAACAGTTTTGTGCATGAACAAAGCTGTCTGGGCACTTGGTGAAAGATTGTTTACATAAAAAAATGTCGCAGAAACCTAGTGGCATCATAGCGAAATGTAATGAAACGTAACAAAATGTGGTAGAACCTAGCAAATCAGGACAGAATCTGACATATTGACACCATGGGTGTGTCTGATATATTATTCATCTGATATGCCTAATATGGCAAAATGTAATGGCCTAATTAGCATAGTTCCTCATTAATTATCACTCATATTAAAAACACCCCACAACAGGTTATTTATATATATGTATCATTTAGTCAGGTTATTTATATATATCCATCTATAATTTATTCGTTCTTATGACATTACAGAAATTTGTTATGCTGTTTCCTGTTTTTTTTTTTAAATAACATGTCAGTTGCCATGGAAACATGCTAAACTTAAGGAGGAACCTAAGATTTTGCCACCTCTTAAAAATCTTCAGAAATGGTAATTTTATTACCATGATTGATAACCAAAGGGTTTAACTGTGCTTCAAAGTGCAGGTTGTGGCCCCTTTTTGAGCACATGCAGTACACTATCCAGAATTACAGGCTGTGGTTAGTTGCCATGGTAACTATTGCTGACAAACCAATATGAAGTCTTTTTTTTTAATTCATTGTATTCAGTGTGACAATCCTTCAAACCAATTTGCAGCATATTTTGACTCAATTACAGTAATTAACTGAAAAGACTAACTGAATTTAGGCCTAATCATATCCAGTATCTGAAGGTATGCATAGTTGCTTGCTTTGGTAACCAGTGGATACAAATCGAAATAAATAATTTTTTTATGTAGTCTTTTTTTGTAAAATAAGAGAAATATCTAATAGTAATCAAATGGGCTGACTGTTCACCACAACCACATCAGTTGAGCATATAATCAGACTAAAGGAAGGTGCAATTCATCATTTTGACAGACACCAGTTGCTCAAATCTTGATATCCTGCATTTTAGAGTAAATTTGAATTTAACAAATCTTCATAGAATGGGAAAGCAAAATAGACATCAACTGATATGGAGATTAAACACAATATTTTTACCCAATAAATTCTGTATTAATGATGAGGTTGAACATACTAATCTTATGTTTGGTCAATATAAGACCCACTAGACTTGGCACTATTGTATCAGCCGTATTGGCAGCCGTCTTGCATTTTACTCCCTTATTGTTTATCACCAAATCCCTGAAGAACGTGATTTAATGACTGATAATTGAAAATATGGATAATTTGGCAACTTGAATGGAATATTCATTTCTGAATACTGTGCATGTCAATATTTGTGTATGCTGTTGATGAAATACCAAATGCCAGCCACTTTGAACCCTAAGATTTGAAAATAAACAAACTCAGTGCTTAGCAACCATGTCATATGATAGGCGCCTACTTGATTTTGATTTTCTAATATTTTTTTTTACCTCTTCCATCACTAATTGTAGGCACTGTTAAATCCAATAGCATTTACTGGCAGATTAGCTGATCCGGCAGGGTATATTAGTGTATTTGGTAAATTTATTCCATTCATGCTTACCATGCCCAAGACGCTTACCTGGCCTTCTTTTTTTACATGACTTCGTACATTCAGCTCTTTAAGCATCTTTGTCTGCCTTGTCAAAGTACCATACTGTGGAATTTTG
Organism: Alitta virens; assembly: GCA_932294295.1. Classification (NCBI taxonomy): domain Eukaryota; kingdom Metazoa; phylum Annelida; class Polychaeta; order Phyllodocida; family Nereididae; genus Alitta; species Alitta virens. Next base: position 21,080,218 of record OW028578.1, on the reverse strand, counting down.
GTCGGTTTCGACTTCAGCATTAATCCCAATATTGTGCCAGCTTGTGTGGCCTACAATCTGCAGGTGGTGACATATTATGGACTATACCAGAGACATTTAGGCCCAGCAGCTAAACTTTTTTACAACGAGCGGCTGCGGGAAACTATGACCCGTAACATCACTATTGATGTTGTATTTTTATTGGTGATTGTGATTTGTGGTGTAATGTCATCAACTTGGTTATGTGTACCTCTCAGCATCCGCAAGGAGGCAGTTAAGTGACTCAGCTCCTTTCTATTGGCTCGGACCATACTGTTCACATAGACTGTAAAGAGATATGACAAAATAGAGTAGCAATATCAAACCATGGTCAAAGCACCTTACAGTAATAATATGTCCAGACTTTTGGATTTTGAAAAAAGAATGGGTGTGTAATGTAGTCATCATCCCAAGTGATGTTCTGCTTCAAGAGGATGCTGTGCTGGGGTAAGTACAACATCCCAGCCATCTTTGGTTGATTGCAAGTCCCATCATTACATCTGCCACAAGCAGATGAAATAAGATGAGATCTAATTTTGTTACATAGGGGCAAGCTTCAAACATCCAGTTTGCTGGTTTTTTAGATTGTCATAGAGAGACAAAATAATAATTAAGGCATTACACTCCAAGCAGTAGCTCACTAATGTCACAATGTTCACCAGCAGAACTGACACAATGTCACCATTCTAATGATAGCAGTACATAGATGATAGATAGGCCTACACAAAAATTACATTGTATATGAAGTAGGAACTGACGGATAGGTCTAATATATATATATACAGGGTCAGCCATTTTTTTTATTACTTGGGCTAAACATAAAGATCTACTATGCTCCTGGCCCAAGGGAATACTTTCGTAAGGGCTAACTTTCTTTTTAGCAGTGTTTGGTTATTAGCAAGGTGGTCACTCTGGCTCACCTGCCCAGTGGACGCCTGACATTTAGTTGCCTTTGAGTCATGTTCCTGCGTTCATCTTGATTGCTCTCTCTAATGAACGAGCTTTCCGTCAGGTGGAGCTGACCTTTATTGCGTTCTTTGACAATTTCTGCCAAAAGACGGCGCTTGTCCGGTGCGTAGCACCTTCGCTGGGGGCGCTGCGACTAGCTGACGCAGTACGCAGGTAGGGGCTGCCATTAGCCGGGAGGGATTCCTCCCGGTAGCGTGCGTGCGCATCCTAGGCTTTAACATTGGAAAAGCCTAGACCGGAACGTGATACCCAGTCTAAAAATAGCACAGCCAATCAGAAAATTCAGTTATTGGCCAATCAGCCATCCGGTATAGGTAGAGGCGACCTGCCTAACGCGTTCACGTTTAGGCAGGTCCCAGCCAACGTAGCACCGGTCTTTCTGAGAACTCACGCAATGCTCAAGGGATACGGTAAAAAAATAGATCGGTGAAAAGGCGTCGCAACGCCGTTAACACGCTTTTTCAGTCACTTTCACGAAATTCGACGGTAAAGTTGTGCAATTTCGTTATGCTGACAAAGTATCTGTCAAAAGAAAACATTTGCACCAGTTTCACAGAAAGTATTTCCTTTAAAAAAGAAAAACCAGGCGTAGTAATCGCACTACTTCATCTGCAGACGACGCGCGGAAGCATTTCCCTCCCCGATTTCAGGGGAGCGGCAAATCGGTTATGAGAAAGGCCGGTGCTTTGCACCGGATCGTAGCGCCCCCTTACGGAAGAAAACGGCTCTTTGATAAATGGGTTCGACTTTTGATAAATGGGGCGATTGACCTTTTTCGTCTGCTTGCGAACAATCTCACGGCCGGACACTGTTCTAAAGACGAAAATGAAAACGAGGTAATTCGAATTTTGTTATATTACAAAGGAACACCTGCTACGTTCATGACGTTAAACCTTAATTAAAAGTTTGCAACCTATTCAATAACTGAAATTTTACATGTACGCCAGTAGTTATTATTTTGTGAAAGGATTGTTTTCTAATAGATCAATAAATTTGTAGAAATAGTATTAAATGAACTGGCTTCAAAATGTCTAAAGATGGTAAAAAATTTCATTTTCTGCTGTTCATTTGGTTTCAAAATCAAAACGGTGGAACTGATTTCCCTAAAATTTTCGGCGGACGCTCACATCTACCAAATAAAGTTTAAATTATATAAATAACTGTTAAATATGTAGCACATGATTTCCTAATATGGCATGCTTGTGCGCACATGCAGTGGTATTGCACATGCAATGGCATTGGCACATGCAGTACAATTGGCACATACAGCCACCAGCCATTTTCCCCAGGCCCCAACCCCTTCTCCCTTGCCCCCTGGGCTAATCAACCATTAGATATTCATTCGATATTAGCCTTCGACAACCATTTCCCCTAGGCCCCAACCCCTTCTCCCTTGCCCCCTGTCCAAAACTTCATGTTCCACAGGTTAAGTCAGCCCAACTTACTCAAATTAAATCATCCTTGTTATCATAACACAAACAATTTAAGTTGAACTCCTACTAGAACTTTAAATATGTTAATTTGACTTAATCAGTCGAGTGAAATATCATGAAACAGTGCTCTACTGCTACCATATAATTGGTAATGATAGGCAGGTAACGCCCAGAGGCCTAGAGGCTCATTTTCACATTTAAACATTATTTCGAATGTGTTCCAGCTGCCCTATCGACTTCAAATTTTCACTATTCTTCAAAAGTGATCATTAGGAAAAAAAAGTGGTCGTAAGAGTTTGTTTTCCTAATATCTAGCATTCCCTACAGAATGGTAACGATATAACTTTGCCCCTCTTAAAAGACTATCATAGTTTATCATTTTCATCCCAGGTGTCAGGAAGAGACATTTCTCCCTTATCTGATAGCCTATTATGCCCCCTTTCTGAAGAAGTGAGCTCATGTCATTGTCACCAAGACCTCACCAGACAGCTAAAAACAGGGACCAAAAATGGGGTGCTGCTGACCTACTGAAGTCAGGTATGGGACATTTTACCCAGCATCCTGATGTCAGGAATACTTAATTTTGTGAACATTACTGACCGTCAGAATGACCCATGAAGTATAGTCTTCCTGACGGTAGTATAGCATCTTATTAACAGTTTTACTGACCGTCAGTATGGGAACATTTTACAGGCCCAACTGACCGTCAGGATGACTGGTCTGTGCAATATTCCCTGACGTCAGTATCACATCCAGACTAGCTATCATCCTGACAATGATAGCTACAGCAAAGCAATGGGTGAGGGTAGGAATTTACTGGCATACTAACGTCAGTTTGACCATATTTTTCATGAGGTACTGACTGTCAGCACAGTGCTCAAAATACTACTTCACTGACAATATCAGACAACATCAGCTAATGTCTGGATCACATTCTTTAATAGCACAACAGACTATCAGAATGGATATAAATCACCATACTTTCTGACAATTTAAGTGGTTTCTCAAAGCTGCAATAACTCAGTGACACACAAACAACACTTGACTACACATTTTATTTCAATACTGCATTCACATATATTACACATATTTTACACTATGTGTTTTCCTCTTAGTTTTACGCAAAGCCAGGCAGGGGCTCTCCTCGATATTCTCCTCAATATGCCCTTTTTCTTTCTCTTCTGGGTTGCGACCTGTAACATGATGATAAAACATTAAGCAATTCACATAGCCAGCCAATAATAGTCTACCATATTCTATCAAATGACTGCAGCTGTGCAAGCCTTAGAAAGATTTCCAATGTGCTTATGTAATTCTGATACTTACAAACTCAAATTAACTGAGTATAAATGTGTATGTGATGTTATATATATACATATATATGATTTTATTGACAGCTAAATATAACTCATTTATAAAGTAAATAAATTAATTCTGAGTTGGAATCTTAACATCTGAGTATGAGGATAAATTGGTAATATCCTTGATCTTACCTATACTGGTTTGGCCTTCATCTTTGCAAAAAGCTCCCACCTTTTTTGCCTTCTGCTGTCAAGTGACTGCTTTCTTCCAGAGGTCTGAATTTATAGTAATGACAAACATTTTATATGAGTTATACATATGTCACTGGTGTTGACACATACATAAAATGTGTGGAGATATGGTCATCTAGATATATGTTGAAACAAAGGCCTTTGGTTGAAATAATAGCTGAACAATACTTACTTGGGGAACAGATCTAGGTGTTAATGAAGCGGGGCTCGGAGGATGAACTCTCAAGATTGGGACAGGGTCATCCAGGGGAGCAGATTCTGGGGCATCATTTTTTTCTGCGCAAATCTGGAAATGCAATATTATATCACATTACTTTGATGGGTATAAATCTTTATATGGTTTGCGGTTTGCGAAGAAACATTTGGCATAATGACATAATTTACATTAATTTAGGTAAAGATTAGAATCATTAAAGTAGGTGTGGGCACCTATTAGTCATAAATAACTTGTTTATAATACAACTTTTTAAGATCAGATATCAATATGTTAGTCATGATAGCACTTACAGAGATTATCATTCACCGAGCTGGAGTAGGTGACATTGTGCTGCCATCAACATCTTGCAGGGTGCTGACGTCGCTGACAGGAGGGCTTGGTGATCGATGCTCAACTGACACTATAGGCCTGGGGGACACCTCACTTCTAGTATGGCCAAGTTGATTTTCCTCTAAAGACTAAATGAAAATGTCATCATTCAGTTTGTAATGTGTTATGTATCCAATTGGCTAGTGACATGGCAAAAAGAAACAATTTTGACAAAATGCACCTAAGTTTAGCAAATGTTTGTGGAATTAATGTACTTAGTGAAATAACATTACTCATAAAATTCTAGAGTTCAAAAAGTATTTAGAATTGGTCGATTTATTTCCGCATAATCTATCTATCACTAATCATATGTCATTTAACTGTTCTAATCTGCAATTCAAAAAGAACTGTCTGCCTGCTGCATAAGCTAGTGTCGTATGATGCTGGGAAGTGCATCTTCCGACCTCCTCAATAGTACTACGGATCAATATTAAATACAATGTTAATTACGATATATTTGACTCTAAATTGGCATTCTTTGTATTTTTATAAGTAGTTCGTTTAATGTATGTTCCAATAGCTATTAGTCATTGTGGATTGAAATATGTAAGTGTTTTCGTTATGTAATCATTAATTAGAATTTTAGATAGTATGAATCCATGTATTTGCATATTAAACTAGTAATTTGCGATAATTGTACTAATTAAACTTAAATAAGGTAATATTGTGACTTTTATGTAGTTATCCTTGTAATCTTCCCCACTGCAGGGGCTGAACTGTATTACTCATGAATATCTATTGTATTTTGTGTACAAGTCTTATGACTAATACGTTATATGTATTGTTCTTATATAAATTGAATTATTATATGTATTTGATATATAATGTGTAGCTTTGCTCGTTAATATTTTTGTAGGAAACCACTCATTCCTTGGTCAGTAAAACACAGAAGGGTAAAACTAAAAATAGCACTAATCTCCAAGCAGGCTGCTGCAGGAAGCAGGCATAGCTTCATCATGCCACTCTACAGCAGGCCATAGAGGGGGGGGTTCAGGTAGTAGATATATATTCCAGGTAAAGGGAAGGATGAGTCAGAGCTAGAACTAGAGAGAGAGAGAGAGAGCATAGAGAAGGATCCTGAGAGAGAGAGAAAGAAAGAGCAGCCAGTTGGGAGGAGCTGTGCACTCAGAAGACAGGAGATAGAATAGATTGAATTGGAAAGTTTAATATTTAGACTTTAATGTCGGTTATATGACAAGTGTATGACCCAGGAATGATGTGCCAAAGTGATTGAGGTATGTGTATTTATGTATCTACCTTTTAATTGTGTATTCATGTATTCATTGCATTAATAGTCTAAAGAGTGTTTTATTAAATAGTATGAAATTTATTTACCCTAGTGTTGCTCTATGATTTCAGATTCTAGTGACCTATAATGGAATGACTAGATCAATTCTGAAAATTATAGAGTAGGAACCACAAATATTATTCTGTGGGTACTACAAAATTAGTAGACAATAGTTCTTTATTGCGTAAATAAAATAAATAGACAGATCAGGCTCTCGGCTGATTCCAGAATTATCATACTTTTGATAAGACTTTTGTCACCTACTGGAAGATCCCGGATTTGGACTAATTAGTTTAACGAGCTATTAGTGCCAATCAATATGGTGGAGAATCCGGGTAGTAGGTAGAAGTGTGTTAATTCTGACTTGTGGTTGATTGCCTTGTCTAAGAGTGTAGATAAATGTACTTTGACTTTTTCTCCTCCCTCTCCTTGCCTAAAAACGTCCCTCTTAGGCACAGCTAAGTAGCTGAAAAGTTGGTTTAAGATTGTACATTGAATAGTCGCGGTTTTGTAATTTAAATGGATTTGCTTAAGAGCAAGATGCGGCCCTTTTTTGGGTCGAAAGAGGATGTGTGGAGGGAACGATTAACGAGGGCCCAGCAAGCTGCAGCCGATCCTTTGCAGTTCGCCCCTGTGTTTGTAGAACCCTCAGCGGCTCCCACCACCATTCCCGCAGTGCGTGTAGACACAATTCTGTTCACCAGTTCCAACGTATTTATGTCTCAGCATGCCATTGCCTCGCACTTTGGGGTGTACCTAGCTGAGCGATTTGATTACAAAAGGCCGGCAGACTGGTCTCGCTTGTCACTAGAATACATACATCCTATTTTCAGACAAGTAGCCTCTGCCCTTTTTAACACTAACATGATTGCTGGGACAGCAGCCCAGTTACTTGTCATGTTTCTTAATACTAAATTCCTCAAGCGAGAACAAGGTCTGGGAATGATGTCCAATGTGTGGGAAATTTTGATAAATGACCCTAGCCAATCCCCCATTTTCCCCACAGCAGATGTAGACTTGTTCATGCGTTATTATGTGGGACCATCCCTGGATAGTTTTAATCAGGAATTTATGTGGAAGCTAGTGCAAAAAATTGATAGGTTTTTGATTGCTGAGTTAAGTATGCCAAAATCCTACCTTGATGATATGCGTAAACAGATAGAGACTTGGTTTTCCATGTCAGCAGATCAAGTAGAAGGGGGAAATAAGAGCTCCCAAGAACAAGCACATGAGAGCGACAGGAGAAGAGAATATGCCAAATCTAAAAAACATCAAGAAAAAGATAGTGGACAAATGCCAAGATTTGACACAGTTAAACCAAAAGAGTCTGCCTATAGGGAAGAAGCTGAAATCTCATTTACTGACGAAATAGAGATAGAACAAATGGGGCAAAGATTAGAGGCATTGGAAAGATCAGTGGCGGATTCCACCAGTAAATTTATACATATTATGTCTGCCATTGACCCTAGAAAACAGCTGGGAAGACAAGAGCCAGCAACTTCCACACCCTGCTACCCCCCTGACCCACCTCCTTCCTCCAATCCTCAAGTAGGTGTTACAGACTACGTGGGCAAACCCCTCGGTCATCAGCTGAGAGTCCCAGGTCCATTAGATCCTACTTTTGATCAAGACTGGACGGAGCATGAGGCAGCTGAAATACCAGGGCCGACTATTCTGCGTCACCGGCGTGAACAGACAATGAACCCTGTTGACGATGACGAAGATATGGTTGACTTAGCTTTACATTTGTCCTTACGACCAGAAAAACAATGGCAGCATCAGAGTCAAAAAGGGGCTGAGAGCTATGTTAAAAAGGAGTATCCAGACTTCCCCTTGTCTCCTATCAGGCCTATCAGATCTAGTCCTGAGCCTGTTGTTAATGTTTATGCTGCGAGGGCAAGATTCCGAGGCTCTTGGAAGGGAGACCCCCCACTTGAAACCCCCAAGAATTCTCGACCCCAGAAGGCTAAGTCCTCGTCCAGTACACCGAAGGGAGTGGGGAAATTGTTCACTGCGCGGGGTGGGTCTAAAGACAAAATAACCCCTAAAAGTAGTGTAAGGAAAGAGGGACCTCCGCCTGACCCCTCAGACGGGTCAAGTGACTCTGATGGTGAACTGCATGTCACTATAGATGCTATGGCCTTGCGGAAAAAATTAACTTAATTTTTTCCAAATCTCTTTAAGGGTACAGGATCGGCCGCTGCAGCCCGAGGTCACTGGTATTCGTTCCAAGATTTCCTGCAATATCATGGAATCACCGGCAAGCGCTATGAGAGCACCGCCATTGCGCTGTTCAAATTGTCTTTGAAAGAAGCTGCCAGGTCTTGGTTTCAGGATCTACCCAAGAATCCCACCCTAGAATTGCTAAAAGATGAGTTCTTTAGCCGTTTTCATATAGATGTAGGCTCCAGGACCTCAGCTTCCCAGCAATTTTGGTACCTTGAAAGGGCTGAAGGGGAGTCATGGGGGGAAACGATTGAGAGATTGAAAATGCTCAATCATAAACTGGGCTATACTGAACAGACATTAATTGATAAAGTTCTTGAATTGTTGCCTGTTCAAGTGAGGCTAAGAATTCGCGAAATAGACCCAGATTCCCTTGATGAGGTGGCCTAGATAATCCGTTTTTATGAGCGTGAAGGCCTTGAAACGCAGAGTCAAACCACTTCTGGGGGCGCTCTGCGCAAAGGTAAGAGCAATGTAATGGAAATTAACCAAACAAACACGCAACCTGAAGTAAAATACATCTTAGCCACACAAGCAGCGTCGGTTAACACTGGTGATAATATGAGAAGAGCTGTACAAAGAAGGCCCCTTAGTGAAGTGGAGTGTTATTCCTGCCACAAACTCGGACATATCGCCAGAAATTGTCCTAATGTTAATCAAAGATCAAGGACCTCAAATTATCCTGGACCACCTTATAATTATTCACAACAACCCCAGAATTTCCAATACCAAAGTCCACCACAATATCCCCCTTACTGGACCCCTGCACCATATGGTCCCTACCCGCAACCTCAAGGGTATTCAGATCATTATGGGCCATACTCCTACCCCCCGTATGGGTCGTACCAGGCAACCCCTCCGCCCTCATGGCCACCAACAAACGCCCCCACTAACCGAGACCGTCAAGCCTCCAGGCCTCACAATAGTAGAGTGGAGGAGCGTGAAGCTGTGCCTGCTGGGCTAAATAACCCTGTGGTATCCCAAGATGTGCGTGAAGATCTAAAGCGAAATGAGTCTTTTCCTCGGGGAGCTCAGTAAAAGTGCCTACTGAGAGTCCCAAAACAAAGTGCACTCTAACAACTATTCAAGAAACATCTGAACCTGAGCTAGACAATGATCACAACGCCCCTCCCTGCTCGCATATTAACTCTGTTCAGAACGGGCAAGATAACAATTTTACAGGGTACACTTTGCTTTCTCCTGACATCTCCATTAATGCCCCTAGAAGAGTAGCGACGTTATCCATGGATGAAATTAATGGTCTTACTTGTTACTTAGGACGAGATCAGCAGGAAAGAATTAGAGTGGTAATTGACACTGGGGCCGTACGTTCACTTATTTCCAAGCAGACTGTATTAGAAAATGCCTATCTCTCGAATTTGCCACTAGAACCCATAGAAGACATGACCTTTTTTGCAGGAGATGATGGGACTATATTAGCTCAGCATGTTATTGGAGTAGAACTTACCACCCTTTCAGGCAACCACATTAGTGTCCCTCTTTTTGTGGCAGATGGCCTTACCAATGATTTGATTTTGATGGGAAATGACGTTCTGCAAGAATTGCGAGCAGTAATCAAAGTAGCTACCAAAGAAGTGCAAATAGAATATCCTGTTAATTACGTAGTAGCTGATGAAACGATTTGTCTTAAACCGCATGAAATGGGAATGATCATCGTGAAAATGCCTAATAATATCTGTCCCATGATACGCAGTCCTGTGGTCATTAGAGCAACTCCGATACTGACACCCCACGTGACTAATACACACCTACATTTTGTACACACCATGGCATATGTAGCCTGTGTAAACAACAGTAAATATGATCTGGTTATAAGGGGGGGGGGAGAAATCATGGGCAGCGTGGGAGAGCTGGACACGGCTCTTGTATGTCTTAAGGGAGAACCCAACTCTGAAAATGCCATAGTTCTTTTCACAGTAAAGAAGTCACTGGCCCCACACCGACGAAAGTTGTTTCGGCGTACCCCGAAGACTGAAAACCCTAGCCTCTCTAATAAACAACTGTCAACTGGACCAGACACCCAGATTAACATGCAGATGGAAGGACGACCCATCTGTCATTTACCTGACACCGAAACGGTGCGATTGAATAAATTAAATTACCCCTGGTTAGATGAGTTTGATATTAGAGACTTTTTGAACCGAAGCCAAATTGTGGATGCTACTCTGCAATTCTCTGACTCTGTGCTTGACAATGATTGCAAGGATGTCATAACCGAATTAATTCACAAACATAGTGAAGCCTTCGCCTGTTATGATGAAATAGGACTTATTCCAGACTATCAAGCCAAAATTGATGTGAAAGAATCATTTGAACCATTTTTATTGTGTCCTTACGCGGTGGCACCACATCTTTTAGAAGGCATGTCTTATGAATTGAATAAATTGTATCAGCATGGTATTATTGAAAAAGGACCTGCCACTTGCTTTTCTCCAGTTTTTGTACGTGCCAAACCTGATGGGAAAAGCGTTAGATTAATCCTAGATGCACGTCAACTCAACGATATGGTTACTCCAAAGTGTCACCCTCTCCTTACGAGACCTGAATTACATGTTAAGCTTGCTTGCTTGAAAAATGTTAGGTACATTACAGCGCTTGACGTTTCACATGCTTTCTATTCAGTGTCTCTAGACCAAGACAGCCGAAAATTGCTCGGACTCAGTCTCAGCAATTCAGTCTCGTACCGTCTTACGCGTCTACCGATGGGTGGCACCCGATCTTTGCAGTCGTGGTGTGAGGCCCTCGACATGGTCCTGCGTGACCTACAGTACCATGAACAGGTAGCCCACTACGCTGATGATATATACATCATGAGCGCCACATTCGAGCAACACATTCAAACGTTGGAAGAAATTCTAGAGAGAATTAAGCGCTACAACTTGAAATTAAATCTAAAGAAATCTCAGTTTTGCGGACGTCAAACTGCTATTCTCGGGTTCGATTTCACATTAGGGAAGGAAGGACTCCAAGTTCTGGTTCCGAAGTCCAAAGTGTCGGTGGCAGCGCGTATGCATGAACCCACCACAAGAAAGGACATCATTCCCAGGACATCTCCCGCACTTCCGAGAGATCGCTAAGCCCTTATATTCTCTCACCAGTTCTAGGAAAGATTTTGAATGGCTGGAAGAACACCAGAAGGCTTTTAATGCTTTGAAAGAACTTCTAGTTAATCCTGAGGTACTCGAAGTACCTATAGCCGGTTTTGCATACACTGTCAGAGTCGACACTAGTCTCGAAGGAATGGGATGTATGCTCGTACAAAAAAAAACAAATATTAATGGGAATGGCGTTCATGAGGCCGTGATAGCTTATGACTCTAAAGCATTTAGAAATCCACCCAAAATTGAGTCGTCAGCAGAATTGGAATTGTTTGGCATTACTCTAGCCATTATCACTTTCAAACATTATTTGTCTGGCGAGCATTTTGAGGTTGAAACTGATAGTAGCGGAGCCATGGGCATTTTGAAACCAAAATCACATCAGAATAAAGACGCTTCTCGCACAGTTGTTAGATTGCTTGAGAAACTTATACCATATTCCTTTACAGTGCGTCACATGTCTGGATCTATATTACTGAAATCGGTCGATTTTTTATCACACAAAGTATTTAGTGCAGAGGACCCCGACACATGGGTTTGGCCATTTGCCCGTGAAGATAAGTTATGGACTGATAATGCAAATAGTGTGCTTAACATTCTAGGAATTCAAGATGATACCGAGCCGAGATATAATCTGCGGCAAAACAGAAATGTGCCCTTGCGTTTTAGAGATGAGGAACAGGGATATCAACTGCAACCAGATGCAACCCTGGATTCTGCTAATCTTAGCAGTAACCCTATGACTCATGCAGGAAAGAGCAGTGAGAGTGAAGGGGTAGAGAGAACAGTTGAAGTTGAGGAGGGAGGGCTGGTAGCTTCTGAGGGTCGACACTCAGATGCTCCCTTCCCCCCTTTTTCTGATGCTTTGGACTCTCCCCCTGTTTCAGATGAAAGTGAAGTAGATCTTAGACCAAGTAACCCCTTTGATCCTCAAGGTGGGCCTTAAACCCATGTTGACAAGGAAGGACGCTTCATTGTCACATTGGAAGACCTACGGGAAATTCCGTTGGATGAAATTAAGGCAGGGAGACTCATTTGGTCTGAGTTATGTCGAAAAGACATTAAAATTACACACATACCCAGTCAAACTAGTATAAATTCATATTTTGATGCTATATTAAAAGAATGTGACCTAGACTTGATGATGTCTCTTAGCAAAGAAGAGCTCATACAACATCAGCAATTGTCATTGGAATGGGGAAATTTATGCAGATTCTTATCCCAGGGTCTCCTCCCCTCAGACCAGCGACTTTGCCGGCGTGTTTTAACTCAGGCGGAATTCTTTGGGCTGGTTGACGGAATGCTTGTACACCTCCTATCCCGTGAAAATGAACCTCTGTGGGTCCGCCCCGTTTTGACAGAAGAAGACACACTGAAAGTCGTATCAAGAGCTCACTTAGATCCGAGGCAACACCATCTTGGTTGCTCAAAGTTATACAATCTCTTGAAACGGCAGTTCTATGGACTGCGTCTGTACAGTACTGTCAGACAGTTTGTTGAAAACTGCCCTATATGTTTGCAGAAGCGACCCCCGCCTAGTAAATTTGATAACTTTGATTTTGATCCCGAATTTATTCCCCGAAGCAGACAAGCAATGGACTTATGGTATGCCGACATTAAAGTATTGCCCCAATCATGTGAAGGGTATAAATATCTTCTTGTTGTTGCAGACGACTTTTCACGCTTTGTATTTGCTGAACCATTAAAAACCAGAACCAGTCAAGAGATCACTGATTGTCTTTTACGCATTGTATCATGAATGGGTCCTCCTGGGAAAATCCTGGCTGACAGTGACAGATCATTTACGGCAAAATGTTTTGAGATCAGCTGCAAGATTTTAGGAATAGAATTGGAATTTATTCCTGTGTTTGCCCACCACTTCAGTTTTGCTGAGCGGGCCATAGGAGCCATACAACTCGTCTTTTAACACTTGTAGCCAAAAATAGAAACCATGATTGGCTCCAGGAAGTCCAATTTGCTGTCTGGGGTGTCAAAATGACTCCCATGTATGATGATTATACGCCGTTCGAGCTATTTTATGGACGTGTGTGTAATTATAAGACTGATTTGGCCACACTGCAGGTCGTTCCTATTGACAACACGTCCGAATCATATAAGGAGTATATCAATATGATTCATGAACGAATGGAACAAATGCGCAGAGACATTATTGAACAGAGAACTTTGAGGCGACAAGTAGAGGCTAGAAGACAGAGAAATTGCCGGCACACCAGGAACAACTGGGTGCCAGGACAATTTTGTTATGTCTGGGTTCCCCAGTACAAGACCGGCCTTGTTACAAATAGTCGCAAACTTAACTTCAATTATGTGGGTCCACTCGTATTAGTACGTAAACACCCTAATTTTGTTACTTTGTGTGCCCTGGACGGAACTCTAATCACCCAACCCATTCATGTCAGACGAGTGCGAATAGCCAAAATTAAGATACAGAGATCCTACGCCTCAACAATCGGTCAATTAACTGAATTGATCATTTCACTTCCAATTGAACTCCAAACACAATTTCATTCCCAATTATCTATGTTAAACGATATCAAGAAAATATGTCAGGTGTTGAAAGAGCATTCAGTTGATGTAGAGAATTCATCTGAAGCCAGAGATAGTTCCCAACACCAGACCCCGCATTCTGACGACTAATCAATAAATGAGGCGCCCACGAACCACTGCATAAATTATGTTTATTGTCTTTGTTTGGTAACATATTGAACAGAGAAGCAGTCGTCATGTCTCTGGGTGAGTATTTGATAGTATTATTGTTTAGTTATATGTCCTATTATTGCCAATGTACCACATTAAACTGCATGAATACCACGTGTGCTGAGAGAGAAGTCCGACAACTCCAGCAAGGCCTGTATACAGGGCTAAAAATATCTGAACAAGAATGGAATGCCAGGATCAGGCCTCATCACCTTGCAATGGTGAGTCACTTGTGGTTTACCCCTTCCCAGAATCTCTCCATGCTATCTTTAGGGTCGATTATACGGAAAGGCTCTAGGGTTACAAATTTGGACTTGTCTTACTGGCCTATTCATGCTCTGCAAATTCCCCTTGATGTTAGACAATGTTTTCTGTATATGAAACTGAATTCACTACTTGGTCTGAACGTTTTTAGCTATACCACTGAAGCATTACAATGGCTAGGAGGACTTAGAAAATTATATCTTAGATTGCATCAAAACACATGGTCCCGTTTTCCACAGTTTGGTAAAATTAAACATTTACATATTCATGGACTAGAAATTGTAACAATTGGAACTCTTTATTTTGGCCGAGAATGTCAAATTGAGCATTTATCCTTAACCTTTCCAAAATTGTTAGAAATTCTACCCAATGCCCTGACTAAATGTCACTCACTGAAAAGTTTTGTACTCAAGGCCGATTCATTATTAATCCCAGCCTCCAATCTTTAACGTTTCAATCCACAACTTCACTTCGTGTCTATAACTGCAAATAAATGGCTCTATCCTGCCTCTCTGTCTCAATTAATCTGTGATAGAATGAAATCTCCCTGCCATGTATCCAAGGTGCACATACAGGCTGATAGTCCACTTCCCAGTAGTTTGCTAGGGCCCAATGTATTATTAGATGAATTACACATCATCAGCAATGACTCTCAATACATCAACACCATTCACCCTGGTATAAATTTATATTTAAATAAACTCAGACTAGATAACGCTCAAATTATGTTCCACAAAACCATGTTAGGCATTCCTGTATGTATCAGACACCTTCAGATTTTTAATCAATCACATGAAAATCTTAGATGGCTCAAAGGAGTTGAATTGGCCACCACCCGGACCCTCCAAGTAAACTTCAATAATCTTACTGATATCGGATACTTAACAAAGCCCCACCACATGAATATGATTCAATTAGACTTGTCTTACAATGTGATCCAAAATCCCATCTTATAC
Source organism: Alitta virens (assembly GCA_932294295.1). NCBI lineage: Eukaryota > Metazoa > Annelida > Polychaeta > Phyllodocida > Nereididae > Alitta > Alitta virens. Next base: position 21,065,088 of record OW028578.1, on the reverse strand, counting down.
TTCACACATTTTCAACAAATACAATCCGTAGATCTCTCCAATAACGCATTAACCTATATACAATTAGTCTTCCCCAGCACATCTCTCAAATTTCTAAATCTCAGTCACAATGCCCTAACAAATTTAAATATAGCCATCACAAAAGTAACATCTTTTACATTGGACCTATCCCATAATAAACTCCTTGAAGTCTCAGCCCTCACCTCCATTTTAGGGGAGATAGATTACATTGATCTTAAGCACAATCGACTCATAGACGTTAGCGCTCTGCAACAGCTAAATTTAGAATGCCCCACCACATTGGATATCACGAAAAACCCTCTTGAATGCTCTTGCACGAACGCCCGCAGCCTTTTATGGGCCGACAAACAGAGGCACACAATCCGGCGCGAGCGCTGCTGGGAGCAACCCCCTTCCCCCTGCGTCGATGCAGACAACACCTGGACGTCCCAGCGCGTGCTTCAGAAGTTGGCAAACACAGACACTGCCAGCAACGCAACCTTGATAGGTGATTCCTCTGATTGGGATTACTTTGATACCGACCGCAAATAACTCTACTTTTTATTACAGCTATTCACATTTGTAGAATCAAGATTGAACTACATGATTATGCCGTTAACTCCAGGTAAGTTAATGTTCATTACTTGTGTTTGGTTTGCTGCTGTACTTGGTGAAAATGTAGAGTCTGAGCGAAATGTTCAAGATACCCTTCTTCGTGAAAAATATGGAGTTGGTTTCCAACCCATGGGCTAGCTGGTCATCAGTCCTCACCTGATGACCTTGAATTTCATGATACCTTTCCGAAACTGGACCTCCACCCCTGTTAACCTCCCTCCTGAAGTGAACACATCAAATACTTTTTGTGGACCGACTTTAATTCATAGAAATTAGATAGGCAGGAAACAAATTACATGCAACTGTGAAAATGTGAAATGTGTCAAGCAAATCTATGTGACAGTTCATCATTAGCAGTTTGTCAGTTTGTCTGGGTGTGAACACCACATACCTCCCCCCAGAACTGTGGCTAAAATGTAACTGTCCCGCTATCCTGGTACCGAACTGGCGGACGTCTTTGTCGTTGAGGGCGATTATTTGTGCGATTGGGAGTGGGTCTGAAGGGGACATGGGGCACTGTGGGATTACGAGAAGTAGTGTTCTTTGATGTGGGAGGATTGGAGGACGCCTTCCGAGGTCGCCCACGTTGCTTAGGGATAGCCACTCGCACTGGCTGGTCAAGGTCGAGGTGGGCTGGTTTCAAACGGTCGATTGAAACCTTTTCAGCTTTCCCACCCATATCGATGATGAAGACCTTCTCTCCGGGGCATATGACTTTAAATGGGCCTTGATATAGGTGCTGCAATGCGGTTCTGTGGTTGTCACGTCTGACGAATACATATGCACATTGGTAGAGTTCTTGTGGTACAGCCACAGCATGCGAGCCATGTTGAGATGTGGGAACAGGTACAAGGGAGCCTACCTTGTTTCGAAGGGTTGGGAGAAATGCTGTAGGCTGCAGTGTAGTAGATGAGGCACGAATGAAGTCACCTGGAACTGTGAGTGGTTAGCCAAACACCAGTTCTGCGGAAGAAGTGCCCAAGTCCTCTTTTGGAGCTGTGCGAATTCCTAAAAGGACCCACGGAAGTTCATCAACCCAGTTTGGGCCTGTAAGGCGGGCACGTAAAGCAGCTTTCATGTGACGATGAAAACGTTCCACTAGGCCGTTAGCTTGGGGATGATAAGCTGTAGTTCTGCTGTGTCGCACACCCAGTAGCTTAGTCAGCGAAGCCCACAAGTCGGAAGTGAACTGACTTCCACGATCAGAAGATATCTCTGAAGGAATTCCGAATCTCGCAATCCACTGACTCACCAAAGCTCGAGCACACGACAAGGTAGAGATGTCTGTTAATGGAATTGCCTCTGGCCATCTTGTAAATCTGTCTACAATTGTAAAGAGGTATGTGTAGCCTTGAGATGATGGCAGTGGGCCAACTAGGTTGATATGGTCAAATCTACGATGAGGAATCTTGAAAACATCAAGTGGTGCTTTGACATGGCGATGAATCTTGGCCGTTTGACAAGCAATGCAAGCCTTGGCCCAGGCTCCAACTTGTTTATGAAGACCATGCCAGACGAATTTACTGGCCACCAAAGTACGAGTTGCTTGAATTGAGGGGTGTGACAAATGGTGGACAGCTTCAAACACACGTCGTCTCCAGGAGGAGGGCACAATGGGACGGGCACGTCCTGTGGAAATGTCACAAAGCAGTGGTTCCTGTAGGACCAAAGGGAATGTCTTCCAAGACAAGACCACTAACTGCAGTGCGGTAAGCAATGACCTCTGGATCCTTTGCTTGGGCAGCAGCCATAGCTGAATAATCAATGTCTAACTCCGTTGTGATGGCATTAATAACTGAGCGAGAGAGGGCATCTGCAACACAATTGTCTTTGCCAGCTACATGCCTGATGTCCGTCGTAAATTCAGAAATTGCAGCTAGATGACGTTGCTGCCTCGGAGACCATGGCTCAGTCACTTTGGCGAAGGCAAAAGTTAATGGCTTATGATCAGTATATGCGACAAATGGACGGGCTTCAAGAAAGTATTTAAAGTGTCTCACCGCAAAGTAAAGTCCAAGAAGCTCCCTGTCAAATGTGCTATACTTGCGCTCTGGGGGACGAAGTTGACGACTGAAGAATGCTAGAGGTAGCCAATTATCATCAATAAGCTGTTCAAGAACACCTCCAACTGCAATATCGGAAGCGTCCACAGTAAGTGAGATAGGTGCTTCTGGGTGAGGATGGACCAACATAGTAGCTTGTGCCAATGCTTCCTTTGTCTGTTCGAAGGCCATATCATCCGTCCACTCAACTAACTTTGCTTTTCCTGATACTGCACTGTATAGCGGACGCATAATGGCAGCAGCATGAGGGATGAAACGATGGTAAAAGTTCACCATGCCAAGGAACTCCTGCAAAGCCTTAGTTGACGTGGGTTTGGGAAAGTCTGTAATCGCTTGCACTTTCTTATCCAAAGGAAAAGCACCAAGGTTGTTGATACGATGACCCAAGAAATCAATTTCAGAAGCACCAAACTTACATTTTGTTGGAGATATGACCAGTCCATGTTCCCGAAGTCGTTCGAACACCAAACGCAAATGGATTTTATGCTCATGCTCAGAATGGCTAACAGTAGAACAGTATCCATAAGCCTTTGAAATGCTTGTCCAGCATTTTTAAGTCCGAAAGGCATACGGAGGAACTCAAATAATCCAAATGGTGTTATAATTGCAGTTTTTGGGATGTCATCGGGATGGACAGGAATTTGATGGTAGCCACGCACAAGATCAATCTTTGAGAAGATAGTGCATCCAGCCAGGTTTGCAGAAAAGTCCTGGATATGTGGGATGGGATATCGATCGGGTATTGTGGCATTGTTCAAGCGTCTATAATCCCCACAAGGTCTCCAGCTGCCAGATTGTTTAGGGACCATATGGAGTGGAGATGACCATTGACTGCTGGACCTTCGAACTATTCCTAAGGCCTCCATATGTTTAAATTCTTCCTTTGCAATTGCCAGCTTATCTGGGGGTAACCGCCGGGCTCGACTGTGGATAGGTGGACCTTCAGTGGGAATGAAAAGTTCTACGCCATGGCGAACAGTAGAACAGGAGAATGTGGGAGTGAGTATCTCAGGAAATTCAGCAAGTATATCAGCATATGTCCTATCCATGGACACACTGTGAATACCAAGATACTGGCCGGTGGTCTGGTTCAGCATGACTGAGGAGAATGTAGTTGTGTTAATTAGACGCTGGCCTTTAATGTCCACCATGAGATTAAATGAACAAAGGAAGTCAGCTCCTAAAAGTGGTTGGGTAACATTGGCAATAACGAATGTCCAATTAAACAAGCGACCATCAAGTGAAAGTGCGATATTCCGAGATCCATAAGAGCGAATTGCAGTACCATTTGCAGCCTCAAGTTGGGGACCAGAATTTCCAGAACGTGTGTCTGCACCTGTGGCAGGAAAAACGCTCACCCTTGCTCCAGTGTCGATGAGGAAGTTGCGGCCAGAATTTCCATCCCTTACATACAGCAGTTGTGGACGGCAATGTGATTGAGACATTGCATCTTGCATTTTACAGGTGTTGATGTGTTGCACTTCTTGTTTGCCGGTCGTCAAAGGAACTACTGGGGACCGGCTTGATCGTTTCCCGGATGTTTACAAGGTGGATAGCATTTATGGGCATGTTCTCCAAACTTGCTGTGGTAGTAGCACCAATCAGGATGAGCTTTATCATTCTTTTGGGCACTTTCTTTTCTTTTGCTGACTCGATGAATGATATGGGTGGCTGACTGTTGCTTAGCCAACAACAAAATGTCTGCTCGTTGAGCTAGAGCCCTAGGGTCTTTGAAATCAGAATCAGCAATTTGCATACGGATATCTTCAGGTAAATGTTCCAGGAAAATTTGTTCAGCAAGTAGGCAAAAATTGTGACCATCTAATAATGACAACATTTCATCCATGAGTTCTGAGGGTTTGCGGTCACCCAAGTTATTAATATGAAGAAGTCTACTTGCCCTGTCATGACGATTGAGTCCATATGTATCAATAAGTCTTTGTTTCAGGTAATCATATTTTCCTTCTGCAGGAGGATTTGCTAAGATGTCAAGAATGCGACTGGCTGTTGTTTGGTCAAGTGCTGAGACCACATAGTAATATTTTGTAATATCCTGAGTCACATTTTTGATATGAAATTGAGCTTCTGCCTGTGTGAACCAAATGTTGGGGTGAGCAGTCCAAAATGTAGGCAGCTTAATTGCAACAGCACTAATTCCTGTGTGCTCAGTCATGTTGAATGTAAAATCCAATACACTCAAGTCAGGGTCACCATTGAAGTGAACACATCAAATACTTTTTGTGGACTGACTTTAATTCATAGAAATTAGATAGGTAGGAAACAAATTACATGCAACTGTGAAAATGTGAAATGTGTCAAGCAAATCTATGTGACAGTTCATCATTAGCAGTTTGTCTGGGTGTGAACACCACACTCCTACCATAACCTCTGTCTGTATGAACCCAAATATGACCAATAACTACATAGGCAAAATTTGCAAACATCAACTCCCCTCCCTCTATTTGTACTTGAACATTTCTAAAGACTGGGAACGACGTATAGAGAATTTACAACAAGAATTCCAAGACTTGCGTGTTGATATACAACCTGATCCACCCACCAGGCGCAAGAGAGCATTGACAGGTTTGATTTTAGGTGGTATAGGCTGGGCTGCTGGTCAAGGAATTAAAACTTTAATTGATCTTAAAAGAGATAGGGATCTTAAAAAAGGTCTCTCTATACTGGCCCAGCAACAAGAATCTCAAGGAAAATCAATAATATCCCTTAAGCGAGAATTAGCACACTATATTACTTTAGATTTACAGCAGCAAACAAACACTTACATGAAATTATCACAAATGGAGCAGCAGATTGCCAGGACCCGACAGGAGGTAAGTGGACTTTTTAATGCTTTCATATCTATCACTTCAGCCTGGACAAAAAGACAATAACAATACCTCTGTTATCAAACCTGGTACAATTAAGGGCTGACCTTGCTACCCTCGCTTTCTCTTAATTGCCAGAAGTTTACTACTCTGATTTACAAATTTTGAATAACTTTAGGGATGCACAAAGAGGGATACTGCAACACGGCTTATTAGACCGTGAGGTGCTGCAGAAAACACTCACTATGGCCACTGAACAATTAAAAGAATGGCAGCCTGATTACCAGTTTGTTACTAATAACTTAAATCAGATCTATATGGATAACAGAGTCAGAGTATCGGTTACACCGAGGGGGGCCATAGTACAAATTCCTCTAGAAGTTATTAAAAGACATACCCCCATTATGGCCCTCTACAATATTGTATTCCAGTACCTCTAAATCAAACAAAAGACTTATCAAATTTAGCATCCAAAATTGATATCACTGACACATACTTTGGCGTCTCAGATACTCACTATGTACTTATAAATCAAAAACAGCTAGATGCATGCCATAATGTCCGAGCACACCACCTAACTGTTTGCCCCTTAACTTTCCCTCTCCTTAGACGAAATTTTCCCTCCTGCGCTGTCAGTTTATACGAACAACACAATAATGATGAAGTTTATGCTCATTGTCCCCTAATTATCAAATCTATTGACCAATGGGGTGCTCAGATACTAGAATCGGAAAATTCCTTACTCATTTTTGGTTTACAGCAACAACATCAGATCTGGTGTGAACACTCAAACCAGCCTGACCCTTTCACCTCCCTTACCTATGCCCTAGTTTCAAAGAATCTTTTATGTAGATGCAATGTACTAACATCCTCGTATTTTTTAAAGGGCTATTTGTGGGAGCAGATCAGAGTATCAGAAGTTTCCGTGGAACATCCACAAAACCCATTCACAAGTTCTATTATCGATGATTTACAGGCGGATTTAGAGACCTATAGTATAGAATCTGAGATGTGGAGCAATACAGTTGAGCTCATTCCCAAACTTATTCAAACTGTCGATAATATAACTAAGAATGATCAGTCAGACGAAGACTTACATATTGTAGATCTCAAAAGGGCCTTACTTCAACAAATTGAAAGGGAAGCTCTGATACTGGAAAGAGATGCACCAAAAGCCACAGACACTAGCAAGTGGTTCGGTGGCTCTTTCTGGCTCTTGGGTCTATCACTGATCTGCTCAATTGTTGGGGCTCTAAGTTGTATATGTGTGTGCTACACATTCACACAACACCAGAAAATATCTTTTGTGGTAGGAGCAGGACTCCTGAGCCAAGCTAAACCAGCATTCGCCCAGATTAATCATGAAAACTGTGAATTTAAATTCGTACCAATAGTAATTCAAGCTGCCAGCACCTTAGCTCTCATTATCATCTCTTGGATCCTAATAAAAATTTTGTTAAAAGTATATTCTCATTTCTCTGCCTATAAACTTCCTTCTCTGAATCCTGAACTATATTTAGGATATCCTCAGGTAAGACTCACGTTAGAAATTGTATCAGGAACTGAACGATTGATGTTTCCCATCGCTATTCTAAATGGAATGATTAATGAAATTGTGTACATAGGCAACCTCCAACCCAGAATATTGGGCTATAGAAACTCCTTATGTGAAGGTGCTTTGACCATAAACTTTGGCAGTACTGGGCCCACCAAATTACTATGTGGTGCCATGTACATTAATGTTCCTGACACTGTATCTACCCCCTGGTCACATATGTGGACCATACGTCGGATGGCCCAGCGACAATATAGAGCAAAGATATGGCTTTTAGATCAGTACCATATAGCATACCCCTTATTGGACTCATCTACAAGTAGGAATTATGAGCCAGCAGCAACGCCTATGATTGAATCAGTTTAAGAACCATTTACTCCTTACGTAGATTCAAAATTAATAATAACCAGACCAAGAACGTAAATTTAAGATCGTTTAATTCCTCACTCATTACATCTCATCACCTAGAACCAGGCTATTACAATCTTTACATTCTTCAACATCATTAATGTTTACATGCTTCCCCTGATTACATCACTCACTATGTAATAGCATCCTCAAAATACTTTTTGTCTCATAGACAATACAATGTAATTCTTTTGTAATGAAACCTGATACTAAGTATATGTACAGACCTTCAGATCAAGTTTTTGTATCTTACATACTTTAACAATGAACATGCCTTTCGTATATACTTTTGTTTTGAATAATCTGAATATATATATTAAAAACCAAGAAAAACTATTCATTAGTATAAATATATCACCTATATCTCTGTACCTGTACGAATATATACACAATAAGTACACTTTCTCCTGAAAGTGTAATTAGACATGAATTTAATGCTGCATTAATACCTGAATGTCATAAATACAATCAACTTGGTCAAAAGAACCAAAAACCTGATTACCCTTGCAACTACCTATATGCAATCAACACAATGACTAGTGTTTTAAAGAAAATAATTATCACAATGATCAGAAAGCAATAACTCAAAAAAATGATCACATACTATATTAGAGCAGACAAAACACTGCTTATACTTACATTCAAATGTATACTACAATTACAGTCAAAAGTACCCAATCTTCTAACTATATTATACAAGTAAAATACTATAAAACGTTCCACATGATGATTGTAAAATCTTAATACGTCTTGTTTACATACTTGAAATAATATCTGATATTAAACCTTTTTATGACACAAAGATATTTAAGTCCTGATGAAGTCAGAAGAAAACAAATATATCGTACAATTCTGACATTACATGCTAAATTTTAAAACATTACCTGTTTTGTTTCAATAAATGAAGTTCCATGTAATTTTGAATAAATATGAGATAATCCTGGCTTAACTATTGTTCTAAGAGTCTCAGATCGTGGTGTCCACGACATGTTCCAGAGGCGGCCTTATCCTTGCGCTCGGATTCTACAAAATGACCTGTCAGTCCCATGCAAATAAAACAACATTTGCAGGTAAAGGACAGATCCTCGAAGATACTCAATCCATGATGTTCAACAATCCTTAATATCCATAGAAGAAACTAGATCTGAGCCAACAAAGCCACACTTGCAACAATGCAAGCCACCACGAAAAGGCCTGGAGTAGCACCACCAGTACGGATCCCCACATTACACAGGTCCCCGTCGCAGCAGAAAACTTTGACATTTGATCGAGTGCGAGGACACATGCTGCTGCATCCCATGGTCCTAATTGCCACGGGACCCACAACCTCGTGGCGCACCAACTACAAAACAAAACAAAAGGTGTTAAGAAGAATTCTGACAACCTTCTAAAATCCTTTAAGGAATTCTTTCAAGATACACTACAAGACAACAACCCTACTGAACTGTTAATTAACTTACGTAGCAAGTGGCGTTCATCACACATGTCTGCGGCTCAAGTATCCCTACACGAGGCCCGCCATTTTGCGCCTCCTGACGTCCTGCAAGACACTTCAGAGCTACAAAAAGAAAGTTTGATTTAGCGCGCGGATTTCACTCAGTCGAACCTAAAAACTGTTTTATGTGATGTACTTACCAAGAGCAACTCCTACACCCACAATCACAAAGCAAATAAAAGACTGCACCGCTGACATTTTTACTTTTCACAACGTCAAACACTTCACGTGCTCCAAACTTCTTCAACTCCAAGAAACTTCTGACATCAGGTGATGTCTATAAATAGAACTTGCGCAGGCGCATTCAAGATCGAGGTTTCCACCAACGACTAGGGTAGACAAACGCGCGGGAAAAGAGAGATCGACTAAATCAGTGCACTCGGAGCGTAATTAGTGAACATAGCCGTCTGAGACTTATCGAAAGCCATGATTATCTTATAAATCTATTATTCTTTGTCACCATATATATTTTGGGAGATTGTGTGTTAGTCATTAGATCTTAGATGCTCATGACAACACCCAAGGGGAATATTGGGGATGTCGTATGATGCTGGGAAGAGCATCTTCCGACCTCCTCAATAGTAATACGGATCAATATTAAATACAATTTGACTCTAAATTGGCATTCTTTGTATTTTCATAAGTAGTTTGTTTAATGTATGTTCTAATAGCTATTAGTCATTGTGGATTGAAATATGTAAGTGTTTTCGTTATGTAATCATTAATTAGAATTTTAGATAGTATGAATCCATGTATTTGCATATTAAACTAGTAATTTGCGATAATTGTACTAATTAAACTTAAATAAGGTAATATTGTGACTTTTATGTAGTTATCCTTGTAATCTTCCCCACTGCAGGGGCTGAACTGTATTACTCATGAATATCTATTGTATTTTGTGTACAAGTCTTATGACTAATACGTTATATGTATTGTTCTTATATAAATTGAATTATTATATTATTTGATATATAATGTGTAGCTTTGCTCATTAATATTTTTGTAGGAAACCACTCATTCCTTGGTCAGTAAAACACAGAAGGGTAAAACTAAAAATAGCACTAATCTCCAAGCAGGCTGCTGCAGGAAGCAGGCATAGCTTCATCATGCCACTCTACAGCAGGCCATTGAGGGGGGGGGGGGGGGTTCAGGTAGTAGATATATATTCCAGGTAAAGGGAAGGATGAGTCAGAGCTAGAACTAGAGAGAGAGAGAGAGAGCATAGAGAAGCATCCTGAGAGAGAGAGAAAGAAAGAGCAGCCAGTTGGGAGGAGCTGTGCACTCAGAAGACAGGAGATAGAATAGATTGAATTGGAAAGTTTAATATTTAGACTTTAATGTCGGTTATATGACAAGTGTATGACCCAGGAATGATGTGCCAAAGTGATTGAGGTATGTGTATTTATGTATCTACCTTTTAATTGTGTATTCATGTATTCATTGCATTAATAGTCTAAAGAGTGTTTTATTAAATAGTATGAAATTTATTTACCCTAGTGTTATCGTTGCTCTATGAGTTTAGATTCTAGTGACCTATAATGGAATGACTAGATCAATTCTGAAAATTATAGAGTAGGAACCACAAATATTATTCTGTGGGTACTACAAAATTAGTAGACAATAGTTCTTTATTGAGTAAATAAGATAAATAGACAGATCAGGCTCTCGGCCGAGTCCAGAATTATCATACTTCTGATAAGACTTTTGTCACCTACTGGAAGATCCCGGATTTGGACTTATTAGTTTAACGAGCTATTAGTGCCAATCAATACTAGTCGCAGGTCCTCAACTAGCATTGTGTCTGACACTTGCTTCAACTGGAGGTGCTGAGGCCACCAACTGGGGGGTTCCACGGCTCACCATCTTTAGAGTATATGATCCTCTTTGAAGCTTGACCTGCAAAGAAAAAACAAAAGCACATGAGTACATGCTCAGTACTGTACGATGATATAAGGCATGGAATTTATTAAAACAATCTCTGCATGAGGGTTTGCAGATTACGGAGCATGATTTAATGTGGACTTAGATTGTAATAGTTTTTTTCTTTTTAGTTTTGGATACTAAGGGCATCCTTAAATTTTGCACTGAAAAGTTTGAGACAGTTACAGAATAAGACACAATTGTAAATGTAAGAAAAAAAAAATTAGCATTACTTTGAGATATTCTTATCATCTCTGTGGCTAAATTTGTCAGGATTGGTTGCACTTGCTGGGCTCCATCTGAAGTGGCCAAGTCTTCAAAGCTGTCATTGACCATGTCGCAGAATTGAGTGTCTTTCTCATTGATGGTGACCTTAATAAGTTTGCACATCCCATCCTACTGTGTAAATAGTCCCATTCTTAGGCAGGCAGTGTGTGCAGTTCACAAGCACTCCAGCTGATTGCAGTTTTGTCATACTTTTCATCAGCATCCTGTGTGCATTGTTAATAGTTAAAGTATTGTCCTTGCCCTTAGTCATTGTAATTCAACTTGTCCAAAATAGGGTAGTGTTTACTGTTTGAGTGTGTAGCATTTGAGGATATGGAAGTTAGCAAAATACGATTTGGGTGAGTGGGGCACTTTGGGATACCTCTGCATGGATTAGGGTCACATGATTGGCCCTAAGTGGGAGGTACACTAGGATACCACAGACTGATGGTCAGTGATTGGTCTTCAGTGCCATGCGTGAATGAACACAGGCACCACCCCTCCCTTTGTGTGTCTGTCCACCTCAGATTAACTCCAGGTCAGAGTAAAAAATGTTTCTTGGAGAGCCAACACGTAAGAGCCAAAGAAGAAAAAAGACATGTTAACAGGACAAAGTTCATCCTTCAGTTTCTTGAAGACAGACTGCGACAACACAAAATCTCAAAGGTAAAATTTTGTCATGCAGTTCATGCCCATTAGAAAATGTGCTATTTGTGTTTATTGCAATGTAATAAAGCGCTGCTAGAAACTTGACACACCTTCCTAAAATTTGTAATTCTTATCTCATGTTATGTTCATAAGAATATAATCAATATTAATGCTAATTCGATTTATATGTTATGAAAATTTTTTTTGTAACTATGGTTTGTTTCAATGCCGTAATTTGAAATTGGCACAACTTGATGCAAGTATATATAAATTGAAGGAGTGGGTAAACTTTTAGGCAGCACTGTATAATTTCATGTTTAGTGCATATGCTTTGACTACTATGTGCTACTGCATAGGCCCCTTCTATTTATGACGCAGGCCACGCCCCCTTTTGGCTTAGGCCACGCCCCTTTTGCATACTAATGAGCTAGGCCACGCCCCTTTTGCATACTAATGAGGTACGCCGACCCCCCTATGAATACTAATGAGCTAGGCCACGCCCCTTTTGCATACTAATGAGGTACACCCACCCCCTCTATGCATACTAATGAGGCAGGCCCACCCCCCTCTATGAATACTAATGAGGCAGGCCACCCCCCCCCCTCTATGCATACTAATGAGGCAGGCCCACCCCCCTCTATGAATACTAATGAGGCAGGCCCACCCCCTCTATGTTCCTATGAATACTAATGAGGCAGGCCCGCCCCCCTCTATGAATACTAATGAGGCAGGCCCACCCCCTCTATGCTCCTATGAATACTAATGAGACAGGCCTATCACAAATTTAATCCAGTGTGTAAATAAACAAATTAATTCTTTAATCCAGTCTGTGTAAAATAAACAAATACAAATTAATTCTTTAATCAAGTCTGTGTAAAATAAACAAATACAAATTAATTCTTTAATCCAGTCTGTGTAAAATAAACAAATGCAAATTAATTCTTTAATCCAGGCCGTGTAAAATAAACAAATTAAGTTTTTAATCCGTTGTGTAAAAATTCCATTAATACTTTAATCCGCTGGGTAAAAATTCCATTAAGTCTTTATTGAGATTATAAACTTCATCTAATCAATGGATAGTAAAATCTGACCAATCAAGGTAGTAAGAAAGCTGACCACCAGGTATATAACAGTCAGGTGAAAAGTAAGTCTAAAAATGATCAGTCTACTAGTTCTCATCAACATGGCCCTCAACCCAACATGTAAACTTTGTCATGCCTCTTCTCCAAAGTTTGCATACTCATGCTGCTACACAAAAACATTCAAACTTACATGTTACGACTGTATCAAAACATGTATTACCAGGCAAATTACTCATGCAGTTTTTTTCCAATATGAAAACGTAGAGGAGCAGGTACATTGCATGTTCTGCAGGTCAACACAATTCGACATACTCAGAACAAAACGACGAATCAGAGTTGCTGTACACTGGGATAGGACCTTCAGATACAGACAGACTTTTAAAAAATATACACTCGCAAAGTTCGTAGATATCCCCCTGACCACAACAATTGCAAGAATTGCAAAGTTTGCACTGGATGAAGAAGTTCACAAGATAGAACAGGAGCACGATAGACAAAGACAATACCTTGTAAATAGTATTTTTAGGCCCTTGTTAACCATGTTTATGCAAGGAAAATGAGATTTTAATAAAACTTCTCCTATACCCATGAAGTTGTTTTGGTTCATATAAAAAAGTACAACTTTAATACAGTCAAAAGTTTATTATTAAGAAAAAAATAAAATTACAAAATTACAAAATAAAAAAGTACAGCGTAAATACAGTCAAAAGTTTATTATTAAGAAAAAAATAAATTACAAAATTACAAAATAAAAAAGTACAGTCTAAATACAGTCAAAAGTTTATTATTAAGAAAAATAAAATTACCAAATTGAAAAAAAAAAAAAAAGCAAATATAAGAATTGGAGACAGTCCTCATCTGAAATAGAATAAATGTTTTTTATATTAGTATATTGATAGATGTTGTTATTAACCTAGTAATACAAATCTTTACGATATAAATGATTAAAATACTAACCATTGTCAGTAATACTGTCTTATCTTCTCCCTAGCAACTTGGGCAGCTTTCCGTTGTGACCTACGTCTAGGTTCTGGAACAAAGAGAGGGGGGCCTAAAAATATATTTTGACAACTATTTTAAAAATAAATTAATTTAAGATATTTAACAAATACAAAGAAATGCAGGAAGGGTTATACGCACCATCACTGCTAGCGTGGCTACTCGCATCAGACAAGTCCTCAAAGCCCGCCACTGCATTGAACAGAACTGTAAAAATAAATATGACATTTTTCTGATATATACCATACTAGTTTATCTAAATTAACTATGTAGTAATGTACTTAACCCCTAAGAAGGTATATTTCTTTGACTAAAGATATCTCTTGACGTTTTTTAGAGTTACATATTTAACACCAGGGGTTCACAAGGTGACTAAAGCGCCCCCTTGTGTAAATTTCTAGTATCACGGCTTTAATGCTATAGCGTATTGTATAGTTAAACCGTAGTTTGTCATACTGTGTAGATATTATATATGTTAATTACAAACTCTCAATCAATCGTTACCTTCATCATCTGATTCATCCATGAGAGGTATGGCAGGCGCAGGTCGTCCTCCCAAGATGTCCATGTCATTAAGACGGAGGAACCTCTCATCATCATCAGCATCCTCCAGCATCTCAATATCAGCGAACGGCTCAGCAGCTCTCTGAACCAGTTCAGCCCTCCTCGCACGTCTCAAGACAACTGAAATGAAAACAAAACTCGGCTAAAATTTTGTAATTTAATCTAAAAAATAGTAAATGGTATGCACATTATCTGGCGGTTTTGAAATTGTAGGCTTAATTTAAATACATTATCTTAAAGTTATGATTACTTGAAGTCGTAAATATGTAAAAATTATTATGGCTCACCCTTTATACACAAGACAATCGCGACCATCATGACCAGTGTTGAACAAATCGTCAAAGGCATGACAATCTTCAAGAAACTTGAAGTTCTTCCCATCACCATGGTTGTTGTCCAGTCAGGGGTTAAAGTTGTCAGTTCAGGTCTCGTAGACACAAAGTCTGTATCAGCAGTTGTCATCCCGGATCCAAAAATGACTACCCTTCCAGACCTGAAGATAACCTTGACACTAGCATCACGGCCTTTCAACTGCTCCATGACCTCGTCTTCTGAGCGTGTATAGAACCTATGACCAAGAAGCATTTATTAAAAAAGAATTTTTTTTAAATTTTCCTTAATGTTATACTCATTGACACTCATAAGGAGCTATTTATGAATGAATCGCCTGATAACAAAGAACTGGCTAATTAATAATACTAAAGTGCGCACAATAGGTTAACTACTATCTGATCATCTTGAAAAGTATATACATGTTCAACCAAATACTATTTTTAGAACAAATGTGTAGTACACATAATCCACGCCAGACGGCTGATAACCCCGCCGCCTAGTGTAAAATAGCGGTATCAATGTTTTAATTAAATTATATAAAACAATCAGAAAACTCAATTAAACTTATTCTAATAGCAGGTAACAAGCTATCAACGAGTGACTTTTTTAGTACGAGTGTATATACATATATATATATATATATATATATATTCAAAAGGTTGAAACAACCAAAATAAAAGGTTTAATATATATAGGTATTATGAATAACTTTACTCACCGGATTTCTTGAACATCATCCAGAGAGATGTATCTTAAATCTGCTACATCCGAATCATCACAGATCAAGACACCATTCTCCTCATTCTGACAACCAAGTACCACAGACAGTACAAACAATCTCATCAATGACGACATGGCCATTGCGAAAAATCAATTAGTCGTGGTAAAAAAGAATTAGCGAAAATCGTAGATGTAGTCGTTGTAAAATCAGCAGGAATAATGATTTACTATGTCATTGCACAGTATAAATACTATTTTAGTGGTATATTAATGTCAAATGATGCAATGTCGCTTGTTCGACTGTTTCTTTACAATCATTCAGTGTATTTAGACATTGGTATATGCTGCTATACCAACATTTCTGGTATGTCAATGGCAACGCTTAGCCTAAGAAACCTTGATAATACCAAATGAGGGTTTACCCCCACTCCCCCCACACATCAAGCAATAACCGACTAAGGGGGTTAAAAGAATTGTATTAAGTTAATTTAGTTAAACACGGCTTATGGTGTAAAAGGACTAGCACTTTTTACTAATAACTATTAACCCCAGAAAATACATTTTTTCTACTTGAAAAGATGTACACAAATCTGATCATAAGATAAATAACTAAAACGATGTGAAATGGTTAAGAGGACTTCCTAATTGGCAGGTCAATAAGAAAAGAACACATCCCCGCCCTCGCCGAAATTAATCCTCTAGTCTAAATTGTTTTTTCATGTGATTAGCCCTAAAAGAAGTCTTGGGGGAGGGGGAGGGGGGCCTGGCCATGTTTCTGTCATGTTTGTGCATCAGCTATATAGAACTAAGTTAGTTGTAAATAATGCATGAATAACTGACCTAAAAACAGTCAATAACAACCAATAACCGTCTTTTTAATATTAGAAGATAATTTCAGTCTACATGCTAAATGGCTTTTTCTTAGCAATCTAAAAAACCTACTGGATGCCCTTTTTTTGGTCTTATTAAGGTTATTAAGTCTATTTTTACCGGTTTTTTTACTTAAATCAACCAATATTACAGAGGCTATATTAACATACACAAGTTAAAAAGTGGTAAGACTACACGCCGCCTCACGGTAAATTTTTTAAAGTTATTTTTAGCTACCCTCCCCCGTCGACATTAACGCTAGAGGGCGTCTGCGCGTGCAGCCCCCACATCCATCAATGAGACTAGCGATTATCTATACTGTAATTTAAAGACCCGGGTTCGAAACTCTATTTCATCGAACTCAATTTGTTTTAATGTAAATTGGGTGTATATTATGGTTTTTCATTACCACAGTAGGAGGTAGTGACACTCTGTTTTGGAGGGAGGGGGAGGGTCTTTTTTGTCAATACAATATGTGTACAAGGTCTGCTCTCTTTGGAGGATATGGTGGCCTTGAAAAAGGCCAAATTGTTATTGGATTTTGACTACTGCAGTCTGTTACCAATATAAGGATAACAAGGATAGCAACTGATTATGAGATGATTTTTCAAACATATCCTGAGATGATCTGTAACTTGGCCAGGTCTTTCACTCCATCCAACAGGGTTAGGCAGTCTTGTCATCCATACTCGCTTCCGCTTCTCCTCACTTTTCAGTACTCTTGTCCCCATCATAGCCATGTTAACAAGATCCTCCAGTTCCTTCTTACTATAGGCCTTGAAAAACTGGCTGGATTTTGGTCCAACAACTTCAGCCCCCCTGAAATGCTTCAGAGCATGGCGGAACGTCTGATCATTAAAGTAGTAAGACATTTTTACTTCTTTGAATAATTCAGAGTAACAGTGTTATGCATTTTAACCAGTCTGGTTATTTTGCTTAAGGATTATCTACAGGGAACCGTGATTGGTTTAAAGATAGGATACTCTGCTACAAGGGGGGTTAGGAGGGTGTATTCACACCTACATGTGATGCTCTATGTATGGTCAGTATTTTCATGGTTGAGAGACTATGCATCATCTGCAGCTGGAAAGGATTTTGGCTGGCCTGATCATTCATGCAAAGATCACTAGACACCAAGTATCAATATGGCTGTTTGCATTATCTGCACAGAGAATGAGGCATCTTACCAACTTCAATGCTGCTACACTACTACTGCTGAGATGAAGATATGCAAGAAATGTCTTCAGACACTTGCCATACAAACAGCCACAGTAGACTATCAGAAGGGTCCTGCTCATGATCTTGCAGAGAAAATTGATCCAGAATTAACATGTCCTTTCTGTAGAGGTCATTATGGGTCAGTCATTGATAGCAATCTTACACAGTTTGATATCAGAGACTTTGTTGATACTTTTCAGCTGCTTAAAACATCAAGATTTTTGAGGTTTGCCTACGAAGAAAAAGCACAGTCATTGAACCGCACCATAAAAACTCAGGAATCAAAGATATCGTCTTACAAAAAGATGATTGACGATCAGACAAGACTACTACTGAAAGTACGATCAGAACTCAAAAAGAGCCAACTGAGGGAAAAAGAAGACCGGCGACGACTCATGAACCAGGTCCTAGTACCCTTTGCAGACTTCCTCAATATACCAATAGCCCAGGGGGCAAGAAATACGACCTCCATCGCCCCCCTTACACCCCCCTCAACAAGACCCCCAACACCCCTGCCAATGGTGGAAGCCTCTACCATTGATCTGACTGAGTAATAAATAATAAAAAAGATGAAAAAACTTTGATAAAAAGAAACAAAAAATAAATAAAAAAAACCCCTCCTCAAAAATAGCGTATCTTGTACACCCATGTATTCGGCACATGAAAAAACTGCTCTTTAAGAAATGAAAAAGTAGCAGTGAGATTCGAACACTTGATGGCGGCGTGGCAGGCGAGTGAAAACGCACAAGACTACAGACCAGATAGAAGGTTGGTGATTTAGTTATGAATATATATTAGAGCTAGAATAGTACACAAAAACCAGAGAGATGGCGTGACGGTGTAACTATGATGCCCCTAGTGTTAATGTCATCGGCAGGGGTAGCTAAAAATAGACTTAGAAGTTGTTGAGAGAAGAAATAGTACACAAAAAATCAGAGAGATGGCGTGACGACGTAACTATGACGCCCCCTAGTGTTAATGTTGACGAGGGAAGGAAGCTAAAAATAGACTTAGAAGTTGTCGCTTGATCGGACATGTCAGTGTCTAGTGGTACTGTATGGGTAAAAGCTAACTATAAATAATGTCAGCGCAAGAGTTACTAATTCTAACTAGAGAACAATATGCCAGTAATGAATAATCACGCCTCGTACCGCCACAGTAGCAGTATGGGTACATAGCTCTCCATCGGCAGGGGTGGTACAGGTGGTAGGGCACCTGCCTATTATGTATGAGGTAGCGGGTTCAAATCTTGCTTCCAAAACAAAAATTATGATTTAATTTTTATTCACAAAGTACTTTTATTTACATAAAACTTTTTTGTTTTACACAAAACTTATTTGTTTCATTCCGTTTTTGTAATTTTTTTAACTTTTTTATTATTATTTTAATTTTAATAAAAAAATTTTACTGTTAAAAACTTTTTATCTTTTCTAAAAAAACTTTGCTTCACACAATTTTTGTAATTTTTTATCCAACTTTTTTATTATTTTAATTTTAATCAAAAACTTTTACTGCTAAAATTTTTTTTAAAAAACTTATTTGTTTCACACCATTTTTGTAATTTTTTATCCAACTTTTTTATTATTTTAATTTTAATCAAAAAATTTTACTGATAAAGCATACGTATACACACATTTACACAAAGTTGTTGAAGTTTTTTTTTAAAGTTTTATTTGAATTTTTTTAAAGTTTTTTCTGTTGGTACTTTTTTACAAAAACATTAATTGAAATATAGAGGGGCATACAAGTGCATAATATCAACCAGTTCAAAAAATTCAGCTTTGTTCAAAGGACAACCTTTCTTTGTAGGGACAAAGTCTTGGTGAGGCGAAGGCTTCCAGAACAGTCTTATGTCTACAGTGTTGAATTTTGTAGTTTGTAGACGAATACTTTCTGTGATATTAAACATTCCCTCTTGGCGATTTGTAAGGGCATTGAGAACTTCTGGTATCAGGTACAGCAGAGTTTTACCCTCTTCTACAGACATGTGTACTCCTTTTCTGGTTGGGCAATCATTTTCATCATACAAACGGAGGTGAAGAAGTTTTCTTCCTTGATACTGCTTAAGAGTCATTCTACGGCCCCTTTTACCTAGGATCTCTTCAAAAAATACTATGTCTTGGTTTGTGGTAGTCATGATGGGATCTTCAGAGGCTGGAGGGTGATTATGATTCTTGATCAGCAAGCCTCTGCTTTTATTGCCTGAGAGACTAGGCTGCTCGATTTTCATTGGATGGCCAAGACACTTCTGTCATGGTCTGTTAGTTTGGTAGGATAGTTTTTCTTGTCTTCTGATTGGTCAGTCTTTTGTTCATGATCCTGACTGGCTAGTATTACCATCCTCTGATTGGTAGTCATTTTCCTGACACTGGTTGGCCAGTTCCATGAACTGACCTTTGTTTTTTCTATTACTAAGTAGAATGTGGCATGTGTTTGATTGTACAAGGGATTCTGTTAAGCCTGATGTTTATACTAAGTAGATTGAAACTCGTTTGGACAAATGCTGTCACAGTAGATAAACTATTTTAAGACTGTTTTGACTGTAACAGCTTTAGGTAACTTCATAGGCTGTTTATTTTGCAAGTTAACTGCAAGAGGATGGTAGTAAATACACTGATGATTGCTCAGTCCTCACTTGTGATTGGCATGGTAAGTACTATTAGAAGTTCTTCAACCTGCCTTATGGCAACCCACTAGGGTATAACCCTTTAAGATTAATGTGAGTTTCATGACAGTGTGAATAAGACAAGTTTCTTTATCAATGAGTCAGCCATTTTGTCAATTTTTTTTGGACTGGTATTCCTGGAGGGTATCGAGCTACAAGAGATAATGGAGTGTTGATAGCCTTTAAGGCTATATGAAACTGTGGCCATCCTGTCGGCTTTATAACCGTACCAGAAACAGCAGTCCTTAGTAGGTCTATAATATTCGAGCCTTGTATCAATGTACCATCAATACTGACATCTCCAGTTTTTGATGACCATGTTATCTTCGGGTTATGTCTCTTGATGTAATTGAGGAGTCGTGTTGCTTTCCCTCTTGTTGACTTTGGAAAGGCCTCAGTGACAAAGCTCTCCTGCTCTTCTTCTTCTTCTTCTCGTGGTTCAACCAGCACCGGCTGATGTTCATGCTGGATGTTTTGTTGATCATTCTGTTGTACTTTTGGCAATGCATGCTGAGACTGTGTTGACTTGAGTTTATGGTATGTTGAAGCAGGGATGATAAAATGTTTCATTATTCTAAAAGTTCAAGTTGTGGTAGTACAGCCTTAATAAGTCGGGGCCAAACCTTTTTTAATTGTAGACAGTGCTTCTTTCTTCTTCCTTTCTCTTTGCTGTCGGCAAAGTTAATGAGCTTGTTTTCATAGCGTCTCAGTTCTTTAATGCCTTGATTAGTGAGGACTAGCCCCCCCTCAAGAACGTTACGGACTATCTGTCTAAGGACCTCCATCTGGTCTTTATTGATAGTTTTGAGTAAAGCATCTCTTTGCTTGTCGTCTGTCTCTGACAAGAATCTGATAAACGGTATATTTTTCTTGACTACTAACGATGCAGGCATCTTGGTAAATGACATAGCGGCTTATCTACAGTGCTTTATAAACGGTAGTAGGACTTGTATCATCAGGAAATATATTAGATCTCAATCTAAGGTTATCGGCAGTATTATTATGTAGATCTATTATGAAATAAGTATAAGGTACAGGAGTTGCTGCTAAGTAAGCATCAAGGAATCTCTTGTAGCCTAACTGTCTGCCTAGAGTTTGGATTTGCTGTTTATCACGATTGTTTGCCATGACTACAAAAACTTGGGTATTTAAAGTTAAGGTTCGTGAATGTTTGGACTTTGGGAATAGGTTGTGTGTTAGGAGAATAACTGAGCAATTGTTGTGATGCATGCCGATAGTGAAAAGTTTCAAAATGTTGTCAGCGTTCATTGATTCATTCATTAAATCATCCAAAACAATAGTCTTGTGCTCTGTAGTGGATGCTTGGAATGTTTCAAGCTCTTCTTCATTTGGTAGTCCATAATGGAAGGATATGTTATCCATCTCAGTCTCCATTTTAGTGAACATTGACTGCCAGGTACTATTGTAACAGTAAAGTATCTTTTCAGGAGGTCTGTGAAACATGGCATGTTTAAATAATTGGTATACAAATGTAGATTTACCCCCCTGTGTTGGTGAGGCTATAATCATGTTGCATGGAGAGGGTATCAGAACAAGAACCTTGTCTTCAGACATAGTCTTCCAACTCTCCGGTATGTTATCATTCTCGCGAGTATGAGATACATCTATAATACTCGGTCTTTCCATTGTAAATGACATGAGTCAGCTCGGGTGGCTCTATTTAAGAGTTACGTTCCGTGTCCCTGTAATCTCCATTAGACATGGTGTTTCGGCGTGGACTAATAAGCAAACGGCTTCTGTTAAAGGTTGTTTGAAATGGATAGACAGTCTGACATGACCGTGATCAGGCTCATAGGTACAGTCATATGATGGTTTAATATTAAATGCATACATTGTACAACTGTGGACATAGTCGAAGAGTGTGATATCATTACCAAAATCATTCCCCAACTCTCTGAAGGTCTCGTACAGACTAAGATAACAGGGGGCTACCCCTGTACCTTGTTTTGAATCAAAGGATGGTGTGTAAGATGCAATTGTGTTATTATTGACAGACAGACTGATTCGTGTAAGACCAAAATTAGTGAGGATGTACGGGTTTTTTTTCTTATGGCCGTTATAGTTTTCAGACGATACAAAGGTGATTAAAATTCTTGACGGGAGTTGATTTGGGAAGATGTTATCAAATGTTCCTGATGTGAAGCCCATTGGTAAGTTATCTACCCTGATCTCCCTTCTTGTGTATGGAAAGAGTGCAGGCTTATTTTCCATTTTTTTAGCAATTGCATATTGGACAGGTGGATAAAGTTCAACCATTCTAGCCTTAAATATGACATCCTCTAGGTGTATTTTATAGGATCCAGTAGGTTCCAGGTTCAGTAAGAAAAATTCTTGTGAAGTTCTGTCTAATTTGATTGTGAGACGAAGGTTATTAGGTAAAAACCTTTTCTGCATGAATATATCCTCATAAAGAGGACCTTGAAGTTCAACAGAGTTTGATTTTTCAAACATCTTTTGTCTTTTATTAGCTCCAACATTACCGGTAATTTGATCAGCATCATCAGAATCGTCCTTAAAGTATCCTTGTGCCTGTAGTTGTGACTCTTTTGCTCCTTTCTGGTATGCTAACAGTGTGCTAAACATAGCCTTGTAAGGATAGTCTTTGTTTGAAGTTGTAATCTCTTTACCTTCAATGTATACAGATATTTTTTCAAATAAACTGTGTAGGACATTGTTTACAGGTGCTACCTTCTTATCAGCCATAATTGCCGTATTGTCCTTCTTTAAAATCTTCATTTTAACATAGAGTTGACTATTATAAAGGTCAAGAAAGTGCTTCTGTTCTGTAATATCAAAGATTATAGGGGCATCATCTGACAGCTGTGTAACGGGTCTATATTCCATAGTGTATTCTCTCTCAACCATCTTCTGTACTACTGGTGGTGAGAACAGGTCCAGTTGAGGGAGACTAGCGTTTCTTGCTTCCATTGTTAAAGACTGTGTGACGACGTTTACTCGGTGCCTTCTTGATTGTGTATGACTTTTTTTGATTTGCTATTTTCTTATATACCTTGCGCCGTTTGGCTGGTGGTTTCTTGGCTGGCGACCTTTTACGTTTACTGTTCATTTTCTTGGTAGCTCTGCTATTAGTCAATACCATCTCCTCTTTGACCTGGTCAATGGTTTTCTGAATGTCTGATGTCAACTCAACCTTGACGGACTGTGGACCTCTCTTTGTAGAAGTATCTTCGATAATGTATTGAGGATTGTTTGTTCCTGAATATCGCCTCAACCCATCGGTTATAAAAGGTGTGGACCTGTCTTGTTGTGTAGAGTAATAAGTGTCCATGGTCGTGGTGTTAAAACAAATGATCAAGAGTCATGATGTTCTATGGCTTATATAGGAAATGGAGGGTGACGTATGTAACCCCCCTTGTATTGAGTTGTAGACTTTCCTCAGTCTTAGCCGAAAGATGATAGATCTGAATACAGTCTATAAAGTTTTGAGATACCGGTATGTAATAGGGATAAGGAATACTAACTTGATCTGAGGGTATAAGTCGTAATATGCTATACTGCTTTTCTCCTACAATACTCGACATGCAGACATCGCTACAGACATAGACATCTTCCGAAATTGGTGATTTGTATTGGACAAGTGCAACTTTCCAGCCTTCCTTAAGTAAAAGAGGCCTGTTCAGCTTTACTTTAAAATTACTTGCGGTGTTATTTAAAAAATGAATCTTGCCGTGTTGGCTTTTGATGGTGATGTAGAAATCATTCATAGTTATGTATTTGATCAATGTCAACCCAAGAGTTAAACTTTGCTGGGTAACCGAGCCAGCTAACTAATCCCTGACGCCCCCCGTCTTTAATGCGGTGTCTCAAAATCTTCTCAACCTTATATACTTCATCATCATCAACATTGGCCTCTTGTAACTCCTGTTCATAGAAACTACCTCCTATGGTATCAAGTTGTAAATCAACCAAGCGGTATCGAGGAGGGTGAGATGATATTCTCTTGTCTATGAGAAATATTTCCTCTGTCCATTTCTGATCAAACCCTCGCTGGAATGGTCTACGGCTGAAGGGGATTCTGACTTTATCCCCAATTTCATATCTAAATACGACTGTCGTCTGCTCTCTCTTTAATTCTACTGGTAGGTATAATTTTTCGTAGAGCTCTTGTTGATTCTCAAGTGTTACTTGTGCAGGAGACATACCAATGCTGGAGTGTCGAGTGTTATTGTAACCTCTTACAATATCCTGGAGATCATCTATATACCGATGAGATTGATGTTTTGTAAAAAACCTGTAGATCCTGCCTTTCAAAGTTCTAATGACTCTCTCAGCATAATTTGCATGATAAACGTTGTATGTTATAATATGGTTAATATTCTTTGACTTAAAATACTCTTGTACTACTTTTGCCTTGTACTCAGAACCTTGGTCGGTTCTTATACTTCTTACTGATGGCTCTATGTCGTTAAATACTTTTTCCAAGACTTGTGCCATCTCTACCCCTTTTTTGGTCTTCATAGGTTGTACTCGTAAATATCTACTAAATAGATCTATAAATATAGCTAAAAATCTAATACCGTTATTTTTCTTGCTAAATTTTTGCATATCCATTAAATCAGAATCAATTATTTCATTAATTTCTCCTACTATGATTGGCTCTCTTTTAAATTTCTCAATAGGATGCTTGTGTATAGAGTAGGTGTACTGTCTTGCAAGCCATTCCTTTATATCTTTGTACTTTAATTTGTGAGGGTTTCCATCTCCCTGTATGCTCTGCCAAAACTTTACTACTCCTGTGTAACTACCAGCTTTACTTGTGCTGTAATACATAGTCTTTAAATATTCATCCATTGTTCAGTAGAATTCTACGTTCTTTTATTGTGGGGTTCGGGAGGAGAAACCCTATACTTGAACTTAACAATCCTACCCAGAGCTCGCTCAGGGGATGACTGATTGATAGGTTTATTATACATGTTATTATAACTATATATAATATGACTATCTGACTGAAGAAGACAACTTCATTTTTTGGTACCCTAAACCCCAAAACCTGCCAGCTCTCATTAATGCTCCCTTCAGTCTCCATCATAAAAGTGAGTGCTTGGTACTTGTCACCTCTTTATTTATAGCATCTCACACACACTCGCAATGAATACACTACATGAACACAATTTTTTAGTCTTTACAAAATATTTACATGATTTACAGTAAATAATATATACTCAGCAAATTTAATAACCGTAAGGCAAGGTATCATAAGTGTCCAGTAAAATTCTCTTAGTGTATACTAGGTTGACCGTTTTGTAAGTAGTTCTGTTGAAGACTTGACCATGAACTTTATCCCTGACAAACATGGTATATGGAGGGAGCCTAATGGATATGTCTTTCGTGACAACTTCTCGGATGTTGGCAAAAGTAACATACTTTTTATTGGTAGGCGTCATTATGATGCCCTTAAATTTGATTTCTTCTTTCCCGTCATTCATCTGGTAGCTGTATGATTTTGGGCCGGAAGAGATAAATTTAGTGATCCATCGCCCCGGGGGTAGCTCGTCAGTAAGTTGTCCTAGAAAGTCTCCTAGGAGGGGCATAGGTTGATTGGGCCTAGCCGTAAATATGACAGAGTCTGTATCCATGTACAATACCCTCTCTCCCAGGAAATCGATGAGTTCATAAAGTTTTAGTCGTGCCCAGCAAGTAGTAAATGTTGCAATGACATCATTTGTTTTGAGGTTGTCGGGTTCAAAGGTTGTTCTACTCTTTAGTTCAACCAATAAACAGTCTTCATTGATCATGTTGATCATCAGTATTTCAACAGTAGGATCATTTGCGAGTTGTTTGAACTTGACGGGGTCTGTAATGTACTGGCTCTTTGTCTGATTCGGTTTCTCTCCAAATTTACCCCAAAAACTATTGAGAGCTAGCTTTGCAACAGTTCTGAGTCCTGGGTTATGTTTGATGTTGTCCTTTCTGAGGGTGATGCCTTCTGCTTCTTGGTATTGCTGTATGTACCTCTCTTGATCTGCAGTAGTTTGTATCCATGAGGGGTTACCTGATGCCTCTTGTTTGATTCGGAGGAATGTGTCAACATACTGCCTAAAAAGACTGTCCGAGGATTCTCTCCAATGGTAGACTTCGTATATTTTGAGGATGGTGTATCCTTTCTCCAAAGCTTTTAATATTTCAGGAGTACAATATGTCCCTGTTATGGCTCTGCCTTCAGGACTGCATTGACATGGTACATTGCTTTCTTTTTCAGAACATGTACGACATAGTGGGAATTTTAGTCTTCCTCCTGATCTATGAGGGAGGACTGGATGATATAGACCTCTTGGAGGTAGAGTCTTTATTTTGGCAATTCCAAAGTATGACTTCATGGTGTAGTCAAACTGGGTTGTAATGATCTCTGGATGCCCTACTGGTAATCGTTTGTACTTGTTGACATAGGGATAGAGGCTTGTATAGTCGTAATAATGTATCTTTTCATCCTCAACAGCCTCATAGTGAAGTTTCATGGCATTTACCCTTCCTCCAAAGAAAGAATCTCGAATTTGAAGACGTGTTGGTATATCCAGACTGGAAAGAAACTGTCTCATCTCAGGGTCTTGTTTAATTTGCTCGTCAAACTGGCATTCCCATATCGTTATGACTTGATGCGTATTGCTTTTCAGGAGTTCTTCTCTCTCTACGGTTCTTTTGTATAGATCGTCCATTGTGTGTTTATTGTGGTTGTCTCTAACTTGTCTGTCTGGATAACATTTGGGGCATCCGTGCCAGCGACATCCATAAAACTCATACAATACCCCATTGGTATCAGCCCCGTCTATCCTGTAGTTCCCCATTGAAAGCTCTCCTATGTTACGTGCATGTTGAATGAAGATCTTGTTGTAATGACTGAGGTATTCGAGCCATTGAATTGACTTGTAACTGTGATTGTCTCGTGCTGTATAGCCTTGTGGAGGTATGTGAGCAATATCTGACTTGAGAAAGGTTTTTTCCTGGATTTCTCCGGATGGTACTGGTTGGTTGTTACTATAAAACTGTCCTCCTGTCTTCTTCATAGGTGTAGCTATTTTGTCTTGTAGAATAGTCTGGTAGTATTCAGTGAGGAAGTTCTGTCTAAATATCTGCATGCAGGTGGAAGCAATGGTGACTTGGGAGAAAGCATCAACATCTTGAGTACCATCCTCAACCTCTATACTAGTAACTTCTTTGATCAGCTGGCGAAACTTCAGGCATGCATCTCTTAAAATCAGGACATGAGTTCTGCAGTACTCCTCCATATCTTTGTGCATGTCATAGGGACCTTGTCTACAGTTGTACCAATCTTGATCTATTTCCTTACTGTAAAACTCAATTGGTGGAGGTCTGTCAAAATACTGTTGTTGAAAGTGGGCCCTTGTGTTGAAAAGATAGGGGAAGTCTCCTTTCTTCAGAGATGATGACAATCCTAGCGTCTTGGGGAGTTTCTTCAGTGCCATGGGTAGGAAGTTGAAGGAGTCTATGAATTTCATGTTGAGCTGTTTGACATGCATGTACATAATCTTTGTTCCATTCTTGGTTAAAGTTGGCTGCATACTGTTTTCCAGTAGATATCCCAGGAGAAATATGTAATCATATCCTCTTCCATTGTGGGCTATACAGATGGTCTCTTTGTGACCCTCATTGAATAGCCATTTACCAAAAGTTTTGACAGTGTTATCCCCCTTGAAGATTACCTCTTTCTTGTAGCATTGTTGGCATGTCTGTGTCTTGTCATGAGATAGGCATTTGATACTGCATGATTTACAGTGTGTCATCTCTGTACTACAGTTGTTGCATATACTTTCTGCTACAACAAAGTTTGGTATGTGCTGCTGAAGACCGCAGTACCAGGTATTGCATTTCTGACATCTTCTGCAGGCTGAACAAGTGAACTCATCGGTGCAGGTTTGACATCCTTCTTTCCTTGTTCGAGGTGTATATCCATCTTTGCATTGGTACATGGTGTCTTGTGTAGCTTCAAAGTCAAAGAATATGAATTTCCCCTTATTACTCTTGGGTGGTGCTGATCTCATGTAGCAAAGGTGTTGTCCTACAACATATTCTTGACAACATTGACATTGCCATTCTTGACAAGTATGATCTTGAGATGATCTGGTGAGGGTGTCTATTAATTTCTTACAGTTCGGACATTGAAAGTGTTGCTGACATGGGGAAGGCTTTTCTTCCCCTTTCTTGGGGCCTGTTTTGTAGACAGATACCTGTTTGTGATCATTGTAGCATTCTGAACTGCGGCATGTCTTGTTACAATCTTTACAGATAACTTTCTCTTCCCAGGTACAGTTCTTTCTGAGACATACGTAACATTTCTTTTGACAGAAATGTGTTGCTCCTTTCCTATGGAATTTGAGACATTCAGTGCAGATGATCTTACTTTTGAATAGTCCTACTATTGAGGTGATGGCATGAAAATGTTGACCGTCCTTGTAAAGGAATATCTTCTCATCTCTAGGGAGAACCCCTGCATAGGTGACATTGTTACCAGTGTCTTTGTCGAAGACAATTATCTGGACCTTGAGATGTTTTTCAAATTTGTAAAATTCCCTGATCTCAATCTGCCTGTCAGACGGTAAACCGACATCCTTTAACAAGCAAAGAGCTCGTCCTCGTTGACTGTTAATACCTGTTCTATGTGCTGTCTTGTGATCTCTTAGTTTATGGTAGGAGGGGTCTTGATGAAGCTTTGCCATACATACGACAATGGCTCTTGCAGAACATGTAACGTCATTAGGTAATTCAGGGATGTAGACCATGGATTTCTTGTGTAAAATAGAGTTGTTCTTGTCCTCAATATCTGTATTTGTGATGGACTTTGCATTAGTATCTCTTGTAGAGATCTGCTCTGGTGCGTGGTGGCTATTGCAGACGTGTTTATGGCTTTTTTGATGGCTGACAAAGCATTTCTTGCAGATTTCATTTGGATGTAACATCCCTTCTATGTTGATGACGGCATGAACCCCCTCTTCATTCTGGTAGAGGAATATTGTGGAGCTTCTAGGTACTCCTCCATATAGTACAGTTTTGTGCTGATCTATGAGAATAATTTGGATGTTGAGATGATTTTCAATTTTGCAGAAGTCTTGTATCTTTACTTCTTCCGTTGAATGTAGTTGAACATTTTCAAGCAGTTCTAGAGCTCTCCCCATTTGAGAGTTTGGTCCGGGTCTGTCCGCTCTGTCAGTTCTTATAAGTGCTTGGAAGTTTGGATCGTTGTGTAGTTTAGCAGTGCAGATGATGATGGCCCTAGTCGTTCTTGTTGAGTCATTTGGTAGAGCTATGCTCTTTACAAGATGCTGTGATCCTCTCCCTCCTCCTCGGTCGTTTTGAAGAATACCAAAATCGACTTGGAATGAGTTGTCTATGCTGAGACTTTCATCGGACTGTAGAACTTTTTCAATTCTGTTCATGATGGTTTGTCCTGTGATAAGATGCTGAGGTCTCATGTGGATTATGATGTCCTGCTTAAGATCATTGTGCTGGATAATAACTCGTGCTCTGTCTTGAGGTCAATGATGTTCGGCAGCCTTGTCAATGACTCCTTGGAACATGTCTTCTAGATCTTGATGAACATCTACCAACCTTTGACCAAGATAACTTTGATCAAAGGTGGCTCTGAATGATCTTTCTTCATATCCATAACGTCCTGCAATTCTATGGTGAACTTGGTTAATATGGTATGGTTGAGGTTTTGCTCTCTTGTCTTGTGAAGGTTCTTGTGATACTTGTCGCTTATTCATATTCTCAGCTGTGGAAGTTATGATACTTGGCCAGTTCATCCCAGGCTTTATAGTCAGAGAGATTATGCTGTTCAGCCCTTGTTGGGTACTGATTGGTTGAAATTTATAATCCTAAATTATGTTGACCCCTGTGATCAAGGCTTAGGGGCTAAGTAGTTAGTTATAGTTTAAAGGATTAATGGATTATTTACACATGGGTTAAAGACTTAATGGAATTTTTACACAACGGATTAAAGAATTAATGATGTTATTTACACAATGGATTAAAAACTTAATTTGTTTATTTTACACAGACTGGATTAAAGAATTAATTTGTATTTGTTTATTTTACACAGACTGGATTAAAGAATTAATTTGTTTATTTACACACTGGATTAAATTTGTGATAGGCCTGTCTCATTAGTATTCATAGGAGCATAGAGGGGGTGGGCCTGCCTCATTAGTATTCATAGAGGGGGGCGGGCCTGCCTCATTAGTATTCATAGGAACATAGAGGGGGTGGGCCTGCCTCATTAGTATTCATAGAGGGGGGTGGGCCTGCCTCATTAGTATGCATAGAGGGGGGTGGGCCTGCCTCATTAGTATGCATAGAGGGGGGGGGGGGGTGGCCTGCCTCATTAGTATTCATAGAGGGGGGTGGGCCTGCCTCATTAGTATGCATAGAGGGGGTGGGTGTACCTCATTAGTATGCAAAAGGGGCGTGGCCTAGCTCATTAGTATTCATAGGGGGGTCGGCGTACCTCATTAGTATGCAAAAGGGGCGTGGCCTAGCTCATTAGTATGCAAAAGGGGCGTGGCCTAAGCCAAAAGGGGGCGTGGCCTGAGTCATAAATAGAAGGGGCCTATGCAGTAGCACATAGTAGTGCTTTGTTTATTAAATATGCTTGAATTGGGTTCCTCTTATATTAATATCAGTTACCATGAAAGTACTATGTGCCACATACTATTTGCAAAAATTGAAATAATTGGCAGAATAGTCACAAACTTGTTGTATAAATAAGATATTTAAAAAAAACGGGTTTCCACAGTAGTTTAAATTGAACTATTTTTTTCTGACTTTTATCAGATCTTACTATAATTTCTAATGCCATGCACAGTAAATAGGCTGGCATGTCATATTCGCACCCCTTCTGAACTCTTTGATGTATTACTGTTATCTTTAGACAACATGTGCCTTGTTGTGCGAGTTTGCCTGTTATGTAACCCACAAGTTCAACATCACTCGGACTTGCTGCAGAAGAGCACATTATAGGCATTAAAGGCTGTTTTATAAGAACAATGGAACATTTGAAATTAGATAACAAACTTTTGACATAAGCCTACATATGTTACCATTTATTGATAATTGAGTAGGAAAAAGTCCAACATAAAATGACTAGTGTCTGACAAAGAAGTGTACTCTTAAATAATCATTATTGTAGAATTTCCGCAATTTTCTTGAAATCATGTATATTGTTTTGTGTGCTGCAGGCCATGTGCAATCAGGACCATGCTAGCCTGATTAGCTGGGAGCATGAGCACAGGAAGCATGAGCTGGTCATATTTGAAATCTGGACAGTTGCACTCACAGTCCTGAGCAAGCGCACATGATTTATTTGTAAATGCTCTGAAGAATGACTAGTTTAGTGGTGCTTGAAATTTGTATACATATAAGGTGAGAATTTATTATTATATTCATTCTTTGTGTAAACGCCTATTAAAATGGTATTATTAATTCATTGCTGAGACGTATGCAAATTTCTTGGTGTGGAAAATTCCATAATCTGAGTAGCCATTTGTCATGCATAATTCTTCAATCTTGTTTAGCATTTTATGGTTGGTTTAGTTTGTCTATAAATAAATTAGTGCTTTATGTAAGCTTCTATGATATAAACTTTAGTATACATTTATTTGGGCAATTTTGGTAACAGTTGATGTGGCATTTCAGAATGATGCTACAATTTTGAATTTGTCAATTGTGGATGCGGGATTGTTAAGAAGCTGCATATGCTTGTGAGTGTCTTTTATGTCTTTATTGAACAATATTTGGTTATGGTAATTTATGAGCAACTTTACAATGAATTATTTGGTATTCGCTTGTGTGTTAATTTATTTGGAATGTCAGATGATTTATGACATAATATAATACAATTTCGTAAAGATGATAATTTATTATTTGTGTATATGATTGAGTTTGTGTCAGGTGTGACATTGTTATATGAATTATTATTAAATATTGTTATATTTTCATTTGATTTTCTTAGGTTCACCCATACAACTATAACCCTTATGAATCTTCATGCTTCGGCATATATAATATGAGCTTCTAAAATCTACAACAGTCCAAGTATTTCATTTCTCCCCTCGCATCTGCAACATATAGATTGAGAAATGTGTATTTGAATTAAACCTATAAATCTGCAACAAAAGTATTATTTTTCTAGATTTTGGATAATACCAAATATTTGCATATTTGTAACAATACTGTTTAAAATTATTTGTAAAATTGATAAAACTGTTGAATAATTGAAGATGAAAATGATGGTGTGCTAATGAAATTTTGTTTCTTTTTTTTAGAGTCCATGCAGTTGGGAAAGTTGACACTAATACCAATTACCTGCAGCGACTGAGATCTCAACACAAATTTGTAGAGCTCAAGACAATTCCCAGGATCTATGCCCTTGCTGATGATTGTGATGGGGTACTGTCCAAGCAGTGGCTTCTTGTTGGAGACAAGATCTTTTGTTGATGGTGACACCTCAGTACAAATTTTAGTCTGCAGTTGTGCAGTTGGGTATGCCAGCAAGGTTAGGCTTGACACAATCAATTCTTTGATTGAAAAAGAGACTCTGAAAGACTTTAAACACTGTGAAGAGAATTCCTAGTGTAAGCATTGTGTGGCTGTCAGCTGTCTGCAAAGTAAGGCATCAAACATGCTTCAATCTAGTGCTGTGGCTGAAGTTATCTGCTCTTCTCCATTTGCTGCCGTAGCTAATGGTGGGTCCCTTGGATATGCAATCATAGCAGCTGGACATCACAACTTCAAATGCCTGACGTGTAAGAAAACTTCCTGTACACACATGGATTCCTTTCAAGTATGGAACAGAGACAATACTGAAATGGATGATCTGCAGCAGGCATTTGACGACATAAAGCTTTCACGTGATTCACCTGTGGACAGATTCAAATGTGTCTCCTCAAACTCAATTCCATGGCCAGTTAGTAATCAATATAAACTGAAGAAAAATGAAATTGACAGCCATGGTTTCCCCGCATTTCTTGGGCCCAAAGCCATCAAAGATGATATGCTCCCACAAGTCAAAATATGTTTGTGTCCTTGTCGAATATGAGGCCATCATAAATCGTGAAGCAAGTGTCCAAATTGCATCTGTCTTTCAGTATGAAACTGGAGCTAAATGTTGCACAATCCCATATGATGGTCAAGGTGATTTGATTTTCAATCTGAACAACAAATGCTTTTTTGACTTGGACTGGTTGTTTTCAATCATGGATAGAACCAACTGCTCAATCTGTCCCCTAAAGACTGCTTACAACAGTGTTATGCTGGCAAGAAGATGCTGTAATAACCCTCATGCTAAAGCACGACTTATGATCAGCTTAATCGAGCTTACAACTGTTTCTTGAGGTTGTTGCAATGGGATGAACTTACTGAATTTTCTTGTGAGGACTGTGAATTGGTCTTGGCAAATGGAGAAATAGTTGACATCATATGTGATGGGATCATGATGGGCTGCAAGAAGCATTTCCTGGAGCCAGTTGAGTTGGAAGAGCCACATGATCCCACTCCAATCAGAGGCTTGGCACATGCCCAGAGATGCCCTTTGACCGCCAAAACAAGAAAACTTTTGGCTGCCTACCTTGGTTGTGATGTGTCTGTTGTTTAGTTTTATAAAGTTGCGTAATAATTTTGGATATTCAAAATGTAGAGAAAACGTCAGTTGTGTGCTTGTTTGAAAATGTTTTATTTGTAAATTGTATAATTTTTATGACCGTTCAATGCTGTAAATGTTTTAAAAAACATATTTGTTCAATATATTGGAAAAAAGGAAGCCATGGTCATTAAATATATTTTCAACATTTCTGTGTAGCTATTGTTTTTGTTTTGTAATGATACCAAACTGTGCTTTGCTGTTGGCATGGAAGTGCCATACAAATGTAAGGGTATATGGTTTATGTGACCATGAATCTGTAATAATGACCTCATCTTCAATGTCAGTATAGATGCAATTTTGCTCCCATCCCAACATCTTGAACATACATTGCTGAGTTCAACAAAAAAACCTGTGATATGTCAGTAAGGCCCAAGAATTTTGATTCTTCTGACAGTCAGTATGGATGACAATATTTATGCATCCTGACGTCAGGCACAAAATAAAAGTTGTATATTACTGGCATCAATGAGATACCTATGATTGTCAGTAAGTCATGAATATTAGGTTTTTCCTGACCGTCAGTAAAGATGACATATTGTAAGCATCTTGACGTCAGGATCCAAGAAAAAACTGCATTACTGATGGGCATCTACTGTTA
The DNA here is from genome assembly GCA_932294295.1 of Alitta virens. NCBI lineage: Eukaryota > Metazoa > Annelida > Polychaeta > Phyllodocida > Nereididae > Alitta > Alitta virens. The sequence goes on along the minus strand of OW028578.1, from coordinate 21,030,550 downwards.
TACATTGTCAGTAAGTCCTCAGTTCTGGGTTTTCCCTGACGGTCATTAAGGATGCCACGTAGTAGGCATCCTGACGTCAGGAAAAAGGGAAAAATTAAAAGCCTCTGAGGTCAGCAGTGTCAGTAGGACCCGTAAAAATGTCTCTGTTTATATATGCACCAGACACTCATTGTGTGATGTCACATATGACAGCATCACAGTGAAATCATGATGAGGTCATGTGGTGATCTCACTACTGTGAGTTCAGTGTGAGCTAACTGTGAGGTCAGCTGTATGACAGCAAGCCCATTGATTACAGGCCAGCTAATAATGGAAACTATTAATAGAAGTGCTGCTTTATTGTGATCCTTTCAAATCAACACCAGGAGCAGTGGCATCATGGTGTAATGGTTAGCATGCCTATATTATGTGTGGGCAACCAGAGTTCAATTCTCACTTCTTTTACTTTCAGAACTTTTCAAAATATCTGATAACAAATAACACCCCAAAAATAGGTTGATTTAAAAATTTTTTAAACCATTTCTACAAGTAACTGTCATCACATAATGATTGATGCAGCACCCAGCAAGACATCCAGAGTGTTCCACTGCCCCAACCCACAAATATATTTGAATTACATTGTAATGCTGGTTTTTATTAAAGTGGCTTTACTATTCCTTATTACTTTTGTTTCATTATAACAAGAATATGCTACCTAGCTTCGATGTGACTGGCTGGTGTTGTTGTTTGGGTGTAGGATGGTTAGGGTTAGGTTAGCTTGGTAGGACTGGCAGCTAGGTTGTAGGTTCAAACCCAGCTCGGGGTAATCATGAATGAAGGGTGTTTTTGGAGTTTTTTGTTTTTTTTAGTCCATCATTAGATGCAAGTTAAACATCTTACCAATAAGAATACCATATCACCAAAACACTTTACTTCACTATCATTATTAAGACAACTCAGTATTCCGATTTTGTCAATTAAAGACTGAATTGTTCAGAAACTCGTCTACCATTTGTATTTCACACAAACAGCTGGGTTGGATTATTATTTTTTATTTTTTGCCTTTAAAACAGTTTGTGAAAACCCTTTGAAGGAATTCAAAATATTTAAAAAAAAATCAGAAATTTATATTCAATAATAGATAACTTACTTTGTCTACCTTCAGAATATGAAATGCCGTGTTTCTGTAGCTCAGTTACCCCAAATTTAAATAATAATTTGATACTATTTGACATAAACGACTTGCATGCATGCAGTTTTAAAATGACATTCTGTGGCCTAGTTTCATTTTAGCATTGAGTATACAGTGGGCAAAAATGTAAATTCCCCATTGACTCCTGTAATAAAAACCTCCATCTAATATGATGATGTTATTGTTAAACCCTGTTCTACATATCTGAATTGCATAAGAAATTAACTTAAACAAAATATATGTTAAATACTGTTATCTATCTATCTATCTATCTATCTATCTATCTATCTATCTATCTACTATCATTCTGTCTATCTATCTATCTATCTATCAATCTACTATCTTTCTGTCTATCTATCTATCTATCTTTCTGTCTATCTATCTATCTATCTAACTTTCTATCTAACTTTCTATCTATCTATCTATCTATTTATCTGTCTATTTGTCCTGCTATATATCTATCTATTTATCTATTTATCTATCTATCCCTCTTAGGCTCAATCTAATTATCTGTCTATCGCAATCTATCTATCTATCTATCTATCTATCTATCTATCTATCTATTAATAAGGTGTAGTGTGTGGAAAGTTTATATATATACATGTATATAATAATTTATTCAGTAAATTTAACACACATTTTAACCTTAATCTGTAGGTACATTACCCAGTATATAAGACTAGATAAAATCTAGTCTGATCAGCCAAGCATAACAGACAATCGCGTAACATGCAGGGTGGGTTGCTTGGTCGTATGTTAACTTACTGGGTGGTTATTGAGTTGTCAGTTTAAATTTGTAAATTTGCAAGACTTGATTTTTTTTAAATTATTAAACACCACTAATGTTTTGTCAAGAAAACTGAAATGTAAAATGATACCAAACATGTTATGTATTCCACAACCAAGACATAGTCACCCAAATTAACAGCACCTTCATCCTGCACCCTCTGCAGGAAGGGTAGAAATAAGCAGTATAAAATTGAGTAATTTAGTCATAGCACCTACATCCTGCACCCTCTGCAGGAAGGGTAGAAATAAGCTATATAAAATTGAGTAATTTAGTCATAGCACCTTCATCCTGCACCCTCTGCAGGAAGGGTAGAAATAAGCAGTATAAAATTGAGTAATTTAGTCATAGCACCTACATCCTGCACCCTCTGCAGGAAGGGTAGAAATAAGCTATATAAAATTGAGTAATTTAGTCATAGCACCTTCATCCTGCACCCTCTGCAGGAAGGGTAGAAATAAGCAGTATAAAATTGAGTTATTTAGTCATAGCACCTACATCCTGCACCCTCTGCAGGAAGGGTAGAAATAAGCTATATAAAATTGAGTAATTTAGTCATAGCACCTTCATCCTGCACCCTCTGCAGGAAGGGTAGAAATAAGCAGTATAAAATTGAGTAATTTAGTCATAGCATACTCTAGTACTGCTTAATTATTGCATTTCATACTGTTAATAAATGTTGTTTACTTACTGTAAAGGTGGTTAACGCCATGTCATGGTCAGTCAACCATCCCCAGCATGATGTCCGGTGGCCGGGGGGGGGGGGGGGGGGGGGGGCTGGTCAGCTGATGCAGTCAGCCAATTGGGACTGCCCTACGGCTAATCTCCCTCTCCTGCCTATAGAGCCTCTGCCCCCACGCTCCGTGGTCATTCGATTTCCCAAAGGTAACTAAATGCTCCTTTTTTTGTCATTTAGTTTACTCAACAAATAACAATTTTTATTGACATATGTATGTGAATAAATATTTAAATATATCTATCTGCAAAGCATTTAATGTAAGGTATCAAAAATTAATACCCACAACAGGTAGGCTTAGACACAACAACGATCTAGAGTTGCCTGGGTGTTAACTGTTTCCCAATCTCACAACCAGCGTCGTGCCGACCTTGCGCCGATGAGCAAGAGTGACTTTGGGCCGATCTTACTGCCAACATTGGCCCAACGCCAGGCTGACGTCGAATTGCTATCTGGGCCCAGATAGCATTCCAAATCAGGCTGATGGTCAGCAAATAGACTTTGACAGGTGTTGGCCCAGCATCATTATAACTCTTACTTTTTACATCTGGCATCTAGACCTATGACACAATAGATCTATAACTGATATGGTTTGTCAAAATGCCAGGTATTATTTCGACACTTGGTTTTTTGGGTGAAAATTTTCAGGTCAAAGACCAAGGCGGGGTAGTTTTGCTGACTCTTTGATTGGATTGGTTGTTCAATTATGAAGAACCCGTCAGGGGCCTCTTCACTTAGTTTAATGTATTCGACCCAGAAATGCTCATGAACAACTAACCTTGGCAGTATTCACCTTAATTTTGGGTTAAAATCCTTGGTTACAACTTCCAAAGTTTATAAATCATAGAACTATATAGGGTTCGAATCCAGCTCAGTAAACTTTTTTTTTTTTTCATCAAAGTTACAGTCACATAATATTATATTAATTAATTTATATTAATAAATATAATAATTTATTTGTAAAGACAAAATATTTTTTCCAAATGACAGAGCTCTGTCTACTGCTAATATTGTTCACTTTGCCAGATATCCATTCTTTTTTTTTTTAAAGAATTTTCTTGTTACAGTATTCTATTTGCTGAAGATTTCAGTCATAGCATATAGTCCGGGCAATCTACGTAAAATACATAGCTGACTTAGGACAAATTGCAACAGAAATGAAACTGAGTGTATTTGATAGGTCAAGTTGTACTGCATGAGATTTGAAAAATTAACGAAGATATATTGAGTGGAACAGTTTCAAATCAGCATAATCCATATGAGGAAAAAAGATTACAATTAATGCAACAAAGAATACAATCCACACAAATCCACACTTAATGCGCCAACTGATAAATTTGTAATTGAATTAATAAATTAAGAAATTAGGTCTAGGTCAATTAATAAAAATTGAAACAAACCCAATATTTGTGTGGATTGTATTCTTTGTTGCATTAATTGTAATCTTTTTTTCCTCATATGGATTACATTATTGCAACATTAGGTGAGGGCATTCCTGCCAATATCTATGGCGACATTAAAAATTTGCCAAAACCAGTACTGATATTCAAACTGGGATTTGAAACTGTTCCACTCAATATATTTTGGTTAACTTTTCATATTGGTAAGACGAACGCTTTCTGTGGCTGATGTAGTAAGTTCAAAACTTATTGAAAGATCATCTTTTTTAAAGAAGTGGTTAGCGAATTGGAAAAAGATGTGCTGGCCATATTTGGACCATAGTAATGTGCAAGCTGAGGTAATTCATTCAAAGGACATGTAAATTCTATCACTGACATGTTCCTGAGTTCGAATCCTGACCGGAGCACTTCAAAGTTGAAAGTTTTAAGATAGGTTTGTTCTCAGTAGCCTTTTAGAAAAAATTGACATTCTCGGTGGTGAAGGGGCCACTACAGTGCTGCAGCAGGATGTTAGTTGTAGTAGTAGTTCAACTTAATTTTTTTGTTTTATGATAACAAGGATGACTTAATTTGAGTAAGTTGGGCTGATTTAACTGTACAATATGAAGATTTGGACAGGGGGCAAAGGAGAACGAGATTGAGGCCTGGGGGAAATGTTTGCCGAAGGTCTCCAATGCCCCACCAGTCATCCCCTGCCCCCTTCACCCAATATCAAATGAATATCTAATTGTTGAATGTTTACCAGAGGGGCAAGGGAGAAGGAGTTTGGGCCAGGGGGAAATTGTTGCTGAAGGCCCCCAATGCCCCACCAGTCATCCCCCTGCCCCTTCAATCCATATCAAATGAATATCTAATAGTTGAATGTTTGTCAGGGGGGCAAGGGAGAAGGCATAGAGGACTGGGGGAAATGACTGCTGAAGTAGTACATATGCATTACTTTGATATGAAATTATGTTTGTTGATTGTTTTTTCAACAGAAAACAATTACACTTATGGGTACTTAATGGGAAATTGTTGCTGAAGGCCCCCAATGCCCCACCAGTCATCCCCCTGCCCCTTCAATCCATATCAAATGAATATCTAATAGTTGAATGTTTGTCAGGGGGGCAAGGGAGAAGGCATAGAGGACTGGGGGAAATGACTGCTGAAGTAGTACATATGCATTACTTTGATATGAAATTATGTTTGTTGATTGTTTTTTCAACAGAAAACAATTACACTTATGGGTACTTAATGCGCCAACTGAGAAATTTGTAATTGAATTAATAAATTAAGAAATTAGGTCTAGGTCAATTAATAAAAAATTGAAACAAACCCAATATTTGTGTGGATTGTATTCTTTGTTGCATTAATTGTAATATTTTTTTCCTCATATGGATTACATTATTGCAACATTAGCTGAGGGCATTCCTGCCAATATCTATGGCGACATCATAATTTGCCAAAACCAGTACTGATATTCAAATGCTGATTTGAAACTGTTCCACTCAATAAATTTTGGTTAACTTTTTATATTGGTAGGACGAACACTTTATGTGGCTGATGTAGTAAGTTCAAAACTTTTTGAAAGATCATCTTTTTTAAAGAAGTGGTTAGCGAATTGGAAAAAGATGTGCTGGCCATATTTGGACCATAGTAATGTGCAAGCTGAGGTAATTCATTCAAAGGCCATGTAAATTCTATCACTGACATGTTTGGCTGGTTGGCGTATTGTAAAGCATTCTTGCCTTCTAATCACATGTTCCTGAGTTCGATTCCTGACCGGAGCACTTCAAAGTTGAAAGTTTTAAGATAGGTTTGTTCTCAGTAGCCTTTTAGAAAAAATTGACATTCTCGGGGGTGAAGGGGCCACTACAGTGCTGCAGCAGGATGTTGGTTGTAGTAGTAGTTCAACTTAATTTTTTTGTTTTATGATAACAAGGATGACCTTATTTGAGTAAGTTGGGCTGATTTAACTGTACAATATGAAGATTTGGACAGGGGGCAAAGGAGAACGAGGTTGAGGCCTGGGGGAAATGTTTGCCAAAGGTCCCCAATGCCCCACCAGTCATCCCCTGCCCCCTTCACCCAATATCAAATGAATATCTAATAGTTGAATGTTTGTCAGGGGGGCAAGGGAGAAGGCATAGAGGCCTGGGGGAAATGGCATTACTTTGATATGAAATTATGTTTGTTGATTGTTTTTTCAACAAAAAACAATTAAACTTATGGGTACTTAATGCGCAAACTGAGAAATTTGTAATTGAATTAATAAATTAATAAATTAGGTCTAGGTCAATTAATAAAAAATTGAAACAAACCCAATATTTGTTTGGATTGTATTCTTTGTTGCATTAATTGTAATCTTTTTTTCCTCATATGGATTACATTATTGCAACATTAGCTGAGGGCATTCCTGCCAATATCTATGGCGACATCAAAAATTTGCCAAAACCAGTACTGATATTCAAATGCTGATTTGAAACTGTTCCACTCAATATATTTTGGATAACTTTTCATATTGGTAAGATGAACACTTTATGTGGCTGATGTAGTAAGTTCAAAACTTTTTGAAAGATCATCTTTTTTAAAGAAGTGGTTAGCGAATTGGAAAAAGATGTGCTGGCCATATTTGGACCATAGTAATGTGCAAGCTGAGGTAATTCATTCAAAGGCCATGTAAATTCTATCACTGACATGTTTGGCTGGTTGGCGTATTGTAAAGCATTCTTGCCTGCCAATCACATGTTCCTGAGTTCGATTCCTGACCGGAGCACTTCAAAGTTGAAAGTTTTAAGATAGGTTTGTTCTCAGTAGCCTTTTAGAAAAAATTGACATTCTCGGGGGTGAAGGGGCCACTACAGTGCTGCAGCAGGATTTTAGTTGTGGTAGTAGTTCAACTTAATTTTTTTTGTTTTATGATAACAAGGATGACTTAATTTGAGTAAGTTGGGCTGATTTTAACTGTACAATATGAAGATTTGGACAGGGGGCAAAGGAGAACGTGGTTTAGGCCTGGGGGAAATGTTTGCCAAAGGTCTCCAATGCCCCACTAGTCTTCCCCTGCCCCCTTCACCCAATATCAAATGAATATATAATTGTTGAACGTTTACCAGAGGGGCAAGGGAGAAGGAGTTTGGGCCAGGGGGAAATTGTTGCTGAAGGCCCCCAATGCCCCACCAGTCGTCCCCCTGCCCCTTCAATCCATATCAAATGAATATCTAATAGTTAAATGTTTGTCAGGGGGTCAGGGAGAAGGCATAGAGGCCTGGGAAAAATGGCTGCCGAAGTAGTACATATGCATTACTTTGATATGAAATTATGTTTGTTGATTGTTTTTTCAACAAAAAACAATTACACTTATGGGTACTTAATGCGCCAACTGATAAATTTGTAATTGAATTAATAAATTAATAAATTAGGTCTAGGTCAATTAATAAAAATTGAAACAAACCCAATATTTGTGTGGATTGTATTCTTTGTTGCATTAATTGTAATCTTTTTTTCCTCATATGGATTACATTATTGCAACATTAGCTGAGGGCATTCCTGCCAATATATATGGCGACATTAAAAATTTGCCAAAACCAGTACTGATATTCAAATGCTGATTTGAAACTGTTCCACTCAATAAATTTTGGTTAACTTTTTATATTGGTAGGACGAACACTTTATGTGGCTGATGTAGTAAGTTCAAAACTTTTTGAAAGATCATCTTTTTTAAAGAAGTGGTTAGCGAATTGGAAAAAGATGTGCTGGCCATATTTGGACCATAGTAATGTGCAAGCTGAGGTAATTCATTCAAAGGCCATGTAAATTCTATCACTGACATGTTTGGCTGGTTGGCGTATTGTAAAGCATTCTTGCCTTCTAATCACATGTTCCTGAGTTCGATTCCTGACCGGAGCACTTCAAAGTTGAAAGTTTTAAGATAGGTTTGTTCTCAGTAGCCTTTTAGAAAAAATTGACATTCTCGGGGGTGAAGGGGCCACTACAGTGCTGCAGCAGGATGTTGGTTGTAGTAGTAGTTCAACTTAATTTTTTTGTTTTATGATAACAAGGATGACCTTATTTGAGTAAGTTGGGCTGATTTAACTGTACAATATGAAGATTTGGACAGGGGGCAAAGGAGAACGAGGTTGAGGCCTGGGGGAAATGTTTGCCAAAGGTCCCCAATGCCCCACCAGTCATCCCCTGCCCCCTTCACCCAATATCAAATGAATATCTAATAGTTGAATGTTTGTCAGGGGGGCAAGGGAGAAGGCATAGAGGCCTGGGGGAAATGGCATTACTTTGATATGAAATTATGTTTGTTGATTGTTTTTTCAACAAAAAACAATTAAACTTATGGGTACTTAATGCGCAAACTGAGAAATTTGTAATTGAATTAATAAATTAATAAATTAGGTCTAGGTCAATTAATAAAAAATTGAAACAAACCCAATATTTGTTTGGATTGTATTCTTTGTTGCATTAATTGTAATCTTTTTTTCCTCATATGGATTACATTATTGCAACATTAGCTGAGGGCATTCCTGCCAATATCTATGGCGACATCAAAAATTTGCCAAAACCAGTACTGATATTCAAATGCTGATTTGAAACTGTTCCACTCAATATATTTTGGATAACTTTTCATATTGGTAAGATGAACACTTTATGTGGCTGATGTAGTAAGTTCAAAACTTTTTGAAAGATCATCTTTTTTAAAGAAGTGGTTAGCGAATTGGAAAAAGATGTGCTGGCCATATTTGGACCATAGTAATGTGCAAGCTGAGGTAATTCATTCAAAGGCCATGTAAATTCTATCACTGACATGTTTGGCTGGTTGGCGTATTGTAAAGCATTCTTGCCTGCCAATCACATGTTCCTGAGTTCGATTCCTGACCGGAGCACTTCAAAGTTGAAAGTTTTAAGATAGGTTTGTTCTCAGTAGCCTTTTAGAAAAAATTGACATTCTCGGGGGTGAAGGGGCCACTACAGTGCTGCAGCAGGATTTTAGTTGTGGTAGTAGTTCAACTTAATTTTTTTTGTTTTATGATAACAAGGATGACTTAATTTGAGTAAGTTGGACTGATTTAACTGTACAATATGAAGATTTGGATAGGGGGCAATGGAGAATGAGGTTGAGGCCTGGGGGAAATGTTTGCCAAAGGTCTCCAATGCCCCACCAGTCATCCCCTGCCCCCTTCACCCAATATCAAATGAATATCTAATTGTTGAATGTTTACCCGAGGGGCAAGGGAAAAGGAGTTTGGCCAAGGGGGAAATTGTTGCTGAAGGCCCCCAATGCCCCACCAGAAGTTCCCCTGCCCCTTCACTCCATATCAAATGAATATCTAATAGTTAAATGTTTGTCAGGGGGCAAGGGAGAAGGCATAGAGGCCTGGGAGAAATGGCTGCCGAAGTAGTACATATGCATTACTTTGATATGAAATTATGTTTGTTGATTGTTTTTTCAACAAAAAACAATTACACTTATGGGTACTTAATGCGCCAACTGAGAAATTTGTAATTGAATTAATAAATTAAGAAATTAGGTCTAGGTCAATTACAAAAAAATTGAAACAAACCCAATATTTGTGTGGATTGTATTCTTTGTTGCATTAATTGTAATATTTTTTTCCTCATATGGATTGCATTGTTGCAACATTAGCTGAGGGCATTCCTGCCAATATCTATGGCGACATCAAAAATTTGCCAAAACCAGTACTGATATTCAAATGCTGATTTGAAACTGTTCCACTCAATATATTTTGGTTAACTTTTCATATTGGTAGGACGAACACTTTATGTGGCTGATGTAGTAAGTTCAAAACTTATTGAAAGATCATCTTTTTTAAAGAAGTGGTTAGCGAATTGGAAAAAGATGTGCTGGCCATATTTGGACCATAGTAATGTGCAAGCTGAGGTAATTCATTCAAAGGCCATGTAAGTTCTGTCAGTGACATGTTTGGCTGGTTGGTGTATTGTAAAGCATTCTTGCCTCCCAATCACATGTTCCTGAGTTCGATTCCTGACCGGAGCACTTCAAAGTTGAAAGTTTTAAGATAGGTTTGTTCTCAGTATCTTTTTATAAAAAATTGACATTCTCGGGGGTGAAGGGGCCACTACAGTGCTGCAGCAGGATGTTAGTTGTAGTAGTAGTTCCATATCAAATGAATATCTAATAGTTGAATGTTTGTCAGGGGGGCAAGGGAGAAGGCATAGAGGCCTGGGGGAAATGGCTGCTGAAGTAGTACATATGCATTACTTTGATATGAAATTATGTTTGTTGATTGTTTTTTCAACAGAAAACAATTACACTTATGGGTACTTAATGCGCCAACTGAGAAATTTGTAATTGAATTAATAAATTAAGAAATTAGGTCTAGGTCAATTAATAAAAAATTGAAACAAACCCAATATTTGTGTGGATTGTATTCTTTGTTGCATTAATTGTAATATTTTTTTCCTCATATGGATTACATTATTGCAACATTAGCTGAGGGCATTCCTGCCAATATCTATGGCGACATCAAAAATTTGCCAAAACCGATACTGATATTCAAATGCTGATTTGAAACTGTTCCACTCAATATATTTTGGTTAACTTTTCATATTGGTAAGACGAACGCTTTATGTGGCTGATGTAGTAAGTTCAAAACTTTTTGAAAGATCATCTTTTTGAAAGAAGTGGTTAGCAAATTGGAAAAAGATGTGCTGGCCTTAATTGGACCATAGTTATGTGCAAACTGAGGTAATTCATTCAAAGGCCATGTAAATTCTATCACTGACTTGTTTGGCTGGTTGGTGTATTGTAAAGCATTCTTGCCTCCCAATCACATGTTCCTGAGTTTGATTCCTGACTGAAGCACTTCAAAGTTGAGAGTTTTAAGATAGGTTTGTGGCAGCAGCCTTATAGAAAAAATTGTCATTCTCGGGTGAAGGGGCCACTACAGTGCTGCAGCAGGATGTTAGTTCTGGTAGTAGTTCAACTAAATTTTTTTTCTGTTATGCTAACAAGGATGACCTAATTTGAGTAAGTTGGGCTGACTTAAACTGTAGATTATAAAGATTTGGACAGGGGGCAAAGGAGAACGAGCTTGAGGCCTCGGGGAAATGTTTGCCGAAGGTCCCCAATGCCCCACCAGTCATCCCCTGCCCCCTTCAATCCATATCAAATGAATATTTAATAGTTCAGGGGGGAAGGGAGAAGGCGTAGAGACCTGGGGGAAATGACTGCCGTAGTAGTACATAAGCATTACTTTCATATGAAATTATGTTTGTTGATTGTTTTTTCAACAAAAATAAAATGAATATCAAACGGTTTAAGATTCACCAGGGGGGCAAGGGAGAAGGGTCGGTGCCTGGGGGAGAGGGTCACCGCGGACCCCCAATCATCCCCTGCCCCCCTTGACCGAATATCAGATGAATATCAAGTTCATTTGATATCGGAGATTCGTTGAATATTCAATGAACAGTAAAGTTCATTTAATATTCAATGATTGAATATTCGTCAGGGGGGCAAGGGAGAAGGGTCGGCGCTTGGGGGAGAGGGTCACCGCGGCCCCCAAATTGCCTAACTATCATCCCCCTGCCCCCGTTGACCGAATATCAAATAAATATCAAGTTCATTTGATATTGGAGATTCGTTTAATATTCAATGAACAGTAAAGTTCATTTAATATTCAATGATTAAATATTTACCAGGGGGGCAAGGGAGAAGGGTCAGTGCCTGGGGGAGAGGGTCACCGTGGTCCCCCCAATGGCCTAACAATAATCCTCCTGCCCCCTTGACCAAATATGAAATGAATATCAAACGGTTGAAAATTTGCCAGAGGGGCAAGGGAGAAGAGTCGGTGCCTGGGGGAGAGGGTCACCGCGGACCCCCAATCATCCCCTGCCCACCTTGACCGAATTTCAAATGAATATCAAACGGTTGAAGATTCGCCAGGGGGAAGGGAGAAAGGTCGGTGCCTGGGAGTGGGTCACCACAACCCCCAATGGCCTAACTATCATCCCCCTGCCCCCCTTGACCGAGTATCAAATGAATATCAAGTTCATTTGATATTGGAGATTCGTTTAATATTCAATGATTGAAGAATCACCAGGGGGGCAAGGCAGAAGGGTCGATGCCTGGGGAGAGGGTCACCGCAGACCCCCAATCATCCCCTGCCCCCCTTGACCAAATATCAAATGAATATCAAGTTCATTTGATATCGGAGATTCGTTGAATATTCAACGAACAGTAAAGTTAATTTAATATTCAATGATTGAATATTCGCCAGGGGGGCAATGGAGAAGGGTCGGTGCCTGGAGGAGAGGGTCACCGCAGCCCCCCAATGGCCTAACTATCATCCCCCGGCCCCCCTTGACCGAATATCAAATGAATATCAAGTTTATTTGATATTGGAGATTTGTTGAATATTCAACGAACAGTAAAGTTCATTTAATATTCAATGATTGAAGATTCGCCAGGGGGGCAAGGGAGTAGGGTCGGTGCCTGGGGAGAGGGTCACCGCGGCCCCCAATGGCCTACAAAGCATCCCCCTGCCCCCCTTGACTGAATATCAAATGAATATCAAGTTCATTTGATATTGGAGATTCGTTTAATATTCAATGATTGAAGATTCACAAGGGGGGAAAGGTAGAAGGGTCGGTGCCTGGGGAGAGAGTCACCGCGGACCCCCAATCATCCCCTACCCCCCTTGACCGAATATAAAATGAATATCAAGTTCCTTTGATATCGGAGATTCGTTGAATATTTAATAAACAGTAAAGTTAATTTAATATTCAATGACTGAATATTTCCCAGGGGGGCAAGGGAGAAGGGTCGGTGCCTGGGGGAGAGGGTCACCGCGGCCCCCCAATGGCCTAACAATGAACCTCCTGCCCCCTTGACCGAATATTGGAGATTCGTTGAATATTCAACGAACAGTAAAGTTCATTTAATATTCAATGACTGAATATTCGCCAGGGGGCAAGTGAGAAGGGTCGATGCCTGGGGGAGAGGGTCACTGCGGCCCCCCAGTGGCCTAACAATCAACCTCCTGCCCCCTTGACCGAATATGAAATGAATATCAAGTTCATTTCATATTGGAGATTCGTTGAATATTCAACGAACAGTAAAGTTTATTTAATATTCAATGATTGAAGATTCGCCAGGGAGCAAGGGAGAAGTGTCGGTGCCTTGGGAGAGGGTCAGGGCAGACCCCCAATCATCCCCTGCCCCCTTGACCGAATATAAAATGAATATCAAATTCATTTGATATTGGAGATTCGTTGAATATTCAACGAACTGTGAAGTCCATTATATATTCAATGATTGAAGATTTGCCAGGGGGGCAAGGGAGAAGGGTCGGTGCCTGGGGGAGAGGGTCACCGCGGACCCCCAATCATCCCCTGCCCCCCTTGACCGAATATCAATTGAATATCAAACGATTGAAGATTCCCCAGGGGGGCAAGGGGGATGGGTCGGTGCCTGGGGAGAGGGTCACCACGGACCCCCAATCATCCCTTGCCCCCCTTGGCCAAATATTAAATGAATATCAAACTGTTGAAGATTCGCCAGGGGGGCATGGGAGAAGAATCGGTGCCTGGGGGAGTAGGTCTCCGCAGCACCCCAATGGCCTAACTATCATCCCCCTGCCCCCCTTGACTGAATATCAAATGAATATCAAGTTCATTTGATATTGGAGATTTGTTGAATATTCAACGAACAGTAAAGGTCATTTAATATTCAATGATGAAGATTCGCCAGGGGGGCAAGGGTGAAGGGTTGGTGCCTGACGGAGAGGGTCACCGCAGCCCCCAATGGCCTAACTATCATCTCCCTGCTACCCTTGACCGAATATCAAATGAATATCAAGTTCATTTGATATTGGAGATTCGTTGAATATTCAACAAACATTAAAGTTAATTTACTATACAATGATTGAATATTCGCCAGGGAGGCAAGAGAGAAGGGTAGGTGCCTGGGGGAGAGGTTCACCGCGGACCCCCAATGGCCTAACAATCATCCTCCTGCCCCCTTGACCGAATATGAAATGAATATCAAACGGTTGAAGATTCACCAGGGGGGCAAGGGAGAAGGGTCGGTGCCTGGGGGAGAGGGTCACCGCGGCCCCCAATGGCCTACCAAACATCCCCCTGCCCCCCTTGACCGAATATCAAATGAATATCAAGTTCATTTGATATTGGAGATTCGTTTAATATTCAATGATTGAAGATTCACCAGGGGGGCAAGGTAGAAGGGTCGGTGCCTGGGGAGAGGGTCGCCGTGGACCCCCAATCATCCCCTGCCCCCCTTGACCGAATATCAAATGAATATCAAGTTCATTTGATATTGGAGATTTGTTGAATATTCAACGAACAGTAAAGTTCATTTAATATTCAATGATTGAAGATTCGCCAGGGGGGCAAGGGTGAAAGGTTGGTGCCTGAGGGAGAGGGTCACCGCAGCCCCCAATGGCCTAACTATCATCTCCCTGCTACCCTTGACCGAATATCAAATGAATATCAAGTTCATTTGATATTGGAGATTTGTTGAATATTCAACAAACACTAAAGTTAATTTAATATTCAATGATTGAATATTTGCCAGGGGGGCAAGGGAGAAGGGTCGGTGCCTGGGGGAGAGGGTCACCGTGGCCCCCCAATGGCCTAACAATGAACCTCCTGCCCCCTTGACCAAATATCAAATGAATATCAAGTTCATTTGATATTGGAGATTCGTTTAATATTCAATGATTGAAGATTCACCAGGGGGGCAAGGTAGAAGGGTCGGTGCCTGGGGAGAGGGTCACCGTGGACCCCCAATCATCCCCTGCGCCCCTTGACCGAATATCAAATGAATATCAAGTTCCTTTGATATCGGAGATTCGTTGAATATTCAATGAACAGTAAAGTTAATTTAATATTCAATGACTGAATATTCGCCAGGGGGGCAAGGGAGAAGGGTCGGTGCCTGGGGGAGAAGGTCACCGCGGCCCCCCAATGGCCTAACAATCAACCTCCTGCCCCCTTGACCGAATATGAAATGAATATCAAGTTCATTTGATATTGGAGATTCGTTGAATATTCAACGAACAGTAAAGTTCATTTAATATTCAATGATTGAAGATTCGCCAGGGGGGCAAGGGAGAAGGGTCGGTGCCTGGGGAGAGGGTCACGGCAGACCCCCAATCATCCCCTGCCCCCCTTGACCGAATATGAAATGAATATCAAGTTAATTTGATATTGGAGATTCGTTGAATATTCAATGAACAGTAAAGTTAATTTAATATTCAATGACTGAATATACGCCAGGGGGGCAAGAGAGAAGGGTCGGTGCCTGGGGGAGAGGGTCACCGCGGCCCCCCAATGGCCTAACAATCAACCTCCTGCCCCCTTGACCGAATATGAAATGAATATCAAGTTCATTTGATATTTGAGCTTCGTTGAATATTCAACGAACAGTAAAGTTCATTTAATATTCAATGACTGAATATTCGCCAGGGGGGGCCAGGGATAAGGGTCAATGCCTGGGGGAGAGGGACACCGTGGCCCCCCAATGGCCTAACCATCATCCCCCTGCTCCGCTTGACCGAATATCAAATGAATATCAAACGGTTGAAGTTTCGCCAGGGGGGCAACGGAGAAGGGTTGGTGCCTGGGGTAGAGGGTCACTGCAACCCCCCATTGGCCTAACTATCATCCCCCTGCCCCCCTTGACCGAATATCAAATGAATATCAAGTGTATTTGATATTAGAGACTCGTTGAATATCCAACGAACAGCAAAGTTAATTTAATATTCAATGATTGAATATTTGCCAGGGGGGCCAGGGATAAGGGTCAGTGCCTGGGGGAGAGGGACACCGTGGCCCCCCAATGGCCTAACCATCATCCCCCTGCTCCCCTTGACCGAATATCAAATGAATATCAAACTGTTGAAGATTCGCCAGGGGGGCAAGGGTGAAGGGTTGGTGCCTGAGGGAGAGGGTCACTGCAGCCCCCAATGGCCTAACTATCATCTCCCTGCTACCCTTGACCGAATATCAAATGAATATCAAGTTCATTTGATATTGGAGATTCGTTGAATATTCAACAAACACTAAAGTTAATTTAATATTCAATGATTGAATATTTGCCAGGGGGGCAAGGGAGAAGGGTCGGTGCCTGGGGGAGAGGGTCACCACGGCCCCCCTATGGCCTAACAATGAACCTCCTGCCCCTTTGACCGAATATCAAATGAATATCAAGTTCATTTGATATTGGAGATTCGTTTAATATTCAATGATTGAAGATTCACCAGGGGGGCAAGGTAGAAGGGTCGGTGCCTGGGGAGAGGGTCACCGTGGACCCCCAATCATCCCCTGCGCCCCTTGACCGAATATCAAATGAATATCAAGTTCCTTTGATATCGGAGATTCGTTGAATATTCAATGAACAGTAAAGTTAATTTAATATTCAATGACTGAATATTCGCCAGGGGGGCAAGGGAGAAGGGTCGGTGCCTGGGGGAGAGGGTCACCGCGGTTCCCCAATGGCCTAACAATCAACCTCCTGCCCCCTTGACCGAATATGAAATGAATATCAAGTTCATTTGATATTGGAGATTCGTTGAATATTCAACGAACAGTAAAGTTCATTTAATATTCAATTATTGAAGATTCGCCAGGGGGGCAAGGGAGAAGGGTCGGTGCCTGGGGAGAGGGTCACGGCAGACCCCCAATCATCCCCTGCCCCCCTTGACCGAATATGAAATGAATATCAAGTTCATTTGATATTGGAGATTCGTTGAATATTCAACGAACAGTAAAGTTCATTTAATATTCAATGACTGAATATTCGCCAGGGGGGGCCAGGGATAAGGGTCAATGCCTGGGGGAGAGGGACACCGTGGCACCCCAATGGCCTAACCATCATCCCCCTGCTCCGCTTGACCGAATATCAAATGAATATCAAACGGTTGAAGTTTCGCCAGGGGGGCAACGGAGAAGGGTTGGTGCCTGGGGTAGAGGGTCACTGCAACCCCCCATTGGCCTAACTATCATCCCCCTGCCCCCCTTGACCGAATATCAAATGAATATCAAGTGTATTTGATATTAGAGACTCGTTGAATATCCAACGAACAGCAAAGTTAATTTAATATTCAATGATTGAATATTTGCCAGGGGGGCCAGGGATAAGGGTCAGTGCCTGGGGGAGAGGGACACCGTGGCCCCCCAATGGCCTAACCATCATCCCCCTGCTCCCCTTGACCGAATATCAAATGAATATCAAACTGTTGAAGATTCGCCAGGGGGGCAAGGGTGAAGGGTTGGTGCCTGAGGGAGAGGGTCACTGCAGCCCCCAATGGCCTAACTATCATCTCCCTGCTACCCTTGACCGAATATCAAATGAATATCAAGTTCATTTGATATTGGAGATTCGTTGAATATTCAACAAACACTAAAGTTAATTTAATATTCAATGATTGAATATTTGCCAGGGGGGCAAGGGAGAAGGGTCGGTGCCTGGGGGAGAGGGTCACCACGGCCCCCCTATGGCCTAACAATGAACCTCCTGCCCCTTTGACCGAATATCAAATGAATATCAAGTTCATTTGATATTGGAGATTCATTTAATATTCAATGATTGAAGATTCACCAGGGGGGCAAGGTAGAAGGGTCGGTGCCTGGGGAGAGGGTCACCGTGGACCCCCAATCATCCCCTGCGCCCCTTGACCGAATATAAAATGAATATCAAGTTCCTTTGATATCGGAGATTCGTTGAATATTCAATGAACAGTAAAGTTAATTTAATATTCAATGACTGAATATTCGCCAGGGGGGCAAGGGAGAAGGGTCGGTGCCTGGGGAGAGGGTCACGGCAGACCCCCAATCATCCCCTGCCCCCCTTGACCGAATATGAAATGAATATCAAGTTCATTTGATATTGGAGATTCGTTGAATATTCAATGAACAGTAAAGTTAATTTAATATTCAATGACTGAATATACGTCAGGGGGGCAAGAGAGAAGGGTCGGTGCCTGGGGGAGAGGGTCACCGCGGCCCCCCAATGGCCTAACAATCAACCTCCTGCCCCCTTGACCGAATATGAAATGAATATCAAGTTCATTTGATATTTGAGCTTCGTTGAATATTCAACGAACAGTAAAGTTCATTTAATATTCAATGATTGAATATTCGCCACGGGGGCAAGGGAGATGGGTCGGTGCCTGGGGGAGAGGGTCACCGTGGCCCCCCAATGGCCTAACAATAATCTTCCTGCCCCCTTGTCCGAATATGAAATGAATATCAAACAGTTGAAGATTCGCCAGGGGGGCAAGGGATAATGGTCGGTGCCTGGGGGAGAGGGTCACCGCAGCCCCCCCCCCCCAATGGCCTAACTATCATCCCTTGCCCCCCTTGACTGAATATCAAATGAATATCAAGTTCATTTGATATTGGAGATTTGTTGAATATTCAGCGAACAGTAAAGTTCACTTAATATTCAATGAATGAATATTCGCCAGAGAGGCAAGGGAGAAGGGGTTGATGCTTGAGGGAGAGGGTCACAGCGGCCCCCCCAATAACTTAACTATCATCCCCCTGCCCCCCTTGACTGAATATCAAATGAATGTCAAACGGTTGAGGATTCGCCAGGGGGCAAGGGAGAAGGGTCGGTGCCTGTGGAAGAGGGTCACCGCGGCCCCCCAATCATCCCCCTGCCCCCCTTGACTGAATATCAAATGAATGTCAAACGGTTGAAGATTCGCCAGGGGTGCAAGGAAGAAGAGGTTGGTGCCTGGGGAAGAGGGTCACCGTGGCCCACCAATGGCATACCAATGATCTCCCTGCCCCCCTTTAAGGCCCCTTCACACATAGATCAGACTCAGAGCGTCCCGGAGTATAACTCCGGCATACTCTGGGTAATACTGTGTAGACCTTGTGTTTATTTCCGTCATTGTCTGGCATTGTCCGGGGCGATCCAGGACCACTGTGGGACTAAACATGTTCAATTTTTCATGCCGGAGGTCCTGGAGTAATTTAATCTGTGTTGATCCGTGTTGATCTGTGTTATCATCCACTTCTTCTGGATATTATCTTCTGGATTGCTGTGATTAATAAGTGAACTCTACCTTACCGAATAAGGCCTTTTGATATTGGAGATTTGTTGAATATTCAACGAACAGTAAAGTTCATTAAATATTCAATGATTGGATATTCATTTGAGGTGAAATTGAGAGTCAAATTTTTAACTGGTCCTCTGGATTGACCGCTAAGCTTCTCTTATTGGTCATAACCTCTTCAAATTTACAAGCCTGATGTCCAGTTGCATCAGAAAGACATAAGCAAACGGCAAAGCCATGAGGACTCTGGGGGATTTCAAGTTGAGCAACAGGCCAGCAACCGACAGGATAGTGGAGCAAGCATTCAAGAGTCTCAATTAACTTATCTTACTACTACTCCATTACTCATTTTGCACATCAGATGTTGCTGTGCAATGCAGCATGTTTAAAAGACTATTTTGTTCAGCCATGCATTGCTATCAACGTGCATAGTAATAGTAATTTTCTTGCCACTTTGAAATCAGTTAGACCACCAAAAAGGGGTTGGTACTGGTTCAGTCCATAGGCGGTCTGGTTTTCTCGCCAGAGCGGTCAATGGAGCGGTTCATGGAACTCAAAAACTGAGATAAGAAAACTGAGATAAGGCTCAACTGAAATTTTTTTTACTTTACACTCGCAATTTCCAAATATCATATTATATAAAAACATTGGTCTTTTCTCATATATATTTGCAAATACATGTGTCATAATGTATAACACATCAGTGTCTCTCAGAAAACATTTTCAAAACTACATAAATTATGACACATTTCAGTCTATTTATTTTTCTTATATAAAATGTGCACTGCAAATGACAAAAAAAAAAACCTTACAAGAGGCAATATCATGTCAGCACTATGTTTAAATTACCAGATTAGTAAAATTGGTTAAAAAGACTCATGTGAAATACACACACCTATATATGACACTTGAATCTAATGCACAACAAAAGAAGATATATAATAAATAACTGATGTATATATCAGTTTATCATTAGTTCATTATTGCTTAATGGGAAATGGTAAGAGCACATAAAATATTTATTTATGACCATGACTGTAAATTCCCTAATGTATAAATAAACAAAAAATAATCCTTGTTTTCATGGAAACTGATATTGATAAATTCATCTACTGCTCTATTGGCTTAATGCCATTAAGTTTAATTAAAATTAGACTGTGTAGTGTGTGTACTAAGTGTATTATCATGCTTTGAAAATGAAAGTGTAAATCACACTGAATTTAAGATATTTATCTAAATTTGCCATTGATATTTCTTAAAATAACTTGCCCTTTGTACTGGTCCAATACTAGTCCAGCATAAAATGGACTAGTATTTTCCTGCCGGTCCAAAGCGGTCCGGTTCGCATCACTATTAAATATTAATTTCAATGTTTATAAATTCCTAAAATTATAAGATATATTTAATGGACTTAGCTAGTATTTATGATTTGACTAACATAGTTCAATGAAGCTGGGGGGGGGGGGGGGGGGGAGTTAAATTACTATGCACATTTTCATCTGTATGGAGCACTACACATAAGTTATGAGATCTACATCCTTCAATTTTGCAAATTTTAGACAATGAAGCCTTCTTTAAGTGGTGGTCCACAATGTCTCAAAGGCGCAAATCTTGATACATGCCTTGATACATGCTCCAGGTTCCAAGAGGCTCATAATACCTTTGTGGAGTTCTACTGGGATCCCCAGGTGCCTACTGGGTTGACCCAGCCGGCACCCTCCAGGGAGCAACTAGTTTTTCATAACAGGGGTCCCGCTAGGTCTGAGTAGCACCATAGTATCCCATTGAGTATCCTTTATATTATTAATTGGGGTGTGGAACTGGGTCCTCCTAGGTCCTCAGTATCTTATTGGTATCCCATTGCGTCTTCTCATCTCCTCACTCCCTAACAGGGGACCCACTATGTCTGAATAAATTAGGGGGGTAGCAGGTTGATTTGTCACTGCACGATTCGTCCCAGCCAAAACGGGTCCATTCTTCACCCGAAAAAAGTCTGTTCGTCACCCGAAACTGGTCAATTCGTCACCCGATTCGTCACCAGCCCAGCATTTAAAAGTGCAGAATGGTGTTTCATTATTGCTATTATGTACTAGCGAAAAATAAATATCTAACGTCAATTTAATTTAATTGTAATGGCTTATTTATAAGCTTGTGATGCCTGATGGACTAACTAAATACAATCGTGAATAAAAGAAAAACACGTCAGCTTACAGAATCCCAGAAAATTGCTTCTACTTGTTAATTGCTATTGTAACCTAGTCTATAATCACATGAACGGCAAATGCTTGCTAATTGATATTAAATGAATGCATCATTATTATTTTTTACATCGATTTTCTCATTTGTTTTACAATGTTTTTAATGTATAAATATGCTTGCTAATTGGTATTAAATTAATGCCACAATTTATAAATATATAAAGACAATATAATAAAATATTATTATTTATTTTATTATGATACATAATAATATGCATATATTATGATTAATAAATGATTTCTTCATATTACTATCCCTATGCACAAGTGCATTATTCATATTTAGATGATGATTAGATAATTATTCTCACATATACTTCTTGGTGCATATCAAATGATGCATAATAATTTCAATAAAGTCTTACAAAACCACAAAGACTTGTTCTATACTTTTTCTTTCGCAGGATTTTTACACATATATATTTATAATATTTATGTTGTAATTCATAATGCATATCAGCTCGAAAATATATATAGGCCTAATGGATAATATACACTACACATGTTTGCTTTGTTTACTGTACACTACATTTGCATAAATGACTGCAATTTTGTAAACTTTGTAAATATGAAATGCCTATTATATTATGATGTGACGATATACTGTTATTCATTTGTTTGTGTAACGTTACAATGATACTGTACTTTGTGTACTATAATGCAGTTTTATGTAATTTTTTTCTGTTTGTAGGACTTTGAGAACATTTAAAAATGAAACAAAATATGTCTAAGATTTGAAATGTTTATCGGTATAAATTTATTTGCAAAAAAATTGCCAACATCTCTTCTGATATCCAGCATTAAGATGTCAGATACTGTACTATAATTGAATTTTTTTGTGTACACTTTTTCTCTGGTATAGTGTGAACATCAAAAATATTTCAGTGCATTTAGTATTAAGTTCTGTTGATTCTTGGTAAAGTATTAATGTGATTTGTGTTTATCTGTCCCGAGATACAATATTTTGGTGCCTGATTGATACTGTATAATGTATTTTTAATGTATGCAATACTTGTTGAAGGGAGATTTTCTTTAAAAAATGTATAGATAAAAGATAAAAATGGCTTTTATATTATGATAGATATGACTTGATGCTGGTGTCTGATATTGTATAATTCTGTACATTACTTTTGTAACGAAAGTGCCTCATTTATCATGATGTCAGAATATTTGTAAAATATTGCATTTCATCTTTTTTATTTAGTGTGAGATTAATGTCACAAAATAAGTGTAATGTTTCATAGTATGTCATACCTTTGTAAGTTATAAAGTAAAATGGTCCCAAAAAACTTTTTTTCAGAATTGGTATACATGACAATGTAAATTTGTAGTAGTTATGTTATGTAAGATTTGAATGCATTGAAGTATTGAAAATAAATATTTTTAAATCTAACTAAAATGTTGGTGTCTTTGAATTGTGTGTCAGTAATTCAAGGCGTTAGTTGTCAATTATAAAGGTGTTAAATAAATATTCAAAAGCAATTGAGCACTTTAAGTAATATACTTCAAAGTGAAAGTACTTCAGTGGAATCTCACGTTCAGCAAAATTCATTTTGACTATAATTTGTTATCTGTGAAGAGCTTGACACCCTGAACCTAATCAATGCATAGAAATGTCACACGAAAGTAAGATAAAAACTTTTTTTTTAGTCTTTTTCGATATTTGGTTCCGTTAGGATTCAATTACCTAAAATTACACTAACCTACCATTTACCCAGTGCACCAGGGGATCGATCTTCTGCAGTAGTCCTTGTGACATGGTCATATCAATAATGAAACATTTGTATTTATTGGCGGTATTTGTCTTTGGGGGTCACCAGAGACTTTCCCCAGGACCTTTCTCCTTTGCCCCCCCCCCCC
This sequence comes from Alitta virens, assembly GCA_932294295.1. Lineage (NCBI taxonomy): Eukaryota > Metazoa > Annelida > Polychaeta > Phyllodocida > Nereididae > Alitta > Alitta virens. Next base: position 21,007,282 of record OW028578.1, on the reverse strand, counting down.
TGGCGAATCTTCAACTGTTTGATATTCATTTGATATTCATTTGATATTCGGTCAAGAGGGGCAGGGGGATGATAATTAGGCCATTGGGGGGCTGCGGTGACCCTCTCCCCCAGGCATCAACCCCTTCTCCCTTGCCTCTGTGGCGAATATTCAATCATTGAATATTCAATGAACTTTACTGTTCATTGAATATTCAACGAATCTCCAATATCAAATGAACTTTACTGTTCATCGAATATTCAACGAATGTCCAATATCCAATATCCAATGAACTTGACTGGCCTACGTTGACTGGTGAATTTGACAGTCTCTTTTTCACCCGGAAGGAGGCCTGATATCAATGCTGCAGGAAAATTAATCTGTGAAATAATGGTGACATATATGTGAATTATTAACACTGAAAATCATTTCAAAGGTTTTGTTTTACTATGCAAGTTAAACCTACTGTTTAACAACTGCTTTATTACTCCCATGATAATTAAAGGTTCAAAATAAGGAGGTTGAATTTGGTAACATGCAGGATCACGTTAGCCTTCCACAGGGAGGAATGCAGTAACCGACGGTCGTTAGGAGATCATGTTTCAGAATATAATATGGAATTAAGTGGAACCCAAGTCTTGATCTAACTATTAGTGCATTTGATCCATGGCAATTGGTAAATCTTGTGTGATTGAATATTAAAAGATTAAGATTGTAACAACTGAAAGCCTGGTCTTTACACGGAACAATTCAATTTGTATCTGTTACGAGTGCAACATATGCCAGCTGACAAGTTTATTATAGAAGAAAAACTATGAAAATGGATATTTTATATAGATAGGATAATAATCAATCAGCACCATGGGATCTTTGCAGCTGATTCGCACAATCAATTACCGATTAAAACACGTCTACATTATGGTACAAGGTTATCTGACATACATAAGGAACACAATGGCTTCAGAACTGTGTTAATTGCACTTGAATTTTATGTTAAATGTCCACGTGTATAGTGAGTGAAAGTATTACCCAGCTGACAGAGTCCAGTTTGAATACAACTCGGTAAGTAAATGTTGTGCTATTATTGCTATTATGTCTAAAACCTCGTGCATGCATAGAAGTTGCATATTAATTAATTAGGTTTTTATCAATATTTAAGGCTGTCATTTTGACATGCGGAATTGCTTTATAATATTTGGCTTATTATGCAATACTACTACTATTGATTTTGTATGCACTTTAAACTTTCATTGTTTGAATAACCTTACAACGCATTGATATCAGTTAAGCTTTGCCAATTCATTGTTATTCCCCAACTGTGGATTGGTGATACTGAAATTTAATATACAAAATATTATATTCATTATAATGCCTCTGTGGAGAGTTACAATTTTGAGGTTGTACAAATTTGCTTTGGATATTGAAGTCACTCATTAAAGTAATATCACCCATCATTTAAGGTCTGCACAAAAGAACATCGATCAACATGAATGATGCCAGTGAATTCTGCTCCACACATTCCGTCAACTGGTCTGGGTCCCAGTCAGCGATCGCCCGCAGGAACAGCACTAAAGTTGCCCCTAAGGTAGGCCATTTCTGATTCATTACAATATTAAATAGGAGCACATGAATTTTAGTGCATGCTGTTGAACGTAATGCAGACCAGTAATACCAATTTCAAACATATTTTGGTGGATCAGTTCTAATATTTGTCATTTCCACATTGTAATACTGCCTGCTCCAAAACTGTGGAACCTTGTATCAATTGAAGTAGTTTTGAATATTACCCGAGTGCAAACATATCCTAAGGATCATGAAAAGTCAAACATTGAATGAAGTGTAACATGACAATGACAAGGAATACTTCGCTGCCTCTTTGGCACTGAGGTAAAGCATTGCAAAAGACATCAAGAAATTAAGCAGTTGTGTGATAAACAATGAAAACACTGTGTGCACAATTTAACTTCGCCAAGTTAATTGTGTCACTTCCGGTATCCCATGAGATGACGTCGCGCTATCCCAGAATTCAGTTGTTTCGTGCTAGCCACGCAGTCTAGACGCTCGCTGACTTCGCCGTGTTTATACATACAATTCTTCAATTTCAACGATCTTCAACTATTCCAAGACCACAGGAAATTGTTCATAAGTCCCTCTCGAACATTGGTGACGATTATTCGGGGATTGCCATGGCGGAAAACGGGGGTTTCAGCTCACAGGCCGAGACACCTGCAAGCCGATCTCTACTCACGGGGGAGACGGCAAAACATCGTGCCTTCACAGAGGATCGTGATTCTAGGCTTTCACGGGATCCTAGTAGACGTTTAGACGATTGCAACGGCCACAGGCCACACAAACGTCATCATCGAGATCGGGAACATGGCAGTGATCGCTCTGACACGGCTTTGACAGAGATCGACGAGAACGTAAACAATGATGAACATGTGGAAATGCCCGCTACGGGGTCAACTGATTCGACCTCACGGGATGATCCAAAACCGAGCACAAGCCAGGCAAGTTCATCCTACACTTTAAAATCGTCTGACGATCGGTTTGATGAACTCTATGGTGTCATGGGCACTATTATTGCCAAAATAAATAGTATGGATAAACGGGGCGGACCATCCAACGACCACGCTATGTCTGATTCCGACAGTGAGGCTTCTGTCGCGGGGGAGCAGGATGGATCACTTGTCCACTGTTTTCGCTCCAACTAGCGATAACACCTCATCTGCCAATTTGGCAAAGCCCTATCGGATTTAGCTGGGTTCTTCTACATTGACGAAGAGAAGGGTAAGCCACTTGCTGAACAATTTGCCACAGTATTTAACTCCAGTTTATGTCGAAAAACAAAACGAAGCCAATGTCAAGGCAGCGGTAAGCAACCTGAAACTACCTGCGAATGTGCCCAACCTTAAGGTGCCCGTGACCAATGACGACATAACGAAAGCTATGTCAGGAGATGGCAAATTGGTGGACTCGCAATTGAGTCACTCTAATGGCTTAATCTCTCGTGCTCTTGTGCCCATTGCGATTAATGACATTGGCTGCGACAAGGCTAAACCGATGGAGCAGTATTTGCATAGTTTGAATGACTCCCTTCATCTACTGGTGGCAGCCTTCAACTATGTGAACCAAACACGCAAGGAGGTGGCCCGCATTAACGTTAAAGAACAGGGGCTGTCACAGCTCTGCAAATGGGACTGTGAAGTTGGTCAGGATCAACTTTTCCCTTTCGACGTTACTAAACGCTGCGACGAACTGAGCAAAGTTCGCAAACTTGGGGGTTTCGGCAACAGCAACAGCAACAAAAATCGGCCCATCAAGAAACAATACAGCAATGACTTCAAATGGCCGCCATGCAAGTTCGACAACTGCTCGTACAACCCGTATTCGAAAGGGAAATCAACGAAATCCAGCAAGCCTTTTTTAGGCAAGAGGTCCAACAACAACGATCAGAACAAGGGGAAACGCTACTGAGTCATGACTCACAGGTTGGCATAACTCCCCATAATGTGCCTTTGATTAATACCCCCAACAACTTTATAGGGGGAAAAATCATTCACTCATTTCCACTGGAAGTCCCTGACTTCTGACAGATGGATACTCAATATGGTCCATGGACATGTTATAGAATTGAATAACTGACCTTTTACAATGTCGCATTCCCGGTCCACTCAGATTGTCTGATAGTGATGCTTTTAGTTTGGATACTGCTATGTTACAATTTATTGCGCATAAAATTGTGGAACCATGTGCACCTATTGCTGATCAATGTTTTTATTCTAACATTTTTCCCGGGATCAAACCAGATGGCACAGCTATTGAACCTAAAAGAATTAAACTGTCACTTGGACAAGGTTCATTTCAAGATGGACACCCTCCGTGATGTTATTCAACTGGTTTACCCCAATTGTTTCTTTACCACAGTCGATTTAAACATGCTTATTACTCAGTACCTGTCACTAAACATGACAGACACTGGCTGAGATTCATTTGGCATGGGAACCACTACCAATTTACTTGTCTCCCTCGGGGACTCACATCGGCACCCCGTATTTTCACAACATTGTTAAAACCAGTTCTTGCTCATTTACGCAAACTTGGCATGGTGGTGTCATGTTACATTGACGACTGTATTTTTATTGCTTCCTCTGCAGATGAGCTCACTTCTAATATTTTTTATGCAATGCAGTTATTTGAAAAATTGGGCTTAACCATTCACCCTGAAAAATCGGTTCTGGTACCCAAGCAAACAATTGAATTTCTTGGGTTTATAATTGACTCTGCGACAATGAAAATTCAACTTAGCCCTCGGAAACAGGCTAAGATTCGAGCTATGGCAGAAACGCTCCTCACCACACCTCGCGTGTCTTTACGCGATTTAGCATCTTTTATTGGCAATGTAGTGGCTGCGGACCCTGGGGACCCACTGGCTCCCTTAAAATTCAAATACTTGGAAATTATTTGGAATAGGGGTTTGGTAACTTACAGAGGGAATTATGACAAATGCATTAACTTGGGCCCTAGAGCTTGTCAGGATATTTCTTGGTGGATGAACAATGTACACCTTCAGCAGAAATCCCTTATGTCTGATCCACCTCACCTGGAAATGTTTACAAATGCTTCTCTCTCAGGTTGGGGTGCGAAACTGGGGCCTGTCACCACTGGAGGCCAATGGACAGAAACGGAACTAGCTGACATCAACATATTAGAACTCAAAGCCGTTTTGTTTGCATTAAAATCATTGTGCACTAACCATCATAACATTCACATTCGTATTCGAACAGACAATAAATACTACAGCTGCGGCCTGCATAGATCGATGCAGTAGCACCAAGGAATCCCTACTGTCATTGACGAGCAGATATTTGAGTGGACCTCTATGCGGCATATCACCTTAACCGCTACCCACATCAGAGGCATTGACAATGTAGATGCTGATTTGGCATCAAGAAATTTCAATGTGGACACTGAGTGGATGCTTTTACCCCAGTATTTTAATGAATTGTGTCAATTGTTTTCAACTCCTGACATTGATTTATTTGCCACTAGAATTAATGCTCAACTACTACTATTCGTGTCATGGAGGCCTGATCCCCAGGCTTTAGCTATCGATGCTTTCAGTAATACATGGTCGTATAACTTGCATTATGCTTTTCCTCCTTTCAGCATTATTGGGCGGATTATCCAGAAAATACAACGAGATCAAGCCACGATTCTACTAATTGTGCCGTTATGGCCCACCAGACCTTGGTTTTCCAGGGCCCTTCAGTTATTAGCAGAGACACCCTACCTTCTACCTCGCTAGTGCCTTGCTCTGCCCCAGGAGCCCAGCCGACAACACCCTCTGATTCAGAAGCTGGTGCTTGTGGCTCTGCTATTATCCGGCGTTCCCTGGAAAATCAAAAAAATTGCCCAATTCCTTCTGGAGTCATGGAGAGATGGGACTAAATGAAAATATGGGGTGCATCTCTCAAAATGGATGTCATTTTGTATCGGCAGAAAATTGATCCGTTTTCGCCACCTATAAATGTATCACTCGAATTTCTACTGCAGGCGTTCCGGACCGGCAAAAGTGATTCTTCTGGCTTGGGCTACAGCTCCATGAACACTCTTCAGTCTGCCATTTCCTCCATGGTTAACATCGACGGCAAACCAGCCGGACAACACCCTCTTGTCAAAAGGTTCCTGAAGTCTGTTTTTCAACAACGGCCTGCCCTTCCCCGGTACAACTGTACTTGGGACCCCGATATCGTACTGAATTATATAAAGTCGCTCGGACCAAATAAGAGACTGACCAATTTACAGCTCTCTCGTAAACTTACCATGTTATTGTTATTACTGTCTGGGCAACGCTGCTGTCAAACCTTACATATGCTAGACACGAGGAATACGGACCTTACCCCTGGCAAGGCCTCTTTTCAGATTGGTGATCTTCTTAAGACTTCTCGTCCTGGCCATCATCTTTCCCAAATTGTGTTCAAAGCTTATGCTCCAGACCGCCGTTTGTGTGTCCATACAACTTTAATCGCTTACTTAGAAAGAACACTAAATACCAGGGGCTCGATCATCTGACAACTAAACGCCCCATCCATGCCGCTTCCAAGAACACACTACGACGATGGACACGATCAATTATGAAGGATGCAGGCATTAATTTAGACATTTTCACACCCCACTCCGTCCGTTCAGCTTCAACTAGTCGAGCCGCAACCACCTTACCACTGGCAACAATAGCCCGGACAGTGGGTTGGACCAATCTGTCCACTTTTGCGAAGTACTATAATAAACCGCTCCAATCAGCTAGTACCATTGCCACAGCTGTGCTTGGCAACAGTGACTGTTAAAAATGTTTAAGTCTCATTACCTTTGTTGCGGTCATTGCTACTTTATCAGCAACTTTTATTGGTTTTTTGTCTTATATTCAGACTGTTTTATTTAGACTCTTCTTTGTTACTTATGTAAGTTATAGTTCTTGTCATAAGTTTTACCACTACTTATTGGTGAACTAGTGGCCTTAAGTCATACGGATTGTTTATCACTTAGCATTCCTCTAGTCTTGCCTTTTTACCTCCCCTGTGAACATACCAATATATGTCAAGGTATTGTTGGGGTTTTGCGAAATTAAAGTTTCCAACACGACATGCTGTTTGCATTATTTTTCTCGTTCACAAATAAAAGGGGGGGGGGAGACAGAAAGCGAGCTTGGAGCCTACTCAATAAAAAATTTGGGTACGGGTGAAGAAGTCAGTCTTTGAATTCTCATGGGATACCGGAAGTGACACAATTAACTTAGCGAAGTAAAATTCTAAGATTAAGCGAGGACTTACCTGTCCGATGGTTGATCAGAATTTTGCTGAGCTTAATTGTGTCTTTGGGCCTCACTGCTGACTCCTTTTCACCTTGGCGTTAAAGACTGAATTCTGGGATAGCGTGACGTCATCTCATGTGATACGAAGTGACACGATTAAGCTCAGCAAAATTCTGATCAACCATCGGACAGGTAAGTCCTCGCTTAATCTTAGAATTATTATGCAAGTTACTATTTTGAGGATATTTTAGCAACATGTCAGTGTTACTTCAAATCATTTTATTTACTTGCTGAAGGTGTACGGACATAATCTGTAAATATTGTTGCGATTAATAATTATGCAGGTATGTGTAATGAATCAGAAATTACCAATAAAGTTTGATGAACACTGGAATAAATGATTGAATATTGCAAAATAACAATCAGAAGAGCAGAACAAACACAAATTTTAAACAGTAATGTATGTAACTCATTTTATGTGACATAATTTTATCATATGGTGTGATAAACAAATAATTTGTTATTTATTTTCAAAATATCAATCCAATCTGTCTACAAATTCCACTCTAATCTTCCAAGAGCCTTTTTAGCCATTTTTTCCAATTATTGTAGCATTTAGAAGACCAGGCATACTTATTTTATGCTTTAATGATCCCTCATTCTATGCGCATATTCATATATTCAGTTTGACAACCGGGTTTGGTGATCACTCAACACAATCAAGAATCAAATTCATCAGATTCGACTATTTTAATGATATTCTACACAAATGAAAGGTAAATCAAACTTAATGAAGTAGATTAATTGATATGTAGGGCAAGAGTCCATAAGTATAGAATATTCCCAAAAAAATGCCTCTGCTTATGAAGTTCAGTCAGGTGGGTAAATGGGTATATTCCAACCATTTCTTGTGCAACTATTTGTGGATTGTGATAGCAGAGCTCACTTAATACATTCAACATGTCAATGCCGCTGTTTCAGACAAAAACATATGAACTAATTGATCTCAAATAACGTAAGTTGAAATGACCCAATATATGGTAATTACTAAATAAAACGTTGCTTCAAATATTCTTGCAACTGCTTGTGTAGCCAGAAAAACGTATAATATTTGTAAATCATAGCATAGGCTCATTTTTTAAATGATTACGCCAAAGTGACAAGCAATACACCCATAAAAGGTCTGAAAATCAAAAAGATTCGGAATTGAACATTTATATTGAGGCTGCAGGGGGACATTTCAACTTCTTAGCCAAAAACTGGGACTACAACATTTTAGAATTACCTAATTCCATATTGAACTGAACAAGATACCACAATACTGTGACAGTGGTATGATATTACTGTTTATTTTGAAATTTTGTCTCTGTCACAAAACATTTTATTATATTTCAAGTATATAAAGTAGAAGTAATCGAAGTTATTTTGAATGTTTTTAAATAATATTATGCTATTCAAAAATTATCATTCCAATAATTGTCCAAAATATAGTGGAAAAGTGATGAGCTGGTGAGTGGCAGAATAGTTATGCACACTAAAATGTCATATTTTTTGCTTTATTTCACATTTTACATAAGTAATGTGATTTTATTTGTTATGTGGTGAAGCTGTGGATTCATTGCAGACACCATTGCTTGGTAAATATTATAATTATTGAAAAATAACGCACTTACATAATAATTGTGCACGCAGTGTTATGTTTTTGGCATTCATTAGAAAATCTTTATTGGAAGAAGACATGAATATACATTTCAAGTTGCAGTGAACCCTCTCTCAGACTAAAATTATAAAAGGTCACCATGACAAACTGACGATGAAAATTGTATGTCTATGTCTCAATGCTCAATGAAGACGTAATGATGAGATGATACGGTTTGGAGTCCACACCATGTTGCACATGGATGGCGTCTTTTACTTGCCTCAGCATAGACACTGAGTACAATGTCAGATACACTATTACAATTGCCCAATAGAATATAGTCATTGCTGTCATTCCCACCCATGGCCACAACAGAGTCATTTTTTTTAACGAAGTTTAAGTGAAATAATGATGCGTGAGGGTACATTCTCTAGTACATTGGACCCTCAGCTGTTCAGTCCACTTGTCTATTGCACAAGTGCTTTTTTTAACCCACACATCATTGTTATCTAAACATTATGCATTGTCACTGATTGCAACAATCACATTATTCCACAAGGTCTGTCTCCACCTACGAGGTCATTTTGTGTGCATGATATCCAATTAAGCACTTGTCTACATTGCATATAGCACACGGCCAGCACGTGGTTCTATTGGCCTAGTTTTTGGGATCTCTTGAGTTTAAATTGAATGGCCCCAGATAAACTAATTGTTTAAGTGTAGCTATTGTGGGTTATGTAATTCTGTACAAAGCATACAGTATAGAGGTAAACAAATGTGAACATCAAGTGGCACCAGGCATCTTATGTTTTAGGTTACACTTTACATGTATATAATGATATATTTATGGGTCCTTTTATTCAGTGTTGCAGCTGAGGTGCTCTAGTGTTCAGACGCTCACCGGCTGCTCTGAAGGACCCAGGTTCAATCCCTCACCTGGGCACTCTTCATGAGCAACATCCCAGCTGGATGTCGTGCAGATAAGGCATTAAATTGGTGGTCCCTTGTACTTAGTGTCTATAGTGAGGCAAGTAAAAGATCCCACCAACGGGTAAATGTGTAACATGGGTGGACTCCTCTCTCCCTCTCTCGCCTCATAAAGCAGCAAGCAAGGACTTTAAAGGGCTGCACTTTCCATATATATCTATCTATCTTTCTATCTACCTATCTACCTATCTAACAGTTCTTACTATCTTCAAATTACGTCAGATTTGCAGATAAAGGAAAATATACTTGGAGTTACTGATAGGGTAATGCCTTGTCCCATCTTCTTATCCATGCATATTAATTCTTAGTGGATTCTTGTGGTTAAAGCAGAAACTGAGAATTTATCCTGAGTCAGGTATATATATGATGGTAGGTAATACAAGACTGCACACCTTTAATGTATCTTTCATTGAGAGAGTTGTTTGAATAAGCTACAGGGAGTGATGGTGATTGGCTGTATACTTAATAGGGAGTTGAGAAAGACTCATGCTTAACCGTGGCCTGCCAAGGGGGTAATTATTTTTAACAAAGTCATTTGAACTCGTCTATTGGGATAACCAAATCCAATACATTGTATTACATTACATTTTACGTCTCTCACAATGGCTCGAATTACAAGTTTTCACTGGGACTTCTTTAACCATGAACCTTTGTTTTTGTGTGATCTATCTGTCCTTGTGTTGAACTGTTGTTAAAGAGAGTTGCTCTTAGCTTGGGGGTCTTTTGAGGCAAAGGTTAATTTCATGATCATCTGATCTCTGTCCTCTTAACCTTGTAAACTGCTGTCCCACTCTAAATGATCTATGGTGTCAGTCGATTACATAATAGTGGACTGTGCTTCATTTCAGTTCGTATCCAGGCACCAGGAGAGAATAAAAAAATGTTTAAACTTATCTCTTATCTTTGAGAAAAACAACTGTCATATATATTGCCATATCATTTTTAAAACATTATGTAAATATTTTTATCTTTCACAGTTTTTATTTACAGCCTATGATCCTTAATAACTCGTTATATTATGCTTGTCAATATTAAGTAGCTAGCTACTATCAATTAAATAATTTATGACATTCAAATCCCACAGGACTAAAGTTATCAGTAATAATAGATATAGATTATACATGTATAATAGCGTGTCTAGTAGAGTGATCATAAATGTAGGATATATAAATAGCTTGTCTTTTATTCTGCACGCTTAAGTACTGAATTTACAATTAAAACTAAATAACACGTCCTTAAAAAAATTGAAATAGTTTGTGATTAATGCCATCAGCTGAGGGTACAATATGTTACAAAATTGCATGGAATGACAAACTACGTAAGGTGTAGTAAACTTTTCATTTATCACACTTTGATGTTAAGTGTCTCATGAGTGAAAATATCAAACATTATTGAAACTTATTTCATTTATACTATAAAGTGTAAACAAGTGTGATTCCCAGGTCATGTAATGTATAGGTGTAAGGTTCTGATATATTACCAGATAGACCTGGATTTTATCACACCATGTGAGAACCCAGCCTGATGTTCAGGCGAACACGATTATTGTACGTGAAATAATTTAATTATTATTTCCCATGTAGTTCTATCATAATGTTCCTTTGACAAAATTCTATACCTGTATCAGCTGTTCCTGTAGCTGGGACCAGTTTATCAGCTGAAGTGCACGTGGACTTTAAAATGTGATTGTTTTTATTAAACTCATTTTAAAAACGCCTTTTTAAATATTGTAAATTTAACCAGTAAAAAAAATATTTTGTAGGAAATTACCATAAGTGCAAATCAAAAAACATATTTTGGGAAGTACTGGTATAATAAGTGCGAGTGAATTGTAACTATTTATATTGAAACATTTATTCACAACATCTCTCGGTTATACTATAATTCTTGGGTATTAGACCTCATAACAAAGAAAGATACACACATATATATATACCTTTATAAGTGAGATTGTGTGTAAGTGTATAAATCTGTAGGTCTATCAAAACATTATCACAAGAAATCTGCGCAGTACACCATAAGCTCCATAGTGCAAATACGGTAGTGGCAGACATAAGGCGAACTGTAAGACCGCTGATAACTCATATCAGATAAATTGATAAAGATACTTTATAATTAGCCATTGTGGACATTATAATATTCTATGAGTTGCCACAGTCCACTTAATCTGGACGGAGGCGTCAGTCTATTGTGTGAAGTTGTCAGCCTACAAATGATATTGGAAATCCCCCTTCAACGGTCTCAATTGCTTCGTAAAAGCACTCCATTCAAATGTACAAATGTAAATTATGGGTAGTGCCAACCATTTTTTCAGCCAATCGGATACGTCCGGGCATCCATTTTGAAATGTTAAGATTTTGACTGTGGGTGATGAGACCTTTTTTTTTACTGGCGTTGAGTGCTGGCTTTACGGCGCAGCCCCCCAAAAAAACGTTCCTGTTGCTTGGAATTTAATTGAAGAAAATAAAATAATTGCACTGATAACTAACTTATACCTAATTTTCTTTGAGAGTCCGCTTAACCACGCCCCCAGCGTTTTCTTCCGAAAGGCGGTGCTACGATCTGGTGCAAAGCACCGGCCTTTCTCATTACCGATTTGCCGCTCCCCCAGAATCGGGGAGGGAAATGCTTTAGCGCGCCGTCTTCACACAAAGTAGTGCGATTACTACGCCTTATTTCTTCTTCCAAGAAGCCACTCGTTGTGAAACTGGTTCAGACACTTTGTTTTGACTTAAACTCTACTAACGTCATGTTATTGAAAAACTTTACCGTTGAATTCCACCAACTGGGTAGTGCCAGTAAAAGGCACTGAACAAGCGTTGTAACGGCGTTGCGACGCCTTTTCTACGATCAATTTTTTGCCGTATCCCTTGAGCTTTGCATCAGTTCTTAGAAAGACCGGTGCTACGCACGCACCTGACAAGGGCCGTCTTTCGGCAGAAATTGCGCCCCCACGGTTACAAGATGATGGCGCCACCAGCGCTGGATCTGAGGATCCAACATTTTCCAACAGCTCAGATAGCAATCAAGACTTAAGCACAGAATTAATGGCAGTTTATTGCAATTGTGCGCCCCTGTGTTCTCTGTCAACTATTGGAGTTTGTTGCAACTGTTTACAGTATGTCAATCAGTTTTGCACACAAAACATGCCATTGCCTGCAATTGCTACATTTTGTTATTTTAAAATTAACTTTCTGTTGCAAAATTTTTCTGCTATTTTCACTAATCATATATTTCAATTTGCACTTGCTGTTGCTACATTTCTGTAGTAGTACTATCATTTTCACTGCTTACTCTGCTCATTTACTAAACCAATCCTTCCCTTTAAGGGAATTACTTGTTCTCATTACAAGTTCAGATTTTGAATGTGGGTGATGAGACAACTTTTAATAAATAACTGATAAAATATAGTATTTTATATTTTCTCTTGTGCTGTAATGAAAGTGCTGTAATCACAGTGGTATTATGCGCACTGAATATATAATCCCGCAGTAGAAATCTCGAATATGTCTTGTCATGAAAATACTTTGCAATAGGCAACCACAGTATAGTGGCACAAGTGTGAACTCAGAAGCCCTTGCGATCAACCCTGTTTCAATGGCTTATACATTTCACTCCATTTTAAACCATCCATTCACTTTGTATCTCTACTGACTAGTATATTTAGAAAGTGACTCTATCCAGTGTAAGCTTCATGCTGTGTCTATTGAAAAGTAAAATGTGTCTACAGACCTTTACCAATCATTCCCTACTCTTACAACTTTCAAATTTTAAATATGTTTAAGAGTAAGCTGTCGGTGCTTAATCAATATTTGCCACAGTAACATTACACAGGTCGGAGGACTGCTATACAATATGCGAGAGGCATTCATTTTTTTTCTTTCTACTGCAGACTTCCTTTTTATGATTCTCTGCCCTTCGATTTTCTTCTAAGATTCCCTCTGCAGAAATGTGAATTTCTCTGTTTTCTTCTTACATACAATGTCGCTGGTGTCATCTTACAATAAACATGATGAGAAAGTTGCAGAGGCTGCACGTCTTACATGTGAATTACACATGTACTTCTCTATTTCAAACAGCTCAACAATGACATCGTTTTGCACCTCTGTGACAATATCACGATGTCTGGTGGTGTCAGTCTTCTTATAATAGTTGATTGGCCTATTAGACAAATTTATCATGATTTTGAACAAGTATATTATATATTGAACTAATTTTGGCCCTCAAGGATTAGATTCTATAATAGGGTGATGTTCATTCATTGATTATATGAAACATTTTATGAGTTTGTTTCTAAACTAACTTTGCTACAGGTCAAACTGGTTTGAATTAAAGAGCTTTAAATTCTTACATGAATTGCATTATGTGTGCCTTGTTGAACTTATATATCATCAAAAACGGAAGAGGTCTCGGATAATTGTTGCACATGACCTAAAGCTGGATCAGTGTAGTGAAGACCGAAGTCATAAATCAGACTGGCCTATTTATGTTTTGTCCTTTACAAGTTGTCATAATTGTAGTTCCCTTTAACTCAAATTGGTCAAGCGCTCTCCTTGAATTTTTGAAACAGTTGATTTCCATCTGTGCTTCAAAAATTTAAATTTAAATTGAAATTGAAAAAAAAAAAGTAACCATAAATGTTTGCTTATCCTTGAAAAGTAACTGGTCAATATCCAAAGAGTTACATTTGCAACTGCCATACAGGTCATACAAAATGGGTACATTTACCCCACAAAAAAGACTGCATAATGTCAGTACATATAATATCCATAAGTTAATCAGATCAATGGCTCACTCGGCATACCTTGGTCTGACTTGAATAACATGTTAAAACAATTTCATTAGTTAATGCAATATCACTAACTAACTAGATTTATTAATTAGTGATTCTGTTAATTGCAGTATACTTGAATAATATAAAATGCTGTTAATGTAAAACGTATCAAATAAAAATGTAGTACATTAATAGTGTTTCAAGGCACCCCATGAGCCCCCAGAAATGTGATGACGTTTAAATGTGATAAACAAGGCAATACGAACAAATACGCCCAAAAGTCAGCTGGAGTTTATTGGGTCTAGAGGCCTGTCTCATATAGTACACGCATGCTAGCTACAAACAAGGAATATATATTAAGATAGGATAAACATGGGAGGAGGAAAGAAGATTGATGAAAGTTTACTTGAGGTGAGATTAATTTGTTGTTTCATGATTACTAGACATTAGCTACGTAGTGAAATAAACTTTTTTCTTTTTTTTTTCAACTCTACGTTTGCGGTGTTGCGAATGGTCTGTCCAGTTTTAACAGCTGTCCATTCTCAGAGTCTAAAAAAACCAGCTATTACTTTTGGTATATAGAACTAGACTGTGTCAAGATCATAGAGAAAAGAGTGGCAAACAATACAGACCACTCTCAGACACTGCAAACTTTTCCTCTTTTCTTAGTTAAATATTGCATTTTCTTAAACTGAGGGGGTGTTACAATCGCTTTTAAAATGACCAGGGATGATCGAACTGTCAGGATGAGTTTTGACATACAATGACACAATGTACATGTATCTAGTATGAAGATGAAACTAATCTTAGGTTTATTATAGAACACAAAGGCCTAAATGTGGGGCATATATTAAACATGTATGCATGTCTTTTAATTATCACTGATACAGTGATATATAGTATCTGGGTTACCTTCACGTGGAAGGCCACACCACAGTTCTTTGAAGTGGGTTAACTCTACAGTGGATATGAATTACAGAAAAATAAATAAATAAAAGGGACAACTTGGTCAGAATAGATAGGCCATTATACCAAAGAAATCATAAAGTTTTGGAGGAGACACGAATCACGGTCTGGTCCTGGATTTAGACCGCGAGGGTTCAAGAGACTCGCTTGACTTTCGTTTGACTTGGATTTCTGAGTCTGAAGTTCGTATAGCAACCTACTGACCTGCTAGAACACACTTCTAAGTGATGGAAAAACAAAAGTTTGTTATCTGAACTACATCAGCAAACACTGCATTGAAGATTTAAATTCCCAAACAATCCCCTCCTTTATCACAATCAAAAAACAAAGAAAGAATAATCGTGTAGCCTTGCACTTAAGTACATATAGTCAATGTTGAGACAGTATTAAAAAATTGCATCATGATTATAATTTAGCGAAAATATGACAGTCTCCATAGTCCTCATTTTGTATTTATGACATTTGTGTTTTGCAATATTGTCACAATGTATGTTGCATAATTCCATGATAATTCATACAGCCATGACCAAAAGTTTTCGCACACTCTAAAATATTTTAATTTTGGTCTGGTTTTTTGCTTTACAGCACTTTTTCTTGAATTTGTCTCTTTAATGATCATTTTTATTATCCTGAAAATAAATTTGCACAATGATCGAGCAAATATATAATATAAATTTACAAATGATTGGTCAGAGGGAAGAACCTTGTTTTCCACATGTTTTTTTGGCTGGAGTTGAGTGAAGAGCCACAAGCCTTGTGGCCTAAAAACAGCCAAAGTCGCACATTTTTTGAAATAATCAAAGGTCTTCTTCTAAGATATATCACATGTAGTCACACGAGGTTAGCATCGATAGGCCCCATTTAATCGCATAACTCCCATATGGAACCTCAGATAGGGACTTCGAGGAGTTACTGGGACAACCAGAATTTTACTGGATTTGCAGGAGTTGATGGGACATAACCGGACTTGTGGGGTTTGCAGGAATTTTCTGGGAGTTAGAAGAAATTGTAGGAATTCATGGAGTTAGCAGAGCTTATTGGGGTTTGCTGGAGTTGGTTGGAGTTAGCAGGAGTTCCAGGAGTTAGCGGGGGTTAGCAGGAATTCTGGGAGTTGGCGGGAGTTAGCGGGAGTTAGCAGGAATTCTGGGAGTTAGCAGGACTGCCAGGAGTTTGCAGCAATTCCGGGAGTTAGCAGGAACTATGGGAGTTGGTGGTAGTTAGCAGGAATTCCAGTAGTTAGCAGGAATTCCAGTAGTTAGCAGGAGTTCCAGGAGTAAATTGGAGTTAACCGGAGTTCCGGGAGTCAATCGGAGTTAGCAGGGCTTAGTGGGGTTTGCAGGTGTTAGCAGAATGAGTTCGCAGGACTTGCGGGAATTACAGCTTCATTAAAAAATGGCCTGTCGATTGTACTTAGACAAAGCTACACAACTTCTGTAATACGATGCTACCTGCCTCCAAATGGATGTCTGGCTATAGTTGGCTAAAAAGAGCTTAAAGGCCTAATTTAAAAGAACATGCTGCACCATATGGTCCATCAGACGAGAGTATCAGTTGAGAGTTAGGCATATTTGTAATTTTTTCTTGAAAAGTTGCATCTATATTGTACATACATATTTAAGATATATCAGGTAAATTTCTTACATTAAAATTGCCCTACGGAATTCTTAAGCTGATTCACACCTTTCCGGACAGTTTCGCTAGCCTACTCCGTATTAATGAAAAAGTAACTTACTAAAATTAGCAAGGAGATCCCACTCAATCAAAAATAACTGCCAATTACACCAAATTACACTCTATACATATAGTCGCTGTATAGACGACAGACCGGGATTTGAACTAGTGAACCTTAATCAAATCCAATGTTGTGACCATATCTGTCAGGTGGCTGTCTCAGCCTCTTTGAAACAAAGGGCTCAGCCTCAGGATTCAGTCTGGAATCCTCAGCCAGCCAAGGTGACGCCACTTTCCCGCCACATTCCATGTGGTTTGCAGGCATCAACCTGGGCGCTTCCGTGCGGCCTGTACCCACGTGGGTAGACGGCACTGCATCAGCGTTTGGGGGCGCCGCATCATCTCCCAGCATCACGTGTTCAGAGGATGCTGCTGCCGGGCTCACTGCACTCCGAAGTACACCATCTCGCGTTTCCCCAGATCGCGTCAGAGGCGGATCCTGCTCCTTTTCAGAGGGGGGCTCATTCTGACGTTCATCATAGAGAAAGGGGTCTGTGTACGGGTCAGTCAAGGGCAAATCAGGAATTCTAGCTACATCAGTCTCACGTACTTCAGCCAAGTACGGCTTGAGTTGATTAATGTGCACAATTCGAGATTTCCCAGTTGCAGGAGCCACAATTTCATAATTAACCTCCCCCACTCTCCGCACCACCCTGTAAGGCGCTAAAAACTTCAAACTAAGTTTCTGCCTAGCCAGGGGCGAATAAAACAGCAAAACCCAGTCTCCAGGTTCATGAGACTGATTGCTGGACAATCTGTTGTAGTGCTTCGCCTGATTCAGAGCTGATTTCCGCAGCTTTAGGCGACAGCGCTCAAAGGAATCTTCCATAGCTAACCGTATCCATTCAACATACTCAATTGTACAAGATGGCTGATCGTGGAGGACATGACCATACAACAGGTCAACAGGCAGGAGGGCTTCCCTCCCAAGCATCAACTTATTGGGAGTAACCCCAGTTGAGTGCTGGGGCGTAGCCCTGTAGGCACACATGACATAAGGCAGAATATCATCCCAATCATCTCTGTAGTCATTCACTAACTTAGAGAGCATGTCCTGTAAAGACCTATTGAACCTTTCCACTAAGCCATTGCTCTGGGGGTGATAAGCAGTCGTCCTGGTCTTAACAATGCCAAGCAATTTACACATTTCCTGGAACAACTTAGACTCAAAGTTGGTGCCCTGATCACTATGAAGCTGATAAGGAGCTCCAAACCTTAGAACCACCTGAGTTACCAAACAGTCAGCCACAGTGTAGGCTTCCTGGTTTGGTAGGGCAAAAGCCTCTGTCCATTTTGTGAAATAATCAGTAATAACCACAATGACCTTATTCCCCTTCTTAGTCTCTGGAAAAGGACCTACAATATCTACTGCCATTCTTTCCATGGGCATCCCAACAGGAACCTGTTGTAATGGGACCCTATTCCTGCCTGTCTGTCTACGCTTCTGACAGCTCTCACACCATCCAACCCATCGGACGATGTCCTCCTTGTACCCTGGCCAATAGAACCGTCTCCGGACCTTGGCCACTGTGCTATGTATTCCCATATGTCCCCCTAACCGTGAGGTATGCAATTGCTCAAATATCACTCGTCTCAACTTAGAAGGGATCACCAATTGCTCCGCATATTCTCCTGTAGGCAATCTATGCTCTCTGTACAATTTTCCATCTTTTAAGTGCAACCAATTGTACTGGGCCCAAATATCTCTGACACTTCCGGGCCTATCTGCTTTATCACTATAGGAGGGCCTTTGTCTTGCCTTCAGCCAATCCACGGCCAAAGCAGTCGCACTATCCTGAGCTTGGGCAGCCACAATCTCTTCCCTTGTCCACACATTCAACCAGTTCGAACCCAGGACCTCAGATTGTTCAGGGCCACCCACTTCCGGTGGGGCAGACACCACTTCCGGTGAGGCCTCACTGCTCACTCCTGGGCTGGTCTCAGAAACTGCCACCACTGGCTGATTCACAGAGACTGTCTCAGCCCTGGCTGATCCATCAGCCACATCACCAATGCTGCCAACCACTGTAGCTCTCCCTGGCCCCTGTCCCTGGCGCCACAATGGCACCTGCTCCCATGGCTTCATCAACAAGTGGGCCTTGTCAGCATTCCACTGTACAAGGGCCACCATCATTCCCTGGTCACCATGCCCTGGATCAGGGCAATCATCTCTCTTACACCTTCGTACAGGAATTCTAGAACAACCATCTGCGTTTCCATGCTTTTTACCCTCCCTGTATTCAATTCTGAAATCGTATTCGGCCAATGATGCCAACCAACGGGACAGCATGCCCTCTGCATCTTTAAAATTCTGCAACCACACAAGGGCACGGTGGTCAGTTCTTGAAAGCACTGATCCCTGTCCATACAGATAAGGCCTAAAAATCTTGGCCATTCAGACAACAGCCAAAAGCTCCTTGTAAGTTGTACAGTAATTTTTCTGGCTAGTCGACAGAGCTTGAGATGCATAAGCAATAACACGTTCTTTTCCCTCAATTACCTGGGACAAAACACCACCTATTGCTAGATCAGAAGCATCTGTATCAAGAATAACAGGGCAGCCTTCTCGAGGCAAAGCCAACATTGGCGCAGTGGTTAAAGCCTTAATCAGGGCCTCAAAGGACCTTTGACATTCGGAGGTCCACTCGAAAGGGACCTTGGGAGTCATCAGGGCATGCAATGGGGCAGCTAGGGCAGCAAAGTCCAGCACATACTTTCTATAGTATGATGCAAATCCCACAAAACTACGAATCTCATGGAGGGTTTGGGGTTCAGGCCAATTCCTGACAACCTCAATTTTCTGAGGGTCTGGCCTAACTGTTTCTCCTACCACATGGCCAAGAAAGGGCACTTCCTTCCTAAACAATTCACACTTACTGGGCTTCAAACGCAGACCAGCCTGGTCCATGCGTTTAAGGACAGTAACTAGATTAGCTAGGCATTGGTCAAAAGTGGAACCCTGGACCACAATGTCATCCATATAACACAAACAAGTGGTCAGATCTAGCCCACCTAACACCAACTCCATCAACCTTTCTAATGTGGCAGGGCCATTTGTCACTCCAAAGGGCATCACTGTGAAGTGATAATGCCCTCTCGGAGCTGTAAAAGCTGTCTTTTCCTTGTCCTCACTCTCCATAGCTATCTGTCAATAACCTGAGGACAGGTCAAGAGTACAAAACCACTTAGCACCAGCAAGGGCATCCAGGCAGTCCTCAATTCGAGGCAATGGATAAGCATCCTTCTTGGTGCAAGCATTTAGACGCCTGTAGTCTACACAGAACCGGAAACTACCATCCTTCCTACGAACAAGAACTGGAGGACTAGACCAAGGACTACTACTAGGCTCAATAACTCCAAGATCTAACATACGATCTACTTCCTCTCCTAGGGCTCTCTTTTGGGCCCAGCCCAACCGACGAGCAGGTAGCTTAAAGGGCCTATGGTCACCAGTATCGATTTCATGCTTTGCTAATTCTGTTCGACCTAAGCCAAATTGACCTCCCTCAAAGCAATGCTCATACTCTAACAGAACCATTTTCAACTTCTCCCTTTGTTCACTACTAAGGCCTTCTGTCGGGTCAATAAGGGGTTTCAGGTGATCTGGAAGGTCCTTGTGTCTAGGGCCCTCCTTGGAAGCCACAGCTGATACCAGCTGATAACCAATCCGGATGGACAAATACCAGGCTGTTACGGCTTCTTGTGCAGCAGCACATTGAGGCCTATCCTGTCCCTTAAAGACCCCCTCATTACTATTCATGGGAGCCACTAACTTCGAGGGTGGAGGACCTGGGACCAGATCTTCCTCCACCCTTACTCTTTTAGCGAACTAGCTCCCTCATCTGACTGTGAACTATTCCCTGCACCTTTTGGGGCACCTTTTCGGGCCCCTGACCCCTTATCCCAATCTTTCTTGTCCCTTGGGCGACTGTTTCCCTGATTGCCCCGGCCAGATTGATCTCTGCCCTTGTTCTGCTTAGGGCAGTCTCTACGAATATGGCCATAATCATTGCAATCAAAACAGCGCCTATTGGAACCGGAAGGGGGCCTCGGCCCATCTCGGCGACCCTTATCGCTGGGCCCACCTCGATTTGCCAATACATCATTCATCAGGGAATAAAACAACTCTTTAACTTGCTCCTGAGTCATGGGGTCTCCTTTAGCTGAAGGAGCTACCCCTGATTGACTTGTTGGAGCTAATTCTGAGGTCTCAGGATGGACAACGGCCAAAGCCACGGCCCCTATTGGCCCAAGGTCGGGTTTGTGGGGCCTTGTGGCTTCATAGGCGGATTCATATTGGACAGCCAAATCAATGGCATCCTGCAAAGTAGAGGGCTTGAGGGCACCTAACCAGAACCTCATGCTGGGAGAACCGGCTGTTTCCATGAACCTTTCCTTGGCAAACCTTTCCTGCTCCTCAGTAGAGGATGCAGGGTTCGCCTTCCTGGAAAGATCCATTAAGAACAAGCCATATGACTCCAGATCCATTTCGGGCCCCCTCTTTGCATTAAACCATTTACTACGATAAGCATCTAGAGCACGGGAGGAACAAAACAGACCATTTAATTGCTCTATCATCTTAACCCACGATTTCTCATAGGGCAAGGAGACAATCTTAAGCCTAGCTGGACCGGAAATACTAGTCCACATGTGGAAACAACGCTCATCCTCTGTCCACCCATTAAAGTCTGCCACTCACCTAAACTCCATCAAATAATCAGCAAAAGCTACTCCCTGACCATCATACAACGGGGGTAGAGCTTCCCTACGACGCCTGTGCCTTGGACGATAGGCACGATTGCCAGGGGCCACGTGGTCCGCCATTACTGCTCCAGCGGCCCCACCGGCCCCAGTTGGCTCAGTCCCCACCCGGGTCCTATATTCTGGAGAGGAGGTGGGAGTGGACGCACAGGAGTCATTCGAATCCGACTCTCTCTGCACCATATCCCTGGACCTCTTTCCACTACTTGCTCTAGGTCTAGATGATCTCCCCAGGTTGCCTCACTCCTGACATGGAGCTAGCACGTGGTCTAACTGGGGTGGCATCCCCAGAAGCCATGCTGGCGACTGGGGGGCCTGATGTGTCGACCCCTGTTGACTGGGGAGCCAATGTTCGGCTCTCCCTGTCTTGGGGTACCTTTCTACCAGGCTTGGGTCTCAATGCTGAAGTTCCAGGCATTCTAACAGAACACAATACAAACAGCAAACAAGACAAACAAGACAAACAGAGTAACCAGGGCAGGGACACTCAACAAGACCAGTTTCAAAGTGAAGTGAAACTACTTAGCTGTTCAGTTTCTGTTGTAGAAAACACACAAAAGAGTATTCCAATGTGACACAATGGTAAATCCTTAAAAACACAAGTAAATCCCTGTAAGCACCTTATTTGAAAAGGTCCTCACAGATCCAAAGTATTCCTGGGAACGAGTCAAGTCCCACATCGGGCGCCAATTTGTAAGGTCCTTCAGACTTGACTCAAACAAACTCAAAGAATACATTTTGAAGCTTTATTGGCCCTGCCCTAGCCAAACGTCCTGCCCATACACTCTCATGGACCAAACTGATGCTGCCAGCATCCCCTGTAGCCCCCTGTAGCCCCCTGTAGCCCACTCTGGCCCATAGGAACCCAGCCATGCCCCTATCACGTGCTCCCCTTACTGGGGCATAGGAAATGCCCCACATTCTAGGTCAACAGCCTCACAGAGGTCACTGGGGTCATGGGAACGGGTAACATTCAAAAAACGGATTCCAGGTCATCACAAGATTAAGATTTTATCTTACTCATTACAATCATAATAGTGACATCATGTGGCACATAGTCTGTGACTAAACAAGATCATTCAGCAAAGCCATCATTAATAGCAGTCAAATAAGACTAATTTGTCATGTTCATTCGTGATATCAATAGACCTGAAGCTATGTCTCTAATTGTGGCTGACAGACAGACAGAGAAATGGCAGGTAAAAACTGACAGAGGTGCAGGCCTTCGCAATACCCTAGGTTATATTCACGGCCAAGGTTTATAAAACCTATGATGCAAGATCGTTATATTCAGAGATTGGCTTTTTTGTGACTGCATGTGGCATATTTTGTAAAATATGATCTGGAGGGTGTTTCAGGATTCGCACTAAACCTGTCTCTGTGTGACAGTATTTTCTGCATTATCCTGCTAGATTGTGAATATTGTAAAATTGAATATTTTGATATTGTTGCAGGATTTTTAGTCTTCACATTCTTATTGATTGTCACAAGCTGTTTGTGTGGACAGCCTCTCAGCTTCTTGTTTATGTCAAATTTATTGCGAAATTAACATAAGAACAAGTAAACGTGATTGCTGTTGCAATTTTCTCGAGTCAACAACTTTTTGCAATGACATTGACTGAAGTTGACTCCACGTTGGTAGTGCTGGGATCAACAGTTGACCTAACCGTGACTGGATGAACCAGATAACGAATTGTTACACTTTGTAAACACCGAATCATAATCGTGGATATAATCATGAGTTGAACGATCCTATAGGACATTAGGGTAAAGTTGAGTAATATGGGATACTTTTATCTCGCTAATGCTGTGATGAAAGTTAATACGGAAAATGCATAATTCTTTTTGCTTGATTTTATTTAGGTAATGAGCTATAAATCCTGAGAATATAATATGTATATCTATTATAGTTTTGAAATAGGATGGCTTAGAAAAAAATATAATTAAAAAGTGCCCTTATTAAACCATAGTGGGCTTTTATGAGCACCTCATTCTAAAAATATGAGCACTAAAATGCCCACATTAAACTATACTAAGTTCAACTATAAATGCAGAAGTTTAATATGGGCAAGATAAATGTTTAATATGAGCACATTTAGCAGTGCTCATGTTAAAGGGCCCATATTTATTTTGCACACTTCATAATTCTACACAAAAGTCATGCCACTGTGGTATGAATCTGAACAGTACACTTATCTGATGTTATCCATATTTTTGCTTGACAATAAGTATTACGAACGATAGCATAAATCACCCATGGCCATATTACCCAAAAACATGTGCCTTGCATTTTAGGCTGCTCTGAGAATTGCTGACATCACATGGCCGTTGCAAATGAGTGAGAATCGAAGAAAAGAGTATTCACTGTGAAAAAAAAAACATCAGGTTGATATATCTTCACCAAATTAGCATATTCTACAGGCTTTTCCCCTAAAAAAAAAACAACGAAAGAAATGACAGGTAAATAAGTCTGCATTACATGAAAACAATAGCAGCCTCAAATGCCTTTTCTACAGATGATGACCCACTGCTGCCCATATTACCCAAATCTACCCTACGTACTCGATTAATAAGTTCACTTTTATCAGCTTCTTTTTTCTTCTTTTTTATACAAAGAATTATATTTACATAATTACGAGATAGGCCGTCAGTGCATCATTCTCTGAATAACTGTCCCAATTAAGGTTGCCAATTATTGGATTATGTATGACTAGTGAGACGTTTCAATTTCATCTTGTATGTTCATGCTTTTAGGGCAGATGTAATGATGAGGTGGTCTATAGACTCTAGGGTGGCCCCTATACATAGTGGGGAAATTAAACTTGGTATATTCATAACTCTCACCCCCTAAAAATGTTCCTTTTGTGATAAAAGAAAACTGTGTATATTTATTTGGTAATTGAACAACATTTAGAGGTGGCCCTGGCTTCTTAAAGATTTACTTCGGGAATTTCTTCATATATTTCGCGTTTGTCTGCATCCTATGTGAAACGAATAGGCCAAAAATATTTTGACTGCAAATTCCATGAAGTACTCTATACTTAAATATGTCACAAACATACAGGTAATAAATATTCATAGTTTTAATGTTGTAACAGCACGACATCACTACATGATATTCAAATAATTAAGAAAAACAATGATAAAATTCGATTGACTACTCTATTATTATGAAAATTGTACACCATGCAGGTAAGAAACACTCCTGTCTTTGCGTTTTAACAGAACTACATAACTAGTATCAACTTCATAACGCTTAATATTGACAAAGGTGATAAACATTTCGTCTTTTAATAGCACAAATTGAATGCAAAAAATTACCCTAAAGGAAAGTGTATTTTCCAAATTTAGGCTCATGTATGTATTATATCCCTTTTGCCTTTAAATATGGAGAAGCAAACCTGCCTCAAAATAATAAAAGCTATTTACAAAAATAATATAGTTAATGCATGGGACATTAAGAAATAAAACAAAAATAACGGTAGTAGTCATAATTGTCGAAAACGTCAAACCACGGGGGCCACCCCTTAATATTATTCAAATTTTATGAGTGGAACGAATTTGGGGGGTGAAAGGGTTAAATTTTAAACTTTTATTTCTAAGGGCCGCCCTTATAGCACCCTATAATCAACAAGAATCTTCACTGGGATGATTGACTTCTGTGGCAGCGACTGAGTTTATAGGTTCAAACTGCACACCTGCACTGTTCTGTTTATGAGTTTATAAAATGCATAATACACTTGTGTCCTCTCATCCTTCAGGAGAATCGCAACCACAGTGGTTTCCCAAAGAACAAGCAGGAACTGTTTATGTGGTTAAATAAAGTAGCAGCCATGCAAAGCCCATTTGTATCCCTCAGCTGATAAGCATCCCATGCCAATGTCATTATGACATATGAGAGGCAGCAAATAGACACTTACAACTGGCTGGCAGTGGGACCCACGACCTTCAGCTCCTTCCTGAAGAGGACCTGAAAAAACACCGTGACTACTAGGCCTCCTCCTCCTCCTCCTCCTCCTATGTGCATGATGCTACTACCTGCCTGACTGCCATCTGGAGCCTTTGCCAGATTCTGCGCCACACGAAAGAGCCACGAGAGCTTCCAGTTGACAAGTGGCTTCCACGTGGGCAACATCACTAATCCTATGTTGTTTCGCACCTTTGGATAACTTATTACTCTTTACAATGACAAGGTTAAACGGAGTTTACCATGTGAAAGGAATGTAGCAGTTGCCTGAAGGAAAAATGGTCAGGATTTGTTATGGCCAAAACAGAAAAGCCTGGCTCACCGCCTCCTGAGCAAGTGAGATTACCTTCAGTCTCTGTGTTGATGTTGTGTTTGCATAGAGCTTGGGAGTCAACAGGAATCCAATCAACACTTATGTCTGTACAATACAGTGACACTTCACATTATTACCATCCTTTGTGGAAAATCTACGGGCCTTAATATGGTTTTTATTGTGAGGTACATAGCCTCCTCTGTGGCCAAGTACTACATACAATAATAAGAAGACTGTGGGTATAAAACCAAGTGGTCTTAATTGCTAATACATAAAAGGACAAAAGGATTCTAATATATATAATAGGGCATTCATACGTCTTTCCTCTCCTCTTATTACTCATTTTGTTAATCATTTAGTTATGACATATAGTAGGTCATAACTAAATGATTCCATAAATATAACTTTCTCAGGAAAATAACAAAAACCAACTAAATGATCAGATGTATACAATAAAATGCACTAAAAATACTGCTGCTAGGATGCACTTTGCTTCAGCCAATCAGAGTCAAGGGCGGAACATTTTCAGCCAATAGAATTGCAGTGTTCTGTAGTAGCCACCTGGTGGAAATACAGAGAACCTTCGGTGAAAATTCACTAATGTAGCACACCAAAATCATTTTCAATTTGTGAAAATGGCGGGTTTCAAATACTAAGCCTAAGTCAACTTAAACACAATTTAAATATTGTGATGAGAGTTATAATTTCATTCTAACCTCGGTATTATTAAGTCGGTCCACCAGCTTGAACATAAGTGTTGACACCCAAGCTCTATGCAAACATAATATAATATGTTCATATTTTATTTCAAAAACTATAACCGAGGTGAGTTTAATTAGTTAAAAGCCTAAATTAAAACTAATTTTAAAATGTATTTTTCTGTGCTTGAACTTACTGCATGGATTTGTTCTTAGACTTGGTTACGTCCGACAGTTTACAATTGCAGCCATTGGATGGGCTCTTTTGATCACGTGCTCTTACCTGAGCATGTGGCCGCCATAAAATGCGCGTGTTGTGACGCTGAGTGATGTCGAGAGCTCTTCATGGCGCGCTGCGACCAAAGTGCAGACGAATCGTCTGCTTGTGCAAACTGCAGTGCTGCATGGATTTTTCATGGAATCCCTTAGTAATAATGCACCAAAAAAGGTAAAAACAGGCTGAAATAGTGGAAAGTCAGGAAGTAGACACTTGAAAAGACTGAGAGCAGTTTTTTAAACTCAGTGTTTGAGTTCGGATTAAAAAGACCCCACCAATGGGGTATAGCTAGGAAGTGGTGGGGGAAACAAGCAGTAACATCTGTTCATGACGTCTGACTTGGTTGACAAATGAATTGGCAAATTTTCAGTGTCATTGGTATATCTTTAGTAATTGTGAGTGATATATATATATATAAAACCATGTGTGGTTTGTCCTAACTTTAAGGTGAACTTTTGACATGTGTTTTGTCATAAAAAGCAGAAATGAAAAAAATTGGGGGTTTTCTAATCTGGGTGCCCAGAACCAACAGGGCCTAAAAAAGCCAGCTTTTTGCTTGATCATTCTGTCTCATGTGCAGTTTTGTAATGTAATTATGCTACAACTGTAAAATACGGTGATATCATTGTATGCAGATGAATTTCATCAACATTTTGAGACCCTTTTTTCGTAGAAATTCATAAAAGAATAATTTTAGGGGATCCGAAGAAATAATATGTTAATTCAAAAAGTCAAATTTTGCAATAAAATAATTCCCAGCCATGAATTTATTATAGTTTTATTATAATAATCCATGTGACAAAAGGGGAGTGACCCCACTCACTTTCAAAAGCTAAACTGGCCATTTTATGATGTCCCCTGGGCAGTTCAACCGAACTTATATTATGTTTACATCAGAAATCGGCTTTTAACGCGCCTTATTCAAATGTAGATTTTTATTTAAATTATTGTAGCCGCTTGCAATTTTAGAATGTAGGCCAGTATGTCTATTAAGACATATCCGAATTTCAGAAGTTATGAACTACGGATGTCGAATCACGCAGGAGTAGTCCTCACTGCAGAGGTACTTTCTATGCAGTTATTATATGCGCGAACTGCTGCGCAATGAAATGCTTTTGATGAGTACCCATCCACCTTAATTAAGACAATCATTTTAAATTGATACGAGGACTTGGAAATTGGTACTTAAATTGTATTGTCTATCGTTGTGAAAAATGCCAGCTCTACATGTATTATGAAGTACAAGTATACCACCCCCCCCCCCCCCCCCCCTCCCGCTTGTGTAGGTAAAAAGAAAATGTTGCTGTCTTTGCCACAGCAATCAATGCGTCTGCTAACACTCGCTACAGTGCTACCTAGTACGGCCTACTTGCCTCCAAATGATTTGTGGGAATTCTGCCAGGTGTGTATGCCCTTGCAGTTGACACAGCTCAGGTGGAAGCCATCAAAGTGTCTCCATCGACATCACAAAGATTTCTCTCAAAGAACTGCTCCGCCATAGCCCACTTCAGTACCTACAAAGATTGAGTACTCTCAGGTGTCAAGATAGAATAAAGTAGCATGGCTACTTCCTCTTGAAGCTATTTAGGAACTTCATGCTGCATTTCTGCATTGATTTCATGCATGTGATTATATGTAACAGGCTGTTATTGGTTGCAGCAGGTTTACGTTTTTAATCCTCAGAGAACAAAGTTTCGAAAAGGGTTTTTGTTATCATCAATCTGGGGGTGGACAGGCGGGCGTAACACTTTTGTTTCCAGAGCATAACTCTAACACTAATGCACGTACCCTTACAAAAGTTTGTACAGTAATACTCTATATGGCCTAGTGGTGCCTTTTGATAGTCACATTGACATATGTTGGCTATGTTTTACAAAATTTGGAAAAAATAGAAAAATATTAATTGTTTTGTTTCCGGAGCAGAACTCTGACACTTCTGCACCTACATGCTTAAAACTTTGTCATAATATGTCTAAGATAGTGTAGTGGTGCCTTTTGGGGGTCTCATGGCCTTAAATACTATCGAATTTTCAAAATTAGGGCAAATTAGGGAAAATTTCTTTTTCTAACCTCCATATAAAAGACACTATTTACCTTACATGAGTGAAATTGTATCAATAACATATCTAAATTATAGTATTTTCACTTTTAAAAATGGAAAATCAGAAAAAAATTATAAAAATTGTGTTAAATTGTGTGGGTTTAGTGCAGTATAGCAGACCCAAATTTATGCCCATATTTAGCGTGCATTAAAAATTGAATTTAATCAAATATTTCAAAAGTTTGAAGTTCTTGCACAATCGAAACTAAATTTGGTGTAGAATAACGGGGGTTTGGGGGCAGCAGCCCCAAAGGAAAAGCAAATAAACTGTCTTTACCATGAAGATGAAAATTGCTGTCATAACTAAATTAATTTGTGACGTCATAGATTGATTTCGAGCATTTTTACGTCATAGGCCTGGCAATGAGGCTCGTTAAACATTAAATAAGGTCATAAATCTGGGTCTGCTATGCTGCGCTTTTTCCAATTGTGTTTTCGGAGCATAACTCTAACATTAATGCACTTACCCGAACAAAATTGTATATTTTATTACTCTATATAGCTTAGCTGTGCATTTTGATACTCACATTGACATATCTGAGGTGTGTTTTAAAATATTTAGAGAAAAATGAAAAAAAAAAACATAAACATTTCTGCTTCCAGAGCAGGACTCACACACGACTGCACCTACATGTGTACAAAACTTAGTAAGAATATGTCCAAAATAGTGTAGAGATACCTTTTCGGACCATTTTTGACAGATACTTTTATTTAATAAGGAAAATATGAATATTTGGACAGGTACTCTTTCAAACCCTCATATCAATGACTCTATGATCCTTACATCAGTAACATTTTGCCAATGATATATCTAGATTATAGTACTTTCACTTTTAAGCTTCTTTTTTACATTTGTTTCATCATTCTTTTTTTGTTCATAATATTGATAAAATCTGGGAAAAATGCAAAAATGTGTTGCTTCCCTCATATTTCTTAGCATCCCATACAATAGATGTATTTTTACATGAAACTCATATGACTTCTTGTGTATGTACCTGGGATGAATTACAGTATATTGTGAGCTTGCATGTGGGTCATTCCACAGAAACGGTTCGCCCCTCTGTCCCGTGATTATGATATGCAAAATGGTTTTAATGATATGAATGTGGTATGGGGATGGACAGACCAATGTTAAAAATACACACAATAAATTTTAGCAGGAGTCTGTAAAAGGCAGCAAAAAAGGGCATGTCCCAAACCTCTTAAATTTATATATCTCTTTACCCTGCTCATTGAATGTAAACTAAAAATCACTTATGATATTCACATTATTATAATATCAGGAGAAAGTGAATTTTCACTGCCGAAGAAAATTTTAAATATTTGCAGTTCTAGTAAAATTACCCACATGTTAAAGTTTGTCCACAGAATCAATGTCATTCCTGTTACCGTGGTATTAAAATGCTGCTAGATCCAAAAAAATAAAAAATAAAAATATTTTTCGATATTTAAAAAAAAGAGTTCACTTTTGGCCGAGGGTGACGTTTATGCGTGTCATTCCTGTTACCAAGTTTAAATATATATATATGCTATTATTGACACAGTAATATCGGTATTACATGCATTTCCCTTTCAGATATTGCATAAAGTTTTACTAAATGTATGTCAATCCTGTTACTGTCCTTCCTGTTACAATCTATGACATATATAAAAGAAAAATGTTTTGTTGTCATGTAATACAAATTAAAATGCATATTGGATTTTTTGCTTTCCCCCTTGAAATGCCAAAAGTGTGCCGTTTCTGTGGAATGACCAGATGGTTTGGCGCCAAAATGATCAAAAGACAAATTGGGGCCCCTGGAAGGATTTCCATTTTCGTGCTTCTCCGAGGGGCCCGGATGGGGATGCAACGTGGACGTCACTTGTCTGAGTGAGACAGCATGTCAATGGGAACTGCCTGCCTGTCTTCTCTACTTTTGGTGGGTTTCCGTCTCTTTTAAACTAGACTCAGGAGCCTAACATTGCAAGCAGAAAGGAAATGTTGTGATATAACTCAGAAGAGCCGAACAGGCATGATAGTTAAATGGATGAACGAAGCGAGTTGGATTCACGAGGGTTCAGTGAGCTACAAACGCTTGGAGCAGGAGACCCATTTTGGCAAGAAAAACAAGAAGAAAAGAAAACTGTGAGTTGTGAACCTCTTCTACAGAGAATTGACAAAGTTTTGCCTTCTTCAGATTGCTGTTTAAGTCCAACTTAACTAAAACATGGCCATTATTTGCAAACTTTAAGAGGCTCGTCCATTTCGACCAATCAGAGTGAATCATGGTGTCCCTGCCCATGAGGGGTTGGTCATGTTTACATCGAAAATCAAACCATTTCCACAAAACTAACAACCTCAACCTAGTAATATTTGTTGGTTAAGGTGCAAAATAGTTTAATGGCAACGTTATAACAAGTATTTTGTCGTTGACATGTGGTTTTTATAGATGAATTTCCTCAAAACATGGATTGAGCTGTGACCTTGTTGGGAAACGGCGCATGCGCAATGGATATTACAGGGCTCTCCTTCCCATTAATTTGGGATAATAAATAGTTTGGTGTAGCCTAATGGGTGGATCTTTTCGTTGCATTGTAATTTTCGTTTATACTTTACACATATCAGTTGTGGATATGCTGCATTCTGTCATGGCCTCTTTGCCCTTAGGCTTTAGCTAAACAATAGCTTATTAGCCAATACCGCAACGGAGGGTATTATCGACAGGGCAGGTATTATCGACACTCATAGAATGTTAACAATTTTGGTAACAAACTAATTTAAGTGTCGAAAATACGCCCTGTCGATAATACCGTTAGGGTACCCTGATTTTTTTTTTTTGGACTATGAAATTAAAAATATTGGTTTATATTATTATTACTATATTAGTGGTCTTATTTTTCATGTGCACATGATATTATATAAAGTCTTACAAAGATCTTACTTATGAAGATAAACCAGGAAGTTGTAGCAATCCATTCTGTTCAGAGTCAAGCGGCTACTCAAGCCAAGTGAGCATAGAAGGTATTGTCTATCCTTTTCCTGCCATTTAATTGTTCTGTTTCAAAGATTTTATGAACAAAAACTGTTGAATGGGTTGAGCATGGCAATACTATGATCATATATTTAATAATTGTATGCACATGAATTCTACAACATTTACGGCTGTCATTGCTAAGTACGGGATGCTAAGGAATATGAAGGAAGCAACACAATTTTTAGCATTTTTTTACGATTTTCCATTATGAAAATAAGAATGAAACAATGTCAAAATGAAGCTTAAAAATTGGAAGTACTATAATTTAGAGATATCATTGGCAAAATGTTACTGATGTAAGGATCATAGCATCATTGATATGAGGGTTTGAAAGATTACCAAATCTTCATATTTTCCTTGTTAAATAAAATCATCTGTCATTAATGGTCATGATACTCCAAAAAGGTATCTCTACACTATTTTAGACATATTCCTACCAAGTTTTGTATGCATGTAGGTGCAGTAGTGTGTGAGTTGTGCTCTGGAAACGGAAATTGTTTCTCTAAATATTTTAAAACATAGCTGAGATATGTCAATGTGACTATCAAAATGCACAACTAAGCTATATAGAGTAATAATTTTTAAAAGTTTGTTTGGGTAAGTGCATTAATGCCAGAGTTCTGCTCCGGAAACACAATATAATACAATTTTTTCATACACTTAATAGTTAATATGCTTCAATCTCCCGAAGCCTGCATTATCATTTCATGATTTTATCTGCCATATTTGTATTATAAAGCACTGATGATGACATCATTTTTTCTTGCTGTGTTAGCAGGTTCTGTATTGTGTATTTTGAATTGTAGGTATTAAAGTTGTAAATATTCAAGTGAGGTAATTAAGTTCTTGGAATACTCCGGACTTATCTAATAGTTGCTCAGTGCTCATATACAGTATTGTCAGTACATTTTATTTAATGTATGGAAAGACAGGCTTTAAGAAAGAGAAAAAACATTAAATAATATTTTCTTAAAAACAAGCCTACGTCTCCGTCCAGTGACAGACGGCCTTTATCATTTTCTTCAAAACAAGATTTAAGATCAGGTGAGATTGATTATGCTTGGAAGCCACTTTATGGTGTAGAGCACACCTTTAAAACTGAAAACTGTGCGAAGTTTTGCTTTAGTATTTGAAGTTTTATCAGATGGACACACTGTATATTGATCAAGTAAACAGCTGAGCAAAATTACTTCTCCCAGTCTATTTTGACATATAGCATAAAAGTAAGATCAAAGATTGATAAGAAGATTATTATGTACATGTTGTAATACAACTTGTTGATGAATTAATGATAACGTATGGTTGATCATTTTAGAAATAAATTCTTGATATTGGATTGCAGTCAGCTTGACAGATAGATTTAATACATTAATTTACATTTGTCAACAATTAATTACATCAGGTTGCATTTAGTTTGAATAATAAATATATTGTCAAATTGAGTTACAGAGATATATTGATTATATCTGATTATTCCAGGTTGCTGTTCGCAAATTTGTACGTAATATGATGATTATGGAGTGAACAACATGAAATAGTATGTTTACATGGTTGGCATCAGTGATTGTATAATTTGTGTCCTAATAACCTGAAGTACATTAAGCTGACATATATACATTTGGTGCAGCTGGGTGGTCTAGTGGTAAGACGCTCACCTGTTCCTCTGAAGGACCTGGGTTCAATTCAGGGCTCGAGCACCCTTCATGAGCAACATTTCAGCTGGATGTTGTTTCGAATGAGACTTTAAATTGGCGGTCCCTTGTACTCAGTGTCTATGCTGAGACAAGTAAAAGATCTCACCCATGGTAAATATGTAACATGGGTGGACTCCTCTCTCTCACCTCACCAATCAACCCTCAATAGCAGCAAGAACTTGCCTTAGATGGCTGCACTTTCCATATATACACATCTATCTATCTATCTATATATATATATATATATATATATATATATATGCTCTGACCAGAATTTAGTCTATAAGCTCCTATTGATCTGTAACAGGGTGTGGACCCCAAACCTTATCATCTCATCATCACGTTATTTTACGTCGGCATAGAGTTGACAGCTGGTCATTTAAACTAACCAAGTAGCAAGTATTGAGACATTAGGCATTTCAAAAAAATATTATTGTGGGCATTTTTAAGTAATTTACATATGTTCAAAGGACGGCAGTTGATTTAATAGGTTATTGACCTCATGTCCTGAAACCAGGCCAAAGCGAGGTCATTATTCCTTGAATTCGGTATTTAACTGGAGGGCTGCACTTCCCATATCTATCAGAGGGTCACTGGTGCATGTCGGATGACCTTGACCTCTTTGGTCAATATCAGGCTCAGTGACTTCATGTAATGTTATTTATGTAATAGGGTATTGCGTTACAAGTTAACATAGATGGCTAATACATTTTGAGTGTCTGGAGAGCCCTGCATAGTGATCATCTAAACTTAGCAGTCTACAACCTGCCTGAGTCTGTGATGACGTCAAACTCAAGTTTTACCCCGTTGTGAGCATCTTATGAACTCAGTCATTTTCTATGTTTTTGTTTCCTTCGACCTGTTGACTTTCCCAAAGTCATGTATGCCCATCTAACACACATATAGGTGGCACCAGCAGTTGGGACCTTCATGCTAGTCCACCAGCTGGATCATCTGTATGGAAAATGAATATCAAATACACTGTACTACAATACAAAAACTTGAATGGAATGCGCTGTGAAATGCATTGACCATATTACAGATGCTTGTCAAGGAACATCACAAAAAAATATGTTGTATACCATATTACATAATAACATTAGGCCTACATGAAGTCACTGAGCCTGATATTGACCAAAGAGGTCAAGGTCATCCGACATGCACCAGTGACCCTCTGACATCTTATGACTTGCTTTATAAGTCATGTCACCCATGCATGCATAAACAATAATTATTAAGTTTAAGCCATAATCGAAGATTTTTTCATCGTGTCTTGCAAAAAAATACCTCCTAGATGTGTGTATTTATGTATATATGTCTATCTACAATATATAATAGCTTAAGAGTGGAGGGAACTCTTTTTACTGCTGAATTAGCATCATGAATATACATTTGGTGGCTAATTTAACGAAATTTTCCTGGTGAAAAAATTATGAAGCCTTTGATATTATATTTATTCTCACATTGAATACAGCTATACTACCACAGTACTAATTCTAAAGTTGTTATTCAAATTGATCTCATATTTTGGTAGATGCTGTGAGCATTCTCTGAAATTTGAGGCAAATCCAATCAGCCGTTTTGATTTTATAACAAAATGAATAGAAGAAAATCGAATTTTTTACCATTTTGAGTGTGACAGTTTGGAAGGTGGTTGAATATAATTGACTAATTTCAATAATTCGTGCTATTAATTTTATATTTCAAACTTAAATTTTCTAATGTATATTTAGTCTAGTTTTTTTAACTAAGATACTTTTGTATTGATTCTTTGCTCTGCCGGTTCACTGTGCATCTCACAAAAGAGACATTACATATAAACATTTAAAAAAGTCCATATTTAATTCATAGCAAAGAAATTATGCAACTAATCTAGCATATAGATTGCTGAAATTTTGCTTAAAGATAGCAATATTGGTTGTGAAAATAACAGTAGCTTAAATTTTAATTTAGCTTTTTCTGTGTCACTGGTATCTGTGAATTGGAGGAAGATTATTATTACTCAGATTTTTTACAAATTTATTGATCTATTAGAAAAAAGATAATAGCATAAAATCATGGTGTTATATGTTCTTCATATCATTCCACGCTATTGTCGAAGTTCCTTTTGTTTCAAGGGTAGTGAGAGGCCAAGAAAAATAGAAAATGGGTGTCCCGAGTGTTATGCCCCATAATCAATAAACTAAACATTCCTTTCACAAAATAATCAAATTAAAAGACTGAGCCACCGTTGTACTTGTGTTATAAGCCAATTAGAACAATGATATAATGAATTTGCGACTTCCAGAATTGGGATATTAAATGATTGTTGCATAATGTTAATTTTTTATAAAATACAATAGATTCATGAGCATTTACCTGTAGCAGACAAAAGAAATGGTGAAAAAACTGAACTTATAATAGTATAAATACGAAAATTGCAGTTATTAAGAAGGTTGTGAGATTCTATGAAGCATTAACTTCCAAAAACTGCATAACCTAACGTCACACTTTGGCTTCATTATTTTTGCACTAGGCCATACCAAGCAGTGCAAAGACAAGCCTGTGAGTCTGTTCTTTTGAAAATAAATCTAAGAAGTTAATTGACAATTGTTATCTGTAGATTGCTTTGTAGTGCTAATTGTTTTAGCCGTTCTGGGCATCTCCACTTTAGCCAGCATCCCTTGAGCCCAGGTCAACAAATTTACATCTTGGATAATTCTTTCCATATTTAATTTCAATCAACCTATGCATTCCATGGTAATCATTTTTATACAGGGTACCAGGGATTTGACGGAAAAGTCGCAGACCCAAAGCTATAACGAAGATTATAAGAACAAAATGACAAAAAACCCCACTTTATGGCCCTAGAAATATACAGGAAAAATATAGAAATAAGTAGTTAGGTTATGCAAGTTGGCAATATGTAAGGCAGGTTTTCTGTATGTTTTTGCAAAATTATAAATTATGGAGGCAACCCCTCCTCCCCAGGTCAGGTCTGGGTACGCCCCTGCAGGTTACATATTTCAGTGGGGTACAAATTAAGGGGGCAGCAAAGAAACAAAACCTGGGATACTTTTGGCCCAACAGGGGGAGCTTCATGCCGGCCCTTTCAACCAAAGAATAATAAGTGTCAAGAACCCGCACTCTCGTAAGTAGGACGCGCTATGCATACAGGGAAAAGGAGGCGCACTGTTAACCGAGCTGATTACGTCATAAACAGAGAACAATCGGCGACTATTGAGTAACATCATACTGACCAATTATGACGTCATATGCCAGTCTCGTGAAGTTCAAATGTCCTTTGCCGGACCGAATGTCAAAATGAGCCCCTGTCTTTATGAAATATCATTGTAAAATAGGTTGTCTTTTGCCGGACCGAATGAAATTTTGTCAGTCAGGTCCGGTGTACTTCGGGAAGACTGATATGCCATGATGCAAACATGGTAGCGTTCAGATTTTGGTGTTTGTTAACCTCGTAAATATGGTAAATACTTAGTCCATTCGCCCATTACGACAATGAACAAATGTGGAAATGACATTTTAATGTGTTGTTCACGTGAAATAAGCAAGTCTACGCACTTGACTGGAAATTTCTGAATGAATTTTATTATCCACTAGGGGCGTTAAAGAACTCCGGCGCCCTATGCATGCTGGGAAAAGGAGGCGCAGTGTTTACAATGTAAAGTATAGCGAGTGGCGCTTCTTGATACTTATTCTTTGTTTCAACCTTGTGATGTCACCCATGCACCCAATGACCTGATTGTATGATTACGTCATTAAACAAAGATTTAAGAACCAGCATGGAGCTCCCCCTGCTGGCTCTAAAGTCTCCATATAATAGTATATTGTACAGTGCTCAACAGAAGTACTTGGAAAGCCAATTCACCGGCATGTATTTTGCCAGCATGGAACATTCAACAAAGACACTAAAATATAAGGTCCTTTGTTGAGGCTTTCTCTTGATGCATTTGTATTTAAATGAGCTAAGTTGGTGCCAGGGTCTAGAGACCAACATATTTTTACAAATGTATTTTGACACTCACTTTGCATTGAGAGTCTTTTCACTGAGCAGCCCTGAGTTCAGCAAGACATAAGTCCTTCCTCTCCTCTTATTACTCATTTTGCTTTTTAGACATAGAAGATAATCACTGACTTATTCAATGAATATAACTTTCTCAGAAATATAACAAAAATCAACTGAATGATAAAGTGTCAAATATACATTAAAATGCATTAAAAATACTGCTGCTAGGATGCACTTTGCTTCACCCAATCACAGCCAAGGGCGGGAACTTTTTCAGCCAATAGAATTGCAGTATTCTGTCATAGCCACCTGGTGGAAATACAGAGAACCTTTTGTGAAAATCCACAATTACAGTGTATAAAAACTTTAGTCCAAATACTTTTACGAAATTATATGCTGGCAAATTAGGTGTCCAAATACTTTCATTGAGCACTGCATGTGCATGATATGTGCATTGTATAAGGTATGCGTATAGTTGTATTTTGAGGTGTATTCTGATGGCCAGCATTTCGCTAGAATACTAAATTACCTAATGATCGACCCTAGCAAAGCATGTGATCACATTGACCATCAGACCATCTTGACAAAATTAGACGCGAATGGAGCAGATCCTAGAATCACTGCATGGTATCATAACTTCCTGTCTAATTGTCAACAATGTGTGCGCTACAATGACCACACATTACCATGGCAACACATAAATGGTGGGATACATCAAGGTACCCTCATAGAGTTTTTTCACTGAGCAGCCCTGAATTCAGCAAGGCATGAGTCTTTCTTCGCCTCTTATTACTTATTGTGCTTACCAGACATAGTAGACCATAACTAACTGATTCCATAATAAAATTTTCTCAGGGAAACTACGGAAATCAACTGAATGATAAGCTGTCACATATACATTAAAATGCACTACAAATACTGCTGCTGGGATGCACTTCGGTTCAGCCAATCATAGTCAAGGGCGGGAACTTTTTCAGCCAATAGAATTGCAGTATTCGGTCGTAGCCACTTGGTGGAAATATTGAGACACATGCTCAGTGACTTAAACAGTGTCCGAACCATCAAATACATTGACGATACTACCCTTTTAGAAATTGTAAAGAAACATCAGCCATTGCTGGTGAAGATGTTGAACGTGTTCATTCTGCAAATTATCATGGAAGCGCTAACTTGAAGTGGGACATCCACACCCAACACATAGTTAAAAAAGCCATCAAAGAGACTGCAGGAGAATACACAGTTAACACACCACACTCATTCGCCCAATAACCAATCTCACAAAAGAGCAGACTGCGGCCATTAAAAGTATCCAAAGCAGGGTTGGACTTCAACACGGGTTAAGACAATTTTGTGGGTTGAACTTGGCCAAAATCCTCCTACAAGCTCAGTGTATGGGTTTCCAAATTAGTACAAATACATAAAACAGTGACTATAAGGAGAAATAGCAGATTAGCTTTCTTAAACTGTACTTTAATGGCTTTCACTGAGCTTTACACACTTTATGGGCATGAGTATCAATTGAAGAATGCATTTCCTGAATTATAGTACAGAGACTTATTATGATCTACAGACAATTGGACAGACTGACAAAATTTGTCTTTCCTGTTTAATACTTGCACCTTTATTACTGATTATAAGTAAAATTATAGGTTTTAACCCAGTTTTAACCCACTTGGGGCAAAATGTCTATTTTGCCCAACTCGGGTTTAATAGGGGTTTA
This sequence comes from Alitta virens, assembly GCA_932294295.1. Classification (NCBI taxonomy): domain Eukaryota; kingdom Metazoa; phylum Annelida; class Polychaeta; order Phyllodocida; family Nereididae; genus Alitta; species Alitta virens. Next base: position 20,967,844 of record OW028578.1, on the reverse strand, counting down.
ACCCGGGTTAAACCCGGTTGGTGGCTTAAATTTGCCAACCCTGAAAGGAAGAGCTTGTCATATCATCAATCCAAGCCTAAGATACACAGACAGTCTAAGAGTTTGCAAACACTGGAGGATAGAAGCATGTCTTTGTGCAAAAATTTGTTCACTGCCGCAAATGCAGAAATCTGGTCACAAACTCCATTCTATGCTGCCGCTTTGGACGGACACAACTAAAATTTTAGAAAGCAGAAACTTTACAAAATCCCTACGTGCAGAACCAAACGTTATCAATGCAGTATTTTTTTGACATTTTCTCTTAAGAAGTTTACATAATTTTATCGCTTTATCATGTTCATTTTTATCTCCTATTATTATAAAATTTTATTAATTTTACAAAAGAATTATCTCAGACACTTTAAGCGTGCAGGAGAAAAAATGTAGCACGCCGCCACCACTACTTACTGAGAGCTGGATATATGGGATTATGTCCTGCGTTCAGTAATCTTAACTATCATTATCATGATATCAAATATTTTGAATTGTTACTATTGTTATTTCAATGCAGTTTGGTTACAAGTTAACTACTGGTGACAGCTTCTACTTCACCTTCAATTTGTTGATTATGCTCTCTGGTGTAAATAGTTGATGTTCTATTTTATTGCAGGGCCGCGTGACCCTTCCTCTGGCTGTGACTGCAGCTGTCGCCATCTTTGGAAATTCATTTCCCCATGGATGGAACACGGGCGTCCTCAATGCTCCTCAGAATGTAAGTCACTGATAAACACCCAAGTGGTTAATTAAATCGATTTAAATCAATTGAACTAACTCATCGCGGTCTTAAGCTCCTGGAATTAATCAAGGAAATTTTGAGAGATGAGTACAAAAAATATCTCTCCCTCATAATATCTTTAAATTCATGTAGTCCCCACATATATGTGATCTTGAATGGTTCACAGATTTTTCACGAAATTGTAGTCCCAAGAAATTTTAAAGTGAGAACTTACATGCATTTGTTGGGGTTTAAAAGAAGAAAATAGCGGCTCAATTTTGTGAGGGCTCCATCCACTGCCCACCTAGGAAAAGTACCTTTGCTGGATTGCCACTGTCCCTATCCCCTCTGAAAGAATATACAGACCTCCAAGAAACTCTGCCTTAATTTAATTAATTCACCATAAAGTGAATATGTAAATTTCCATCACCGAACATCAATAACGGGATTCACTATAAAAAGTCAAAGTCAGGCAATTTCTTTTTGTTTCAACTGCTAGACACCCGTGCAAAACAAATAATCTGTACGGTATGAGGTTTCTGACATTTTAGGATTCAAGCATAAGTTCAAGGTGAGGAATGCCTCTCAATTTGTCATGCTAATTTCGCTCTGTTCTTTGATAAGTTATTAGCAAGATTTATCAAATACCATTCACAGTTCAGCAGAGTTACAATCTGTAACAAAGAATATCAGAACAGCACCAAAAAATTTTTAAATTATAAAAAAAAAAAGAAAAAATGAAATTAGAAGAATGCTAAATTATTCAAATTATCTTGTAGTAATAAACGGGCAAGATATGAAAACCAAATGTTGATCACTTATCATATGCTTATTACTTTTTAAAAACAAACTGATAAATTTCAGAAATTATGAATGCATATTTATATGCTTGAATGCAGCTGAAGTATTTGAAAATGACGTAGAAGTTAGGAATATTGCGGATCATGTTACATTTTACATTTATTTTTACTTGTAAAAATAAATGCTGTCGTTAGATATGGAATTTTACTGAAAAATCCCGCATAAGTTTTGGGAATTACTTGCTGATATTTGTGATAAATATTTGCCTGCAGCTTGCGAGGAATTGACATCACATCTCTGGAAAGGCTTCTCTCAATCACATCTCTGGAAAGGCTTCTCTCACTTGACAGGCAGTCATGTATTCTGTTATAGTGTTCAGTAATTCATTTTGTTATTCTTTATGTTGTTGATTAATATGGCAAATGTGCATACCATCTTTTACAATAACGTGACTTTCATTCTGGACACAGTCACCTGAATGAATAATGGCTAGATATGACCTTCAGCAGTTGGCAAATATTAGTATTATAATATTGGGACGTTTACAGTTATCTATTTCCTTTTTAACATTTATAAGAGTGTTGTTGCCAAACTAATGCAAGTCTGAGTCCGGGAAACTTAATTGAGACATGCTTCAAAGGTCTATAATGATGTTGCTAAGTAAATTAGATGAAAAGACCTGCTCAATATTTCAAGGCAATTTCCCAGCAGTCATTTCTATAGCTGGTGATGGCAGTGATTGTGGGTGCAGAAGCTAGCTTGAGGCATTGTTAATGTGCTATGATTTGTCTTAAGAATCCTTTGTCCTTCTGGATATAACTCATAACTGTAGTGGTTTCTTGTGGTATTACAAACCGCATCATCATGTCATCTATCATCAGTTTTCTAGTTGAATTGTGACTGGTGGTTTCTTTTTGGTTAAATATGTTAAAAAGCAGGAATTATGCATGATGGAATAAACATATCTCAACTGATTGCATGTTTTATTTATATTTTCAGTTAATCAAAGACTTCCTGAATGCTTCGTTCACGGAGCGCTTTGGCTATGAGCCGACCAGTGGGTCCTTGTCCCTACTGTGGGCAGCCTCCGTATCCGTCTATTTGGTCGGAGGATGTGGAGGGGCATTTGCAGCAGGATGGATGGCAGACAAGTTTGGCAGGTGAGTTAAAATATCGGAGAGCAATCAAGTCATAATACTTACTTTTTGTCAGAAAATACTGAGACGTAGTATTAGATAGTCTCCCTTACAATGCAATAGCAATCTGCATCCACAATGATCAATAGTCTTTGATATTTATGGTTTTAACGTTTTAGATAGGTCTATTGGAACTGACAGATTGCAATAAATTGTAAAATTTTAGAAATTACAAATGCATATGTATCTGTTGGAATGCAGTTGCCTCACAGGAAATGTCATATGCTTGTAGATATTAAACTGTAAATGCTCCAGTATTACCCCTAATCAGTGACAAAATCACCACATAATATTTGGTCAAATAGGTCAATGTACAATGAGTTTAAAATGTAATGTTTCTCTCGTACGCATGTATTTTCATGTGTATATCTGCAAACTGAACTTGCCTGGGCTGGCTGGCCTAATCATCAAAAAGCTAATTTAATTCTGATAGGATAGTGAATCTAATTGCTGAATAATATTATGCTAAGTGTCAGATTTGTAAATGAAAGATGATAAATGAGGTGATTTTCTATCAACATTTGATATTTTAGTTATAAATATGTAAAGTCTTGCCATAGATATTGTGCTGAAAACGGAATGTTATATTTATGTAATTCAATTCAATTCAAATTTTATTTCACAAAAATACTGTACTGTGCTCTGACTTAACTTTGGGAAATTTTAAGTAATTAAGCTACTTAGTCTGCAATTTGGCTTAAAAAACAGCAAGTGTATCACCCAAATTGGTCACGGCATTCAAAATATGCCAGCCTAGATAGACTTACGTCTTATGGTATGTAGTTTGAGTCTGTAGATAAAAAACATTTTGTTTGGGCAGTGTTATTTTTTCGTTATATTATTATTTCTGCCAAAGTAAGGAAGGAACAGTAAAGAGAGGCTGTGTCTGTCGTGCTTTGAGGTCTTGTTTCCATAGATTGATGTGTTTGATGTATAATTAATTCTCTCTTATTTTCCTTTGGCAGAAAAAAGGCCCTGCTCCTCTGCCACATCTTTGGCTGCATCTCTGCCATTCTGTTTGGCTTCTGCAAGATGGCTAATTCATTTGAGATGCTCATTATCGCTCGTCTTATCGTCGGCTTTGGAGGCGGTAAGTTTCAGTGAGGTCAATGACCTATGTCCCAGTTTTGTGTTGGTCGTCATTGACAATTATCATGATTATTTGTGTATGAATGTAGTGGATAGAACTGTTTGTTGCACCCGACATTGCCACGTGTGTACAGTTCGATACTTTTTCCATGCATGGACACTATGGACAGTACTCTTGGGAACTAGGATAAATAAAGAAAACATGAGACCCCTTAATCTGATGCGGGTGGTAAATGCTCAATACACAAAAGTTCCCCTGATATTATATTTGGATCTGTTAATCCCAAGCTCCTCCTCCACTGTTCTGCCAAAAGTGTTATGTAACAGATGTGGCTATCAAGACTAACAGGGTACCAATTTAGACTCTTAGTTCAAACATGAATTGCATGTTTATCTATAGGCCTTCTATCATTGAAGATTTCCCTGTATTCAGTGATAATCGTTCAATGATCATGGTGATTATTACTATATAGAATATTGTGGCACTCCATGAAAACGTAAATTAAAAATGTAAATTAAGATTAGCACTACCACAAGAACTGATATAAGATTTTACAGGCAAATTCTTCATCGACCCAACAAAATTAAAATATTAATTGCATCACTGCTCATGAATATAATTCGTAATCATCATATGTCACACAGGCTACGGCACTTCTTACTTGGCCTATCACTAATTATACTGCTTTCTTGCTTGGCGCAGGTCAACAACCTTTGTCTTCTGTAATTGCTTCAAGGGGAAAAATCTATTATTTGCTGATTAATAAACTGGATAAGGCTGGAAGATAACTGGCTATACTCTGACGACAGCCGGTTTACATGTTTCTGTACATTATCTTGTTATAGTCATATATAAGCAAATGATCAACATCTAGAGATAATTAGACATTTTATCTTGTTCAGATGCTAGCTGCAATCTGCTAAGAATCATTCCAGTTGATTAATTGATGTATTTTGATATTATTTGGTTAGAAGTCTTCTTATATCTGTGTAAAATGTATAATGTGATGTACGATATAAGACTTTTTTTTTGTAAAATAAAAAGAGGGACTAGAATATGTGAAATATGTAAACAGTAAATATAAAAACATAAAATCATTAGAATTAAAAGATAAACTTATCGGAAGTTAAAAAGGCAAAATGATATAAAACTGGATTTGAGTCTTTTAGTCCTGCATTTAGGCAATGGGTACTTGATCTGAATGAAAGGACCAAAAGCAAATCCTAAGACAAAGTCTATTGTATTCCATAGGATGACAACCCATTAGACAGCTGCAATAAACGTCTGTATGCATAAAATAATATTACTTAAAATGATGTGCTAAATTTATAAGTCCTAAAACACAATTTTCTGGATGGAGGAAGTTCAGTTCGGTGTTAGCAGTGGTTAGTCCATTTGAATGTGTTCCGAGGATTTAGGATGTTGAAACACTGAAGTTGCTAAATTTGATTTTATTAAACATTACTAATAACATTGTTAGGTCAATGAATTTTTCAATGTTCTAGCTACAACTTCATTTCTCTTGAATAACATTATTAAAAATACAACAGCTGACATGTTATCCCCACTTTCCCTATTTTAGTGCCTCATACAACTGGCACAAAATTCTGGAATTTGACATTTTCTGAGAAATTCTATTTGGCTGTATTTGGCAAAGCAGACTTTTTGGAGATTCCGTTGTCCTCGTGTCACTTTTATTTGTGTGGTCTGCTGAAACAAGTTGAAGCCAAAGATTTAAACAAGATGACATTTTGGTGTAACGTCTGCCTTGTATTGCGCATTAAATCTTGAGCATTTAGGGACCTGATTGCTTCCTTGTAATGTTTTACTTGTGGTATTTCAATAGGATTTCAAAAATAAACTCTGAAGACTTCTTGCAAAAAAGCTGTTGTGTTTTGAAAGAGACCTTAAATAGATAGATTTTAGTTGGTCATTTTGTATAAGCAGATAAGTGCAAACATTGGGTAAGTTTTGATGTATACAGGGTGCGCCATAAAAACTTGCTCAAGCAGCTACTGCTACCTCTTTTGTTATTACCTCAATTGACTGTAATCGCATGCAGCTGCAATCATACACACGAAAGTAATAATAGTCCTAAATTATGTTTATAAATATATTTTCGTTTTTCCTCAGGAATTATAGATAATATGGATCTAAATATAGCACATGCACACTTATCACACCTTCGGGTGATTTTCACCTCATCTTTTGCAATATAAGCATTAGATTATGTCACTGATCATACAGATGTGTTACAGACACCTTTCTTGACCTTTGCCGCCAAAAATAGGGCAAATAGATTCATTTTTAATAAGAAGGTAGAGCATTGACACTTTTTAGGCAGAAAGTGCCATTTTGGATTTTGGTAAATTTTCTGTCTTTTCTGTCTAATTAACTGGCCAATCCTCCTGAAAATCATGTGATTATTTCGAGATTAGTTGTAAATTCAAAAAGTCCCTCTGGAATGCCATTATATTTCTCTGTTTTAATCTCATGACCTTGCTGAATCAAAACTGGAACCAACCTTCTTATCATCTAATACCATGATATATATATGCACATATAAAAAACATTGAAGGAGGATTCTGTGCAAATATGATATTTTCTATGGCTTCAGAGGTGTAGTAACTAGGAAATATCTAATTTGTAAACTTTCTGCAACTACAGACACCATGCAAGCATCCAGAAATTTGACTTCTGTGATGTGTATCACTCAGAACAAGCCCTGCAGCATACACCCTTTCAATAATTCAGATACTGATATTGTCTAACATTATAAGATCAAAAATATCACAATGACCAATTGCTTATACCCCTAACTAAATGTGGCAAAACTTTAAAAGACTTCATAAGCATTTGAGTAATCTAGAGCTATTCTGAAAGTAGAGATGCCTTGTGCAAGTTTTTATGGCGCACCCTGTATATAGACTTGCTTGTCTACATGTCTATATGCAAAAGAATTTGATATAACAATATAACAATGGTTTAGTGGTCAGATTATTGGCCAGCTTCGCTGAAGGTAGCCGGGCTCTCTTTCTTTGTAAGCTCTTGTGACATTACATCATTGGTGATGTTCTTTGTGTCTTAGATTTGTTAATCATCGATTCTAATATTTACCAAATGACATACCCTACATATGAGTATCATCATGTGGACTCATCCCCTCCTTTACATATCATGCATATTGTTTGTATCATTTGTTTTGCCATTACATAAAAATGACCTTTCCACACTTGTTTTACATATATCACCAACAAGAATCTCCTATGTAAGTCCACACTGAATAAAGCTTAAATACTTTAAACTGCAATGTAGATGTTAAGGTTGATATCCATGACAGTACAATCTTTGCTTAGCTTGTCCTGTTTTTTCCATGTGCTTTTGGCTAAGTTACTCTGTGGATATTGTGGACGTGACTTCGGAGGAAATGCCTTTTACGGAACAGTGTCAATTGGCTAAGAGAGGACTTACAAGTGGAATTGTATTGGTTTATTGTTCTGCCAGCCATTGTTGTTTGTCCATAGTCTCATAAAGGCACCATATTTTTTCGAAATCTACTCATTGTAAGCTTTAAAATGATATATGGTATCTAAATCTAACATAAAGTTCCCACAGGATAACATAACTTATGTGCCTCATTTATTATTTCGCTTTTTTTTTACCATTCAGAATTATTGCAAATAAAGACAATATTGTTCCCTTGGGAAGAAATATGATTCTACAACTTATGTTCAGTCACCAGATTTTCTGTTTTTTAACTCACTAACCCATGGTTGCACAGCCATGTAAGGCTTCTTCGTTGTAACTTTGCAATCACGAAATGGAAACCCTATCACTATTTTTGCAACAAATTAGGAAATTATAACTTTTATGGTTTATGCGGATGTGGAAACACACATTTTTCAATTATATGTCTGGGCAGTGAACATGATATTAGAATCAAAAGGCTCCTAATGTTGTAGAATATATTTTTAGCAATTAAACCTATTGTTTTAGAATTGCATGTACACTGTATTTGGCTGTGTGTGACTGCATGCAGTTGCAATGATGGCATGTGGGTACTTAGCCCGTTCTGAGGTTAAGTTCTGTCTCAGCTAAACGCTGATTCATGAAACATAGAATTGAAAAACAGAAGTAACTACTCCATGTTACTCAACATCTGATACACAAGCCTGCTGAATGCTTGAAAAAGCTTGGACTTCCTCTTAATAAGTGACTTGTTATTTGAGTGGTCAAAATTATAAATTTTGCAATTGGTTCTTTGCTGGAAATAATTATTATATCATAACTTTCATCCTTCAGAAACCCTTTTATTTTTATTAACAATACTAAGGAACTATATATGTTAGAGATGTAGTGTATCATAGTCAATCACAGGCATACACCTAATATTAACACTTGTGTAATGATATTAAAATCTGTAATGCATACATTTCAGGAGCGGGCAGTGGCCTTGTGCCCATGTACCTCACAGAGATAGCACCAGTCAACATACGAGGGGCGATGGGAGTCCTGCATCAATTTGCATTAACTTGTGGAATCCTCGTTTCACAGGCTATTGGTCTGCGCCAGGGTTTAGGTGAGTTTTGGATACAATGGATGTTCGTATTTAGTTGGTTTCATTATTTCCACCCAAATAAATTGAAGCAACACATGGGAACGAAATTATACACTGTATTTTGCACCCAAATAAATTGAAGCAACACATGGGAACGAAATTATACACTGTATTTTGCAACATCCTTCTGAAATTAAGTTAAAGTTGATGACTGCAGTGCAGGTATTAATAAGTTTCCATCGCTGTTTTGAATACAAGTAGTCACTGATCACCAGTCGAACTACAAGGTCTAACTATTTGTGGATTGAACCGATTCTTTTGTCGTGTTATAAGGATTCCGTAAGTATGAAAGAATATTTCTAGTACAGCTGTACTTTGTATTTGTTAAAACAATAAATGTCGACTTCGATATCAAACTTTTGTTACGCTCTGAAACTGTGTTACGCTCTGAAACTGCAATAATTTGCCAATCGAACAATCACCATAGAAACTTTAAAACTGCAAAAGTCGCCTGTGTTGACACACTTTAATAATTGAATAGGTGTCTGACGTTGAATAACGAACATTTGCAGAGTGTGAATAAATCATTTGTGTATTCAGACAGTGACACAGCCAATATTCAACACAATCTAAGTTGCAAAGTGTAATTGATACAATAGTGCCCTACAATAAATACCACTGTGATGTGAAGATTACTTTGCATGTTTCTAAACTGATTTTTATTGTAAATGTTGTATAAAAGGACCAGACCGTCTCAATTGTAGGACCACTTTAGTCAATTCCACATTAAAGGTGGTTGCCTTCAGACACTACCATTTGTCCCAGACTCAAAATACTTCGCTGAGGACTGCTATTAATAATAATGAAACCCAATGTGTTTATGATGTCATAAACATTCATATTCATAAATAACCTGCATTAATGCCGTATATATATATATATATTGTTGAATCAGCAAAGTGACTTTGGCAGAAAATCAGATTTTACCCTCAAATGCTAATCAAGTGGGCAATTTTGATGGACCTTAAATAAAATTTTCCATTTGGAATTTTGGTAATTTATAGAAAGAAGTTGAACGAGAGCTATGTACATATTGGACAGGTCTCGATGAAGCTTTAGTTTTGCAAAGTAAAGCAAGTGTTCTGGAGACACTGGAGTTATATAATGCTAAGGAGACCTTTCATCATTCTTGACATTATCATTGTCATAGTTTACTTTATCAGTAGTGCTTAACATTGCACAATGTCTCGTGTGATTTTTTTGGGGAAGCTAGGAAGTTTTTCATGAAAAAAAATAAGCCCTGCAACTCATAAAAGCACCTTTGCTGCATTGCAATATTTTATAAAAGATGTAGCAACGTGTGTTTGTAGAATTCCCTTAAAAAAAAAAGACCTCTTCACATTTTGGAATATATTTTGATGCGGTGCGGAGACCCTCAGGCCTCAGATGGTCAATATACCTATTAGGGTGGGCCAAAAATATTAGGACAAATACAAAGCTTCGGAATTTCCAGCTCTCACCCCCTAAGAAGTTTCTAAATGACCAGAAACAACTTTCTGAGGAATTTTAGCCCTGTAGGTAAAAGATTAGAGGTTGCTCAAATGGCTGAATAAATAAGTCTTTTTTTTTTCTTCATTACAACGCTCTGTCGAAATAACTTTGTAACCTGCAATTAATTATTGTAATATTTGCAAAACTGTCCATTTGGAGCTTTCTAATAGATATATATACTTTATTGACATCTATGTAATAAATAGATACATCCGTCATGGTGTGTACAATGTTAAAACAGTGTGTTCAAATTAATCAACTATACAGAAAACTGTTTATCTGATATATGTTTTTCAAACTGAGCTATCTACAGAACACCATTTTATATTAGCAAAATGCGGAGCTTGTAATTGTACTGATTCAGCTTTCATATTTCTTAATTGCACCGAGAGGCTGGTAATGCATCAAAAGGAACAAATTCCATGGCTTTGGAACTTCTACAAACCAAAAACCATTAACTGAAGGGAATAAAGTGTTAAGGAGAATCAAATGAGATAAATCTGAGATATTTGTGCCAAATATTTAGAATGACAATAGCTTCTGACGTGGATTGTTTTAAAATGTTATTATGAAACTTCTGGAAATTCTTTGTGATCTTGTATTATATACAACTTTAATTAATTCATCTCCTGTTGTTCCCAGTTTTTAATAGAAACATACAGGAATTGAATTTTAGTTCAGGTGTCTGCTCCATAGCTTTGAATTGATTAGAAATTAATGTAAAAAAAAAATTCTGGTGAGTAGCACTGAATAGTGATTAATGTATTTTGGTTTGAGTATTTCATTTCTGAGCTGATGGTTTTCCCATGGAATATTATGTGATGATTTGAGTTGATAGAGATGTGTATGCAGACTCTCATATATGACCAAAATAAGTTTGTTATTAATGATGTTCATTACTTAACATTTTTCCTCTTTTACAGGTCAAGAGTCATTGTGGCCGATCCTGCTGGCATTGACGGCGGTCCCTTGCGTTGTGTCCTGTATATTACTTCCCTGTTATCCAGACTCCCCTCGGCACTTGCTAGTGAACTGTGATGATGAAGCTGCAGCAAGGAAAGCTTTGCAGTTGTTCCGAGGGAGAGACGATGTGTCATTAGATATTGCAGAGATGAAATTAGAGCAACAGCAGCAGTTGCAAGAACCAAAATGGTCTTTCCGTGAACTTCTCGCAAGTCGGCAGCTGCGGCTGCCTCTCATCCTCGTTTGCAGTCTGGCAATGTGTCAGCAACTCTCTGGGATCAATGTTGTGAGTGTCTGCATATCGAGTTGTTTCTTCTCTATGCTAAAATTGTGTTATGAATATATTAATTACTTATATATATCAGGCCTCAATTTTTAGTAATTGCCTCAATTTGGGTCTGCTAGCATATTTGTGCATACACCAGTGTGACCTGTAGAAGTAGTATTCTTGAAATTTGCTAACATTACAAGAGAAGTGAATCACCTTATTGACCATGCTGTCATCAGAGCGCTTTATCATTGGCTAACGCATTCCTTCAACCAATATGAATATTAGTAGATGCCTTGAAAATTGTAGTCCTAGATTCACAGGATGACCTCTGGAGGTTGAGTTTAGTTTTTAGCCCATGGGTTCTAGCTGTGAGCCTGTGAGATAACAGTTCATTTGCTGAGCATTTAAGGACTCAGGACAGACAGAGACAATAAATTTATTGGATTTAATTTGGTACATAATTTGTCATAAAAAATAGTCAGGAGACCTTGTTATGGCAATTAATGCTGCTGTCACAAGGCCACCTCATCAATAAAATAAAATAAAAATTAGGCTGTATCAGTGCAAGATCCTGAGTCAGTATAAATTGCTTCTCAATGACAAGGGTGTATTTCCATTGCTTTCCTTTAAAATTTTTTCAGGTGTTTTATTACTCCGTTAGTGTATTTGAGGATTCTGGTATTCCCCCAGACCGAACGCAGTATGCTGTGCTTGGAACTGGAGTCATCAATGTACTTATGACTGGAATCTCGGTGAGTTTATTAAGGCAACAATTTTATTGTGATCCAGACCACCAGATCTTATTTTAGTGTCACTCACACTTTTGTTAAATGAATGGATAACCTCGTGCAAGGAATATTACAGGTTTAGTGTCAGTGCTGATACTGCCCCAATGTAAATTGCAAATCAGAAAACTGATGCTGATAGACCATGGAAATGTAGAATGTTCCGCAGTTAATGAACCTGCAATCTATCTACCAGGTACCACTGATGGAGAAGTCGGGAAGGCGCCCTCTGTTATTAGGCGGCATGGTGATGATGGTCATCTCAGCTGGTCTCATAACGGTCGCCCTCAACCTGCAGAATACCGTCCACTGGCTCTCCTACGTTTCTATTATTTGTATTATCACCTTCGTTATTGGCTTTGCTTTAGGATTGGGTGAGTAAACTTTGTTGGACTTTAATAAATTAAAATGATGTACATCGTATACTATTGTATACTGCATTGGCAGCTGGTTAGACATTAAAACTACACTAACAATATGTGATGCACGGATAAAGAAACTTACAATTATAATGATTGTGTGTGTGTGTGTGTGTGTGTGTGTGTGTGTGTGTGTGTGAGTGTGTGAGTGAGTGAGTGAGTGAGTGAGTGAGTGAGTGAGTGAGACATAGGACTTGACTTGGTGGGCCTATATATTTTCAAACTCCACTTTATTCAACACAAATCCTAAAGATATGATGAATCTGCAACCAATTAAAACAACACAATATCACCCATTTGTGTAAACTATAAATTACCATGATATATACAATTCATAGACATGTGATTTATATGCCATACTATTCCTAATACAATAAAGTAGGCTATTCAGCATACAATGAAGTGTACTTACAAATAACATGAGGAGTCCACACACAACAAAATTCATCCTGTGCTCTTATGACAATTAAAAATACTTTTTTTTCTCCTGAATTATCAAATGCTTTCTGAGCTTAAACAGTTCTACAGGATGCAGGATACATCATGCAACACCTCTTTCGTTACTAGAACGAGCATTGGAACATATAAAAAAATAGGTAGGCTGTCATAACAAAATTCAGGCCAACATTTGACATTAAAGTTGCATCCTTTTCCTATCTAATTTTCTGCCCTCTTTGTTATGTCATCATCATGGCCGACTGTAATTGTCACATGATCACATTCATAGAGGGCACTGACAAAGACATGCAGAGCCACCTGTTGATATATTGACTTAAGTCACAATATAACCATGTATATTAATTTATATATTATCCTCAGATCAGTCTTTTTGAATTTTTGTGCAGTTATCGTAGATTTAACAGGGTTTTAGTGCTGTGATATGGACAGAATTAAATATTTTGATCAACAACAGAAGTGATGAACTGAGTTGACCTCTTGAGCAGTTGAGTGGATTGCTTTGTGACTCATCAGAACAGTGGCCATTGTGACATCACAATTGCATAGTTTGGTTCAGAATGAGGCTTGATAGTGAGATGCTGCTTGAAAAACAGCATGACTTTATTTGAAAACATAGAAAACTATATATTATTTATTAATGGGAGGTAGTATTGTTACATAGAAAATTGGCATTAAGTTTGTTTATATGATTTTTGTCAACTTTGCACTACTGTGAGCTTTTAATGAATATTACCAAAAACTGAGTAGACATTTTTAATGAAGATTACTATAAAATTAATATCCCATCATTACATGTGCCTCTGGCAGCTGCTCATATAAGCTGACTAAGCTATAACTTTGAATATATATATTTAGATGTACAGAATACTACAAATTTATTTAAAGCAGATTTAGTTTCTAACATTTGGAATTTTTCAAAAACTTTTATATGGCATGGCATAAATGATGGTTTGAAAGCGTGATTATGCTGTGCTAGTCTTGTACCTTTTTTTTTTAAGGATCAATCCCGCAATTCATTGGAGCAGAGCTGTTCAAACAGGGACCTCGTCCTCCTGCGATGTCTCTTGCAGGGTTCTTAAATTGGTTGGCCAATTTCCTTGTGGCTGTATCTTTCCCTAGTTTACAGGTGAGACCATTGCAGTGATGTAAACCCTCAATAGTGGCAAGAACCCCCATTTTTAGGGCTGCCCTATACCTAATAACTTGTGTAATCCTGGTAGGACTCCTAAAGAAAATGAAGTTGCAAATATATACATGTGTCTAGGATAAGGTTATTTCAGTTATGCCATGTTATCAAGCCTAGTAACAGGTTTTCCGTATCTTCTACATTATACTCAGCATAAACAAATACTCTGTATAACAGGCCATAACTAATTATGCTTTTGTATTTCCTCCAGATGGCGACAGGGCCCTATTCTTTTATAATCTTCATTGTTTTCATGTTGGGTTTTGGCGCCTTCCTTTGGAAGAAATTGCCCGAGACCAAAAATAAAACCTACGATGAGATATATAGGATATTTAGTATTGATGAGGGTGACAAAAAGGTAAGAATTTGTTTATTAAAATTGATTAGCTTTTGCTAAAAGCCATTTCAACGGCATAATAAGTACAATGCTGTAGAATTGCATTATAATTGAGAAGGTAGCTAAAGTACTTATAGTAATATTTCTAGAATTAAATAAAAATAATACCATTAAAAATACCTTTGATGAGCTATGTGGGAGGATCTTGAAAATGCAGCAAATGTGGCTATTCTCTTGTCTCTAAATAAATCAAAGTAAATCGCCACTTAACTGGTAAATTTCATTCTCTTTATTAACCTTTCTGTTATTGCAGGATAAAGAGGCAGATACACTTCTGTCGCCAGGACACACAGATTTATCAAAAAATGGAGGACAGAAAATTCCTCACTCAAAATCTAACGAGACTGAAACGTCGTTTATCACCAACGGGAACTCTTCTCCATCCCAGGAGGAGGCCAACAGCCTGCTGAAGAACAGCATGGTGTAGTCGCCATAGAACTTAAGCAGATAAACCTTTGGATATTCAGTGTATTAAACTTCAGTTGCTCTTAATGGGAGCTGCCATGTCAAGTTATACAAAGTATTCTAAGTGCTAATTGCATGATGCTGGCAAACTGTTGTAACTCCTTGGAAATGCCTAGCTTGGAATTAATTGTTAGGCTGAGGCTGCATCATTGTCTTCACGGGTCTGCTTCTCTTGTCATGAGAGCTGTTGGGTCTTGTTTCTTTTTTATAAGTTGAGGATCAAACTACCGCAAATGTTTGAGGACATCAGATACCCTGCATCACAGGACTTCAGCCATGCACTGACGACAAGGATTCAAGCAATTGAATTCTTCTCTTGAGATATGCCTTCTACATGTTGTAGTAATATTTCTTTGGTTATAATGATCATTTGTGAATCGAATCATGCAGAGTGTATTCGAGATAAGTTAATTATCTCTGCCTGATCTGCATCACACTTAGTGCGTAATTTTGTGGAGCAAATAACGACAACAATGTTAAACAATCTTTCCATTGATGAGTTAATTATGAGTTTTACGGCATTGCATACATGTCCATTTTAATAAATATTTAATTGTTTGTGCAGCATCATTTTGCTCTTATTTGTCTTTACAAATGTCAACAGTTTGGCCCATAGGGCTGTTGCGAGTAGTTCTCATGACATTAAAATGAAGTACCTGCTTAAAAAAGTGCCTTAAGGGACGATACTCAACATGAAGTGTTGATTGTATGGTCATGACAATGTTTAACGTTTTCAATTACTCTACAAATATTGTCTTCGACTTGCTTTGATTGGCTTGGATAACCGAAACTCCTTATTTGGAACACTGATTACCATGACACTGATTATCATATTAGATGCCATTTTAAGTTCCAAAAGACCAGTTATTTAGGGATCTTTGGTTACAAATTAGTGCCTGGTGACATCTGATAAATCGGGTCATTTATATTTTACATTGAATGTGAAAGGGTTCGAGACTGAATGGGCAAGAGATGCTATAGGGTTGATATTCAATAATTGATATAATTATGTGTTACTATAATTGAAATGGGCAAATTGTAAATATGTGTACAAGCTCTATGGTGAAACAATCAGTTTCTCAATCATGTATGCCATCAAATTTGTGTTTGCAATAATTTAGGATTTTTAGCTCGTCTGTTTGTCTTACAGATGAGTTATTGTTGTCACTTAGTCTGCATTGTTGTTGGCGTTGGCGGCGTTAGCACCTCCTGGTTAAGGTCTTTCATTTTCAATGGAAGAGATACTCTATTACTTCCTTTTTAGGTGATTGGATTTGCTTCGACTTTGGTTTTTTTGGGGGGCGTTAGCGTCACTTTATGGTTGCCGTGGGGTAAAATGCGGTAAGTTTGTTGGGGTGATTGGGTTTGCTTCAAATTTGGTTTTAGTACTGTACAGGGTGTTAGCATCATGTTGTATCATGTGTATTGTTGCCATGGAGTAATTACCCAATGAGGGGTTAATTGTGATAACTTTTTGGAAGATTGGATCTTCACCGTATTGGTTATTGGTTTGTACACTGTCCAGGGTGTCAATATAATTTTGTCTTTGGGTCAAAAAATCGTTTGATTTTGAGTGAGGAATTTTCTGTCCTCCATTTGTTGATAAATCTGTGTCCTGGCGACAGAAGTGTTATATCTATTTAAGGGGTCAAATAATATGAATTTACTTTGTATGGTTACTTGGCAGTAATAACCCTATCAGACCCTGATAGGGCAACGACCTGGACAATGTAAAGCAATTAACAAGCAAGCAAACAGACGAGTGTCATCACCGCTTGCGGTGCTATTTTTTGGTCGTACTTCTGCATTGCTTTGTACAGATGGTATTGAATCAAGGTATGAGGAGAATATTATGCGTAGAACTTACTTTTGGATATCTCCATAAATTTTTTATTACTGTGCCATATTAAATGTAAGGTTTGCTATGTTTTCAACCTTTAATGATACACTAATGATGGCTATTTTTGCAGAGTCAGAATTCGGAATATAGCTCTAGACTGTAAGAGTGTTTTTTACACGGTGAATCAATTGTCTCCAACACACTGTGTACTCACATTTCTGAGTTCTGTTAAAAGTATTATTAACTTAAAAGTATTCTGTTATTTACCAGGCTGTGGTTCCCTGTGAAATCCTGTGAGTCGCCATATATTGACACAGATATTAGATGCATTTTATCACAATTTGTTTCCCAGTGCAATACAATGTATATTATTATCTCATATTAGCACAAATGATTTCATTACGATTTTAGGCCTATGTTATTATTGGTAGAAATTGTCAATTTATAAATCGCAATACTCATGACACAAGCAATTGCCATGGCTTACTGCAGAGCTCATAGACAAGTTTGCGCACTAAACTGTAGAGGATGTGAATCATGTCATGCGAATTTAAGACTCCCTTTGAAGGACTGCTTTAGCCATGGATTCACATGACATTCTTGATGACCCTGCGGAGTTTGATATTGAGAGAACAGCCCTCGAGGGTTGATTGATGAGTTGGATCCAAGTCTTTGAAATCTGCTGTAAGTGCAATCTGCTTGCTTGGCATGATCTCATATTTGAAAAATTTTAATTGGGAAATGGTAATTGGGGTAGGATGCAGCAGTTCCTGTGATGCTTTTAGAGAGAATGTATGCATTTTTAGCTGATGTATTTATCAAATATTTTTTGTCATGCAGAGATTTAATCATTCTCGATCTGATGCTCCTGGTGCCAGGCTGGATGAGAAACGAATTGTAGCAAACATTTTATTATTTTTAGGTTAAAATTAACAATGGAAATCAGACCAAAAATTGTCAATACTTGAAATATTGTAATTTGCTTAGGAAATTTACATTATCCATCTTTGTTTTTTGAAAAAAATTGCTCTTAAAAAACCCAACTTACATGATGTCTTGCTATGCTATCCCACATCAAAACATATTTCAGACATACCTCATAATAACAAAAATGTTTTGCTGCAAATGATTGTTGGAAACTTTGTGTAGCTATATCAACACTTTGCATTATTGAACTGAAATTTACAGAGCAAGGTGATAATTTTTGTGCACAAATAGTTGACCTCGGCTCTGACCATTTTTCTCAAGGGTATAAAATCATGTGATATACATAGTTAGTACAATATACATAAAAATGTTGAATCATTTTATTATTGTCAATATTTTGTTGAATTTGTTCATATTTTTTGGTGCACAGTTGTTACAACATACAAGTGGGTATTTAAATTAATAGTGTATTTGCCTATAAGCTGTACAAGTTTTATTTTGTTTTCCTTATTTTTTGTTGAAAAATACTTACAAATTTAAATGCTTTGTAAATACATTAATTATGTGTTTTTTTTTAAAACATGATTTGTGTCAATAAATTTGCTGTAAAGTTGTGTCAATAAATTTGCTGTAAAGTTGTGTCCATAAATTTGCTGTAAAGTTTAATATATCAAGCTATTGAAACTAACATGAGTGATGCCTCACTGTTATATATTTGTAAAGAGGGTGAATTGTATATATATATATATGAATTTATAATGTATATGTACAATATAAATAAAAGTTATATAGACAACAAGCCGTTTTTTTGTTTTTGGTCACGGCATAATCAGCATTGTATAATGTTCAAGCTACCCAGAATTGTATGGTTTTACCATGCATAATCCACCATGGAAGCCTGGTGTGCAGTCATGTAGACCATAAGCAGCATGATAAGCAGCAAAAGTCTAGTCAGATTTGAAAATTCAACTTAGCCACAAAGAAGTCTAAAATTAATGTTTTTTTTTCTGGATCAGTCACTACACTGAATATGATGAAAAGGACTAGTTAGCAAATAAACAATGATTAATTACCTACCATGCATAATTTCACATTTCCATATATTGATGAACAAAAATGTATAGGAAATCAGATCAGGTACATTTTCACATCCATAGTTTATCATTTTGGTAAACTCGTTCATGCGTCTTTCATGAAACAATAAAGCATAATTTGCAACAAGCAGCAGTTAGTCATGAATTTATGACGAGGTGAATTTAGCAGCAGAATTTTGGCAGTCATTCAGAATTCGAGATTTATCTGACTTACAGGTCTAATGCAGTGCAAAACTACAAATGTAATACTAATTTTGAGGATGCTACAGTTGCCAGAACAATCATTAAATAAACAATGTATCCATGTTACATGGATTGGATACTGGGCTTCACCAAAAGAAACCAAATTAAGTGTCCCACAGAAATAAAAACACTAAAGCAACCTAGCTTAGATGTTATTTTCAGGACCCTCAAGTTGATATAATTCATGGGGATTACCAAACTTCGAGAGGTTACCTATGACCTTGGACTATAACCCATAATGTCATCATCCATCTTTGAGTGTCAAAGTCCAGTAGTCAAGCCAATTTCTGCCGAAAGTCGGCTTATCTTTCTGAGAACTCGCGCAAAGCATCAATTAAGGGATAACGTAAAAAATGGATTGTTGAATAAGCGTCGCAACGCTGTTACACTGCTTATTCAGTGCCTTTTACGAAAATAGTACCTTCTGCAGCTGGTGGAATTCCACGGTAAAGTTGTTCAATTTCATAATGTTAGCAGAGTCAAGTCAAAAGAAATCGTCTGAACCATTTTCACAGTGAGTGGCTTCTTGGAAGAAAGAAATAAGGCGTAGTAATCGTACTACTTTGTGTGCAGACGATGTCCGGAAGCATTTCCCTCCCCGATTTCAGGGGAGCGGCAAATCGGTTATGAGAAAGGCCGGTGCTTTGCACTGGATCGTAGCGCCGCCTTACGGAAGAAAACGGTAGTCAAGCACTACCTGTGAACCAAATATGGTGAATTTCCATGTCTGGGTACTGAGTTTTGCCACTTCACCTCTTCTGGGGGTAATATTTCCGATGTAATACATTGATCTCAAGTCGTTTCTCTAAGATCCATATGTGTCCCAAAAACCCAATACATAACCAAATTGCCATATCTGATAATTTTGGCTGATGTTACAGCATTTTACCCCAAAGCAGGATAATTATGCCATGGGGGCATTGAAAGTCTTGCAACATGTTCGCAGTTCTCTGAAGAAAGAATATACCAAATTTAGTAAAGATCATTGAGAGTGTTGCAATATGATGACAGTGTTCTAATAACAGTATTAACAAAATTTGGTGAAGATCCAATCATTCAGACTGAAGTAACAGCATTTTACCCCATACACGTTAATTACCTCAGGGCTATTCCATTCAAGAAAATTCTTTAAAAAAGAATAGATATCTGGCAACGTGAACAATATTAGCAGTAGCTGTCACTGTACATGATATTGGGACCATTGAACTAGAATACGTTCAATGATTGGGACCATGGAGAACCTTCTGATAGCTCCATGATGGCAACTAAGCAGATAAGTTAGTGTTGAATGGTCCATGTCTACTGCTAATATTGTTCACGTTGCCAGATATCTATAGATTCTTTTTTAAAAAGAAAAAAATTCTGAGCTGGGTTCGAACCACTGTCAGAAAAGAGTTCAGTGAAGTTGGCTACCCGAACCTAGCTACCTGACAGCTACCCGGCAGCTACCCAGCAGCTACCCAAAGATGTAAAGTTAGCTACCCGAACCCAGCTACCTGACAGCTACCTGGCAGCTACCTGAATATGTAAAGTTGGCTACCTGAGTCCAGCTACCTGACAGCTACCTGGCAGCTACCCAAACTTTCCATATATATGACTCAAAAACAGTTATCGGAAAAAGGGCCTTGTTTCAATAGAGTGCAGCCAACTACTGGGGCTCTGTTACATGTTTTTGGGGGAAAGACACTAGTGTATTTTTCACTCGTGCATTGTTATGAAATTCATGTATGTCTAATTGAGATCTCGGTATTTACTACTTTAATATAAATTTCCCACTACACCAAATTCTAAGGTGTAGACACTGTTTAAATTTGCTATCAGCATCTCGAGTATTTATATAGCAGACCAACCTCCAATCATGTGTGATTAAACCTAAGTGCTAATGACATTTGGTCACTTGGTTAATGATGCATTTTTGGCCTAGCTATTAGGGGTGAGTGTGTGACTTTCTTGCCATAGAATCTACCATCAAGTGGGTGTACAACCATTTGGGGGATAAGATTTGAATGACCACATCAGAGGGCATTACTCCATTTGAACTTTTCTTTGGCCGCAAACATAACTACAAGACCGACCTGAAGGATCTTGACGTACAGCTGATAGTGAAAACACCTAACGGGTATGGTGATTACCTCAAAATGATCCATAAAAGAATGGATGAGCTAAGGGGTGTAGTGAACAGCCACAAAAACAGCCAGAGAAAAATGAGCTCCAGAAGGGTCAGAAACAGGTCAGCCAAGACAACCAGTATCTCTGAAGGACAATTTTGCTACATTTGGGCACCACAATATAAATCTAAAATTTTCCTGAGCAGGAAAATATCCTTTTACTACATAGGCCCTCTAGTTTGTACAAAGGTCCTACCTGATCAGTTCATAGTAGTAAGCACTTTGAAAAATGAACTGATCACTCAACCGATACACATTAGGAGAGTCAGAGTGGCTAAAATAAGAGTGAGGGAACACTTTGCCGAAACAATTTGGCAGCTTTTATCTTTTATGGAAAACCTGTCAAACATTACCAAAGAGGAGATCGCTGATCAACTAGGCCCTCTACAGGAGCTGGCAGACGGCCTTCGCATGATAAGCTCCCGTGCACATGCGCAATCCCAAGCCCTGAGGTCATGGGCGATGCCTCTTGGGACTTGGCTAATGAGATTCTGACCATAGAACCTCATCTGGAAAATGAGGGGGTGGAGGAAATATGATTGATGTGCTTAGCTAGTGGGTGTATGGATTTTTAGATTATAGTGATTGACTAATAGTGTGACCTTGAGGCCGCCTGACAAAGGACTTAATATGAGTCAGCGGCATCACTAAGGATAATTATGTTAATGAATGTACATAAGGGCAGAGTCACCCGCGCAAGGCTGATTCCGCTCTGTGGGGGCTATGCGGACGGAGTAAAACACTCAGAGCAGAGAAACCATGATGGAAAATTATCATTGACATTCCTCGTTGTCGCAATAGCCCAGTCGATGGGAGAAAATTTGAACTGTAAACCAAGGAAACTAATTCCTACCATAATCAGGGCAGCGCAAGTCTACCCAATGCAGCCTGGTGAACCGAATTACGAAGGTAAAGTGACGCATTTGGACTTATCGATAAAGAGTATTAACACTAGCCTCATAATTAATGATGTGATAGAAAGATACGCCATGGTGAACACTATTTTTCTGAATTGGGAAGAAATAAGCGAGTTAAAAGTAACTTGAGCAATTGACACTAAATTAGAGTACCTAACAGGATTATTCATAGATGACGTAATTAAAGTACCTGACACCATCATATCGTGCCTAAAGCAACTAGCGGTTAAAACTAGACAAATAGAGATAAAAAATATAGGCCGCCTTCACAAAATACCCTGGATAACGTTAATTGCACCATTCACTAGAAGAATAAACCAGCGGCTTTTCAATAATTCATGCATGATAAAATCGTTTGACCTGGATGCACGGTCACTGGTATATATAAATAGATACATGATGGGGGGATGCAGGGAGTTGGAATACCTCCTGCTTAGGGCACCGCTACTCACACAAATTGTGGGACCGATGTATATAAGCAATGCGATTATGAAAATAATTAGACTAAAAGTGAACCAGTTAGATCCCCACACTTCAATGTCAGAAATATTTTGCCCAATTAGAGGCAATAGGTGTGAGATAGAGACCATGAGTATTTTGTCTGGGGGTGACATTCCTTACAAACTATTAGGTACCCGCATGTTTATTAGAAATATAGACATCACACGGTCTAACGTGAGTAAAATGAACCTATTTGACCAAAAATGCGCCACAGAAATCATGGACGTAGGGGGGATGATAAGACTAGATAGACTGCATACACATGGTTATGCGATTTTCCCACAACTAGGCCAAGGGTTGAGCATTAAGGTAGGCATTCAAAATTTAATAGTGCAAAAATCTTGTTTCGAAAGACTCACCATACTCAATCATGTAGACTGCATGTATCTACACAGCCTGGAAATTACCAATAGTCAGCTAGTATACATTGACAACATTAAGGATTATAACTTGAGAGTAATAGAAAGGATAGATTTCAGCAACAATTACTTGTATAATGTGAATATTGATATAGCCAGATGCACCAACTTATCAATGTTAAGTCTAGCCAACAATAAAATGAGTATTCTTGCCATTTCGCTTCCAGAGAGCGCAAATTTCACACTTTTTGCGCAGAATGATTACTTGATAGAAATAGGATTCAACTCACTACCTTCAAAGTTAATTTTTGTTGGCCATCATAACAATCTGCAAAACATGGGTTTTTTGAGAACGATGAATAATATCGTGCTACAGACAGACCTTAATCACATAGATTAACTCATGGTCAGCACTAGTACAAACAAGACTAAAGCCAAACTCTTCAGTTGACCTCAGAAATAACCCGTTGACATGTGATGAGATTTTGATATGCATGGCGATAGAACAGGTGAAAATTTTCGCAGCAGGTTGCGCCAAATGTGAGGGCTCACAAAATCCACCCACCCTTTCACCAGATATCACTACTAATAAAAATGATTTAATTACTACAGGTCAGGAAGAAGCAGAAAGTGTGTGGGACCTCTTTGATTTTTAGCCCAGGGCAGGGACTCGGCGCGGTATTGATTGAAGCTATGAGCATGTATCTAGAATTAATTGTAGGTTTGGCCGTGTTAAGCACGATTAGAGCAGATGACTTGCTGATCCCTGAGTATGGAACAGTTTTGGAGGAGCAAGGGAATATTCACCTAAGCCCACATGTTCTGACACTAAATTTCCTCGTGAGCTTTAATGACTATGAATGGCCCGAAGTTAGGATCCCACGCGCTTTAAACATCACCTGCCATGAAAGTTCGAGCGAATTCATTAAGCAAGTGTGTAGACAGCAACTCCCTTCCCTAGCATCAATGGCTGACAGGTATGACATGTGGAGAGAGGAGATCATGGGGTTAAAAAATGAGTTAATTATGCAGCATGTGAGAGTGTCTGGTGACTCTAGGAGAACCAAACGGTTCCCCTGGGCAATAGTGGCATCAGGAGCCAGCTGGCTCATAGGGCAAGGTATCAACCAATTCTTTGCATACAAGAGAGACAAAGACATAAAGAAAGGCCTAAAGATATTAAGTGACAGACAGAACAATTTGCAGAACAACATCGATTCAGTTAAGGGTCAATTTGCACATTACATAACAATAGACCTAAAACAAAGACAACACTCTGATCAGATGGTCAGACAATTGCGGTCAGACTTATCTGGAACCCAGAAGAACCTGGATCAGCTAAGAACAGTACTGGAGAGTTTAGTGTCATCAGTTAATGCTAAAACCGACACCATCCCAGTACTTTCAAAACTGAACCAGATACAAAGCGAGCTGGGGATAGCGGCTCTACACGACATGCCAGTGGTGGCCAATGCTCTGCGACAAATGCTAGAGGGCATGCGCGATGGACGCCATGGCGTCCTAAGACACCGAATACTCCCATACGTAACCTTAGCAGGAGCTTTTGACCAGGCGCGCTCTGATGTAAAGAGATGGCATGAAGGACATGACTTGATTTTTGACAAAGCAGAAGACTTATACACGTTCAGTCGGTCCGCACTAGCAGTTAGTCACGATGGATTAGTGATCCAAGTCCCTGTCGAAGTCATAAAGACAAACAATAAACCCATGTCATTTTTTACAGGGCACAATCAGTACCGATTCCAATGACTCACAATAGTTCACTATCAACCAAGTGGGGCCCACTAATTACTCATTACGGCCTCTCTAATGATTACGTAATGACAGTTAACCCGGCTCAACTCGCTCAATGCCACATTATACCCTCGAACCCTAATATAACTGTATGCCCTACTTCTATCCCAGTGGTGGAAAGAAAAAACAAAACATGTATAGAGCAAATAATTATGAGAAAAATCTATGAAAAATCACATTTAGACTGCGACTTTAGAGTACGCTAAGCTAAGTTCACCTTACCTGAATTAATTGAAACAAAGAATAACCTAATGGTCTACGGCTTGTCTAACAACGTTCAACTTTGGTGCAATGGCCAGGACGTACCTCTCAACATTGACACACATAACGCAGCAGTTATTAACCGAAGCTCGATGTGCAACTGCATCCTGGTCAACCATGATTTCCACATCAAGGGCCCATTCTGTAACACAACCTCCACTAAAGTAGTTCTATCAAGAATTAATAACCCGTTGACTACTTTAATTATAGACAACATTAAGAATATGTTGAATGACAGCAATGACCAACCGCTGTCTTGGTCTAACAGTGCCTTAGACCAGTTCATTTCCAGCACATTGTCTGAGAAATTTCCAGGAAATACATTACTGGAATCAAGCATCAACGACTCCCCACTAGAACAGTTTGAATTAGAGACTAAAGAAATATTAGAGAGTTTGAAACCAACAAGAGCCAATGAAATCTCATATGATAACTTAGACAAATTATTTGTACCAAAATCCTGGCCATTAGCTTTATCTTTCACACTCTATGTTGGGCACTTTGGGATGTTTTCTCTTACTATGGACCGCCCACAGGCACGCCACAACTTCAAATTTAGTCACAGCCGGCATGTTGGCAGGACAGTTCCAGCCGTCTTTTGCTGCAGGGAGCCAAGTCTGCAGAAGTCAGACCAGTGACCTGCTATGGCAATCGGTAGGCACGGTAATCATCGCCATAACCCTGGGGATCATTTATAAAATCATGATGAAGATTTGGAACGCCCTGGCGGGGCCTAGAATTCCGTTAGTGCCACAAATCAAGAAGATAGGTCACCCTAAATTGTCAATACTGCTCATAATGAATTCTGGGAGAGAAAGGATAGCAATAAAGGTGGCTACGCTCCATGCCCTCGTCCACGAGGTACACTTTCCAAGATTCGAACCTACAACCTAGGTTACCCCTTGCATCAGAGTTCCAGACACTAGCACTGAGCTATCTGGTTTAGACCAAACCCCTGTGTAATCAGCCTAGGGTTGATAACACACAACCCCTGTAGTGACACAGCCATGAAATAATCTATCAGATGTCGCCACTATAGTCACTCCAGTGAGGGCATCAACACTCAACAGTCCAGGTCCTAATTACTTTGTAAAATAAACACCAGATGGCTAAATGTTAAAGACATGGCCTTTGGTAACTGTATGACCCCAAAGGCACTTAATACCCCTATGTGGCCTAATAATTTATTTTTTATTGAAATTGACTCCCTCTCTACCAATGCAATCAGGAAAACACCCTTGTGACCATTGACACATTTTTATGGAAACACACACTTTTCCTATTTACCTGGCCATTTAATGAGAGCCCAGCCTGCATTGTAGACTTAATATACATTTGCCTGGACTATCATATGATAAAATATTTTGTTATCATGTGCTCTTTTCAAAGCACAATCAGCATTCAACAATCAGAGCAAGTAATGAAAATTTCCTTTAACATGACGTTTACTCGACCACTTAAAATGAATTTCTTTTGCTGATTTTCCATGCTTTCCTTGATTTGCAGAGTTAGCGAAAACCCTGAATTTTAAAAGCAGCCTAGAATAACAGACTCAATTTCTGGTATTATATTTCTCAATCTTTATTACACAAACATATGTACATGCATTTATATGACAACAGTATTCAGTGGTGTAGATACTGGGGGGAGGGGGGGGGGTGCAGACTGTCCAACCTGAAGGGATTTTGGGGAGATCTGAATAAAATTGAAAAAATAATTTAAAGGTGCTTGATGCAATCTAGCTGATATTTCCCAAATATTAAGAAAATATTTTGCCAATTTTCCCCCAATTTGGGACCATCATAATGATATTTCCCAAAAATTTCTCCAATATTACCCTGATATTTCTCCTAGGCCTATCTTACCCCAATGTCCAAAAATTTTCATGATCTTTCTGATGTTTAAAAATTTTACACTCTTTTGCTGATGTTTTTTCTCAAATGTTCACTGTCTAATGCTGATATATCCCCAACTTCGGCCATCTAATATTGATATTTCCCCATCATCTTATACTGATATTTCTCCAGGATTTTCCCCACACATAAATTTCAACTGATTTAGGTAGGTATCAACATAATTTGAGCCAACATGTATGCCATTGTAGTGTCATAAACAGTAGCTTATTTGATATATACGTGTACTGATAATTGATCCAAAGCCAACAGTGAATTTTGTGCTTTTATATGCAATGAGCTATGCACGATTTGGGGAAAATTCTGAACTTTGCTCCTCCCCCAGGAAAATCATAGCTACGCCATGGACAACATTAATTAAGTTCAGGTGTATGTTTAGCAAAACTTATACATTGACTGCATAATTGTTACAATAAATATACATATAAAATGAAGTGAAAGTCATTGAGTCACATGAGTGTCTTTTAATTAGATAAATAATTGCAAGGAATTATCGTGAAGAAAACATATAATTTTTATATTCAAACAGTTTTTGTTTTACATATATTTTACATAAAAGCTTCAGGACATAAAAACATGTAAAATAATATCACAATAGGCTAACAAAATGATAGACTTAAATTTAAAATACATATAAAGTACATACAAAGTTATAAAGTCAAGTATCTCTAAATTACTAAAACCACTAATTTGGACAAGATCAACTCTCATAAGCATCTTTCAGTCTACTAATTTCCTCAGATTGCACTCAAACCATTCTAGCAGTTTAAATAAAATATTTTCTCAATAACACCAAAATCTTTGCGTATAATAATAAGTTATATATATATATTATTGCAAAGACAATATGCCTTTTTTGTAAACACTCAGAAATAGAACATCATATCACTTATAAATGATATAAATACATATTCAATGGATCATAAAATTATAATAGTTATCATGATGCTGCTTTGTCAAATTTTACATCAGATTTTCACCACAGCACAGAGGTTTCATACAGTGCATTCCCTTGGATTTGGGAGGGGGGTGCAGGGGTAATTATACGTATGATCATCCCCACTTCGTTTGTTTTTTTTTTGGGGGGGGGGAGCACTAGAATATCATGTGAGTACCAAATTGGATATGTCCCTTCTTGAATCTTCTGATCCTGAGCCCATGGGCCCAATTCACATTCATCGGCATCAAAAGGATGCCATAGTTTCGTCATTAAATTTTTTTCTTAATTTTGGGCTTGTGTCTGCTTGCTGTAATGCTTTTGCCTGAGATGATTAGTTCTGATTTTTAACAGATTTTTAATTAA
Source organism: Alitta virens (assembly GCA_932294295.1). Classification (NCBI taxonomy): domain Eukaryota; kingdom Metazoa; phylum Annelida; class Polychaeta; order Phyllodocida; family Nereididae; genus Alitta; species Alitta virens. Next base: position 20,939,608 of record OW028578.1, on the reverse strand, counting down.
TTTACACTTTCGTTTCAGGAGCAGAACAAAATTTGGAAAATTTTTTATTTTTTTTTTCATTTCCGGAGCAGAACTCTGACACTACTGCACCTACATGCTTAAAACTTTGTCATAATAGGCCTAAAATATTGTAGTGGTGCTTTTGGGAGTCTCATGGCTGTAAATACTATAGAATTATTTACCCTACATGACTGAAATTGTATCAATAACATATCTAAATTATAGTATTTTACTATTCATTACATGCTGACATAATAATGGAAAATAGGAAAAAAATTCTAAAAATTGTGTTAAATTGTGTTTCCAGAGCAGAAATCTGACATTAATGCCCTTACCTTAACATCATTTTATAAGTTATTACTCTATATAGCTTAGTTGTGTATTTTGATAGTAACATCGACATATCTCAGCTGTGTTTTGAAATATTTAGAGAAAAAAGAAAAGAAAAAAACATAAACATTCTGCACCTTCATGCATACAAACTTAACAAGAATATGTCTACAATAGTGTAGAGATACATTTTTGGGGTTTCATGACCCATAATTTTATATAATAAGGAAAATATGAAAATTTGGTACTCTTTCAAACCCTCATATCAATGACTCTATGGTCATTACATCAGTATTATTTTGCCAATGATATATCGATTATAGTACTTTCACTTTTAAGCTTCATTTTGACATTTGTTTCCTCCTTCTTTTTTTTTCATAATAATGGAAAATCTGGAAAATAAATGCTAAAAATTATGTTGCTTCCTTTGTATTCCTTAGCATCCCATACTTGGGCCATCAATGTTGTACAATTCATGTGCATACAATTATTAAATATTTGATCATAGTATTGCTCAACCCATTCAACAGTTTTTGTTTATAAATATTAATTCATAATAATTAGTTGCATAATGATCTATATTACTTTCACTTGACTCCAATACTTATCATTGTTTTCTTCATATATACACCTATAAAGTGTTCATTTATAAATATTAATTTGAATGCCATCGATTTAATGCAAATCAGCAATCAAACAATTCAGTAACTGTTGAAGGGAATATGATAATTGATAATATTTAGTTCCTTCAGTTGCCAGCTACATGTTAACAGTCAGCAAAACATATTTTGACTTATAAAGGCATTAAAATGGGTGTGTTGAGTATCATTCCATACAAAATAAACCTTTCATATTTGTATTTATTTGTATTTAGACTTTATTTATTTAAATACAGGTAAATACAAACCTTAAAGGTTCATTTTGTATGAAATTATACCCAACACCTTTATGTGGCAAAAACATTGTTGCTGAATTTCACACATATTTCTTAGGATCATTGCCATAGCCCATATATGACTATTTTGAACAAATAAATGATAATCTTAGTTGTAAATTACTTAAGGGAACATGCTATTGTGCTGATAATTCTGGTGAACTAATAATACTCCTTATTGTGCATAAAATCTATGAAACAGAACATTAAAAATGGCAGGAAAAGGATAGACAATACTTTTTATGCTCACTTTGCTTTACTCTGAACAGAATGGATTGCTGTTAATAAGTAAGATATTTGTAAGACAATATAACCCATGGGAACACTGTATTATTTCAACAGAATATAATGAATAAGGAAAAATTCAAGAGTTAAAAAAATAGGACATCTTGGACTTAATTAGCATTGCGTAACAGGCTATGTAGGCAAAGTGTTTTGGTTCATCGCACACACTATATATACTCTAAAGAAATAATATTTTTTCCAAATTTTGTAAAAAATAGCTAAGATATGTCTTTGTGGCTATTACAAGACACCACTAGGCCATATAGAGTGTTACTGTATAAAATTTCATTGGGGTAAGTGCATAAGTGTTAGAGTTAAACTCTAGAAACGAAAGTGTGTGTAAGAGTTCTGCTCTGGAAATGAAAGTGTAACACCCACCCTCCTGCCTGTCGTATGAACACTTAACAATTTTAATGATGCATGTGAGCTATGTGGGATACGCTGAGGGTTTAGCTGCAGCGCAGCCTATGTTTTAATTTGAATATTATAAAATTATATTATTCCTATTAATGATCATTCTGGGGACGGGCCCTGTGCCTGCAGTGGCATACCCTTTGTAACTTTGAACCATGAATATTGGCCTAAGAGTAGAATTTTGACCAAGGACCTGTAAATTGTTTTTACATGTATTCATTGCACTGCAATGTAATGTTGCAGTAACCCATAGCAAAGAGAGTATAGTTAGTGAAGTGCTTGTAGATTTGGACAAGTTTACTGAGAAACATTAATGCTAGCTCCCTTGATAATCATGTCGTGACTCAGATGATCAGTGATGATGCTGAGTTCAAACGGATCATACTTGTGGCTGGATCCATTGATGTGGAACTTAAACCTTTGGATGATGTCATGACATCTTACAAGGCCTTTGCTGTATGTGCATCACAGAGGAGCAGCACAGGTTGGCCCAAAAATAAAAATAATTGAATTTCATTTCACACACCCTCTCTCATTTGAGGAGGTTTGATGAAATTTCAGGGCAATCCAGCAAGTGCAAGTTGTCTCTCAACTTCCCCAGACAAAACAAAATATGCTAAAATTAAGAAATTTAGTTACATTCTCGTGACCGCAGCCTTTCTTTGCTCCAAGCCAATTCTTTTCAAAACTGCACCAGCCTCTATATGGACTCATATGTTAGATTGATTCTGTGTTTGTCCTTCCATATTTGAAATAAAACAATCACCACTGACTCTCAACAGCTCAAATGGCCTGAATGAACAATATTGAGTCTGAACTTAAACAGAGACTTTTTTTTCTCAGAATTATGAATGTGAAAATACATTCTATGCACAAATCAAAATAAAGGCAGTTTTTAACTATATATTCATGAAAAAAGCACAGTCAGGCTGTTGGTCTGAATGGATGCTTCAGCTTCAATAACACAGCATAGCAGCTGGCAGTCAATTTTGGTAAGGACTTTATAAAAATCAGTAGCTAATTGACTGCACAGTGAATATTCGGTGTATTCCTTCTTTGAAGCTTTAATGCATGAACAGTCTTAGTGTCTTACACAATGTAGTCATAGCGATTGGACCTGAATATGAAGAATGCTTTAATGTCATAGAACACATCATTGAACAGCAAAACTGCACCTATGTGATTGTTGGTGGGGATATAAATACCGATCCAATTCGGAATAATGCACATAGCAAGCACATGCTTGATGTTGTTCACAGAAATAATTTAATGCTGATGACAAGCAAGCTGCTTTCACATTATAAAACATACATTGCCCCGTCTGGTCATGGATGTGTTATTGATCATTTTATTGTTTCTTCCAATTTGCAATCTAATGTTGACAAAGTGAGTGTCCTGAAAGACACAGCTGGATATCATAACACAGGACATAAACCGCTCAAACTTAACTTGACTATTAACTTTGATTTCTTTTCCTGTAGTACTGCTAATAAAAGCAGTAAAGACACTGCATGGCACAAGATTAATGAAGCGAGTATTGAAGCTTATAACAATGCACTACAGGAATACCTGTTATACTTTGATGATCGTTATGAAGTACTTCAATGTGACAATAGAGAATGTCACCAATCGCATCATCTCAAGGATATTAGTGAAATGTGTCGTGATATTGCTGACTGTTGTATCAAAGCTGGAAATGCTACTTTGCCCAAGTGCAGAAAGTCTAAAAGAATACCATATTGGAATGAAGTTATAAAACCTTTGAAAGATGATAATATTTTTTGGTGCAAATTATGGAAAGACTGATGGATGCAGAATTATCACTATAAGATAAGGGAGTTTAAATCAAAGGATTTTTCGCTAAGGCGATCAAAGATGGCCGATGCACTTGCCAAAGATAATTCTCGTTTATTTTGGAATGAACTGAATAAGATGGTCCCGACCAAACGCCACAGCCCCTCTCATATTGATGGTGTTGCTAACCCCCAGGACATTTGCCAGTTGCTCAAAGCAAAATATGAGAATATTCTGAATATTGATCCTTTTGATTTAGAGTGGTATGAACAATTTAACAAAACTCTGGATGACAATTATGCTCAAGGATGGGACAACCTAGTTGAAATTTCACAAAAACATGTTGTTGATGCTGTTAATCTGCTTAAAAAAGACAAAGGCAGTGGACGCGATGGCATCAACTCCAATCATGTTATATATGGATGTAAAACTCTCTGTGGTATTCTTGTCAAGCTATTCAATTGCATGTTAAATCATGGACATTATCCAGACTGTTTGCTAATTTCCACCGTTATATCGATACCTAAAAATAAAACTGGTGATATCTGCTCAAGCGATAACCTCCGAGGAATATCTCTAATGTCATCCATTAATAAGGTCTTCGAGAGGGTGATACTTATGCATTACACAGATTTGCTTAGCACGAGTGATTTACAGTTCTCATATAAACCCATGGTTTCCACTTCATTATGCACATTGGTATTTAAAGAAATTACGGAGTATTATTTAGCTAATGGATCTCCAGTGTACTCCTGCTTTTTAGATGCCTCCAAGGCGTTTGACTGTGTAAGGTAAAAGAATCTTTTTCATTTATTGCTAGAACGCCATATTCCTTCGCCAATTATAAGACTGATACTCGACATGCATATTAGACAACAGATACAAGCATCATGGATGGGATGCTTGTCTGATGAATTTGGAGCTACCAGTGGTGTCAAACAAGGTGGGGTTCTTTCGCCCATTCTTTTTATCTTATATTATGATGTGTTACTCCAAGAACTTACTGATGCAAAGTCTGGATGCCATATTGGTCACAAATTTGCTGGTGCCTTAAGTTATGCTGACGACTTGGTAATTATGGCTCCTACTTTAGCTGGATTACAGTCTATGATTACAGTCTGTGAAAAGTACTCACACGACTATGGAATTATCTTTAATGCCTCAAAGACGGCATGTGTTGCTTTTGGAATTAAGCATACAAACTCACTTAGCTGCATTACACTCCATGGTAAGACGGTTGAATGGAGCAGTAAAGTGAAACACTATGGAAATCACCTTCTTGCAACTTTGACAGATGCCGAGGACATCAGAGTCAAATCTAATGAACTTTTTAGACGTACTAATAGTATATGTGCAAACTTCAAGGTCCAAAGGAAAGTTTTATACCGCTTGTTTGAAAGCAAATGCTGCTCGTTTTATGGCAGTCAAGCCTGGGACTTGAGTAAGCCTTGTGTAAGCAAACTAGAGACTGCCTGGAGGAAATGTTGCAAGCGTGTATGGGGACTACCAATGACAATGCCCACGGACATTGTTCTGTCGTTGTGCAGAAAAGCGAGCTTACTTGATCAGCTGGGTGTTAGGTTTAACAACCTTCTCAGGAATATTTCCAAGAACAATAATTCAGTGACACAACTTATCCTGAACAACAGTTTTGTGTACAATGGAATTATAAACCATAACTGTACATTTCTTGCATCACATTGGCATTGTGCTGTTAGGTGTCTCCAGTTTAAGTTTAAACCTTATGTGCCAACAGTGGTAGAAGAACTTATAGAACTTAGGGACAACACTCTTCTCCTTCCAGGCTTCACTGTTGGGGAAACTGACTTTATGATTGAAAGTTTATGTAACAACAAATTTTAATTCCTGATACATATTTACCAAATTGTACTTCTTGTGCGAATAAAATGTTCATAATAATATGTCCTCTCAAGTGGTCAGGAACTCCTGTGACAAATGATGCAACTCAAAGGGGGTGAGTACTGCATGACTAACTCTTACACAGAAAGATTCTGGATCTCAGGAATCTTACCAGGAACAAAACAATGAGATTTTCCTGGAACAGAACTCTCTGTAGTGCATTGATGATAGCTCCTTTGCTTGCGTCAGCTGTATCATCACTGAACAATGTGCTGCAATTTCATCACCGTTAAAACATTGACAAGTACAAAATAGGTATTTTATTTTCTGCTTCTCTGACATTTTTGTTGTCAACTTTCTTGTAATCTTCAATCAGCTGTAACATTAGTAGGTCATTTAGAGGAGCAATTGCTGCCAGAGATGCTGCAAACCAGAAGTTTGTATTAACAAACAAACATTAAATTGTATTTGTAGTATTTTCCAGCTCACACTTGCTCATATGAAACTGATAAAGAATTCCAAATGTTTATAACGATAAATAACCTTGAATGGTAATAGGGTCGATTGAAAAAAAGAGTTTGCTTCCAATTACTTTGTTTTAAAAAGTCGGGTCGGTAGATCGGGGACTTCATGGTTCAAAAGAAAAATATTTAGTGTCAAATGTCCATTTTTTGTCAGATGGCTTAAAAGAAAAGGTTCAGGTAGGGCTTTGTGAAGTTCAGTCAGGCTAGGCACCAGCGACACAAAATCCAATGTCAGTAGTAAATTCTTGGTTGTCTTCACTAGTTTTGTTATTAGGGAAAAAATTGCCATCCAAATATGCAATATTATGTTGGCTAAAAACTCTGTAACAGGTACAGTAAGACCATGAGTGACACTAGGGTGACAATGAGCTGATATTGAATTATATCTGTGAATGTCCAACTTGAAAACACTGGACAGTGTGAACACTGAACAGTGGGTGGCATGCTGTAGAAGAGATCTGGAACTACAGATCCAGCATTGCCAATGTGGCTTGAATCAACTAGGGTAACCTTTCAGGTATTTTCATTTTTATGAAAAATTAAACATTGAAAATTTGTTTACTGAAGTTCAATTAAGCTTTCCTGCAGCAGGCTAAACTTCCATGTTTGTGTGCTATGCAGCATGCTGTAAAATTAACAATAACTAATTTCGCTGAATGCAGTTAGAGTGAGCATATTTAGAGGGCTCTGGGAGAACTTTTTGCAGTGTTGTTTTCTCACCAAACCTCAAATAAGAGGGTGTGCAATAATGAATTACAAAGATGAAATTTTCCTTATATACGAACAAGACTTAGGCAACAAGATCAGTGAAGCAAGTGACAGGATCTAACAAATGTGTGATAATGATGGATACAACTTTGTTGACAATCATGTCAAATTGCTTGTTCAAGAATGGATCTCTGAACAAAAGTTACCTCCATGCTGGTGGACTTCCCCTGCCTACATTCACACAAAAGTAGTCTTCATGGGTGATCAAAATGCAGGATCAACAGTGGTTTGCAGACAAAGAGGATTGGATCCTCATACAAATGATGATGGAAAAAGGAGAAAATGTATCACATGGATAAAATTATCTGACAAAAGCTGTCAGTGTGTGAGGAGGCCAGAAAGGCTCTTTATGATTCTGGATCTGCCAAACTCATCATGCTCATTGAGGATACCACTCATCATTGCTCATGAATTCTGGGCCCGAGGATGAGGTGGAAAAGGGGCAAACAACCTTGGACGTACCTCTGCAATCTCATAGGGATCAACAGCCCAGGTGCTATCAAGCTGGCAATGTGGTGAAATCGGGTACAAGCAAAAGCATTGCTACTATTTCAACCAGCAGCATAATGTGGCAGGAGGCAGGTATGGATAGTAGGGATCAGCCATGACCAGGAGGCCGGTACCATACCTGAAGTGAGTACCGCACCTTTGTTTCTTGCACTCACACATAACAGGGCTAAGAATAAGAATGATAGCATTAGCAATAGTGCAGCTTTTTAGTATATATGCAAAATTTAAACAATGAGTATGTCAATTGAAACAATAGAAATGTGTTTGTAAAGATCGTGATGGCAATGAAAAGATGTTAAAATTACTCTAGAACATGTGGAACAGTATGTTAGATATTCAAATTCACAAATAATGATCATAAGCCACTTAAATATCAAGAGTTTGAGTACAAAGCATGATTTGGTTAGGGAACTAATAGCAACAAGTTGGTTAGACATATTGGTGTTGAGTGAGACAAACTAGATTAATCCTATCAGCAATCGATATTTGAGATAGATGGTTATTCTACAGTTCGACAAGACAAAAGATCAAACAGTGGGGTTCTGTTAATGTATATCTTGAAAGATATTCCATTTACTGAATACAATATAAGTACATATAATGATGAAATGCTTATCAGTGTAATTTATAGCTGATGAAAAGTTACTGTTAATAAGTGTATATAAGTATCCAAAAATGGAACCATTGAAATTAAAGAATTGTTTGAGAATATGTGTGAAAATGCATTTGACAAGCATGATCAGGTGATTATCATTGGCGGTATGAATTTTAATATGATTAATAACAATACTCTATCAACAATGCTGCCAACCTATGGCCTACCTAATATTATAAAAGAAGCAACTGCTTCAAGTCTAATAATGCCACTCTTAGAGATGATATGCTTGTTTCAAAACGTAGACAATTTCTGAGAAGCTTCTTACTTGATACAGGGATTAGAGATTTCCATTGCTTAATAGGAATAGTGCTCAGACTCCACAAACCATACATTATACATTGCGATAACCACTGTAATCAGATCCATGAAGTCAGCTCCCAGATTCCAGTTAGCAACCAGTCAGTTACCAGTAAAGTGAACACAGCTGTCAGTTCTAGTTCCAAGTCAGTTGCCAGAATAAGATCTGGGCAACTGTTAGGTTATTGGAAAGTTATACATGCACCAATGTTTGTAGCAATGAATAGCTGATGGAATAGCAAGTACCAATATTTATCATAAAAAATTACACTTAGCCAAACAGATTTCTGTTAGCTAACTATCTAGTAAGCACCAATATTTGGCACCATTAAATGGCCAAGGGATAAGGCTATCTGGTAAATTCACTACCAAATTTTTGACTTTACCTACCAAGTTTCTGGTTGCTGGATAATTAGCTATCCAGTAAGCACCAATATTTGGTTTCATTAAATAGCCAAGGGATTAGGCTATCTAGTAAATACACTACCAAATTTCTGCTACTAATCTATATACCCAGCTCCCAGATTTATATGTGTCATTTTATCAGAAACATTACACTTAGCCGAACAAATATCTGGTAGCTGGATAGTTAGCTATCCAATAAGCACCAATAGTTGGAACCATTACATAGCCAAGAGCTTAGGCTATCTAGTAAATACATTAGCATATTTCTGGTACCACTCTACATACCGAGCTCCCAGATCTTTATGTATCACATTTACATAAAAAAAAATAAACTAAGCCAAGCAAATGTCTGGTAGCTTGCTAGTTAGCTATCCAGTAAGCACCAATATTTGGTACCAGTATGTAGCCAAGAGCGTAGGCTATCTAGTAAATACACTACCATATTTCTGCTACCATTCTATATACCCAGCTCCCAGATTTTTATGTGACATTTACCCCAAAAAGTTCAACTTTGCCTAGCAAATTTCTGGTAGCTGGATAGTTAGCTATCCAGTAAGCACAAATATTAGGTACCATTACATAGCTAAGAGTTCAGGCGATCTAGTAAATACACTACCACATTGCTGCTACCATTCTATTTACCCAGCTCCCAGATTTGTATGTGTCATATTAACATAAAAAAATAACTTGCTCAACAAATTTCTGTTAACAGATGAGCCCAGTCCTTAGCATCATCATGTAGGCCATTTGACACATGTCTATCGCCTAACTGACAATTTGCTGGCTGCTTACTTTGAATCAACCCACACCTATGGCATTTTAACTGAGGGGCCCCACTCATTAAAGTGTCTGACTTGTAAGTCAAAAGTGACTACATGCCCTCATGTGAGATCCTACAAGGACCATGCCATGGATGTTGGATTTGATCCTTCATCAAAAAAGGCCACAGACACTTTCAGCTGTATATCAAGCCAAACAACACAGTATCCAATTCCTGATGACGATACTTCAAAGTTCAGAGTTAGTGCATGAACTGTGTACACATGGCCTTCCTTTCCGTGATGGTGATCCCATTGCCGAGAATTGGACCAGAAACACCAAGGCATATATTCATCTGAAGCATGCTACCCTGTCCGCAAAGATGTACTACCATCCGTCATCTGGGAGCTGCTCATGTTGTAAAGATTATGATGGCAGCAATAATCTTTTGTTAAATCTTGATAACAAGCATATCTTTGCTTATGCTTGGATGTTTGACATCCTCCACGACACACAGGAGACACAATATCCACTGGCGGCTGCTTTTTTTTCGTTCTGCAAGTCAAACAAGAACGGTGTGCGCTGGTTATCCTCTTCCAGACAGTCACTATAATCTTTTGTGACGTGCCTACAATTGCTTCTCTGACTGCTGGATCTGCAATTCGAACAGCTGTGGACCAGATGTTGATTGTGTCATCACGGATGACATCATGATGAGATCCAGGAAAGACTTAGTACCCCAGTATAGCACACCTTTGTCAGGCACAGATTTTATACCTCAATGCCCCATCAGTGCTCAAGTATTTTTGACCAGTGCACCTGTTCAAAAAGGAAGTTGGCAGTATATGTAGGTCTTGAAAAAGGGCTTTACAGCCCAAGTAAGCCATTGACAGTTAAAGAGTACAAGGACCTATGCCAGTCACTGAAAGAGACTCAATCATTGCAGAAAGTTGTGGTTGAAGCTGAGGGCTCTCCAGGGGAAGTCCGACTTGTGGCATCATCCAGTTGCCAAAAACTGAAACCTTTTCTAAGACATGTTAGCTGTTGAAGGTGCATCTGAAGGAAAATGTGTGGAAATTCATGCTAATCTAGAGTTGATTCAAAGGACATGTCCACTTCTTCAAAAAATTATGTCTGCTTCAGACATTACAAAGGGCACTCTTGCTGCTTTACTTGCAGATTTGCTCAGGTCTGCTGACGTTCCATTTTTGGGCGCTGTATCCGATGAATGTTGCTATGGTGAGACAAGTCCTTCAAATCGAGCCCTTGAATTCTTCCCCAACAGACCTTTGCTGCGTGGGAAAGGGAATTATGTGGCAGATTCCTTACGGTCAGCTTTGTCAACAGGGTGTAGAAAGGACTCAGTTCGGCATGCAGCACTGACACCTGGATTGTTTACAATGTTCTGTCCCCATGGAATTTGCCGTAGATTCCAGTTGATGGATCAGGCTGAATCACCAATAACTGCATTTGATATACTTATGAGACGGTTTCACAGACTTCCTCGGCTTACAATATATGACAATGCGTGCAAACTTCATTTGTATTGCTTGAAAAGAGAACCAATGAAGTTTCAGAATACTAGATTTATGGTAGATCGCTTGCACTACAGAGGTCATGTTGGTTGCACTGTGGGGCACTCATAGCTGACATTAACAGCCAGACAAATGAACAAGCCAATGCAAGCCTGTGTCGCCTTGCCACACAGCTAACATATATGCTTCTATTCAAGGTAAAACATACATCTGTGATTTTAGCACTCAGAAACATTGATAAAATGCTGGATAGTAAAAATTAGTATATAGTATAGTATTTAGTAAATTATGTATTTTACATAGCATTCCAAGTAATGCATAAATTTATATTACCTATCTCACTATTTAAGCTGTGAAAAAAAAATTTTCTGTTTCAATTGTACATTTTTTGCACTCAATATATGTGGATAGTTGAATAAGTCCATTCATTGCTATGTCATGCCGCAGAAATCCCCATTTATGTCAATAAAACACTTGTTCATTTGCTTATACTGAATGTGTCTCATTTGTTGTCATGTAAAAAAGTGCGTTAAAAAGTAAAAGCACCCATGAATATGACTGATCTTGCATTAGCGAAAACTAGCATGTGCAGAAATGCTAAATAAAGCAGATATAGAATTTCTTGACATCTTTCATGCAATATATTGCTCATACATGAGCCACTAGTCCTTGCATTATAGCAAATGCTAGCAATGACACATAAACACATGCATGTATAAATGTGTGCAAGGGATTAATCTATTTAGGAAATACACTATTATTGCCGTCTCATAGTAACATTGAAATGTCTAAGTTATTATTTTTCCGGAGCAGAACTTGCCCAGCTAGATGCCTAGAACTTTGCCAGAAAATGTGTAAAATAGTGGGGGTCTAGTCAAGTGGTCCGCCCGACAACTGGTCCTCTGACCAACTCGCCCGCCTGTACAGCTGGTCGGCCGGTCAGGTCAACTGGCCTGCCAGAAAGTCAACTGGCCCGCCAGAAAAGTCATCTGGTCCGCCACAAAAATTTGGAAAAAAGAGGATTTTCGGCAATTACTAGGAACTTTAAATTTTGAAAATCGGAATATAAATGACCAAGTTATGCTTGATTAATGACGCAGAAGGTTACTCCCTTCATATTGGCTGGGGAGGCCGTTTCGGTGCGTGTTAATGGCAGACCGCTTGCCCTGCTAGAGGGGACGGGGCGGGCGACGGCCGTACTTGCACCCCTGCGAAGCCACTCGCGCCGACGGGCTGCTTTCCGGCGGACGGATTGACTTTGAGTTGGTTGGGCGGCGGACGGGCTGTCGGACATTGAAAATGTCGGCGGGCGAGTAGGTTTCGACCGCGGGCCAGTAGGTTTCGACCGGCGGACCAGTCGTCCTCGGCATCGGCCCAGTCGGTCTCACGGCAGGCCTGTCGGTTGCGGTTGTTGGGCGGACCACTTGACTATACTCCAAAATAGTGTAGTTGTGCCTTTTGCAGGTTTTATGACTAAAATGATATGATATTTGTATAATCAGTTGAACATATGGCTTTGTACCTAATATATCAAATTCATTTTGACCTCACTATGACATAATATGGAAGCCTTGTCTGTGGTGATTGCATTACAGCTAATTTGGGACAACCGGGGACATAGCCAAGGTACATACAACCACCAACATAGCCAAGGTACATAGCCAGTAAACTGCCAGCTACGATTGATACACTCAAGGTTATCCTATAGCTACAATGGTCGACATACGGTATACCTGCAGTAGAGTACAGGTGCAACTACTGCAACAGCGGTAATCATTCTAGATCTCTGAGGAGCGTTGGCGATAGGCACTCCTTATACAGCTACAGTAGAGATTTCGAGGCTACCAGGAGTCTAGGAGGAGTATCTGTTGGCTTCACGTCTTTTCAGGTGCAACATTTCCATAGAGTTGGTCCCGGTAAGATTCTATAGCTCTACCATTGGTGCCCTAGAGGCATCCGGGAGTCCTATGCCAGGCTACAGGGGCCATCTGTCGCAACCAAAGTGCACAGTTGCTAAGTATGCACTCCTAGTTATGATGGTTTCGTTCACCTTTGCGATGGATCTATCCGTGAATAGGTAAAACAAGCCAGCAGATAGTTCATGGAAATAGCAACAATGATGGTAGCCTCTACAGATACTCCTCAATAAACATTTGTGTATTGGGCTGTACAGCTAGAGGTCATGTCTATCGGATGTTAGTACCACAAGACATCACGAGACATAGGCTATAGATCGCGCAAACACTGTTACTGAAAGTTGCTCACATCTGAGAAATTTAGTTTTTCAAACAGAAGTAAATCATGCATATTGGAAGGAAAATTAAATCCATGGTTTGACTGGCTGACTCCAAATTACACTTTTCTGACCAACATAACATGAAAACAGCATTCAGAAAAATATATGAGCCTTTCCAAGAGTCTTGTTTTCTTCCAGCAATGACATATGGTCCCTATAACCATAAGTTAGGGTTACTTGGCACCAACTGGTACCAAAGGACTCAACCATGAATGGTTAGGTGCGTATAGACATCTCCCCGAAACATATGTTGCCTACTGATTTGAATGTACTGATGCTTAATATGTACTGTATTTTCTCAAGTAGAAGCCGGGGCCTCTATTTTTTTAGCATCTCATACTGGCATTTTTTAAGACGTGCGTGTTATGTTGCATATCGTGTTTAACAGCCCAATGAACGTTTCGAGGACTTCTAAACGGATCTTCTGATATTGTCAAAATCTGTTGGTTTCTGCGACGCTGATGGTCTGAAGTTAGTGCGCAACGCCATAGCACTTCGATCCAACGAAAAGGAAGTTCGCAGAGGATTTATTGAAAAAGGCTAGGCCTTGACATTAGACGAAGCATGTGAAACGGGATGCGGATTTGAAGCATCAAAAGCTTGACTTCATATGACTGGCGGTGAGGATGTTACTGTGCATTCTTTGAAAAAACCCAACACAAGAAAAAAGACTCACTCTAAGTGGCGCAAATCACAAATGTCACAAAAAAGACAGTTCCAAACTAGAGACTTGCACCAGATGTGGGTATGCAGCATCACATGCCAAAGAATCTAAATGCTGCAATCAAAAAGGAACATTACCCCATGCCAACAATTGAGGAAGTTGCAGCTCAAACTGGAAAAACTACATGCTTTACTACTCTTGGTGCTAAGAGTTGTTTCCAACAGTTGAAACTCAATGAACATTCATCCAAAGTTACTACCTTCAACAAACCCTTCAGGAGCTACAGTTGGCTTAGACTCTAGTTTGGAATAAAAAGCGAACCCGAGATCTATCAACGAACAATGACCACCATGTTTAAAGGAATTTCTGGCTTTGGCTATCATAAACACTTTTGTTTTAGGAAATAGCAAGGAACAGCACGACAAAACTTTAGAAGAGTTCTTGACTGAGAGAAAACCTGGAACTTGAAATTAAACTTCAAGAAGTGCAACGTGAGTCAGTCGTCTGTGATATATGTTGGTCACATAATCTCGACTTCAAGTTTAAAGCCAGACCCCAAAAAGTGAAAGCCATTAAAAACATGCTAGCTGCAAAGCACAGAAGATTAGTCGCCAACGCTTAAAAAAGCTGTGCAGTGACTCTTGTCAGTTAGCTTTGTTTGATCCCCACAAGCAAACAGTGCTTCAATGTGACGCAAGTAGCTTTGCCTTAGGTGCAGTGTTGATATAGGAGAACTGCTTATACTTCACAAGCTTTAACAGAAACACAACAATGATACTCCCAAATAAGAAATAATAGTATTTGCCTGCAAAAACTTTCACCAATATGTCTACGGTGCTATAGTCATGGTGCAAACTGACCATAAAGCATTGGTCCCCATTATGAAAAAACAACTAGCAAAATTCCCGGCTCGACTCCAAGGAATGATACTAAAAATTCAACAGTACGACATGGAACTTCAGTACACAAGGACACTGAAATGCACCTTCCTGATACGCTGTCATGAGCCAATCTGAAAGACACTGACACACTGATTGATGAAGTGTGTCTTCACAAAGTTGTCATGTCACCCGAGCGCCAGTCGAAATGGAAAAAGCTAGTGAAATGAATGAACTCATTGCAATTATTCGAGATGGTTGGCCTAAAACTCATCTACAGAGGAACCAGCTCAGTTGGTCTCCCATCACTTCGAAAGTATGTGCTACAAACTGCTCATGAATGTCACCTTGGCTTAAATCCCTGTAAACAACGTGCACGAGAATCATGTTTTTGGCCAGGTATGAACTCTGAGCTAGAAGTGTATCTACAGAACTCGGCCATTTGCCAAACAAGTCAGTCCACTCTTCTCAAGCAAGAAATGGTGTTACGTGAAATCCCTGAGTGACCATGCAACACATGAGTTCTAATATCTTCCAATTTGGAACAAACCAGTAAATGGATTGCCGCCAAGAAGCTGAAAAAGTTATCACAACACTGCCACCAAGTCCTGGTGGAATTTTGTTAATTTATGGTGACGTCATCAATACAAGTGTACATTGACAGCAGACTAAAATGCCTACGCTAGTGCATACTAAAGAGCATACCTTACAAGGCGTCTATTAATTTAAACTGGTGGTGGGTGTTAAATAACAGGCATTTGTTTATAGCCACGCAAGGCCAAGGCCCAGTTAGCTGTTCAATTTCATTTGGGATGCTGGTGGTACGGCCTCTATTTAAGACCGACGTCTATTAACTCACAGGCAGCCTAGGACCCGGCCTCTATTCGCGACTGGCCTTTATTATAGACCTGGCTTCTAATCAAGTAAATATGGTAAGAAGTAATCAAAGCTTACCACAACATCATACTATGAGGAAACTATAATAATCACAGGTGAACTATAGTATTCCCAATCAATTGTCCTGGACTCAATTCACTTATTGGAGACATTATTCTGAATTACAGCCTCCAAGAAACCCTGAACATGATTGAATTGTCAGACGTGCACTATGACGAATGACATTTGCCATTCTTGGATGTTTGCAACTACAGTTGTACCTGTAGCCAAGGAATATTGTTATGTTTATATCTTAAAATATAGTATTTCTCTATTTCATTGTTAAATGCAAGTTACAGTTAGACAGTTGTTCCAAACAGATGGAACTCATCTATTATGAATAAGACTGGTCATACAATCTGCTTACTGTAAGTGCCAAGGACAATAGACCACATGTTCTAATTAATTACTCAGGGCTGTTAACATCTGAGAAGTCCTTGTCCAATCAAGCATTATTGATCTGTATTGATCTGGCAATAGCTAGTCACTATGGCTACAGCCTATTAGTGGCCTCACTATTATATAATAGGAGGCCAGCATATATACTGGGAACACACACTCCTAACTTCACTCTAGGCTTCATTCTGAACTTCATCCTCATCTTCATCCTCAACTTTAGTTCCTACATTAAAGCCTCTCAACTTAACAACCTGACTTTGTCTTCAATTCTACAATATGATAAACTGACATGGAGGTCATACCAATTGCTATTGCACCTAAAATAATTTTCCTTAGTTCAAGCTATGTAATCACTACTGTACAAATATTTTTGTCCATGCTACATTAAAAAAAAAAAAGGTTTCATTAATTTGTCCATTGTGTTGCTTTAACAGTAACATAATAAAAAGGCCACAAGAAGTTAAAACATAAAATGCCAATTTTATTTTAGAACAATGCATTTGTCTGCCTTGTACATACAAATTTCACTGTTAACACCTGTATGAATGATGTGATACCAAATTGCTTGGCTTTCATTTCATATCTCCAGTTGACATTTATTTTGTTTCCGAATTTCAATATAAAGCTATATAATTACAAGACGAAAATGCAGTCTTGAAATTTGGTGGACTCACAGAAGTTTTGAAATCAAATTTTTTTAGAACTATTTATTTCACTCTCATAAAAACAAGAAATACTGAAATGTAAAACATAGGCTCAAAAAGACTTTGGGTCACTATTATTGAGCCACCTTGTAATTTTTTGGGCCAAATGCAATGAACTGTGCACCTAAATTTTAGATATTACAAGTTTAAGTCACTGATGATGCAAATTTCGTTATACTTAGAGAAACCTGTGAAACTGTGTATGTATTTTCTCTATTATAATTATGTGCCTGGTGCAATTTTTGGCAAATTGGTGTTTAACTATAGTTATTTGTGTTTCTAGTTTATATTGATGATTTTCAGAACTGATAAAATAAAAGGGCAGTGTGTCCTGTTCAAGTTTGTAACAAAATTTCAGCTCATGCAGTATACCTAAGAATTTGAAAAGTGGTTCACTGTGAGAGCATTGTATTTGCTGTTTGTAATTACATGGACAGCTCTTTTTTGCAGTTTTGCTAATCTTGACATATTCCTGTTGTTCTGGATATTATATTGCTTAGGTAATTTATGTGTGATTTACAACTTAGAGGCTTGTCAATCACAATTCCAAGATAGTTAAATTAATTTACAGAATCTATCTTTGTACCCTGGATATAAATATTTGGGTTACCCTGGATATACATATTTGGGTTGTTAGCTTTCTTTTTACAGTGTGAAGACTTTGTTTTATTGATATTAAGTAATAATTTGTTTAGGTTGAGCCAATCTGTGAATGTCTTTTAATGATGCTGTAAGTGTTGTGTCATCAGCATATATAACTTGGTGAAATGAAGTGCATGAATTGGCAATATCATTAATGTAGATTACAAAGAGTATGTTGTTATATTTTACATACTGTTGCCTGTTGCTTAGATAACTTTTAAAGAGTTCAGAGAAGTGTCATGTAGGCCATAATATCTAAATTTATACAGTATAATTTCATAGTTTATGGTATTGAATGCTTTAGGAAAGTCTAAGAAAATGTTTATTGGTGTATTGTTTTATCCATATTACTTATATTTCTATCTATTAGTTCAAGGGCAGCTAGTTGTGTTGAATGTGATGTCCTGAATCCATATTGGCTATTGAAATCGAGATTTTGATTTGTGAGGTATTCATTTATTGGGTTGTGTATAATGCATTCAAAGACTTTAGAGAGACTGGGTAATAGTGAGATTTTAAGGCAATTCTCGTCATTTCTTTTATATACTGGAATTACCTATTTTCATCTTATCGGGAATATACCAGTTTGTCAGGTTTGATTTATGATATGCGTGAGGGGGGGGGGGGGGGTTAGAACCTCATGTTTAACGTATTTTATTAGCTTATTAGACAAACAATCAATTCCACAGCTGCTTTTTGATTTCAGGTTGTCAATCAATTTACCTACTGTTTCATCAGTTACATTTTTAAATTCAAATCTGTGTGGCGTTGCATGGGTTAGATAGTCTTTGAATGACCTTTCTTGTGGGGAATAATTTCAAAAGCTAATTTTGAATCTATATTTTCGAAGTAAGTGTTAAATTGATTTGCAATGTTGTCTAACATGAAGTACTTAAGCAATTCGTTTGTGTTATTGGTTTTGTTCATAATGTTTTTAATAACAGCCCATGTCTGCCAAATGTCAATTTTAGATTTCATAAAGTAACTTTCATAATATTTCTTTCATGTTGTGCTGTCTTTTTTAATCTGGTGTATAACTTATCTCTAAATTTTATTGAATTTATAATGCCTCTTGTTATCCAATGTAACTTTTTTGTGCATGTATTTGTGTTATCTGATGATTTCTGATGGTATATGCTTTTTCATAGCACTTGTGATAATTTAATCTAAAGTATCGTAATTATTGTTGGGATCTGCTTGAGCAGCAATATCAAAATGTGATATAATACATCTATTCTAACTCTTTTTTTCAGATTATACAAAGCATCAGTTGTGTATTGATTTGTTTTGACATATTTGTATTTATTTAAATATATTTTCATAAAGTCTAATACTATAAAACATGGTTGATGATCTGAAATATTACTGAGTAGAATTCCTGCAGTTGTTGTTGCAAAATTGTCTGACAGCTTAACTGAGATATTATCTATCAAAGTACTGCTATTTTGAGTCGTGTAGGGAAGTTGATTTTCGGAATAAATCCATTGGATATGATAGCATTGAAGTATTCATAATAGTCTTTCCTTTCATAAATGTTTAGAAGGTCCATGTTGAAATCCCTCATGATAACTACTTCGTTTCTTCTTTGAAGATTATTTGGTATATTTTCAATGTCATTTGTAAAGTTTTGATAGTTATCAATGTTATCATGTGGTGGTCTGTAGATGTTCCCAAGTATCAACATTTTACTCTTAAAATTGTGTTCATTATTAGCATGGATCTGAATAAGCACTGAATAAGCAGCCTATCCCATATTTCAGAGAAATTATAAAAATCTAGTACTTTGAAAGAAAAAACTGTCTCTCAGATATATTACTACACCTCCTTGTGTACTGCATGATGTAGTTTATCCAGGAATTTGCAAATGAGATTGATCAGCATTTGATCAGTGTCCTTCTTTATCCAGGTTTCCTGAATACTTATTGCACTGAAGTGTTTATTCTCATTATTGCATTTTTAAATGTAAACTTTCAGTTGATCAATTTTAATTCAGAGACTGGCAAGTTAGCCTATTGTATACAATTCTTGGAAAGAAAATAGTACATTTATAAATAGAGTAAACAATACCATTGATGTATGGCCTGACGCCAAAGGTGTATATTATGGTCATGACAAACAATATAAGTGATCTTATAAAATTAGGGGCCAAGGTTAGTTATTCTTTAACATCAGGGCCTGTCATATTGAAAATTTTATTGTATATTCATTATTAATGAGTATGGCTGATATTTATTTGCAGTATATAGAACATTAAATTAAATATGTCCTTCAGTGACTATTTATGATTTTAATAATTCATTACTAACCACCAAATTAAACTCCAATATGTGTGGGTCTGAAATACAAGCGATGCTGATCAAATGTTGAAGATAATTCCCATTTAGAACACTGAAATTAAAGCTTGACTTTTTAAAACATGTTTAATTCAGGACCTTCAAAATTTTTTGATTTCTAGCATGTTTAGAATTCTTTCATTAAAGTCTGATTACAATTAGTTTTCTCTCAGTACCGTTAATGTCGAGCCCTGTTCAACATATTACAGTGTATATAATTTTAATTAATTCATTTAAAAAAAAAATATATATATATACTTTTTTTGTTACATATATATAATTGTATATAGAAAGATTACTTCTCAGCTGATGCTCTTTCTTTATTCTAGAAGATGTAAAAATTACAAAGCAGTAGCTCAAAAAGATGATCGTAGATTCCAAAAGAAAGTCCAAAATCTGATTATATACATAGTGTATAACTGTATAAAGTTAGACCATATTTTGTGAACTTAAAAAAAGCAAATGACATGATTTTGCCTATGAATATTATCCATTTGTTGCCATAACGACAATACTTGCATTGTTGCAGGAAGAGAAATATTCTAGCTTTCTGAGAAACATAAAATGTGGAAATTTAAATGAACATTTACAAACTTATTAAAGAAAATGTTACACATATAACTGTATTTTCTATATTTATGGCCCTAGCAGCACAGGATTTTTTTTCATATTACAAAAAAGGAATACAAAGGAGTATATAAATTGGGAATGGGAGGCTGTCAATCTGCTGCAGAAGGCCACCCAGGAAAAAATAATACAAAAACAATGTCAATTTAGAAAGCAAATACATAGTTACAATTTGAAATAATGGAGATAGAGGATTGTGATTTGAATCTTTAAAGGCATAGCACTATAACGACCACAAATATAACTGTTTGTATTCAGACATATTGTTTGATAAGAATCAATAATAATTTTCTTGATATATAATTAAAAACCATTCAAACTGTGGTATATATTTTAGAATTAATTGGTATTCATACTGTTAAAAATTAATGGGAAGTTATATCTTATTGCTTGCTTTGCAAAATCAAGGTTCATAGAGTCACTATAGTGCTAGTGACTGACTCCACATGTTTGTTTATCTGATAATGTCCTTCTTATTAAACACCCCATCATCAATCAACTGAAGGATGATATAATCCCCATTTAATCATGGAAATAAGAGTACTCTTCTCTCGATAAGAATATCGTATTGCAGGGGGGTATGATCATGATTTTAAGGAACACTCTCTGGTTCATCCAAGGAGCACTTAAACTGGAAATTTGGTGTCCTCATAAGTTCTGAAAATAATAACTCATAGAAATTCTATATGCTGATGAACTTATTCTATGCTCAGATAGGATTACAAAATTTGATAAATGGCCTCTATGACATTTGTTATAAATGGCACATGATTGTTAGTCTCACTAAAACAAATATAATGGCACTAGGCAAGCAGACAGATACAATAAACACTCAGTTTTACTAATTTCAACCTGTAATCACGGGGCAGATCAGCACCTTTAAAAAAAAAATGCAACAAATCTAGGCAATAAAGCACAGAGAGCAATATTTTCCTTAAAATCATATATTAAATCAACTGTTGAACATCTGCAACCTAGTCGAGCTCTAAAAATGTTCGTACCAAATGATAAAGTATTGGCAAAGACTCCTAATTTTCGAAGATTAACACATCCTAAAACAGTCATATAATTTAATGCTAGAACTTCATGAAAAAGGACAAATAAACTCAGATTAAATATATCCTAAATAATATCAACATGGAATATTATTGGCACGAACAAAGCATAACCTATTAGAATGCCTAGCATATTAATGGTTACACAGTAAGTTGTGCAAGCACTGAGAATAACTAAATAAAGTGTTTTATAAACTGTCAAGGTTGGCTAGAGATATTCAATGGGTTTTTTTTTACTAACAATAATCACCAATGGAGACTGAAAAGTTTGGATTGTTTGTCAGTGTAACCACTTTCTGCTAGGCACTATAAAGCTAAAGGAAAGCATATACTCTCAATTCATAACAAAGTGCATGGCATCCATGACAGCAATGTAAATCATAAACTAAGAACCTATAAATTATTCAAACAGGAGTTCAAGCTCGAACAATACCTATGTAGCTAAAGATGAATGTTTTAGTTAAAGAGAGTCAGGTGAGAAGGCCTAGGTAAAAAGTGAGCAGTTTCTGAATATAGGCCAAGGCCGAAGATCTAGGCCAAGGCAAAAAGTGTTTCTCACTGAAGCCAAACCAAATAATAAGGAGTCACTTGTGTGCTTGTGTCATGTTATTAGCTAAACAGTAAAATAATGATGAATTCCAGGTGTCAAGAAGGAAGACATTAAATTATTGTTAAATAGTGTTAACTGAAAAAATACTGCATATTTCTGAGCACCTTCTTTATGTATTTGTTTTATATTTAGAATTTCCCTATCTTTTAACTGCAGTTTTCCGCTAACCCTTTGAAATGATGTTTCCTGCATAACTATTCTATTCTTTTCACTGAACCCTAAAGTTTACTCGGCCTATATGACCATAATGAAGAAATGATATGGCTTGGATTCCCAAACATTACACATTCACACCATAGGTGGGTTTTTTTTTACATGCTGCTATTCTTCCAAAATCATCATTTCATTTTAATGTTATTACTGAATGAATTAATTGGTCATCGCCAATAAAAACCTAATTACTCATTTTCAATGATGTGAAATGGTGAACCCGCTGGTAGCCACGCCCCCACCTGTCAATCGTATCGCACAGCTATGGGCGCGAGAAGTTGACAAGGGCACAGCTCAAATGCCCCTCCCCCCCTCCAAAAAAAAAACCAAGGATTACTATCTGTGTACAAATAAAAAATCTTAATACATCTATCCGGTAATTGTGGTGTTGAATGGTTGCATGGCAGTCAAACTAGTTAAGAGCCAGCCCCTGCCTATCAATCACTTTGCAGTGCGAAATAACCATATAGTATCACGCATCATTTGAAGTGAAACACCACCTCACTGCTAAAACTGCCTCGATCACTATTAAGACCACCTCTCTAATTATCCAATCTTAATATGTAATAGGAAGGGAGACTATAATTACACAAAATATGCATCCACAATCTAAAGAAAAACAAAAGCCTGCTATCTCGCTTGTAATATATTTTTACAATTAATAAACTGAAACTGAAGAAATGACAATAATTGTATATGCCGCTGTTTAGTCAGTGACCGAAGCACCCATACCCTGTATCATAAAATCAGACTACAATTATTGGGGGTAAGGGGTAGATGTTAGGCCACAGTTGGGCAAAGATTGGCAGACAACACTGGGCCAATGCCATTATGCACATTGGTGAGAGGTTGGCCTATCGGCGTGCTTGCATATTACTGCAATATTTTGGTGTACTTTTCAGGATGTGTTACCTTTAAATTTTTAAAAAGAGGTCAGGGTTGCTAATACTGTGGCTTACCCTAGGTGAATTCTTAAAAAGTTTCACACCTGGGCTCAGAAAGGGGGGATCGACTGACACCTTATAATGTGGAAAAATTATAAGCTTCCCTACCTAATCATGGAACTTGGAAAGAATTTTTACAGAATTACAGGAATTGTTTGGACAGTATTAGGAATTATGGGTGTTGTCAGTATTAACAGGGGCATAATGAAATTGATAGGATTTATTGGGAATTATAAAATGGGAACAGGAGTTATGGTACTTGTAAGGAACTATATGCAATTGCGGGGATATGGCAGGGATTTATTGGGAATTACGGGTATTGTCAATATTAAAAGGGACATAACTGGACTTATTGGGATATATGAAAATAATTAGGACATATGGGAATTATTAGGACTTATCGGGACATATGGGAATTACTAGGACTTATTGGGACATACGGGAATTATCCAGGACTTGAAGGAATTACAAGGAATTGTTGGGGGTTGCGGGATTAGTCGGAGTTGATGGAATTATGGGCTTAAATGGGGCCTCCCAAGGTAAAATACAGTGTGATATTAATCAATACCTCAATACCTACATTTTAATATATTGTTCAAGACTACTTTAAATACTAAGGGAGATTTTTTATTTTTTTAATCTGAACCCCAGGTCATTCTTGTTCATTATTTAAGTACTCCTGCCCAAGGACTTTATGTGACTCAAATATGGTTCAATTTGAATGAACCAAACCTAAGTTTTACCATGTTTAAGTTTTGGGGTAAAAAAAAATATTTCAAAGCCCCATATGTCAGAAACTCCTCACACAATACCCACCCATAAGTATACTGCACTGGACATATTGTTAGACCATACAAATCCATGCTCAATCTCTCTTTCTGACTTCTGGTTCTTCAGATTTTGAATCCCAACCACTTTTTAGGTTATACGGGGTATTATATACCCCTTTACTCATCACCATGATCACGTCTAAATTTATGATACAGGGTGATAGTATTATGGTCACTAACATTATTTTCTGTAACTTTTGAAATATTGCAATTTTTGCCTTTCCCGGCTCTGTGACCTTAAAAAGTAGGTCAATGTCAGTAATATTGGGTCATAGGTTAATATCTCACCAGGGGTACAATTAGCATACTATTTTAAGCCCAATTAGCGAATGAAACATGAATTTGAGATCAAGAAGAGGCAATCAAAATATGGAAATTTTATTAAAAATGAGAGAAAAAAACATCTTGAGTGTGTAATTGGTTATATAACAAGGTTGACCTTGCACAACATATTCTGAATATAAACAATCTACATCTTATCCCAAGCACACCTCTGCAAAAGTATTCTATAAATATACATATGTAAAATAATTACATTTCCCATGCTGTGACCCATAAATGTGCACAAAATACACCTTAATATTGGGCTGTTGTTCAGGAAGTCAGTTCTTTTTTCTCAAAGAGTAACAGTTTTCGTCCCCAGTCTGTTGTACCAAGAGTTTTCTTTATTGTCATTCCACATTCACCACAGAGAAAACTAGAAATATTTTCATCCACATCTGTCCTCCAAACAAGGGTTTCAAATTTAGGAAATGCAGAACAGCCATTGCGCATCATTCTCCTCATGGCAGTGCGATAACATTTCCAAGGCTGCGGTTCGATGATCAAGTAGTGAGAAATAGACGAAATGTAGCGAAGAAAGTCTCTCAAACCATCATCACCATGGTTAATGTGGATCCATAAAGTAACCGAAAAACAGGTCACAAGGTCAAATGTCCTCCTCTGATAAGTCACCAGAAAGTTGTTTATGACCTCTGACCTGCATTTATGGTGCATTAGATCAGCCACTTCAAAAGTCAAACACTCATCTGTGTGGTTTACCCTTGACCTATCAATCAAAACTGGGTCAAGGTCAACTCCCAGGATCTTGAGGTCACTAGAAGCAACGCTAGGAAATATTTGTGGTCTTAGAGACGCTGTGAGATCCTGAAAACATAATTTCATAATTAAAATGATTTTGTGTGTGGCTGAAATTCATCAACAAATCAAGTTAAGATATAATATTATATGTAGGAGGAGTATACATCTCTTGACTCGACATCAACGATCTAAAATTTTGTGAATAATAATGCTTTCCACCTAATTCAAAAGGATTTGACATATTTCATGACAATGGGTAGTGTATTGCTCTGTGGTGATTTTAATGCTAGGATAAGTAAAGTTAGAGACTTTGTAAATATATTTGGCAGAGTGCATGAGCCTCATGAACTGACATCACGAACAGAATTCCCTTGCAATGATCGGTTTTCAGAGGACAGTAAAGTCAATACCTACGGTAGAGAGCTTATAGCGCTTTGTAAATCTATCTAAATGAGAATTATGAATGGTTATTTTAACAATGGAAGCTCCACTGGTCAGTTCACTTGTTGCACATCTCGTGGCACTAGCCTTATAGACTATTTCATATGTGACTTTTATTTTTTCAATAAGCTGAAGGTTTTTGAACTGCCCCCTCACTTTTGAGTCAGATCACCGGCCACTTTCATTTAACTTTGAATTAGAAACTGAACCCCCGTTAACAACAAATGACAAACAAATTGGACAATCTTACAGGTCAACTAAGCAATTTTACAGATATATGTATGAGGAAACCAGAACTGATAGCTACCTAACCTCCCATGAGAGTGATAAATGCTTAAAATTTCTGGAGGGGCTCACAGACACCATTATAGAGAATAACTGAGTAGATGACGCTGTGAGTGCTATTTACAATTATGCAAAGAAGTATCAAAAAGGCATCAAAAATAAATTTCCAATTAATCCCTGGTTTGATTCTGAATGTATGCTATATTGAATGACCTAAACGATAATCAGCGAGAAACTGACTACATGTTGAAGAAAAGGTATAAATCAGTTATTCAAAGGGGAAAAAGGGAACATCAATATAGGATTCGTGACGAATGAGAAAATTTTCATTCTGCTAATTAAAATGACTTCTTGAGGTTCTGGGACATGACAAAAATTACACACATGTTCTCCCTATCCTAGAGTATTATCCTGCCTAACGTAACATACTTTTTTTCTATTTTGTTCTTAATTCAATGTATACCTCTTTTGTGTATGATTAAAGATATATATATATATAAAACAGCGAAATGTGGTTGACTAATAAAAAGATAAATGAGGCAGAAAAGATCCAGTTAAAGTTCTTAAAAAAATATGCTAGGTGTAAGGAACCAAACCTCAACAGTAGGAATTTTAGCAGATACTGAAAGATATCCTCTGATAGTTAGACAACATGTATCAGCTATGGCAAAAAACTGCTATGACATTCAAAAGCAATTAAAAACTTTGGGATCATTGTGCTGGTATCGTAGACTAATGCAAATTCTACAGGATAACAACATAAATAAATTGCAAAACATAGACAAAGTTCCAACAATGCTCTACAATAAAGCCCAGTTTTACCAGATTAAGATGAATTACACTGTCTAATGATCTGCCCTAAATGGAAAGAAACAAGAGTGTCCCTTATCAAGGTAGCATTTGTACAAATAAACGCTTTCACGGTTATGAGTGTAGAAAGCCAATTCCAGGAATTTTTGAGCAGTAAATCCCTAACAGTAAATTTGGCACTAGGCCAGTTTCTCAGAGTTTCCTTGAAAATATATGAATGATAAATTTTATTTTATTATAATTTTTTTCCCCAATTTACATGATAAAATAAGAGACTACAATCTCTGGGCCTGGATGACAGCACCCTGACCAGTCCTCACTGCATGGGAGTATGGGGTGACAGGTGGCCCTCTGAATGTCACTGCTTGTGCGTGCATGTCTGTACCCACCTTTTAGACAACTGGCGACCTACTTGTTGGCCAATTCATTTATTTCCGGTACATCGTGAGATGTGGACCGGCCTCTGACCTGCGGACTCAACAGACATGCACTTTGAATGGGTATGTTATAACACGCGGACTGGACTCACTGACTCAGACCCGCGGACTTTCTATAAAATCATAAATTTACATTGAAATAAATATGAAGAAAATATAAACTTGGGGGAAAAGTATTATATACAGATTAGGTTTTGTAAACTTCTTTTTAAAACAAAGGCTGCGCTGCAGCTAAACCCTCAGCGAATCCCACATAGCACACAGGCATCATAAAAATTGATAAGTGTTTGTCCGATAGGCAGGAGGGCGGGCGTTACACTTTCATTTCCAGAGCAGAACTCCAACACACACTTTCGTTTCTAGAGCTGAACTCTAATGCACTTACCCTTATGAAATTTTATACAGGAACTCTCTATATGGCAAAATTTGGAAAAATATTATTAATTCAGTGTTTATATAGTGTGTGCGATGAACCGAAACAATTACCACTTGGCCTACAAAGCCTGTTAGGCAATGCTTATTAGAGTCCAAGATATCCTATTTTTTGAACTCTTGAATTTTTTCATTGTTCATTATATTATGTTAAATGTGAAATGATACAGTATTCCCTTGGGTTATAATGTCTTACAAATATCTTACTTATTAACAGCAATCCATTCTGTTCAGGGTAAAGCCAAGTGAGCATAAAAAGTATTGTATATCCTTTTCCTGCCATTTAATTGTTCTTTTTCAAAGATTTTATGCACAATAAGGAGTATTCAGTTCGCTAGAATTATCAACACAATAGCATGTTCCCTTAACTAATCTACAACTAAGATTATCATTTATATGTCCAAAATAGTCATCAATGGTCTATGGCAATGATCCTAAGGAATATAAGGGCGGGGGGCCTAGCTCAGAGGTAGCGCTCTGGGCTTCCAACCGCTGGGTCCCGGGTTCGTTTCCCGGTGGAGCCTAAGTTGGATGGCCGTTTCATCCTTCGTCTCATTGCCATGGTCTCTGCCTGTCCTAATTAGCCAAACTGGTGCAGAAATACAGGATGTAAAGCCCTAATCTCTCACACACACGCACACACGCGCGCACACACATCCTAAGCTGCTATATGAAATTCAGCAACAATGTCATGCCAAATAAAGATGTTGGGTAATTTCATACAAAATGATCCTTTAAGGTTTGTATTTACTTGTATTTAAATAAGTTAAGTCTAAATACAAATAAATACAAATCTTAAACGTTCATTTTGTATGGAATGATACTCAACACACCCATTTTAATGCCTTTTTAAGTCAAAATATTTTTTGCTCACTGTTTACATTTAGCTGGCAACTGAAGGAACTATATATTATCAATTGCCATATTCGATTCAACAGTTACTGAATTGTTGAGTTGCTGATTTGCATTAAGTCTATGGCATTTAAATGAGTATTTATAACCAAACACCTTACAGGTGTATTTGAAGAAAACAATAATAAGTATTGGAGTCAAGTGAAAATAATATAGATCATTATGCAACTTATTATTATGAAATTGTCAATTATAAACAAACTGTTGAATGGGTTGAGCATGGCAATACTATGATCAAATATTTAATAATTGTATGCACATGAATTGTACAACATTTATGGCTTTCATTGCTAAGTATGGGATGCTAAGGAATATGAAGGAAGCAACTCAATTTTTAGCATTTTTCAATTATTATGAAGAAAAAGAAGAAGGATGAAACAAATTTCAAATAAAGCTTAAAAGTGAAAGTACTATAATTTAGATATATCATTGGCAAAATGTTACTGTTGTAAGGATCATAGAGTCATTGATATGAGCGTTTGAAAGAGTACCAAATTTTCATATTTTTTTTATTACATAAAACTATCTGTCATTTTTTATAAATGGTCATGTTTCAAACCCAAAAAAAGTATCACAAGAAAAAGAGTAAGTACACGCTATATAAAATTTTCTGCAAAGACTTTTACCAGTAACTGTAATAATTATCAAACAAGAATGTATAATGTCATGACAATGACCTTAATACCATTAACTGCAGTTGCTATATTATCATTTTCTGATGTATTAAGCTAGTATTTCATAATAAACTTGAAAACCACCAGTACAAGTTCAAAGTTAAATTCTAATTTTGACTCTATTATTTCATTATTTAGAAAATGGGTTTTTGTATATATTTTAGAATCTTTTCCCAACTTTTAGCAACTAAATGTTTTCAACATACTGTATTTTACAGCTATATATACCTGCAATGATTCTCAGTACCAAGTCACAAAATTATTCTTGTATTGCTCACTTAAATGTATTATTTGCTAGTAATCATGTAATGTACATTTGTATGTATGTGACTTCACACAGCTTGTATTTGTGATTGTCATGGCTAAAACTGTATACATTTTCTCTGCCTAGAAATTGTAAACTAATTAAGTGTTAATCCATTAAAAAACCGTGAATCGATAAAGAAGTTAAACTTAAAGCGGGATCATATGATTACTTTACTTGAACATGTCATGAATTTTTTTGAATATTTACAATAAATTTGTGAAACTAACCACTGTCTTTCTTTCAAAATATGGTTTATATGCAGGAAATTGATTAAGCTTTCAATCTGATCCATAAAATGAAATAGCTTCTGAATAATATGCAAACCTAATGGTCTCGAAAATAATTACTTTTTCAACTGCAAGCAAGCTTCTTGGAAAAAAAATCATAACTCCAAAAGCTAGCTGAGCACCAAGTTGAAATTTTTGTCGAATTATGTTGAGATATAAAGGAATAAATGGTAAAAATTTCAGAAAGTTGAATTACTGTCAACAATGTCAAATATTGGTCTGAAAAATGACATTTTTTAGCGAAAATCATAAATGTGCTTGCTCAAAATTGTATGTAAAACAATTCTATCAGAGGTACACACATGAAAAAAGATATTCTGTAAACAGAAAGGTTAAAACAATGTGGAAACCAAAGGTCATGCCTTTATCTAGCTTAGTATTGAAGCAGTGGCTGCTCAAATATTGTATCGTTTTTTATATTTCTTATTTTCGGCCATTTTTAGAGCCATATTGTGAAAAAACAGTTGAAGGTACACTTAATTAGACTCAATTTAAAGGTTTTTTCAGACAATTTTGAGAGGGTGACCTTGGAGCCTCTGGTTGATTAAAAATATGTTGGCAATACTTTACAAAATTTGGAAAAATGATTCTTTTTGTTTCAGGAGGCAGAACTCTGACACTACTGCACCAACATGCTTAAAACTTTGTCATAATATGTCTAAAATAGTGTAGTGGTGCCTTTTGGGGTCTCACGGCCGTGAATACTATAGAATTTTCAAAATTTGTGCAAAATAGGAAAAAATTCTACTTTTTCAAACCTCCATACAAAATATACTATTTACCCTACATGAATGAAATTGTATCAATAAAATATCTAAATTATAGTGTTTTCACTTTTCAAACTTCATTTTGATATTCATTTCATGCTGATTACATTAATATGGAAAATCAGAACAAAAATGCAAAAAATTGTGTTAAATTATGTTTCCGGAGCAGAACTCTAGCATTAATGCACTTACCCTAACAACATTGTATCTGTTATTACTCTATATATTTAGCTGTGCTTTTTGATAGTCACATTGACATATCTGAGCTGTGTTTTAAAATATTTAGAGAAAAATTTAAAAAAAGGGTCTACAAGGGCATCTCTCCCAAGGGGGGCCTGTATATCACATGTAAATGACTACAATCGAACCAGATGGCTAGCTAACTAACTTCCTTTCACCAAAAGAAAATTTTGGCTAAAACACAAGCTTTAAATGAGAGGTTGGGACAAACTGGAGTCTACATGTTGATTACTTACTTTATGCTGGGGAATTGATTGTAATTTGGAATAGCCTTCAATTAGGTCTGGGACATCTACTTAGAAATAAGCACAGTCATGGCCAACAGGAAAAATACCCATTATCACAACGGCTACACTTCGAGAACAATGCCTATCATATGCAGATTTGTCAACTGCAATTAGAACTTTCTGCTTGGAGTTTGCAAATATGCCTGAAAGCTTGAACCGAGGACATTAATACGGTTTTCACGGAATGAAGTCCTCATGGAATAAAGCACACTAACTCTACACCAGAATTATCAATTACAAGCAAAGCAAAAATAATTAATTAAAATAACATTTACCTAATTGTAGTAATTCCATTACAATATGGAGTCTTTTAATTCATTGGCTAACTTAACAATTAATTAGTCAATTATAATTACACATTACAATTACCACCTCAAAATAAAGACCACCTCACTATTAAGACACCTATTCATTAGGATCACATCCCTATTAAGACTATCTCTATTAAGACCACCTCACTATTAAGATTAAGACTAACACGCAGTTAAGACCACCTCTATATTAAAACCACCTCACTATTAGAAACATACCATTATTCTTCTAACAAATATATTTTACATGACTGACATAAGACAGCCTTGCCATTGATTAAAACCTGTTAAATTTGCTGCTTAATTATTACTGCTATTTCAATAATCACTACACACAGATTGACAAATCTGATCATTCGAATAGTTGATCTTTGTTGAATGCCACACATTCGGCTAACCAATACTCTATGCCCATCCCTTTTAGACGGAATACTTGTTTCCATTCATATTGTACATTAGTATATATATTATATGAGATGATCATTGAAATTTTCAAAATGTTTAATGACTCAGTTTATTGTGTATTTATGTGTAGAGACATTACAATATTGTTTAGAGACTATACTGTACATAGATACATAGCTAACCATCAGTATTATTTTAACACATGATTTGTACATTATGGTGCATATTAAAATATTATTTGTGTATATATATATCATAACTTCATATTGTATCATTCTTGCATTGCTTTATTTATTTTTTTCTTACCCTCTATTGTACATTTATAATGTTTATGATGTTTTAACTTGACACATGTATGTTTTTTACACGGATTCGTCAATGAAAGTTCATATATATATAATTATTTTGTCTGAGACTGATTGTCTATTTATTCCTAAATTATCATGCTAGCTATTTTATAAAGTACAAGGAAATATTTTTTTCAATGGATCAATACTGATACCCGGGTCACCAAAAAAGCAAATTTAACTTAGAATTGCTTGCATTTATGTCTAATTTTATTTTATTTACCTTAAATTAAATTTACATGTATATTTACAGAAGGATAGCACGTTCTGCTCATTTCCATCTTAGGATGCACCACGCACAACTCAATCGTGGTTCCTATATATTCAGATATGTCTTATATATTGTCAAGGTATACTACAGCTACAGTAAATGTGATTTATGAGTGTCATTCCACTGTTGACACACGATTTTCTGAATACAGGTCATTTCGTAGACACGCAAACTCGTTGACATGCCAAGTCGTTGACACTTTTTAGGGTCATGTACAAATTCGTTGACAAACCAACTCGTATAAATTTGTCAGGGACCAAGTCGTTGACAAACATAAAACCGCCTAAACCAACTCGTTGACAGGGCATGACCATCTCGTTGACAATTTCATGCAAAATCGTTGACAGCCAATTTGGCTATGTACCATTTCGTCGACAAGTCGGTAAACTCTAGGCGGCGCTACGATCCTTTGTTACGCACCAGACAAGCGCCGTCTTGTGGAGAGGGGTGGGCAGCAAAGGCAACGGTTTTCAAATAGATTGAATGTGCGGGAGTTGCTCCAGAGAGTCACAAATCTGCATTAAGTTCTGTGAATTGTAAATAAAATGTTGATATTGTGATATATTTTTATAATAAAAAAGATTTAAACCGAATGGTTCTATTGACTTGTAAGGTAGCAGCACTGGCTTATTAACTACATAACATACTGGGGCGTCATCTGGCTAATTTTCGTGAACTAAAAAAATAGTTGTCAACGAATTGGCACAACCAATTGGTTGACATGTCAGCGAATTGGTATAGCCACGAATTTCTGTCAACGAGTTTGTCGTCCGAAGAAATATTTTGTCAACGAGTTGGTCGTCCTCATGTCAACGGGTTGGTGTCAACGAATTTGCTGTCAGCCTGTCAACGACTTTGCGTGTCTACGAAGTGACTCGATACCGATTTTCTTACCCCTGTATTGCACCCAACATCCAGCACAAGAACGGGAAATTTTTCTTTCGGTATCGGTGCACAGAGGGTCAAAAGATCATCTGGAATGAGATCCAATCTCTTCTCAGCCGGATTGAACGAGTAATAGTTTATGAAATTCCCAAATCGCGCAGTTCCAGGCTGGTTCTCCCGCTCCATGTTGTCATGTTACTGAAGCAAATCAAATCTGCGCGGTGGGTGGGAGTATGGTCAGTACGGCTACAAACCGAAACGGCCACAGACCACGTTTCCCGAACGGCTATAAAATAAACAGCCACATGGTTTTAACAGCGCAAACGATCTTACTGTTTTTTTTTCCATCTTACATACAAGATTTAATTTAATAAAGTGTAGAAAAGCTGTAAAACAACTTTACGATACATCTATTTTGTATATATATATATATATATTATAGATATCTAAATCACAATATATATTTCTGTAATCCTCACAACGTGCATGTATGTATACTGTTCTGGAGCACTGTAATATGCTGATTATATTATGCTGTGTGCCCATCTTTATGCATAATTAAAAAAAACATGTCAGGTGCTTGTTTTGTTATATTAAGATGAATTACATATGGGAAAACGGTTCCCCCCACGTTTCCGTTTGTGGGGAATGCCAGTCAAGACGGCTACAGCCCAAAACGGCTAGAACATTTAATGGCATCCCAAAACAGATGACCAAAACGTCAACACGGTTATGCCAAAATGGCTACAGGCTTTATCAAAAACGGCTACAAGCCATGTCCAAAACGGCTACAGCCATAAAATCCAAGTTAAAAAAAAAAAGTCTTGACGTTTTGGTTATGTCCCGAAAATAGGTGTAGACGTTTTGGTTATCGTCGTGTAGAGTCCGTAGCCGTTTTCGATGTCGACGTTATGGTTGTTCACGTTTTGGCTGTAGCCGTTTTCGCGTGTAGCCGTTTCGTCCGCCACCCGTTTGTGGTCGTTCTGACAAAACCCCGTGCGGTGCACTGCT
This sequence comes from Alitta virens, assembly GCA_932294295.1. NCBI lineage: Eukaryota > Metazoa > Annelida > Polychaeta > Phyllodocida > Nereididae > Alitta > Alitta virens. The sequence goes on along the minus strand of OW028578.1, from coordinate 20,905,218 downwards.
TACACACTTTTCACGAACGCAGGCATGCTTACAGCTTCATGTGCACGTGGGATTGTGTATTTGCTTGCCAATCTGTTGATTGTTGACTTTCTTGGGGAGTCAGTCATACTTGGCCAAGAAAATGTTGTATAAAGAAGCTGCCAGGATTCTTGAACGTGTTAGAAAGAAAGAAGGTTCTGTTAAATCGCTGGTGCTCGCCAGCGAATACAAAGTACGTAATATTGAAAAACTGAATTTTTTTATTATTATTATTATGAAGTACATAGAATATAGGCCCTATCATTCATGAATTATTCACAGATGCACCAATTAATTGCAGGCTACCATCAATTGGAACCAACATGTTAACTCGAGTGTTAGTTTTTTTATCTCTGCACGTGCTTTGCATGTCTCAGCTTCCAGTTCCTGTACTGAAATTGAAGGCCTTCAAAATATAATGAAAAGCTTATTCATGACATTTAGTGATTTTATATAAGAAATGAAATCAAAACAGGGATCGAAATAAGTCGAGAGCGATCGTTCAGGTTACATGGAGGTTACCATTATTATTTTTCACACAACTTATGGGAAAGATGACTTAAAGGGGTAAAATAACAGCACGTGGGGATCGAATAGCTCCTTTTATTCTAAACATTCTGTGTTGCCACTAGGGTAGGTTACCACATCAATATTTATGGTAACCGGAAAGCGGGTTACCATTGTTGAACCTTATTTTGATCCCTGAAAAGTAGATGATTAATGTAAAATTTGGCTGATTATTAAGATTATAATTTGGGAGTTGGTCAAAACGGCCAATATACTAAGCCGGCCAATCACCAAAACGGCCACCCTCCAGGACAGCCAAATGAGAAAACGGTCACTTGCGAGGAACGGCCAATTTGTATTTTTCTTGGGAATTAGATATTCATATGGCCTATACAATAACCAAATTATTAAACAAGAGTGTACTAGCGATGGTATCATTGTTAAATATGACGCGAAATATTGTTACATTTTACTGGAGCCAGTGAAATCCCCTAATATAATGTTAATATAACAATAAATAATATTGGAAGTTTTTAAAAATGTTTTTGCCTCTTTTATGTCAACTACAATGTAACTAATTAGTGACAACACACATTTGATCAAATTTAGATTTAAACTGGTCTGGTGCTATATAATCAAAAGTAAGGCAACATGCAATTTACATGAATCAGATGAATGGGCATTACAGACATTAAATATAATGCCAATTGTTAATGAAATATATATATATTTTAACAACCTGAGATTGTGAGAAATAAAACTGTTTTGAGGATTTTCAACCTCATGGTAAACACGTTGAGCTTGGGTTTGCCCTGAATGTTTAAACTTGGATAAACATGATAAACCAGAGTTTTATCCAAGGTTTAAAATTTTATTTATGAAATAAAATAAAATGTTGTTACTTTCTGGTTAATCAGCTGGTCATTTCCAATAATACAAGTTAATCATATTTTTGCACAAATTCCTTTTTTTCTCTTTAAGAAAATTTTTATGATCTTTTTTTTTAATTGGTTGGCTATATATAATCAAGCAAAATATACAAAGTATGTTTTCAATCGTAATTGCAATTATTTTGTTGTCTGCAATTGCTTTCATCAGCCTTCATTAATCATTGGCAATTGCAAAAACACATTGCCTAATTGATAGCTATTGATGAAAGCAATAACATCTTCGGCTTCCTGTTTGTAATTGTGAATGCAATTAAGACAATGACACCAATATTTTAATTTTGATTATTTAATGACACATAAAAAAAATATTAAACCATAATTTTGTCATTTAAGTCAAGGATAAAACATCCTTGGTTCAAGTGATGTTATTATTAAAAATAATGTGTAACCAACATTTATCAAACACTACTATGTTCATATAATTCATACAAGATCTCATGGACCAGGACATGTGCACATGGTGGCTTATTTTGGCCTACAACTTGACTAGAAATATTGCTGGTCATTAAATACTACATTTATAGGCCTTTAATAAAAATTTTATGGGTGGCTATTTTGGATAGGTGGCCGTTATGGTAGGTGGCCGTTTTGACCCTACTCCATTAATTTTAACTAAATAGTGTTCTGTAATAATGCTTCCCTCAAGGCAAAAAGAAGTATATCCATGAAATAATTATATAGATAAATATAGCTATATAATAATGTAAAAGAAAAAAAAAAAAAAAATATATAAATATATATAGCTGGTCCCATGCCCCAAGAGTGAAGCCTTTAGGAACCCTGGATGTTCACTTGTATCTTTATATTTTTTTACTTTTTCAGAACATTAAACAACTTTATGCATTGGTGTGTGAGACACTGAAGTACCGAGAAGTGATTTTTGAGATTTTACAGCTCAGTGAATTGCTGAAAAAGGAAAGAAAAGCTTTCAAAAAGGATGAACTTGCTCTAGTGCTAGTTTATGATTTCCTATTCGGTAAAGGTGTTCATTCAGGACTTCAGAAATCTCTCAAGGTATCAATAAAAAATAAAAGATTTGGTATTACTCATCTAAATATAAGTGAATAGCTATTAAATAATGAATTCGCACATTTTTACCAAATATTGACATGGTTGCTCATTTTATGAATTAATTTGCAATTCTTAGATATGTACAGTACTTGATGGATAATTTTAATGGTTAGAATTGTAGCTTTGTCATTACTGAATATATGCATCTTCATGGACCAACTCATGGTCATCTTCTATGTTGAGTATTGGTATAATGTTTTCCTTGTTTTAAAGGATGCTATCACTAGAAACAAATCTGCCTTGAATGCTGGACTTGCAAAGATGAAGATCAAGTACAAAGTTGCAAGGAATGAAGATTTGCTGAAAGTGGGAAAGAATGTTAACATCTCTGGTGGGTGCTATAATTTATATTGAACATTTCAGACTTATTAAAAAATATTGGAAAAATATTGATTTGTCCAATTGTCAGTTTTTGTTTCCGTTTCGCAGTTCGATTACCAAGGTATGTCAGGATAAACCTAATAAAGACAACTGTGGCTGATGTTTGCGAACACTTTGTGGAGAATGAAGGGTATTCTCAGCTTGACTCAGATGGAATTTCTTATGGCCAGTAAGTGTAAACTGTATATTAAGTTTTCAAACTTTCGATATTACTATCATTTTATGCTCAGCAGCAGTGAAGTAGTACTAGCCTTTTTATATCTGGCGTCTAGACCTATGACACAATAGATCTATAACTGATATGGTTTGTTTCCAATGTCAGATATATATTACGAACACTATGTTTGAGGGTGAAAGTAATTAGGTCAAGGACCCAGGCGGGGAAATTTTGCAGGCTCATTGATTTGATTGGTTGTTCAATTATGAAGAACCCGTCGGGGGCCTCTTGACTTATTTTAATGTATTCGACCCCGAAATTCTCATGCTCAACTAACCTAGGCCATGGAGTCACTAGAGAAGGAGGGGAAAGCTCGGGTTTTATTGCGTTCTATGTAGGTCGCGATGGTCTTTTAATGATGGGCATTTAATCTGGTGCCTGTCGTCATGACACCAGCTGATAAACATTCCTGGGATTTAAACCCCAAATAACTGTCCTGATTGGCCAATAAAGTTGGGGGTTTCCAAAATATATTATTAATAGCATCCATGTGCTCTCATGTTTGTAACTAGATTGTATTCACAACATTGTTGTCCCACTCATTCTGTAGAGATGATTCAATAATACTACATATTGTATCAAATAAAAAAAGAAGCTGATGAACAATAGATACACACTCATGGCAGATCATAAAGATCAGGATATATATCAATAATATAACCAACAATAGAAATAAACTAATTTGTCATCTATTCATATCCTACAATAATATCTCAACAGTGAGGTGAAGGGAAAATTAGGTTTCCCCCCCCCTCCCCCCTGAGAAATATAGATGTGATTATACATCAGAATATGTTAATAATTTAATTTGGAGACTGAAAAGCAAATGTATCTTTTAGTTTTTTAAAGTATTGTTCAAACATTTTATGTATTTTTATGTTATGTCACTTTATATTAATATAATGTATGTCTTGTCTGACATCTAAATTAAAATTAACAAAATTATAAGTTATGAAACATAAATTTATAAAGCCTAGTTCAGCCTGATAGAAGCGCATTTAATTGACAGACAACAACTTTCTAAATTAACATAGCTCAGGCCAACATCGACCGACAACAATAAAATAAATATTGGCATGTAGCCAAAAAGTTGCTCTTTCAAGCACATCTTATCCCTTGGACGCGAAATAAAGCGGTTTTAAGATATGGCAAGTTGAATAGAGCCAAGTAAAACATACCTAACGTTGCCATATTGCAGTTGTCAATTGCTTAAAAGGCCGTAATAAGCTTAATTCTGGACGGATTTTCACTGGAAGACTTTGTATTTGATCACCATGTGATGACCAAGGTATTCCTAATTATGCGCACGCAATGTGGACCAAACTAAAATATCTTCTAGGAAATCCTTAAATTGGAAGTGAGGCTCTCAATGTCTGCTAGGACTGCGAGATTTAAAAACCCCTCAGAAAGGGGTGTGAATTGGTTGCTGCAGCAGCGAGACGAACATAGGACATCAAAGAGGACCTGTGTAAAATTAAATGGCCATTAATTCAACGGCTCTCTGGGCGAATTTTGCCCAAGAACTAATTTTAATGGCCATTAAAAATATAGATGCATGTGTGTGATAACAGAGCTTTCCTCTCCTTCTCTAGTGACTCTATGCCTAGGCAGTATTCACCTTTTTAGGCATAATTGAACTTGTAACTATGGCGTTTTATTATATATATTTATTTTTTCTTTCATGATACTTCACACAAGTGACGGAAGTGAGCTCTAGACTAGACTAGAGTCACCATATTTTAGCTAATTTTTTATCATAGTATTACTAGTATTACATGCAATGATTGCATATATTTGTTCTTTTCATACATGTATTGCTGTCAAGCTCTTACTAAGTAAAACTCATACTTAACTTGCTATGTCTCAGTTATATTTAAGAATATATACATTGCTTTCTTTATTGGCACCCATATTAATCATGTTATATTTTTACAGCATTATTACTAGCATTAGATGTATAATTGACTTCCTTTGTTGTTCAACCATGGGTGCATATTTAGCGTTACATTGTAACTTCTTATACATATATATGATCATAAACATTAATGTCGTATTACATTCAATCATGTTCTGCCAACCAGTAACGAGGTGTTACATATTTTATATTTTACATTATATGTACTTTTATAGATTTGTTTATATCTTGTATTTACATTCCTTTCATTTCACCCCGGACCATTCAACACTTAACTTATTTGCTTAGTGTCATCATGGAGCCTTCTGATGGCTCCATGGTCCCAATATCATGTACAATGACAGCTGTCTACTGCTAATATTGTTCACGTTGCCAGATATCTATTTTTTTTTTTTTTAATAATTTTCTTGTTAGGACTTTCATCTAAAACTTAGATAACTGGAACACCTGTATTTCCTAGATTGTGGCTTTGGTCAATTGCAGCATTGGTATATTATTATATAATATTGTGTGCTCTTTAGTAGGGATATATTATAAATCTTGGTATTTGGCCACTTATTGTTCTCTATAACTGCTAGAGATGTTTATTCCAAATCCTGACATTGCAACATTTATTATTAAGTATCTTTGTCGTTCAGGTACATCAATCTCATGAAGAACTTAGAAGCAAAGACATTTGTCATTGACCCTCATCTGCGTGACCTCCTGGTCTTCCCTCATGGCTGTGATCTCCATGCTCATCCTCTTTATGTCAGCGGACACATTATTTTGCAGGACAAGGTAATATCTGGACGAAAAGTAATTGTGGATGAATTAGGCCCATTTAATAGTACAAAAATATATTTATGTTGCAGGATAACTGTCATGTTGTCATTCCCTTTGAATTCATATGGTGGCTAGGGCAGGATATCGCATGCTGTTTTACGATACGATATTTGAAACGATACTTTTATACAATATCAAATTTTTTTATATATATATAATAGACATGAGGAAATGCCTTCTACTTGTCCTCGAACATTTTTTTATTAACTGCAGATTATTGAGGGTGAATGACCAAATTGGTAGAATACATGGTTTTTATTAATAATATCTCATGTTAGATCCTATTTGAACTTTTTTTATGAAATACATGTGAAATAATCATCTACCCTAAACAATGCCATCTTTGATCACAAGGGTTGTATTTTCGTTTATGCAAAACTCATAATTAATGAAAACAATACCTGTTAGAACAAATGGAGCAAGCATATTGCCAATTGCCATTGTGAATTGCAATTAGTATAGGTCAACTTGACACCTTTTAATACTTCAAGGCCATCTGAAGGTACAATACTCATCCAAGAAGACCACAGGCAGAGAGAAGCACACAAGTGGCTACCAACTGCAATACATTAAAAAATCCCCCAGTTACCTCTTAATGCAATCGCAGAAGCTGAAGATGGCAGAGAAATCCGTACCTCACCCAGAGGCAACCAGCTGACACACACTCAATTGTCTAGATAGCAACTACAGTCCCAAGGAGGCCATGAGCTGGAGCACAACCTGAGAATGGCACCTTATCAAAAGTCAATTTAAGCTCAAGGAAATGGACATTATCTTGCTTCAGGAGCATTGGCTGTATGGGTATGAAAAAGAAGAGATCAATGTCAATCTTTAAGAGTGGATGCAGTGGCTCGAGCCGTAGATGATAACGACCAAGTCGCCCATTGCAAGAACACAAGGATATGGAGGCACAGCACTATTGTGGAAACACCATCTCGCCCCATATATAAGCATAACTGAAGAGGGCAACAACAGATTACTCCCAATCTTCTTCAGAACACCGAAGACCAGTCTCTGTATCCTTAACTGCTACCTTCCATCAGGGAATGTTTCAGAAGCGTATGACAAGTTCTGTGCTGATCTCACACTTATTCAAGCCATTATAGAGATTTACAATGGCTCCCATAGCATCATCCTGGCTGGAGATCTTACCACCGATGTCATCAACAGGGACACTAGGAAAGAGTCAGTTGTCTACACTCATTAGTGACCAACTTCAAAGTTGCAAATGAAGAAATTAGAGAAGAACATACATTCAGCCATGGATGGAGTCACTTCCCATCTTGATAACTTCTTGGTCTCTCAAGACATCTATCTGCACCTAGAAGTACTTAGTGACTGTGCCTCCAATACTTCTTCACATAGTCCTGTAATGGCAACATTACTTGTAGAGCACTTAAGGGCTAAAAGCACCAAATGTGACAGACCAACCAACAAGAGAATTATCAAATGGAAGGAGGGCCACCCTGCTGTGTACCAAGAAGAAATATTGGCGGCCCTACTTGATGAAGACCTCAACTCCAGTCCAACAGAAGAACCAGTCACAAAACTTGAGAGAATTATCCTTCAGCAGTTCAGGCAGAGGTGGCAGTATTCCCAGTGAAAGAAGTTTGACCAGCAAGTAAACAATGACGTGTCTTCTACCCTGAGCTTGCAGAGGTCATCTCTAGGTCATATACCTAGGCTGAGCAAACTGCGCAGATGAAGTTTTAATACTTAGCAGATCGGACACGCAGGCGAAGTTGGATGAGGCTTACACCTACTCAAAGGAGAACTAATGGGAGACGATGACATCACCATCACTGACTCTTTCACTCACTTAGGCATGACCTGGTCTCAGGAAGCCCAACCCCAGCTTTGGATGTGAAAATATCGCTAGGTGATGAACGCTCTGGCATACACAAATCGGGTGGGCTTCATCTGATTATTTCCTCAGAAGTCGTGGCAGCAAATACCAAGAATGATACATGGCCTGGAGGCAACAGTTCTAAGAAACAAAAGAGATTAATTCTCTGAATGGAGCATACAAGGATCTATTGAGACAACATCAGAGTCTACCAGAGAGAGTGGCCACATAATCCATCTACTTGTTGACAGGATTCTTTTCAGTCTTAGCCTACATTGAGTATAGAACACTCCTCCTATTTGGGGCCATCATTAGGTTAGAAGAAGGTAGCCCTCCTCTACCAACTTTCTCGGAGACAACTAAGTTTGCCAGACAACTCTGGTAGCTGGTTTGTGCATGGAAACAATTAGCACGGAGATATGAAGTTGACATACTGAGCTCACAGTAATATCCCTGGTCAATTATAGCATGGAAAGGATACATCAAGGAGATTGTATTTGGTGCCCATCATGCCAGTTTAATTCAAGGAGCAGCACAGAAGTCGTTACTCAATGGCTGGATCTTAAGCTTTGCAGGAAAGGCAAGGCACCCCGTTATGGAGAACCAGCATGTTCAGCATCGACAAAGCCAGAAAGGCTGCAGTTAGAGCAAGGCTGCTTAATTACAGGCACATATGTTTCACAAGACACTCTGGTGAAACTTGGGATGAGCAAGACCAGCACATGCCTTCTTTGTGATGGAGAAGAAGAAGATGTGGTGTATTTTCTAACCAGATGCCCTGCATTAGAAGAAAACCAGAGTGCTATGGACTCCAAGCATTAACAAGTTCCTCTTACAAGCCACTATTAGCACACAGATTTCGACTGAGTGGGTGCACATGTAGATTGTTCTGAATGGTGGGAGTGGGAGGGGGGTGGGGGGTGCTCTATGATGATGAAAAATTGTGCAAGGACTATCTCTGAATAGGCTCATATTTAACCTGCACAAAACTGAGACTAGAAGATTAATGAGAAAACACTTCATTAGAAGGTGGTTCCACATGGGACGGACTTCCTGCAAAAAGAAGGTACTGATCTGCCAAGTCAATCACAACCTTCTTAGACATCCTCAATTACTATTATCCTACCATAAAGGGTCAAAAGACTGCAACTGCAATTCTCTCATCGTAATGCATTAATTATATAAGTTGCTCATTGTGGCAACCGTGAACATATTGGAAATTGAAAATATTGTATCAGTATCGTATACCAAATATCGTAAATCGTATAATACTGGTTTATCGATCCAGCCCTAGTGGCTGTAGCTATTACATACTGAAAGGCTACGATTCATCACTTTATATTGTATTACAAATGATGCATTATATATTGGCACAACACGAACAGAAAATTTGTGGTTAGTATAATTGTTGTTCTCAATGGATTTTCAGGCAAGTTGCCTCCCTGCTCATTGTCTCAACCCACCGGCTAATGCTCACGTTTTCGACACTTGTGCTGCGCCTGGCAACAAGACTTCTCACTTGGCCAGTCTAATGGGTAACATAGGGTATGTATCAGTGCATCAAACCATTCTATTGTCTTCAGTAATCAACATCTGTCAAATCGGTAATAAAACAAAAAAATATGCTCTATTTATGAAATCTGATAATAAGCTGAAGGATCATGTTGACATGAGAAACTTGAAAAGTATTATTTACATTTTGCATTAAAATTGTGTTAAACCTTAAAAAGTCAATGGAAAAAGTATGCCTCTCAAGTCAAAGTCAGGGCTGTCATCATTTCCCAGTTGCTTTAGTAAACTTTGATTTAAGAGTAACTACGAAACTATTCCTGAAAAAAACAACTTAAAATGCAGAACATTCACAAAGAGGGCACAGCTGTATTGAGTAGTTTTGTTATGGACATGTTCAAATTATTTTTTATTTCTATGTTTAAAGGAAAATTTTCTCCTTTGACCTTGACGCTAAAAGAGCAGCTACTATGAGGAAACTTTTGACCTCTGCCAATGTCAGATGCTCAAAGGTCAAGGTCATGGACTTCCTGAAAGTCAAGACTGATGACAAACTCTACAAGGATGTCCAGTATGCCATTGTCGACCCTTCTTGCAGTGGATCTGGTTGGTTTGGATTTAAGTTATAATCTTGAATATGAGTTGATTAAACTAAAATAAAAAGCAGCATGTATTATCATATATCATATTCTATCCTGACATAGTTTGAAAGAGGCACTTGTATTTGCTATAATGCTGCAGATGCTTGGAATTGTAAATGCTGTGTATCAAGTAATATACCCTGTTAACAAGTACTTCGGGACAAGTGATCAACACATGTATTATAAGATTATGTATTGGAAAAAATCTTATTTTTGTTTTTGTATTTTTGTAAAACCAGATAATCTGGAAATGTTAGTGTTTTCTTACATTAATCATTCAGGTATCGTGAGCAGACTGGATCATCTCACAAATGATGACAACAGTCACAACAGCAAAAGACTTGACAATCTTGCTGCTTTTCAGGTGAGCAAATGTACACGTTTGTAGAGTAAGCGTTTATTTTATTTGTGTAATTTTTTTTGTCAAAATTTGATTTCAACAAATTGTAATTCAAACATTTGTGTAAAACCTCAGTGATATTGATAAACATCATCAATGAGAAAAAAAAGCCAGATGGCTATCTGAAGAACTGTTGGAGAATGTAGCAATGGTAGCATTGTGCAATTAAATACCCATATGTATATATATATATATATGTATACATTTGTATTTTTTTCTACAGAGCGCCATTCTGATGCACACTCTGTCTTTCCCAAACATGAAGAAGGTTGTATACTCTACTTGCTCTATTCATGAGCAGGAAAATGAAAAGGTAATATATAATTTTTTCAGAATAACAATACATACAAGAAATTCACTATAACAAACCTTTCTGCTAATCCCTAATTTGTTGTAACAGGGTGTAACTGCATAAGGCTAAATATGGTCATCTAACTAATGAATTGAATTTTATCATATCACAGTATGTTGTGCCCTGATGATAAATGGGTTATACTCCTTTTCAGGTAGTGGAGAAGGTGCTCAAAAGCTTTGGAAACAAGTTTGAGTTAGAAGAGATACTAGCCTCAGTGCCAAGTCGCGGTCATTCCATTTTTCCTGGAGCGGAGAAATCGCTCAGACTTAGTCCAGAGACTGATGCAACCAATGGATTTTTTGTTGTTTGTTTCCAAAGGAAATATGAAAATACAGCAAACAATTCTGTAGAACAGCATGAAACTGCTCATGACAGCACTGTGGAGAGTAGTACAAATCATCATGGTAAGAAAAGGAATAAAAGGAGGAAAAGGACAGATACGGTTAATAATGAACATTTAGAGACTGCAAAGTGTAATATTAATAACAAAACAATTCAAAGCAAGAAAAAAAAAAAGCGGAAAAGCAAACCACAGCCAGTCACAGGAAAAGCTTAATTAAGAGCAAGTCCTGAAAGGTCACAAATATTTAAAAATATTTATCATGTTACGAACATTGTTGTTCAACATGCAGAAATACCTGAGCTTGCATTCATCAGAAGTTGGTGGTTAATTCACTTTGATTGTCAAAATTTCATTTCCAGTCTAGGCCTCGTACAATATACTGAGTTCCCATATGTAGGATTAATATGGTGACAGTATTTTCGAACTTCTAAAAAAATAAATAAATAAAAAACATTACAAAAGTTGACACATGATGTGACAATCACTGGCATCAGGGTAGCCCACCAGTAACGTCAGTCTGGAGTTGCCCCCAGCTTACCATCAGGGATAATACAATGTAAAGGTTGACATCAACGGTCAATTTTAAAGATGATTGGTCATGATTAACCCAAAATTAAAAGTATTACCAGAGTTATGATATCTTGAATTTTAGATGTACATACCCTAAGGTTTTTTTAATTGCAAAATGATGGGGTCAATGTTCAAAATTTTAAGATAGATGTACTTAACATTATAAATTATATAAGCAAGACTAAAAAATCCACCATATTCTGGCAATATGCATATAAAAATAAAATACTGGTTGTATATGATTCTTATGAATATAGTCATATATATATATACAATATTCTGATTGTATTCATATTAATAAAACATGTTGCAACATGTCAATGTTCAAATTTTTCAGTTGGTACTTCGGGAAAGGCTCTCCTCAAGTATATACATTAACTGATTATTTCTTACCTAAGCATTATGAGGGACTACTAGAAACTGACCACAGTAAATACTATTTGTACTTCATTTGGTAATATTTGCAGAAATTTTATCATACATTTAAGGTAACGTAAATCGCCAGCCGACGAAATATTCTTAAAAAGTGAGGAGGTGAGGGGACCCAATGTCATAAGGCTATAATACATGCTCCCTACAAGATGCTCACTTCATTAATGCCCTGAATCCTTTATAAAAAGTATTACATAAAAGTATAACAATCCTAAAAAAAAAGGAAATTTCCATAAGCAGAAGCATCTTTGAGCATGCCCATCTGCAGCTGCTCCTGCCACAGGCCAGCCTGGCCACTTTAGGCCAAGTATTTAATCTGTACTTGGCCCACCTCTGGAGAGAGAGAGAGAGAGAGGGAGGCACAAAGAGAGACAGAACATCTGCAGGACAACAGCAGAGAGTTCTGGCTATTTAGTCATGTATTCTTAATTGAGTGAAGGCTGATCTCACATGGAACATTTCAATATGTAGTTCTTTGGACTTTGTGGGGAACACACAGTTTGATATGACTATACAATAAATCAATTTTACTTTGGACTCCATATTCATTTAACTTTAACTGGATTGTACTTAGGCTTCAGATCTTGGACCCTCACTGCTAAGCAAATGACCACTTCATTAAACACCAGAAGCTTTAGTGCAACATGGTGTAGAATCCGATTTCTACACTTTGCAGTCTTTATTTGGACTTCAACTTCGTCTTCATTTGGACCTCCATAGTCTTCACTTGGACTTGGACTTAGACTTAGTCTTCATTTACACTTGGACTTATTCTTCATTTGGATTTACCTTGGGTCTTCTTGTGGATTTTCCATTCTTCTTCATATTGTTCCTGGTATTGAGGATTTTCACTTTGTGAGTTATATCATCTCTAATATTCACAGGTTTGCTGATCTTTAATTTCCTTTTTTACATATCTCAATTTGTTGCCTTTTTCTTAGCTGTCATTTGTTTCAGTCAGGTCATTGTCCAGCCAGCTATCTCTTGCCTAATCTTGCAATTGTGATGACCTGGAATCCATTTTTTGAATGTTACCCGTTCCCATGACCCCAGTGACCTCCTTGCAAGGCCATTGACCTAGAATGTGGGGCATTTCCTATGCCCCAGTAAGGGGAGCACGTGATAGGGGTATAGTTGGCTTCCTATTGGCCAGAATGGGCTACAGGGATGCTGGTAGCATCAGTTTGGTCCAGAATAGTGGATAGGCAGGACGTTGGGCTAGGGCAGGGCCAATGAAGCTCCAAAATGTATTCTTTGGCTTCATTTGAGTCAAATCTGAAGGACCTTACAAATTGGCGCCCGATGTGGGACTTGACTCATTCTCAGGAGTACTCTGGATCTATAAGGACCTTTTCAAATAGGTGCTTATAGGGATTTACTTGTGTTTTTAAGGATTTACCTTTGTGTCACATTGGAATACCCTTTTGTGTTTTCTGCAACAGAAACAGAACAGCTAAGTAGTTTCACTTCACTTTGAAACTGGTCTTGTTGAGTGGCTGTTTGTATTGTGTTCTGTTAGAATGCCTGGTACTTCAGCATTGAGACCCAAACCTGGTAGAAAGGTACCCCAAGACAGGGAGAGCCGTACATTGGCTCCCCAGTCTACCGGGGTCGACACATCTGGCCCCCCTCAGTCGCCAGCATGGCTTCTGGGGATGCCACCCCAGTTAGACCACGTGCTAGCTCCAAGTTCGGAGTGAGGCACCCTAGGGAGGGATCTAGACCCAGAGCAAGTAGTGGAAAGAGGTCCAGGGATATGGTGCAGAGAGAGTCGGATTCGAATGACTCCTGGCTGGGGCTGCTGGGGCAGTAATGGCGGACCACGTGGCCCCTGGCAGTCGTGCCTATCGTCCAAGGCACAGGCGTCATAGGGAAGTCCTACTCCCTGTGTATGATGGTCAGGGAGTAGCCTTTGCTGATTTTTTGATGGAGTTTAGGAGGGTGGCAGACTTTAATGGGTGGACAAGATGAGCGTTGTTTCCACATGTGGACTAGTATTTCTGGTCCTGCTAGGCTCAAGATTGTCTCCTTGCCCTATGAGAAATTGTGGGATAGGATGACAGAGCAATTGAATGGTCTGTTTTGTTCCTCCCGTGCCCTGGATGCTTATCGTAGTAAATGGTTTAATGCAAAGAGGGGCCCTGAAATGGATCTGGAGTCATGTGGCTTGTCCTAATGGATCTTTGCAGGAAGGCGAAACCCTGCATCCTCGACTGAGGAGCAGGAAAGGTTTGCCAAGGAAAGGTTCATGGAAACATTCCCTAATGAATGATGTATTGGCAAATCGAGGTGGACCTAGCGATAAGGGCCGCCGAGATGGAACGAGGCCCCCTTCCAATTCCAATCGGCGCTGTTTTAATTGCAATGAGTACGGCCATATTCGTAGGGACTGCCCTAAGCAGAACAAGGGCAGAGATCAATCTGGTCGGGACAATCGGGGAAACAGTCGCCCAAGGGGAAAGAAAGATTGGGATAAGGGGTCAGGGGCCCAAAAAGGTGCCCCAAAAGGTGCAGGGAATGGTTCACAGTCAGAAAAGGGAACTGGTTCGCTAAAAGAGTAAGGGTGGAGGAAGATCTGGTCCCAGGTCCTCCACCCTCGAAATTAGTGGCTCCCATGGATAGTGATGAGGGGGTCTTTAAGGGACAAGATTGGCATCAATGCGCTGCTGCACAGGAAGCCGTAACAGCCTGGTATATGTCTGTCCGGATTGGTTCCACAGACTTGGAAATGCTGGTGGACACAGGTGCCCAAGTTTCAATGTTGAGCAAGAACGTGTATGATGAGATAGCTGGAGTTTATAGGTCTCCCCTTTTGTCTATGGATAGGAAGGTAGCAGCCGCGAATGGTGGTCTTATTAAGGTGTATGGAAGGCTAGAGACAGATCTGTGTCGACAGAGCTCTGTATCCGTGTGAGTTCCTAGTTGCTGAAATGGGACAACTGACTGGGTTGCTGGGGATGGACTTCTTGAAGAAACATAAAGCCACTTTAATGTGTTCCTTTGGAGTATTGCGTTTGGGTGGGTCTGATGTTCTATATAGAGAAGGTCCAGAAGGTCTTGGAGGTCGAGCAGTGGTCAGTGAACCCATTTGCCTGCTAGCAAGGCATGTGTCATTGGTTGCAGTCAATCTGGTGACATGGGGCAAATGTCAGGGTCATGACCTCTTGTTTGAAGCCATTCCCCAGGTTAGTCAGAATTTGCATGTTATGGTACCTCGGGGCATAGTGGACGTGGATTGTCCTGATGCCAAGGTCTGGATAGCAAACCCAACTGAGAAAGATATTTTTCTGTCACAGGGTCAATTACTAGGGGAGCTGACTAGTGTCCTGTCTAACAAGGATTCTCTGGAAGAGGACACGCTGGTATCAGCAGTGACTTCTAAAGAGGGCCCTAGACACAAGGACCTTCCAGATCACCTGAAACCCCTTATTGACCCGACAGAAGGCTTTAGTAGTGAACAAAGGGAGAAGTTGAAAATGGTTCTGTTAGAGTATGAGCCTTGCTTTGAGGGAGGTCAATATGGCCTGGGACGAATAGAGTTAGCAAAGCATGAAATTGATACTGGTGATCATAGGCCCTTTAAGCTATCGGCCCGTCGGTTGGGCTGGGCCCAAAAGCAAGCCCTAGGAGAGGAAGTATATTATGTATGTTAGGTCTTGGAGTTATTGAGCCTAGTAGTAGTCCTTGGTCTAGTCCTCCAGTCCTTGTTCGTAAGAAGGATGGCAGTTTCCGGTTTTGTGTAGACTATCAGCGTCTTAACACTTGCACCAAGAAGGATGCTTATCCATTGCCTCGAATTGAGGACTG
Source organism: Alitta virens (assembly GCA_932294295.1). NCBI lineage: Eukaryota > Metazoa > Annelida > Polychaeta > Phyllodocida > Nereididae > Alitta > Alitta virens. Next base: position 20,889,431 of record OW028578.1, on the reverse strand, counting down.
CCTGGATGCCCTTGCTGGTGCTAAGTGGTTTTGTACTCTTGACCTGTCCTCGGGTTATTGGCAAATAGCTATGGAGAGTGAGGACAAGGAAAAGACAGCTTTTACAGCTCCAAGAGGGCATTATCACTTCACAGTGATGCCCTTTGGAGTGACCAATGGCCCTGCCACATTAAAAAGGTTGATGGAGTTGGTGTTAGGTGGGTTAGATCTGACCACTTGTTTGTGTTATATGGATGATATTGTGGTCCAGGGTTCCACTTTTGACCAATGCCTAGCTAATCTAGTTACTGTCCTTAAGCGCATGAACCAGGCTGGCCTGCATTTGAAGCCCAGTAAGTGTGAATTGTTTAGGAAAGAAGTGCCCTTTCTTGGCCATGTGGTAGGAGAGGCAGCGGTTAGGCCAGACCCTCGGAAAATTGAGGTTGTCAGGAATTGGCCAGAACCCCAAACCCTCCACGAGATTCGTAGTTTTGTGGGATTTGAATCATACTATAGAAAGTATGTGCAAAACTTTGCTGCCCTAGCTGCCCCATTGCAATGCCCTGATGACTCCCAAGGTCCCTTTCAAGTGGAACTCCGAATGTCAAAGGTCTTTTGAGGCTCTGATTAAGGCTTTAACCATTGCGCCAGTTTTGGCTTTGCCACGGGAAGGCTGACCTGTAATTCTTGATATAGATGCTTCTGATCTAGCAATAGGTGGTGTTTTGTCCCAGGTAATTGAGGGAAAAGAACGTGTTATTGCTTATGCATCTCAAGCTCTGTCGACTAGCCAGAAAAATTACTGTCCAACTTACAAGGAACATTTGGGCGTTGTCCAAATGGCCAAGATCTTTAGGCCCTATCTGTATGGCCAGGGATCAGTGCATTTAAGAACTTACCACCGTGCCCTTGTTTGGTTGCAGAATTTTAAAGAGTATGGCTGAGTATGATTTCAGAATTGAATACAGGGAGGGTAAAAAGCACGGAAATGTAGATGGTTGTTCTAGAATTCCTGTACGAAGGTGTAAGAGAGATGATTGCCCTGATCAAGGGCATGGTGACCAGGGAGTGATGGTGGCTGTTGTACAGTGGAATGCTGACAAGGCCCACTTGTTGATGAAGCCATGGGAGCAGGCGCCATTGTGGCGCCAGGGACAGGGGCCAGGGAGAGCTAGAGTTGTAGGCAGCGTAGGTGGTATGGCTGAGGGATCAGCCATCTGTGAGTCAGCCAGTGGTGGCAGTTTCTGAGACCAGCCCCGTGGTGAGCAGTGAGGCGTCACCGGAAGTGGTGACTGCCCCACCGGAAGTGGATGACCCTGAACAATCTGAGGTCCTGGGTCCGAACTGATTGAATGTGTGGACAAGGGAGGAGATTGTGGCTGCCCAAGCTCAGGATAGTGTGACTGCTTTGGCTGTGGATTGACTGAAAGCAGAACAAAGGCTCTCCTATAGTGATATAGCGGATAGACCCGGAAGTGTCAGAGATATTTGGGCCCAGTACAATTGGTTGCACTTAAAAGATGGAAAATTGTGCAGAGAGCATAGATTGCCTACAGGAGATTAGTGGAGCAATTGGTGATCCCTACTAAGTTGAGGCGAGCGATATTTGAGCAATTGCATACTTCACGGTTAGGGGGACATATGGGAATACATAGCACAGTGGCCAAGGTCCGTTGACGGTTCTATTGGCCAGGGTACAAGGAGGACATCGTCCGGTGGGTTGGATGGTGTGAGAGCTGTCAGAAGCGTAGACAGACAGGCAGGAATAGGGTCCCATTACAACAGGTTCCTGTTGGGATGCCCATGGAAAGAATGGCAGTAGACATTGTAGGTCCTTTTCCAGTTACTAAGAGGGGGAATAAGGTCATTGTGGTTATTGCTGATTATTTCACAAAATGGAAAGATGCTTTTGCCCTACCAAACCAAGAAGCCTACACTGTGGCTGACTGTTTGGTAACTCAGGTTGTTCTAAGGTTTGGAGCCCCCATATCAGCTTCATAGTGATCAGGGCACCAACTTTGAGTCTAAGTTGTTCCAGGAAATGTGTAAATTGCTTGGCATTGTTAAGACCAGGACAACTGCTTATCACCCCCAGAGCGATGGTTTAGTGGAAAGGTTCAATAGGTCCTTGCATCTGAATCAGGCGAAGCACTACAACAGATTGTCCAGCAATCAGTCTCATGAACCTGGAGACTGGGTTTTGCTGTTTTATCTGCCCCTGGCTAGGCAGAAACTTAGTTTGAAGTTTTTAGGTCCCTACAGGGTGGTGAATAAGGTGGGGGAGGTTAATTATGAAATTGTGGCTCCTGCAACTGAGAAATCTCAAATTATGCACATTAATCAGCTCAATACGTACCTGGCTGAAGTACCTGAGGCTGATGTAGCTAGACTTCCTGATTTACCCTTGACTGACCCGTACACAGACCCCTTTCTCTATGATGAGCGTCAGAATGAGCCCCCCTCTGAAAAAGGGCAGGATCCGCCTCTGACGCGATATGGGGAAACGCGAGATGGTGTACTTCGGAGTGCAGTGAGGCCAGCAGCAGCATCCTCTGAACACGTGATGCTGGGAGATGATGCGGCGCCCCCAAACGCTGAAGCAGCGCCGTCTACCCACATGGGTACAGGCCGCAGTGAAGCGCCCAGGCGGACGCCTGCAAACCGCATGGAATGTGGCAGGAAAATGGCGTCATCCTGGCCAGCTGAGGATTTCAGACTGAATCCTGAGGTTGAGTCCTTTATTGCAAAGAGGCTGAGACAGCCACCTGACAGATATGGTCACAACATTGGATTTGATTAAGGTTCACTAATCCAAATCCCGGTCTGTCGTCTATACAGCGAAAATATGTATAGAGTGAATTTTGTGTAATTGGCAGTTATTTTTGATTAAGTGGGATCCCCTTGCTTATTTTAGTGAGTTACTTTTTCATTAATACGGAGTAGGCTAGCTTAACTGTCCGGAAAGGAGTGAATCAGTTTAAGAATTCCGTAGGGCAAATTTTAATTCTTTAAGTTGTACCCTGTACCTGATGTGGTTTTCCAAAGAAAGTGTCAGTGTGACATGACCTTTCTCATGTTTTATTCACTCGCCTAGTGAGTTATGTGTGACTTTAACTTCTAATAGGAATATCTCTCTTATTTTTGATAAGATTGCGGAAACATGGGTGTCTTGTCTTGCTCAGATTTATGAGCATGTTGCTGTGAAAAGCTGAGTTATTGTAAAAAGTCAGTCTGATACTTTTTCGGTGCCCTAGCAGTGGTTTTTGCTGTAGTATGTCAGCTGTAATTTCTAAAGATAGGAATAGCTGTTTTTATGTGATAATTTGTCAGATAGTGTGTTTCTTTCTCTGAGTTTTATCATGTAACGGTTTGGCACATGACCAATTGTACTGGTTTAATGGATGATGTCAGTTGTGGAGTTGCGAAACTTGTTAGTTTTGGGTCTATTCCATTGGGTGGGTCCTGAAAGGTCCTAGATACCGATTCCATTAATTTTGAATGTTGACACTTTTGAGTGTTTGTTGGCAAGTAGGGGTTTCTTTGTCTGAAGAAAACACGTGTTTCTTGTAAGTCAAATCCCGCCAAAAAGTGCCTGGACTTTTGACTTTGGCCATTAAAGGTCATTACTTCAGCAAGTTGGCACAAAGGGGTGTCTGTTAAGATGTTCCATAACCCCCCTTGGCAGATTGACCGAGTTGACCCTTCATTTATGAGGGTGGGGGAGAGGGGGTAAACGGTGTCAAAATTCCATATTTGGCGAATTTTATTGCCTGTGGGGGGGGGGAAAGACATAATGATGCAGGACCTCCTTGCATCACTCCTTTCTTGAATCTCATTCAGAAAGGACATACGCTGCCCTTGGCAAATTTTGTTGTGACATTGGAAGTTTGTTGGTTTTGATAAATCTTTACTATGGATATGGACTGCAGCGAGTTGGCGGATGTAGTAATGCAGGCCCTAGATGCTGCAGGAGTGGACTTGCAGGTGACTGTGGAGGAGAACGAGGTGGAGGCTGTCTGTGGTCACCACTTGGACTTTCAGGGGGCAACCCCAGTTCTTGGACCGGAGACCACTCCAGCACGCCGTCTGGGGGCAACCCCAGTCTTTGAGCAGGAGGCAACTCCAGTGCAGTCACAGGGGACCACCCCAGTTGACGTTCAGGGGGCAACCCCCTTCAACCAGGAGTACTGGACAGTGGAGAGGGAGCAGGAGGCCCAATGCCACATGTAGGCTTTCATGGAGTCAAGGGCATACGAGCCTATTGGAGTAGCAGGTCAGGCCCCGGAACTCGTTCGGTTCCGCCGGCTTGTCCGGGCTAAGCCCTTACAGGAGGACATGGCTGTCCTCCTCCAATGGATCCTAGATGAGCTGGGGCCCCAATGTCAACTGGAGGACGTCCTCCGCGACATGGCCGACCGAGCATGGTATGCTGGGTCTCCCCAGGCCCAGTGGACCACCCCTTCCTCGGCCCCAGTTACCCCCCAGCCTGATCACCTGTCATATTTCCATATTTAAGTTACTCTGCATCTAAGATTGTTTTATCAAGTATAGTTCAAAAGTTCAAGTTTATAGCTGTAACTTTTGAACTATACTTGATAAAACAATCTTAGATGCAGAGTAACTTAAATATGGAAATATGACAGGTGATCAGGCTGTCAAACCTTAAGCCCCGTTCCCACATAGCCGAGTTTCTCGTAGTCAACTCGTAGTATTATGTAACACGCCTCTCGGGCCCAATACGTACTAAACTCTGCGACTACTCCTCGCACTCGGGAGATACTCGGCGCTAATTTCACTCGTAGTACACTCGGGGGGTGTTCAGGAGTGCGAGGAGTAACTCGGCGAGTTGTAGGAGTAACTCACCGAGTTGTAGGAGTAACTCGCCGAGTAACTCGTTGAGTTCTACCTTTAGTACATGCATCATCAGCGTAGGGGGTCGTATATAATTTAAAAGGCCGCTGCTCCTCTAATATTAGTCCGATTTTCGTCAAATAAAGATTGTTTTGTAGTATAATTCATAGTGACTCCATAGGTGTTTTCGGATTGAAAATAGACCAAATATTAAGCGAGATATTCGTCTGAGAAGGCAGCTAGGTTGGCGGAGGCAAACAGTGGTGCTCTCGCAGACGTCCGCGCCCGGACTGTATCAATGCAGGTAAGGCTGAGCGCTACTTTAAAAGGCTGCTGCTCCCCTAATATAAGTCTGATTTTCGTCAAATAAATATTGAATTATAGTCGAGTTCATATTTATTCCACACAAATTTTCAGATTGAAAATAGACCAAATATTAAGCGAGATATTTGTCTGAGAAGGCAGGTAGTCTGGCGGCGGCAAGGTGCTCTGTGTATGGCCCTGACTTGAATAGTGTGGTCAATATTTTTGACCATTTTATATACATTGTTTGGATGAGCATTATTGCAATTCATTTCTACTCATTCTGCCAACTGCCATGACTGTTATGTCAATTGCTATTAGCATTTTGAATGATACAAAGAATGGGTGTAGAGAATACAGCAAATTCAATACATGTGTCAATTGCCTAATTGCCTAAATTGGGGTTATTTGACCTATCATTTCATGGTTTGTTCAAAGATGACACAGTAATTGCTATTAGCATTTTGAATGATACAAAGAATGGGTGTAGAGAATACAGCAAATGCTCAATACGTGTGTCAATTGCCTAATTGCCTAAATTGGGGTTCTTTGACCTGTCATTTCATGGTTTGTTCAAAGATGACACAGTAATATGACATTGTCTTGATTGTCATTCACAATTACAAAAATATGTAATTGCTTTCATTAATTAAAAGCAATATATTTTATTGTAATTACCAGGCAATGATTATATTTGTATAACTTTCTTATCTTTTTGTGTTAATTTGAATCTTATTGTGATATTATGATCATTATAAATTTGTGTATATTTTTGTAAAATTTAAATCTATTATTGATATTGTAATTAGTATTTGTGATTTGATCTGTGATTTTATTTGCTATCTTTAATTTACTTATACTGGTGCTCCCTGAAGCGTCCGCGCCCGGACTGTATTAATGCAGAAAGCTGAGCGCTTCTTTAAAAAGCTACTGTTCCCTTAATATTAGTCAGATTTTCGTCAAATATGATTGAATTGTAGCATAGTTCATACTAATTCCACACGTCTTTTCAGATCGAAAATAGACCAAATATTAAGCGAGATATGCGTCTGAGAATGCAGGTAGGCTGGCGTCGGCGAGTCACTCCTACAACTCGGCGAGTCACCCGCCGAGTGACCCGCAGAACCCGCCGGGTAACTCGGCGAGTAACCCGCCGAGTCACTTTTTCCGCCAGAATTCGTCCCCAACTCCTCGAATTTTGGCCGTTACGTAATACTACGAGTTGACTACGACAAACTCGGCTATGTGGGAACGGGGCTTAAGAAATTAGTCTCGTATTGTCACTCAGCATATCAAGAGATGAAATGGAACACTTATTACTGGAATGATGCTAAACTATGTGTGATTTATGCAACTGACACTGGCTGTAGTTGATGCTGAATACAAGTTCCTCTATGTTGACATTGGTGCTAGTGGATCAGGCTCAGATGCTGGAGTGTTTAGTCAGACAGATTTGAAGGAAGTGCTACAAAGTGGGAACATTGGATTACCTGAACCAGATAACCTGCCTGATGATGACCAGCCAGTGCCTTACTTCATAGTTGGGGATGATGCCTTTGCACTGCAGACTTGGATGATGAAGCCTCTGCCTCTTCAACTACAGACTTTCTAGAGCTAGACGGGTGGTAGAGAATGCCTTTGGACTTTTGGCTGCCAGGTTCAGGTGTCTGCTCACAACAATGTCTCAAAGTCCTGACAGAGTGTGCACCATAACTCTTACTTGCTGTGTGTTGCACAACCTACTAAGGATGAAGTATCCAACTGCTCAAGTGAATGCTGTGGACCAGGAAAATGCAGACATCCATGAGATCATCCCAGGTGCATGGAGGGAGAATGCCAATCTACCAGACATGGGACATGTGTACAGAGGCAACACCAACAGAGCAGGCAAGGACATGCGGCAATACTTGGTCAACTACGTGAACTCAGAAGCTGGGAGTGTACCATGGCAACAAGACAAGATTTGAACATTTAATTATTACGACACTTCAGACATCTGCAGCACACAAATGCAAAAAATAGACAGCATTTAATTATTGTCATGCAATACATTGTACATGAAAAAATGTAACATAATAATACGATGACCAGTAATTTTAAATGTATCACTTGCTGGTATAATAAAAGTTCATTGTTCATTTCCAGGTGCACATTACTCGGTTGTGGTAGTTGGAGGCGTAGGCACCGAAAAGGAGGAGTTATGGTCATCACCACTAACCATCCCCCCCACACTAGTGTTCAACAAGTAGCTGGTGAGAGAAACATCCTGCGGCGTGCTACAATCCTGTGGTGACATGGAAGGACGACCGTGCGAAGGACCTGCAGTCAACCATGCCTGACTGATAATCGTCGAAGATGTCGCAGGAGGGGGGATCGGTGCAGACACAGTCGAAGAAGGGGCAGACGACATGAGAGCCTGGGGCGAAGGGCCGGACGCAGGAGCGAACATCTGGGCAACAGGGCTGGAAGAATGCTGTGCGAACATCTGGGCAGCAGGGCTGGAAGAATGCTGAGCAAACATCTGGGCAGCAGGGCTGGAAGAATGCTGAGGGAACATCTGCGCAGCAGGGCTAGAAGAATGCTGATGAGGGAACATCTGCGCAGCAGGGCCGGATGAACTGGCTGTAGTAGCAGGGAGGACGAACTGCTGCTGCTGATAAGGGACAGGCGGCACAAAGGGATGATACTGCTGTTGCTGTTGCAGTTGCTGTTGCAGTTGCTGCTGGCGCTTGCGACGATACGCCTGCTTAACTGCATCAGGTGCTGTAAGGTTTGGGTCTTTCTTATGCCTCTTCGCTTTTGCTGCAGGTGGTGGTGGAGCTGCAGCAGCAGTTACTGCAGGTTCATCAGCAGGTAATTCATCAGCAGCAGCAGCAGGTACAACTGGCCCAGGTAAATCTGGCATGCCTCGCGGACTTTGCGGTCTTGATGAGGTATTACTGCCTGCATCTTCTTCAACAGCAGGTGCAGATTCCTCTGGCACAACAGTCTTCTTGGAAGCCCTCCCTTTTCCTCTCCTAGGTGGCATTGTGGTTATTCAGCAATCCAGAAGGTAATATCCAGAAGAAGTGGTCGATAAATCAATTAATTCGATGTTGATGAACGGCTTGCGTGCGGCGGAATGATGCTTCTCCCAAGACGGCGGTTCTATATATACTAAGGCATCCGTACTCACTCTGTGTCAGGCTAATTAACACCGTGTTGACACCTGGTTCACTCCGGCCTCTCCGTATTGACATCGTGTGACACCGTGTACATAACGCTGTTAACGGTGTCACACAAATGACCTGTAACCCGCTTTCCCTGTTCACTCCAGGTTACTCCGTGTTGCCCCTTGTTCACGCGTGTGGAACCGCGTTGCTCCTTGTACTGACTGGCGAGTACTTTTCACGCCCAGTTGACGACTTAGCCGGAGATCACACAAGGTATTCCGGAGTCAATACGGAGGTCCCCGGAGATCGACGGAGTCTACTGGGAGTCTACACGGATCAACACGGAGTGATTTACTCCGGTTCCTCCGGCATGAAAAATTAAACATGTTTCCCACGGTCTTCTCGGATAGCCCCGGACAATGCCGGTCAATGCCGGACATGAACATGAGGTCTACACGGCATTACCCGGAGTATGCCGGCGTTTCCCGGATTTTCTTCCGGGACGCTCCGGTGTCTAATCCGGCTAAGTGTGATATCTCATACCCCTCAGCTCTTCACTTCTAAGAGGAGTATGTCCAACTAGGTCATGGTGTATAACCACTAGCCCTATCAGTGTCCTGCTGGGTCTCCTCCAATATTCATAGCATGCAGGGTAGTGCCTTTAGTCCACACCTACTAAATTTCCCATTGGGCCAGCTTTATGCACTTAATTTATAGCAAATAGTGAAAACTGACTGCTCCCTGTAGTGGTACAGCCACTAGGCCTGTTGGTGTCCCATTCGGTCTCCTTCAATCACTAAGGGCCCACTGGGTAGGGCCTTTAGTCCACATCTACTAAATTTCCCATTTGGCCAGCTTTATGTCCTCATTTTCTGGCAAATAGGGAAAACTAACTGCTCCCTGTAGTGATATCCCATTAGGTCTCCTCAACATCTCACTTCTAAGAGTAGTATGTCCCATTAGGTCATGGTGTATAACCACTAGCCCTATCAGTGTCCCGCTGGGTCTCCTCCAATATTTAGGGCATGCAGGGTAGTGCCTTTAGTCAACATCTACTGAATTTCCCATTGGGCCAGCTTTATGCCCTTAATTTCCAGCAAATAGTGAAAACTGACTGCTCCCTGTAGTGGTACAGCACTGGGTAGGGCCTTTAGTCAACATCTACTAAATTTCCCATTGGGCCAGCTTTATGCCCTTAATTTCCAGCAAATGGTGAAAGCTGACTGCTCTCTGTAGTGGTACAGCCACTAGGCCTGTTGGTGTCCCATTGGGTCTCCTTCAATCACGAAGGGCCCACTGGGTAGGGCCTTTAGTCCACATCTACTAAATTTGCCATTTGACCAGCTTTATGCTCTCATTTTCTGACAAATAGGAAAAACTGACTGCTCCCTATAGTGATATCTCATTAGGTCCCCTCTGCTCCTCACTTCTAAGAGGAGTATGTCCCACTAGGTCATGGTGTATAACCACAAGCCCTATCAGTGTCCGGCTGGGTCTCCTCCAATATTTAGGGCATGCAGGGTAGTGCCTTTAGTCCACACGTACTAAATTTCTCATTGGGCCAGCTTTATGCACTTAATTTATAGCAAATAGTGAAAACTGACTGCTCCCTGTAGTGGTACAGCCACTAGTCTTTTTGGTGTCCCATTGGGTCTCCTTCAATCACTAAGAGCCCTCTGGGTAGAGCCTTTAGTCCACATCTACTAAATTTGCCTTTGGGCCAGCTTTATGCCCTTATTTTATGGCAAATAGGGAAAACTGACTGCTCCCTATAGTGATATCTCATTAGGTCTCCTCAGCTCTTCACTTCTAAGAGGAGTATGTCCAACTAGGTCATGGTGTATAACCACTAGCCCTATCAGTGTCCCGCTGGGTCTCCTCCAATATTTAGGGCATGCAGGGTAGTGCCTTTAGTCAACATCTACTGAATTTCTCATTGGGCCAGCTTTATGCCCTTAATTTCCAGCAAATAGTGAAAACTGACTGCTCCCTGTAGTGGTACAACACTGGGTAGGGCCTTTAGTCAACATCTACTAAATTTCCCATTGGGCCAGCTTTATGCCCTTAATTTCCAGCAAATGGTGAAAGCTGACTGCTCTCTGTAGTGGTACAACCACTAGGCCTGTTGGTGTCCCATTGGGTCTCCTTCAATCACTAAGGGCCCACTGGGTAGGCCCTTTAGTCCACATCTACTAAATTTGCCATTTGATCAGCTTTATGCCCTCATTTTCTGGCAAATAGGGGAAACTGACTGCCTCCTATAGTGATATCTCATTAGGTCTCCTCAGCTCCTCACTTCTAAGAGGAGTATGTCCCACAAGGTCATGGTGTATAACCACAAGCCCTATCAGTGTCCGGCTGGGTCTCCTCCAATATTTAGGGCATGCAGGGTAGTGCTTTTAGTCCACACATACTAAATTTCCCATTGGGCCAGCTTTATGCACTTAATTTATAGCAAATAGTGAAAACTGACTGCTCCCTGTAGTGGTACAGCCACTAGTCTTTTTGGTGTCCCATTGGGTCTCCTTCAATAACAAGGGCCCTCTAGGTAGGCCTTTAGTCCACATCTACTAAATTTGCTGTTGGGCCAGCTTTATGCCCTTATTTTATGGCAAATAGGGAAAACTGACTGCTCCCTATAGTGATATCTCATTAGGTCCCCTCAGCTCTTCACTTCCAAGAGGAGTATGTCCAACTAGGTCATGGTGTATAACCACTAGCCCTATCAGTGTCCCGCTGGGTCTCCTCCAATATTTAGGGCATGCAGGGTAGTGCCTTTAGTCAACATCTACTGAATTTCCCATTGGGCCAGCTTTATGCCCTTAATTTCCAGCAAATAGTGAAAACTGACTGCTCCCTGTAGTGGTACAACACTGGGTAGGGCCTTCAGTCAACCTCTACTAAATTTCCCATTGGGCCAGCTTTATGCCCTTCATTTCCAGCAAATAGTGAAAGCTGACTGCTCCCTGTAGTGGTATATCCACTAGGCCTGTTGGTGTCCCATTGGGTCTCCTTCAATCACTAAGGGCCCACTGGGTAGGCCCTTTAGTCCACATCTACTAAATTTGCCATTTGATCAGCTTTATGCCCTCATTTTCTGGCAAATAGGGGAAACTGACTGCCTCCTATAGTGATATCTCATTAGGTCTCCTCAGCTCCTCACTTCTAAGAGGAGTATGTCCCACAAGTGCATGGTGTATAACCACAAGCCCTATCATTGTCCCGCTGGGTCTTCTCCAATATTCATAGCATGCAGGGTAGTGCCTTTAGTCCACACCTACTAAATTTCCCATTGGGCCAGCGTTTTGACCTTAATTTCCAGCAAATAGTGAAAACTGACTGCTTCCTGTAGTGGTACAGCACTGGGTAGGGCATTTAGTCAACATCTACTAAATTTCCCATAGGGCATGCAGGGTAGTGCTTTTAGTCCACATCTACTAAATTTCCCATTGGGCCAGCTTTATGCCCTGAATTTCTGGCAAATAGTGAAAACCGCGATACAAAAGCGCAACTTACAAACCAAATTTGATGAAGATCCGACAAGTAGAAGCCGAGAAAAGTTGATTATAGTACATATTCCACACACAATTCGTCCAAGATAAGAACAAACTTGACGGCTGTTTTTTCAAGAAACAGACCTTGTTTTCGTTTTATTTTCGTATATTTCAGGATATTTATTGTAAGCGTGGTGGCGCACCTGTCACATCACTGTAGCGCCCCCTGGGAATACATAATCTCTATTTATTTCTAACTAAATTATTATTGTTGCGTAAATCACAGAAACCTCAGTGAAAATGTCTTAAAATGAGAAGTAAATAAACAAGTTTTCAGGTTATTTACTAGCACATTTTCTATATCTAGTGATTTATCTCTCATTGCAAACTCAAATAATCTCTAACACTTTTGCACGAGCCACTAAGACGCTGCATCATGAACAAGTAAACAAATACAATGCTGCCGATTCGCAACTTTTAACAATAATTATTGCGTTTTCGAGGTATGTGCATATGTGTTGATGCTGTTATTGATGTGTTAAACATGTTAGGATAGTCAGATTATGGTTCTGTGATGTTAATTTAAGAGGGATGAACTGTGACGTCATTCCCGCCGATTCACTTGTCTATCACAACTTTTTTTAATGTGATTTTGTCGTAATCTTTGCAGTATTTTGTGCTTATTAAGCCAGCTCAGTGACCAGCAATCACACACAGATATAGAGAAATATATTGCCTACAATTATGACTAGAGTGATTGATTCCGAAATTTGGCATTATTCTTCAAATAGTGATTATTTACAAAAGTGACTTTTTGAAAATGCCCTATGGGCTGAAAAAAACCTATGGATCGGTCTATGGGTGCTGTATATTAGCTTTTAATTAATTGTTTTAATTTTTACACTATAGTACATTTCATGTTATAACACAGCCATGTTGAAAAACAGATTTTATTGTCCGAACTTGTCACCTTGTATAAATGTTTTATAAATAAATAAATAAAATGTAACTGGTGTGTGAGGCCCAAATTAACCCCATAATTCCCATGCGGGACTCCCATTTGGGAATTGCAGGACTTGGAGGACTTACAGGAAATGCTGGAATTAGATAGGAATTAAAGGACCTCATGGGACCCATATGGAGATAGGGGAGTTGTTAAGGATGTATAGGAATTGCAGGATTTATTAGGCATTATAGGGACTTATTGATCTAACAGAGATTATTTAGGACTTGGTGGAATTATTGAGGACATACAGGAATTATGGGGACTCAGAAGGGCTTCTAGGGAATTGCAGAATTATTCAGGACTTACGGGAATTATGGGGACCCAGAAGGGCTTATCAGGAATGCAGAATTATTCAGGACTTACGGGAATTATGGGGACCCAGAAGGGCTTATCAGGAATTGCGGAATTATTCAGGACTTACGGGAATTATGGGGACCCAGAAGGGCTTCTAGGGAATTGCAGAATTATTCATGACTTATGGGAATTATGGGGACCCAGAAGGGCTTATCAGGAATGCAGAATTATTCAGGACTTATGGGAATTATGGGGACCCAGAAGGGCTTATCAGGAATTGCGGAATTATTCAGGACTTACGGGAATTATGGGGACCCAGAAGGGCTTCTAGGGAATTGCAGAATTATTCAGGACTTACGGGAATTATGGGACTTACAGTGGCTTATTGGGAATTGTGGTACACCACAGGGACTTATGGGATTTAAGGTGATTATGTAGGATTTTTCAGAACTTGTAAGGATGTAAGGGAAATATAAACCACTATGGGACCTAGAAGGAGCTAGAGCTTGGAATAGTCGGACTCGTGGGTTTTATGGGAATTAGCTAATTCTATTCCAGATACATCTTCAACACAATAACGTGAATTTGCCAATAATATAGCTCACACGTTTAATACAACCAATTAATTGTTAGCTTAGATTTAGCAAGCCTGGCATGAACACCCAATTACTAGTTAGTACACAAGGGTCACTAACCTCGTGATATAGACTTTCTTATAAAGTGTAATGCATGTAGGGCATTGCTCCAAAAATGTTAAGTTGCCAGGCTTCATACAAGCCAATGGCATTGGCTAAAGGCCCCTTCACACATAGCCGGATTAGACACCGATGCGTCCCGGAATGAAATTTCTTCAATCCGGGGCGGTCCAGGCGAAAAAGTTGAAAATGTCAATGAACGAAAAATTTGGCGGTGTGGACACGATGGCAAGATGTTGGCGACAAGGAGCAACACGGCTATTACACGGATGTATACGGTTGCTACACGGAATGTACGGTTGAAACACGGCGGTACACGGAGGTGTCCGGTGCACCAAGGAACACGCCATGGTTGTTGCCGGAAGTAACACAAATGTCCCGGATGAGTGCGGAGTGAACCGGATGTTACATGGGGCCTTCACTGATAAACACGATCTGTACACGATCTTACTGCGGAGTTAACCTGTTTTTTCCCGGAACACGCTAAAATTGGTATTTAAGGTGGATGTGTTCCACTGGCCATCATTCCACTTCGGACTACCATACTGCAAAGGTGTTGCTGCTACTACACAAGAATGGGTAATTATTATGTCTTTATCACACTACGACAAGGTGGAATTGGATGTGAAGTACATGGACATACAAGTCCAGCTACTTACTGCTGCAAATGATATACTTCTGCAAGAAGAACAGAAACTGCAGGACGCTGCAGAGAGGGCCACATCAACAACTGATGAAGATGACTTCTTACAAAATGCTGGTGCTGCCCGAAGAAGAAGAAGAAGGTGAATGTGGGTGCGACCTTGGCTTCTAAGAAGACCTCTTTATGGGCAGTATGAAAAACTGATGGCTGAATTGACTGCAGAAGATGTGGGTGGCTTCAAGAATTTCATGAGGATGGAGCCTGACTTATTTCATGAAGTTCTGGCAAGAGTGGGACCCAGGATTACAAAGCAGGATACCTTTCGGAGGAGGGCCCTTGAACCTGGACTGAAACTGGCTATTACCTTGCGCTACCTGGGTACGGGCAACAGCTACATGTCTCTGCAGTATGGATTCAGGGTAGCCTTCAATACCATTTCTCTCCTTGTCATCGAAGTCTGCCAGGCCATCATAGACGAGTACTCAGCAGAAGTGATGCATTGTCCTGTAACCCCAGAAGCCTGGAAAGAAGTTGCCAATGGATTCTACAACAGATGGAACTTCCCCCACTGCGTCAGCGCCATTGATGGCAAGCACGTTGCTATCAGATGTCCTAGGAAGTCTGGATCCCTGTTCTACAACTACAAGGGATTTTTCTCGATTGTCCTACTGGCTGTAGTTGATGCTGAATACAAGTTCCTCTATGTTGACATTGGTGCCAGTGGATCAGGCTCAGATGCTGGAATGTTTAGTCAGACAGAATTGAAGGAAGCGCTAGAAAGTGGGAACATTGGATTACCTGAACCAGACAACCTGCCGAATGATGACCAGCCAGTGCCTTACTTCATAGTTGGGGATGATGCCTTTGGACCGCAGACTTGGATGATGAAACCTCTGCCTCACAGGAACATGACGATGGAAGACCGAATCTTCAACTACAGACTTTCTAGAGCTAGACGGGTGGTAGAGAATGCCTTTGGACTTTTGGCTGGCAGGTTCAGGTGTCTCCTCACAACAATGCCTCTAAGTTCTGACAGTGTGTGCACCATAACTCTTGCTTGCTGTGTGCTGCACAACCTACTGAGACTGAAGTATCCAACTGCTCAAGTGAATGCTGTGGACCAGGAAAATGCAGACATCCATGCGATCATCCCAGGTGCATGGGGTGCATGGAGGGAGAATGCCAATCTACCAGACATGGGAGATGTGTACAGAGGCAACACCAACAGAGCAGGCAAGGAAATGCGGCAATACTTGGTCAACTATGTCAACTCAGAAGCTGGGAGTGTACCATGGCAACAAGACAAGATTTGAAAACAACATGAATGATGTAAGTTTGAACATTTAATTATTACGAAACCTCAGACATCTGCAGCACACAAGTGCAAAAAAGTAAGCAGAATTTAATGACACAGCATTTAATTATTGTCATGCAAACGTATGCAAGTTTACATGTAAAAATAAATGTTAAAACTACAAAAACCTGTAACTTTAAATGTTTAAACTTACTTTTAATAAAAGTTCATTGTTCGTTTTCAGGTGAAGATTACTCTGTTGTGGTAATTGGAGGCGTGGGCACCGAAAAGGAGGAGTTATGGTCATCAAAACCAACCATCTCCCCCACACTAGTGTTCAGCAAGTAGCTGGTGAGAGAAGCATCCTGAGGCGTGCTGCAATCAAGTGGTGACATGGAAGGATGACCGTGCGAAGGACCTGCAGTCAACCATGCCTGAATGATGATCGTCGAAGATATCTCAGGAGTGGGGGTCGGTACAGGCACAGACGAATGGGCAGATGACATGTGCCACTGGCAGATGCAGTAGCGAACATCTGGGCAGCAGGGCTGGAAGAATGCGCGAACATCTGGGCAGCAGGGCTGAAAAAATGACGAGGGAACAGCTGCCCAACAGGGGCGGTCGTGGTGCCTGTAGTAGGGACGAACTGCTGCTGCTGAGGGACATGAGGCACATAGGGATGATACTGCTGTTGCTGTTGCAGTTGCTGTTGCTGCTGCAACTGGCGCTTTCGACAATACTCCTGCTTGAATTGCATGAGGTGCTGCAACGCTTGGGCCTGGTAATCCGACCAAGTGTCCGTGTCCATTTGCATGACCTCGTGGTACATCATGTCCGTGAAAACCCTGTTCGACAAGCTGGCTGAGTCAGTCGGCTGACTCATCTTGGTCTGGATATCCCGCTGGAGATCGGTGGCCTTTTCGATCAGCGGGAAATAGGAAAGAACAGAACATCAGAGTAAGTCACATGGCAACTGCAACAGCATGTGCATTATTGACAATGTAATGAAAAAGACACATCACCATACAGTGAACACTGGAAGTGCCAAGAAACAAAGCTACCACTTGCTACTATGGAAAAGCTACAACTTTAAACTGCAAGATTACAATTACAAATTTACACTACAAGATTACAATTACATTCTCCTGATTATTACGACAACTGAAGCAGTATACTTACTTGAGTGACAGCTTGTGTAGCATATCCACCTCCACTACCTGCAAGGCTGGATGCATCACAGTCATGATGATGACGAGGCTCGTGATGGCGTCTTGACGTCTTCTCGGTTGGAGGAGGGGCCCCCTTCCTGCTGCTGCTGCTGCTTTGTAAGGCCCACCCTTGGACCTGCTAGTATCCGAATCTCTGCCACCATCATCTGAAGTATCCACAATGACCTCCGCATCAGAAAAGTCATCATCCTCAGTGGTACCTCTGTTGCTGGTTGATGCGCTTTTTGCCGAGAAACTGGGAAAGCTGCCCACCTTCTCTTCCATATCCGATTGTCAACCCTCTTTATGTGCCTCTCCAGATACCCTAAATTTTCCATTATCCAGTTGTCCCGGTCTGTGAGGATTCTGGCGGCCCCACCAGAAGGCTTCTTGCTTGGATCAGTAAGCTTCCCCACTTATGTCCGCATGGAGTCGTCCACATCTTCAGCTGCTGGGATGTGCACGACAGCTCTTTCGCCTTCTGGTCGATTATTCGCGAATTAATGTCTATCCGCTTGTATTGTGCAAGCCGCCGGTTGTAGAGCATCTCCTGGGCACGGTACCAGTCAGCCACATCTTGTTCCTGGTCTTCTGTCAGGTTCAGGGGTTCTTTTTTGTGCCTTTTCGCTTTTGCTGTGGGTGGTGGTGGAGCTGCAGCAGCTGCAGTTGTAGCAGGTACCTCAGCAGCAGCAGATACAACTGGCCCAGGTAAATCAGGCATGCCTTGTGGACTTTGCGGTCTTGAAACTGTAGAGGTATTACTTCCTGCATCTTTTCCAACAGCAGGTCCAGCTTCCTCTTGTACGACAGTCTTCTTGGTAGCCCTCCCTTTTCCTCCTAGGTGGCATGGTGGTTATTCAAAGCAACGGCAGTAGTACCAAGGCTTTGGTAGAGTTCAGCAATCCAGAAGAAGTGAGCGATAATGCAATTAATTTGATGATCAACGATGAACAGCGTGCGCCGGAATGATGCTTCTCCCAAGATGGTGGCTATATATACAAAGTCATCCGTACTCACTCCGTGTCAGTCTATTTGAAACCGTGTTGACACCTTGTTCACTCCGGCCTCTCCATATTGACTTAGTGTGACACCGTGTACCTAACGGGGTTACCGGGGTCAAGCAATTGACCCGTAACCCGCTCTCCTTGTTGACTCCGTGTTGACTCCGTGTTGCCACGTGTTCACCCGTGTGGAACCGCTTTGCTCCTTGTATTCTCCGGCGTGGAATTTTCATGCGCGGTTGACGCCGGACTTAATCGGAGATCACACGAAGTATTCCGGAGTCAATATGGAGATTCCCAGAGATCGGCGGAGTCTACTGGGAGTCTACACGGAGCAACACGGATGAAATTACTCCGGTACCTCCGGCATGAAAAATTAAACCTGTTTGATTTTTTTTGCCGGAGTCCCATGGTGTTCCCGGAAATGCACACGATGTCTACACGGCATTACCCGGAGTATGCTGGAGTTGTCCTCCGGGACGCTTCGGGACGCTCCGGAATGCTCCGGTCTCTAATCCGGCTATGTGTGAAGGGGCCTTAACTGAAGACATTACTTATTTGCGACATCGCTATTTTGTCAAAATCGATTTGGAATAAAACAAGAAATATTTTATTGTTCAAAATTTATTATAATCTGAAACAGTATAGCCTCAAATGCAATACAGGTAAGTGGATTCAGAATTGTTTTCACTTGAGAGTACATAAATATTTTTTTAATACAAAAATATGATTATTTATTGTCACATCATCCAGTAAGTACTGTTCAAATTTGCAAAGTATGTCAGCAGCACATTTATCATTCCTTCTGGTATTTTTTAAACAATGTGTCAATACATAATGTTATTACAATAATAATAACTTGACTAGTACAAAATTATATGAGTACTGATTAGTAAGTTTGCTTATATAGGCCTACATTGAAATAAATAGTCCCTGAACAGGCAACAAGAAGTTACAAAGCTTAAGTCTGTTAGAGTCTACTAAAAACGGAATTGATGAGTCACACTCCCATTTGTCCTATTACAGCTTTTCTATCCCATGATGACTCATAAGGTAGGAGTCTTCTATCACTAGAAGGCAAGTGGTGTCACTGTAGCTGAACTTTGTCCTCAATGACAAGCTTCAGTGAATACAGGATTATCCATTGCCATGAATGTCTGTATGAGTCATCAAGGGAGCTTAAACCTCCACAAAATATAGTTCTATGTATCAACAATGACTCATCAAGTGCAATTTTTTACTTTACAAGTGAATTAAAGTTTACATATCAATTTTGAGTTACACAATACACCACTTTTATATTCTTGGCAACTAGTTCTTTGGCATCTTCACAATGCATAATATATGCACTATACAACACAATAAGATACAACAAGGCAGTTAAAAAAATGTAAACTGAACTCATGTTTTTTAAAGTACTGTTCCACAAAGGTGTTATCTACTCTGTAACATACATTACCTAAGTAAGCTATACCTGAACCAGAAACCCCTCGGTGTTGGTCATTCAGCATTTTGCATTCGCACCAGCATTATCGATAAATGCATTAAAAAGTTGCATCTTAGCTGCTTCATATAATAGTATCATGTCTACCAACCACAAATTGCACTTTGATGTAATGTACAGAGCAAGTCCAAGACTACTTATAATTATATGAAAACCATGCTTTTCCATGTGTTTATCCAAGTCATGGAAACGCTTGTGACTTATTTGGCCATGTAGCAAACTCTCATATTACAAAAGCAATCGCCAACAACAGGTAGTAGTGGGTGGAGTGACGGATTCTGAATGAAGTGCCAGTGGCATCAGGAGCCCCAATAAGTACCAAGTTTTTGGCGTACACCAATGACATCGCTGACTAGAAGCTTAGGGTATCACCAATACACTACTCACAGATGAATGCCTAACATACCATGAAGTAGGAAACTCTATGCAGAACCATCAAGTGTTACAGGAAAACTGGATCAACACCACCAATGGTCCAGCACTTAAAAAATGTTGTAAGTCACTTATGCCAGGATGAACAAAAAGCTATAAACCTACAAGATACACAAACTGAATTTAGAAAAGGTAGATGACATGCCCGATCTTGGGGTTCAACTAAATAAATCCTTTAAGTAGGGAGGAAAAAAAGAAAAAAGTAATAAACATTTGATCTGTCAAAATTCAAGCCTTCACAGTACTTAAGTACACATGAAGCAGAAAATGTTACCTCAAACTCATTGTGACACAGCAAACAAATCAAAAACAAGTCTTCACTAATAATGAGTGGGTGCCCTCAAAATTAACCATAAATAAATGCTCGATTTTCATCTGATGATGAAGAGATGCGCCATTTTTTTCGTCGTTTCATTCTGTGTTTGGTGTATGACTTGGTAATGCCGTCAGAATCAGACTCAGTTTGTGCTGCATGGGAACCTGTAACATGTAAAAGAAGTTTCAATGAGTTGCAATGCCTTTTTTGTTTCCATTTCCCTGCCTAAACTTTTTTTTTTTTAACTATTTTAAAATACATTACTATACATTATAACTAAAAATTTAAACTTTGGCCGACCTACTGACCCTACCTTGTGAGGGCTATGAAATCAGAAACCTAACAATATTTTTTCATTCAGCCGAATTAACTTTAAGTATCCTATCTATCCAATGATATTTTCGTGTCATTTATCATTATGGCCAAGTAGACTTGTCACAGAGAAGTAGCCAAGGAGAGTATTGCAATATGGCAAACTAAGGAAAAAGTGCAGTATAACGGACCCAGATTTATGACCATATTTAACAAGCCTCATTGCCAGGCCTATGACTTAAAATGCTTGAAATGTCACAAAAATTAATGTAGTTATCTTCACGGTAAAGACAGCGTTTATTTTCGTTTTTTCTTGGGGGCTCTGCTCCCAAACCCCTGCTTATCTACACCAAATGTTATTTTAATTGTTACAGAACTTAAACTTGTGAAATATTTGATAAAATAAATTTTTAATGGCCGCCAAATATGGGCATACATTTGGGTCCGCTATACTGCACTAAACCCCGAACTAATATTTTCAGGCAAAATAAAGACTTTTCACAGCTATATCTAGTCAAGAAAATTTTATCAAGATTAAAGTGATCAGAAATACATGTACCTTTGAAATTCTAGTTCTTGAATATCAGCATCATCTTCTTCACTTGCTGGCTGTACAATATCAACAGTGACATAATTCTTCCTGAGGACATTCTGAATATAGCTCATAAAATTGTACATTCCTTCTTGTAGTCTTATTTTTTTTTTGGGGGGGGGGGGGTATCCATTCAATGTTCATCATAGGAATTTCTTGCTTCTTTGTGGCAAGGTTGACAACCCTTTGGGGTGAAGAACCCCAGGGACCAACACGGCTTTGTGGAAGCACACTCCAGTAATACAAAGGTTTCTACCTCATTGATAACATTATGGTGCGCTTGAGCTACTATGATTGCTATTGGTTAAAGGCATAGTTTATGAAGTTATTGCAGTCAAAAGCAGTTACAAAAAATTAAAGTGATTATTAGCTGGAAGACTCATAAAAGTGATCATGAGCTGGCAGAATTCATAAAGCCAATGAGTCTGTATTTGCCCAGCTGGATGTCCTTTCCAGTCTCTGAAAGATCTCTATGTCAATACTACTGGAAATTAAGAGATAAACGTTATTTCACATCAAACCTATGTTTAATTTAATAACTTGTTACACCATATTTTAAGTTTTCAAATACTTAAATAACTGCTGCAATATATATTTCAGTGAATCTGCCTAATTACTATATATATATAAATGGAAATTGACAGGACTATAGGAAAAATTAAACTTGTGAGGAGTTACAACGATGCTCTGATTGTATTAGGAATTATGCAATGATTATGGTACTTATTAAGAATTGGATGGAGTTAATGAATGGTCTAGATTTATTAGGTATTATGGGCATCATCAGTATTAACAGGGACCTATAGGAACCAGTCCTAATGACGAGGACTTATTGGGAAATATGGGAACCACAAGGATTTATTGGGAATTATGGAACCAAGAGGACTTATTGGGAATTATGGGAACCACGAGGACTTATTGGAAATTATGGGAACCAAGAGGACTTATAGGGAATTATGGGAACCACAAGGACTTATTGGAAATTATGGGAACCAAGAGGACTTATTGGGAATTATGGGAACCACGAGGACTTATTGGGAATTATGGGAACCACGAGGACTTATTGGGAATTATGGGAACCACGAGGACTTATTGGAAATTATGGGAACCAAGAGGACTTATAGGGAATTATGGGAACCACAAGGACTTATTGGGAATTATGGGAACCACTAGGACTTATTGGGAATTATAGGAACCACAAGGACTTATTGGGAATTATGGGAACCACGAGGACTTATTGAGAATTATTAGGAAATATGGGAATTATCAGGGACTTCCAGGAATTGGTAGGAATTGTTGGGAGTTACGGGAATAATTGGAGTTGCGGGAATTATGGGGTTAAATGGGGCCTTGTGTGGAAACCTATTTCTGCAATTGCACTTAGTTTCATGAGTTGAACAGGGATTTTTCTCAATTTAGCTGCAAATTCACTGAATTGCTGAATGATGCTATACATGTTCAAATTTCAACCTTTCTATGTTGATTGGGTTACTGAGATAATATCGTGAATTCAGAATAGTTAGCAAGGTCATGCTTACATATCACCCAGGATCAGTCAAAATCACGGCATTTGCTAATTTGTGTACATGTTAGCCCTTGACATAGTCACATAATGCATTCACATAGTTTTACAATATTCAAACTTTGACTTGTCTTCTATGAAACGTTTAAGCACTGAAACAGTCTGCTAAACTACCCTTATACTGAAACCATAACCCAAAAGCCCGCCAATCACCATTCTATGAAGAAGTAGATTTTGTCGTGATGTTTGAAAGTTATCATAGCCTGGAATAATCTTGGCAGTGTTGCTTTATATATATGTGTGAGGATCAATATGGGAATGAACTTCATAAATATTAGACATTATTGATCACATACCTAAGATCCTGAGTGAGTTCAAAAGCGTCAAATAAATGGACATTACTTTTAAATTTCATAACAGTTAACACATTACTTCATGTTGCAATGAATACTCTCCACTCTGAACACATGGTGGCCACCAAGCAGGAGGGCTTCAGCCTCTTTTGGTGTCTCCAAGAAAGTATTATTTAATCTTTTCTGTCATGAAATAGAATGGTTCTAGTTGATTCGTAAAATTCAGGATATCAAAAGCTTGGACATCACTTCTTCAATGAACAGACTAGAGTTCGAGAATATTTTGCAAAAGCACAAAAAGAAACAAGGAGTAGTCGAAATATTATTACAAATACAGGGTCTTGGGATAGATTGGGCCCCATGAATGCATATCATAAAGTGTATTATTAATATGAATAATACATCATAATCATAGTTCAGCAGAAAGAGAATCTATCTTCAGTTTTTTTTTTTAAATTTTATACAATTATTTTTATTCATTTTGGTGAGAAAGGGCCCCCTGGATCCGCCCGGGGCCATGGCCAATGTAAATCCGGCCCTGAGAATACCAAATTTCATTGTCAAAGAGCTCACCCACAGTATAGTGTCATGCCAAATGATCAATGTCCTCTGACTGAATCTCAAAACAGACTGGTAGAATTACGTAGCCACTTCTCCGAAGTAATCCTGTCCAATCTCGTGACTGGCAGCAAAATTGACAGTCCCAGCGCAGTTAAGTATACAGCTCTGAAGAAAGAGAAGTTGCGTGGCAGCTGACGAATGCTAGATTCTCATTTAGAGCAAACTCACCATCTACTGTTCACTGGCACTCACAAGAAATAATCGATATTAAACAAGGGCGCCTAAGTGAACAGTTTAAAACTTGACATTTAAAACAAATCACATATTTTTCAAATGTTTTAAAACGTATTGTATTGTATGGGAAGTGCAGCCCTCTAATGCAAGTTCTTGCCGCTATCGGGGGTTGATTGATGAGGTGAGAGAGAGAGGAGGAGTCCACACATGGTACACATTTACCCCATGAGTGGGATCTTTTACTTGCCTTAGCATATACACTGAATACAAGGGACCGCCAATTTAACGTCGCATCCGGATTTCTTTTTTTCTTCTAACTTTTTCCTAATATGACTAAAATAGTGTAGTTGTGCCTTATCATGACCATGCATATTATTGAATATAGTAATTAAGGAGGGAAAATATGAACAGTCGTTTTCTCAAATCTCCATATCTCAACTGCTATATTATACCTACAATATCTAAATCATAGTTCTTTAACTCAACTTCATTTTGACATTTATTTCACACTCATTTTGACATTTATTTCTTTTTTTCATAATAATGGAAAATATGAAAGATTGCATCTCTAAATCAGCAACAACTTTCCACATACATCGATACAGGAATTCTGCTTTTGCGGAAGTTGTTGATATTTATCTCATAGTTTTTCACAATAAGTACAATTGCTCAAACACAAATTTGGTTACTTGCTACACCCTGCATGGTACTGTATCTTTATGACATCCATAACATTTTTGAGAAATAAAGTCGGTTCAAAATTTTTCAAAGGTAAAGCCATAGGTGGGGGTTTATAGTCTGCTATCAGCCTGTAAGGTGCATATAGCCCTCAGCCGATTTCACACAATATCATCCGGTGACAGACTCTGTTCACTCAAGAACTTTCTCAACTCCCTGAGTAGCATACAATGAATGGATAAATGAATTTAACCGACATGTAGAGGTCACCAGCTGTTGCATCATGCTGCGCCATCACGGGTCAATCTAAAGCCACCTCTGCCTATATTATAGTATTACGATCCAGGGGTACACACCTACCCCACACCCCTCCTACTAGCACTTGGCTGGTGGGCAGCTGCTCTTTAGCTTACTGTTACAGCTATTATCGTTTAAGCATCAACACTTCTAACTTTAAAAGAGTTTCACAAAACCTCAGATGAAAATTTTGATAAAGGCAAATGGGGTTATAAAGCTATTAACCGATTTCTTTACCCCACACTGCCTGATAAGTTTGGTCTAGATTTAGTGTAATGATGTGATTTACACCTTTACCCCGGATTATACCAACATGCAATATTATTTTAATAAATATATATTTATGAAAACCTAATACACTGCTGTCAAATGTATTTTTCAATGAATTTTGGGTATATTCTCCTTCATGATTTTGATATATCTACTTTAAATATAATCAATTCCAACATATATTGAGAGTAATTAAGCATGACCCCAGTGGAGTAATTTTTTTTTAATCCTAGATAAAAAATATCCTGACAGGTCATGCAGCTCAAATATTCCAGCGGAGACGTACCTCAGATGTGTCATGTGACTTTAATCAGCCAATCAGCGGGGATAACAAAGTTGTGCGGCGCGCTCTTTGGAATTTGAAGAGCCAGATGAAGACACAACTTCGAAGAGAGCGGACGTTATTTTGGGGCTTTTCGAAGATTGAAAATTACCATAGACAGTCCAAAATAGTAAAAATTATTTTTTATTCAATACTTAGTATGGCATTGTTTAAGATTATTGCTCTGATAGATCCCATGTAAGAACTTTTTCTTCAAAATTGTTATACCTTTTTGGTAATTGGAACTTCACGTACGGTCGTTCAGCTTTAATTTCCAGTCTTTTAGAATACTTCATGGTTCAGTGAAACTAATTGGCTTTGCATAAGTTTTCGAGAAGATTATGATGTGTAATTAGGCCTATTTAGCATTTTCGGTTATTCGAGGAAATCTGAATGGTAGAAAGCTAGACTGACTTAAAAATGAAAAATTCATATTCAATTTTATCTTTCTTAATGAGAAAACTTCCTTGGTCGAGTTTGTTGCCGTTAGAAATGACGTTACAAGAACAAATTGCAAAACTGGATCTAAATAGATTGGTCCAATCAAAAGAAGTTAATTGATAGTTTTGTCAATATAATAGAAACTTGTGGATAGTTATGCAATGCATTGAAAACATGGAAAAGCAGCCACGCGCCTTTTCTAAACTTGGAACAAAAGTCTGAGAGGGGGCGGGGGCATTCTATTGTGACTTGCACTCAAATGACAGCTTGATTGAGCTCGTGCATATAATATACCTAGCTTGCAATACGAATAAAGACAATGTCAGGTCAATAGAATATTGCCATTCTATTATTCAGAATATAATAGAACAGAATATTATAGAATAGAATATGAACTCTAAATAATCTGAAGGTTTGAAGCCAGAGTTGTAAAATGTGCTTGTTGTCAGTGGTAATTGTACAAAGTGTAGTAAGTGGTTTGTTAATAATTGATGACCATTTTGAACTACCAGTGGCTTCTCCGCAGTATTTGTAAATTCCTGCCTTACTATTTTATGATTATATCAATAGTTCACCAGCAGTGGTCACTGTTGTGTGCGTCTTGCCTATAGTTCGGCTGTACAAAGTTGTGAATAATTCTCCTATTGTCAATGTTTATGTCTCAATCAGTGATGGAAGTGGGAATTTTTGGTCGGGGGAACACGTACCCCAGTGGCTGGCCACACAGGATAAGCATAGCGCAAAAATTTAAATAACAAGTAACTTCAAAATTATATATTTATTCAAATATTCAATAGCATGAATATTAAATATCTTTAATTTATTCTATGGTATCATAAACTTTACTCTATATTTTTGTGTTTGACTAAACAGTATTTAATGAACATTGCACCCTTCAGTCCAAATGGATTAGGGCATTCTGAAATGTTACTCATACAGTTTTGGATATTGGCACTGCATAAAAACTAGATAAATGAAGGCAAACTCTGGTGAAGGGCCATCATTTGGTGGCAAGGCCACAGGTTGGCAGGCCATTCACTTGGACATATGGCCCCAACCCTGGAAGGTTAGCTGGCCCTTTTATGGACGAGTTTGGCCCCAAACTAAAACCAGGAAGGCTGGTCCTTTTCCATGTAGCACCAGCTTGGCACCTTCACCTGTAAGGTTGGCCCAAGAAAGAAAGTTAGCCCCTTCACCAGAGAAATTTGCCCAGGAAGAAAGCTCCCAGGTTGAAGAATGCTGGTACAAAAATTTATCTGCATCATGACAGTTTGGCCCTGGGCAATCTCTCTTCCCCCTCTGTCAAATTTATTATGGTCCCTTCAGCAGTGGGTGCCTCTTCATCCACAGTGTCATAGCCAATATTGTTTTAGCCACATGCAGCATGTTCAATATTATGCCAGCAGCCAAACTGTTTTTTCGACTGTATATATAGTGTCAATAGCCCAATTTATCTATGGACACTTCACCTGAACCTTAGTACACTGGGTTCACTTCGGACTACCGGAATCTAGGACCAACATTCCTAAGGCTATACCTTTAAAAATCAAAATATTGAAGAGTAAAAATCCAAATAAAAATGTGTATAACAATGTCATTGGGGGAGCTGTAGCATTGCCGAGCTCCCCCTGTTTTTCAGTCAGTCACTTCCATCACTGGTCTCATTTATCCCATGGGTGGGTCTTGTACTTACCTCAGCATAGACCCTGAGTCCAAGGCACCTTCAATTTAACATGTCATGCGATCAACATCCAGCTGGAATGTAGTTCATGAAGAGTGCCTGGCCTGGGGATTAAACCCAGGCGGACCTTCAGCAGAGCTGGCAAATGTGGAATTAGCGGATGCATTAACTACTAGGCCACCCAGCTGTTATTTTATCTCCGCTTTTTTTGTTTTAATTTATTTATATTTAAACAATAATTACAATTTGTGCTTTTTAACCCTCAGCGAATGAAGTTCGAGAGGGTTTTTTGTTATAATCAATGTCTGTTCGACGGGCAGGCGGAAGGGCGGGACTGCGAAAAACTTTCGCTCTGGAGCAGAACTCTAACACTAATACACTTATCCTAATGAAATTTTGTACAGTAATACTCTATATGGCCCTTTTGATAGTCACATTGACATATGTTGGCTATGTTTTACAAAATTTGGAAAAATAGAAAGTAATTATTATTTTCATTTCAAGAGCAGAACTCTGACACTACTGCACCTACATGCTTAAAATTTTGTCATAATATTTCTAAAATAGTGTAGTGGTACCTTTTGGGGGACTTATGGCCATAAATACCATAGAATTTTTAAAATTAGTGCAAAATAAGGAAACTTCCTACTTTTTCAAACCTCCATACAAAAGACACTATTTACCCTACATGAATGAAATTGTATCAATTACATATCTAAATTATAGTGTTTTCACTTTTCAAACTTCATTTTGATATTCATTTCATGCTGATTACATAATAATGGGAAATCAGAAAAAAAAGAAAAAAATTGCGTTTCCAGAGCAGAAATCTGGCATTAATGCACTTATCCTAACAACATTTTATATGTTATTACTCTTTATTGCTTAGCTGTGCATTTTGAATGTCTCATCGACATATCTCAGCCGTGTTTTTAAATATTAAGAGAAAAATGAAAAAAAAAACATAACAATTCTGTTTTCAGAGCAGGACTCACACTTTACTGCACCTACATGCATACAAAATTTAATAAGAATATGTCTAAAATAGTGTAGAGATACATTTTTGGGGTTTCATGACCATTTTGACAGATACTATTATTTAATAATTCGAAGGCTGAAGGCCAGTTAGGGGATATGACTGTAGCAGAAGCTGCAGGCCTCCCAATTTTAACCCCGTTATGTAATTGGTCAAGCAGGCGCTGGGCTTTCTCTAGATTATAAACTAGGGGTAAGTGCTCAATCCAATATGGTTCATTCAGGAACATTATTGGGCCTCTGCTTAGACTTGCTGCATTTGGTACAAATCCTGAACCCTTCATGACCTCCACACCCGGCACAGACGTGTTTTCTACTGCACTTGGCGCCATATTTACACTTGTCGTCTTGGAATCTATAGCAGACCTCATTATGGGATTGACCTTGGGTCTGAACTTGACCTGGTTTTTTGAATTTGGACAGGTCGTTGGCCTGCCCAGGGCCACGAAAGGGACAATCCAGAGTCACGTGATCAATGGCGGCACACTTATTACACCTGCCAGTGCTACACAATGCTGAGGAGTCAAATGTCAAAACGTATAGCTCTTGGTTTAGCCTAGAAAACCTAAGTGACCTACGGACCCCAAGAGATCGGTGATGGCGGGTATCATACGTGAGGACAAATGGGATTTTAAACTTGTGAAACATAGTAAGAATGAAAGAGCGATAATTCACCATTTCAACGAATACATCAAAACCAAAATGGCTACACAGGAGGAGCTCATAAGTTCCCCAGGCTTCAAGCCACTTAAAGGAATTAGAAATGGCTCTCTTACTTCTCTGATACTTAAAATTGACTACGCCATTAATATCAACCATACTATGAAGTTCGTCATTGTCGACTACAGCACTGCTAATTAACTCGACAAGCTCAACGAACTCACCACTAATTGCGGACTCTCTGGTGCGATTGGCGACGTGCTCTGTCCCCGGAATGGCGACGAGCTCCATGTTGTGTCCGTGGGCACCTGGCCAAACTGCTTTATGATTGTTCATGGACTTGTCGACGCTGAAGTCTGATGTGTCGTACGTTCTCAGATCGATTGGAGGCGGAATAGCGCATCGTTCCTCGTTCGTACGCCTGTCATTCCAGGTATCTCCTTGGCCCAGGTTATGACCCCTCATTATCTCATGGAGTGACCTCTCTGGCTGGACGGGATGACGGTGGACAGCATACTTAGAGGGCCTTTCCTCATTCCATAACTTCTGGCTTGGGGACTCGGCATCGAACCCCGCGAAGCGAACGCCCCGCTCATGCTCAAGCCATGCTTGACCACGTGCATTACTCTCTGGTATTCGGGCCCGGGAGGGCGAGGATTCTATCCTCCCAACAAAATCTCGACTTCTCACTTTCTCTCTCTCTGGCACGGGACTGAATTCTCTGGCTCTTTCTTGTCTGTAATGTGGCACTCTATCACAGTTTACGGGCTCACGTTTCTGTATACTTTCTCTCAAATCTCGTGCCTCTCTCAATTCTCTCAAATCTCGTATTTCTCTCAATTCTCTCAGTTCTCTCCTCTCTCTCTCATCTCTCTCACGCATGTACATGGGATTCTCCAACTCCCCACTCATGCTTCTTATGTAACTTTCACTTTCACAAGACCTTCTCGCCACCCTGTCTCGACCAGCGCTGTGGTCATTAACATACAACGTATCAGCCTCTCTCTCTCGCACCTGATCTCTCTCATAACTGTATGGTGGCCTCACGAATCCGACGAAGCCTTCATCGCCACCTAGGGCATAGCCTGCTACAGACAAACCTACCATTTGGTCACCCGTTAACGCTGAAAACTCAGTTCTGTGACACTTAGGTTGGGCAGGGCTAGCCAAGTATTCGCTCTCGCAGCTCCTCTTATCGTTCTCATCTCGCCTCTCATTATTGCTCTCATCCGAGCCCAACATCTCGTCAACTGTAACATTCTGTTTACCGGACCCTTGATTAGCTGAATCATCATCTTTTTGCTGGGCAATAGTCCTACTAACCGACAAAGACTGCTGGCACTTGCCTGGCCCATACGGGCCCAGATGACCTCGTATAGCACGACCGCAGACTGAGCAACTTCTAGGCTTCTTCTTTGATCGAGTCTTAGACATCATGAATAATATGTTGAAAGATTTTTTCAATAACTCGCTTCAACTACGCACTTGTAATGCTTATTCGGTGGTGTGAAGAACAACCAGCTTTGTTGAATAGACGATGCGGATGTCTCAGAAGGCTTAGGAAGCTGTCGGTGCGTCAGGTCCTCGAGCACTCAGTGCGTTGGTGCGTGGTGCTGTGACAAACGATGGGATGAGCTGGACGAAACGAAGGAATGAAAGCGAATGACCACTTAGCCCTTGTCCCATAGTTTTATAGGGCTTGGAAAGGGATTAAAATGATATGCCTATGATTGGCCGATATGAGGAGTGCGGCGCCAGGAAAGGTGGGGACCATTAATGCTTAACTAATTTTATATTAATAAAATATATTTAATAAGGAAAATATGAAAATTTGAACAGGTACTCTTTCAAACCCTTATATCAATGACTCTATGATCCTTACATCAGTAACATTTTGCTAATGATATATGTAGATTATAGTACTTTCACTTTTAAAGCTTCATTTTGACATTTGTTTAATGCTTCTTAGTTTCTTTTTCTTTTTTTCATGATAATGGAAAATCTGGAACAAAATGCTAAAAATTGTGTTGCTTCCTTAATTTTCCAGAGCATCCAATACTTAGCAATGACAGCCATAAATGTTGTACAATTCATGTGCATACAATTATTAAATATTTGATCATAGTATTGCCATGCTCAACCCATTCAACAGTTTGTTTATAATTAGCAATTTCATAATAGTTAGTTGCATAATGATCTATATTACTTTCACTTGACTCCAATACTTATTATTGTTTTCTTCATATACACCTGTAAAGTTTTAGGTTATAAATACTAATTTAAATGCCATAGATTTAATGCGAATCAGCAACCCAACAATTCAGTAACTGTTGAAGGGAATATGACAATTTATAATATAGAGTTATTCAGTTGCCAGGTAAATGTAAACAGCGAGCAAAAAATATTTTGACCTAAAGGCATTAAAGTGGTTGTGTCGAGTATCATTCCATACAAAATAAACCTTTAAGGTTTGTATTTATTTGTATTCAGACTTTACTTATTTAAATACTAAGTAAATACAAACCTTAAAAGGTTCATTTTGTTTGAAATTATACCCAACATCGTTATGTGGCATAACATTGTTGCTGAATTTCATATATATTCCTCAGGATCATTGCCATAGCCCATATATGACTATTTTGGACAGATAAATGTAGATTAGTTAAGGGAACATGCTATTGTGTTGATAATTCTAGCGAACTGAATACTCCTTATTGTGCATAAAATCTTTGAAACAGAACAATTGAATGGCAGGAAAAGGAAAGACAATACTTTTCATGCTCAGTTGGCTTTACTCTGAACAGAATGGATTGCTGTTAATATGTAAGATGTTGTAAGACATTATAACCCATGGGAACACTGTAATAATTCACATTAAAAAAATATAATGAACAATGAAAAAAGATCACGAGATACTTTGAACAGGTAAAATGGTTGTATTTGGTTCTTAGCTACTTTTATCAAGCCTCAATATTTTGAGCTCTATTCTCATGTAAAACTCTGACCTGGAATGAAATTGGTCAATCACCATTTTCACATTTGTAGCTTAACATTAAGATCCCCCTTGGTGCAAACTTATTCATTGATCAAGTTATATTTACAATTGTCTTAAAAAAGCATTCCTCTATGAATGTTGGCAGCTCAAGAGACCCTATTTATTTCTGGTGCACTTTAAATTGGCATATCAAACATGCGCAACTTATTGACTCAATATTAGGAAATAAATGTCAATTGAAGGGTTGTAGTTTTAGTAATAATGATAATTTCAGAAATTAGGATATTGGGGACGAGAGCATACAATGTGTAATTTGAGCTTAATATTATCAATAAGTTGACCTGCAACACACATAGTTATTGATGAAGCAATTGTAATGTACAGTTTTATTTTGAGTTGTATTCAATCATACAAGTTGTGAAACTTCTGCGCGACTATTAGAAATATAAAATACAATTAAAAATTGTTCATTTGGTTTTAATTAAAATGTCTTAGATTGCTTTGCCAATGGATGTTGTTAAATTGGTAATCCATTGTGTTGTCAAGATAAGTCGGTTTCTGAATATAATCAAGAAATACAGGTGTAGCACCAATTTACTTGATGCAGTCAATGTCACATGTGACCAGCCACTTATTCACAGCTGATTTGAAAGTTTTGAGTGATTCACTATTCTTTATTCTTTATTGATACTGGAATACTATTCCATAGTTTAGCCCCATAGTGTTCTTGCCATAGCGCACTGTATGTATTGTGGCAAAGTCAAATTTTCATTGTCTCTCATGTCATGTGATTCTTGCCTGCAAAAATAAATCCCTATAATTATCCCTTATAAATTGGAGCAATATCCTTTCTAGTTATGTACATTAACATCAGAGTAAGTGTCTCCTATCTGTACACGTTGTTTTCTCTCCATGATGTAAGATTTCATAAGTTCACTTGAATTTTTTGTCAAAGCCATAGGCCGACAGTTTGGCTAGGAGACTGTGGGACATGCAATCGAAGGCTTTAGACAAGTCAATTGCAGTTACCCCAATTTTTAATCCTTTATCAAGTGCTTGACAACTATGACTCTTCCTAAACACTGAGAGATATGTGTGGAAATAATGTGACATGTGTTCATAGATTTGATTGTACAATATCCTTTCTATGATCTTCGAAATTATTGGCAATGGATTTACCGATATGTAGTTGTCTTTCTTTTTAAACCAGGGGGTTATGGATGCTTTTTTCATCTGAGTGGGAAAAGTATTTTCAAGTATACACCTATTAGAGTTAATAGAGTTATTGGCCTCACAATTTTTACCACTATCTTTTTTATAAATTTTGTTGAGATTTCATCAGATCCTGCTGCCTTTTTCTCCGACAATGCTTTGATTGCTTTTGTATTTCCCTCTCAGTCACTAACCTGAATGTAAATGTACCTCAGTTATTTCTCTTAATACCATTTGTTATAAGCCGCACTTTCATGCCTTTTGTGTTCATCTAATATTTCTTGAAGAGGCCTATCATTGTTTTCAGGCATGCCGATATCTGAACCTATATTTACAAAAAAGATGTTAAATATATCACATACTTTATGATCAGCTGATTCAATTTCTAATCACCATTTTCACGCAAAGGAATGCTATCTGACCTTGTCCTAGACTTAGAGAATAGTGGCTTCACAGCTTTCCAGAAATCTTTGTCTTGGTTATCTCTTTTCTTTTAATTGCTGTGACATGGTTTCTTTGAATTCTATATAGGGAAAGATATAACTGGTCTTAATGTTTTTGTCATGCTGTAAAAATCTGTCCTTTTCAGGATTTTCTGTTTTTTAGGTGCATGTGTATCTAATAGCTTACTTAGTACTTCACCTATCAAATTATAAAAGTCACTGATCCCAGTCGGTTTGATGAGCTTGTCATTATTTTCCTGTGTTTAGTAACCAACATGACATCAATTAATTTGGGCTGATTTGATTAAAAACATGTTGATTCATAAATGATAATCGTTAGGTTGAAAGGTGGTATGATATTTGCCATATATGTCTTTTAACACGTTGAAATTAAGATCACCTATAACTATAATGTTTTCATATAGGTCCGACATTTTCTCACATGTGTCTTCAAAGAATTGTTTAAAGGTCACTGGATCAGTTCTAGGATTTTTGAACATACATAATAACATATTGACATGCATTCTATTTCATTAGTGCTTACATTTACATTGCCTATGGAGTAAAAAATATCTTTTGAGATGTAAGCGAGAAACCCCCCCCCCCCCCCCCACTGGTAGATCTTCTATCTTGTCTAACACATGAATAATCTGCCATATCTAATACCTGTGGTTTAAATGAGGCATCAAGTTTAGTCTCACTCAACACTAACACATCAAGCTTACATTTTCTTTGTAACCCTTTGATTTCTTCAATCTTAGATCTCACACTGTTTACATTAAGATGACTGATAATAACATGTCTGTCATACTTTTTCCTAATGTCTTGCACATCTTTAAATAGATCATTATCATTATCATTATTATAAACTTTCCGAAGGAAAGTTTATCTTATTATTGTAAGTCTTATTTTTCTTTTTTTTTATTATAAACTTTCCGAAGGAAAGTTTATCTTATTATTGTAAGTCTTATTTTTCTTTTTTTTATAAACTTTCCGAAGGAAAGTTTATTATAAACTTTCCGAAGGAAAGTTTATCTTATTATTGTACGTCTTATTTTTCTTTTTTTTTTTTTTTTTTTTTTTTATTATTATTTTTTTTTTTATTATTATTATTATTCTTCTGAAGAAGTAAAGGCTTATTACTCAGAAACTAATAAAGAGAGGGCTTTGGCACTTCAAGAGTGCACAGACAGCCAGAGCGCGCTTTGAACAGCACAAATTTCATGACCAAATTTCATGACACTTCTGCGTAATTCACAAAAGAAAAAACAAATTTAAGAGCACGGTTTCAGGAAACTGGGCAGAGATAATTCCATGGGAATTTTTCTCAAGATACCTTAGACAAATACGCAGTGCAGAAAGGAGTTTGAGCCAAATGGTGAGCCTGCTGACTGAACTATGAATTCTTTAAAAAAAGTAGTTCGAAATTTTCATGAAATTTTTTTTGAAAACCATAGAAGGAATAATCATATTGACTTGCCATTTCATACTTGTATAGTCCTACCCTAGTACAACTATCATGCAAAAAATGAGCCCATTTGGTAAAGTGGTCTAGGTGGTACAGGGGTCCAAAGTTGCGATTTTTGACTGCTTATATCTCGGCTCCATATTGAGATACAGGAATCTCATAGACATATTTAGAATCCTTGAAATGTTCTCTTTTCAGATATATATAGCAACATGCTCTAGGTCGTTCCGTTTGGAAAAGCGTCAGACATTGAAACTTTTTTGTCACTTTTTGAAATTCAAAAAATGAAAAATTCAAAAAACACTAGAAGAAATGCTTGGATTCTCACCATTTTTTTTACAGATATGTCCTCTAGGGAGTACTATGTAAATGTAAAAGGGCAAGGGCTTTGATCAAAAGGCTTAGGCCCTAGAATTTTTTTTCAGTACAAATTTCAATAATTTTTAACTTGAGTTCTATTCAACCAAATTTCATGCAACTGGTGTCATTATGTAGAGAAAAATCAGGACTTTACATAGAATACCATGTCTATTCACCAACCTTTACCAGTTTTGAACTTGGAGTCAAAATTCTCTTTCCCATGTTATCCAATGGGGAGACCTACCAACCCTGAACTGCTGAGTCAGCAATTTTTACAATGAATGTTAGGAAGTTTACGTGCATCGCCCCAAAAAAGCAGGAAGGAAGTCTTCAATTTCATTCATATTTTGCACATATATGTACTCTGGGTAGTACTACATTACTGTAAAAGGGCAATTACCTTCATCAAACAGCTTAGGTCCTAGAATTTTTTTTATCACTCATAAAGCCTGAATTGCTGACCTACCTACCTCCCAGAACCCTGGACCGCTGAGTCAGCAATTTTTACAATGAATGTAAGTAAATTTATGTTTCTCGCCCCAAAAAAGCAGGAAGAAAGTCTTCAATTTCTTTCATATTTTGCACATATATGTCCTCTGGGTAGTACTACATTACTGTAATAGGGCAATTACCTTCATCAAACAGCTTAGGTCCTA
Organism: Alitta virens; assembly: GCA_932294295.1. NCBI lineage: Eukaryota > Metazoa > Annelida > Polychaeta > Phyllodocida > Nereididae > Alitta > Alitta virens. Next base: position 20,853,167 of record OW028578.1, on the reverse strand, counting down.
AATTTTTTTTATCACTCTTAAAGCCTGAATTGCTTACTCAGACCAAAATGTTGTTGATAGATTGAACCAAAAAAAATTCACAGGAGTGTATATACATGTTATACATGTGCTTCACAAATGTGAGTTATTTCAGAATTTTGGGTTACAGGGTCAAGGTCACAGAGTGTCCTATATATGCAATTTTCAGGCGTTTTGAACCTGGGTCCTATACAAGGTACAGCAACCAAAAAAATATTTTCTTAAACCTTTTTTCATTATCTTTCTATTCCTGTATAGCTTGGGAGGTTAGGGCAACTATTTTTGAGGTTTTCAGGTACTTTATTAATTGCAGAAATTCATGGTACTGGACAAAAAAGATAAAAGGAAAGGAAAGTTTATCGTAATTGTCAGGGACAATTGCAAGTCTAGTCTTATTATTATTATTCTTCTGAAGAAGTAAAGGCTTATTACTCAGAAACTAATAAAGGCAGGGCTTTGGCACTTCAAGGTCACATAGACAGCCAGAGCGCGCTTTGAAAGGCATAAATTTCATGACCAAATTTCGTGACGCTTCTGCGTAATTCACAAAAAAAAAAAAAAAATTTAAGGGCACGGTTTCAAGAAACTAGGCAGAGATAATAGCATGAGATTTTTTTTCAAGATACCTTAGACAAATACGCAGTGCAGAAAGGAGTTTGAGCCAAATTGTGAGCCTGCTGACTGAGCCATGAATTTTTGAAAAAAAGTTATTCTAAATTTTCATGAAATTTTTTTTGAAAACCATAGAAGGAATAATGATATTGACTTGCAATTTCACACTTTTATAGTCCTACCCTAGCACAACTTTCATGCAAAAAATGAGCCCATTTGGTAAAGTGGTCTAGGTGGTACAGGGGTCCAAAGTTGCATTTTTTGACTGCTTATATCTCGGCTCCAAATTGAGATACAGGAATCTCAAAGACATATTTAGAATCCTTGAAATGTTCTCTTTTCAGGAATGTATAGTAATATGCTCTAGGTAGTTCCGTTTGGAAAAGCGTCGGACATTGAAAATGTTTTGTCACTTTTTGATTTTCTCAAAATGGAAAAGTCTAAAAAACACTAGAAGAACTGCTTGGATTCTCACCATTTTTTTTACAGATATGTCCTCTAAGGAGTAATATGTAAATTTCAAAGGGCAAGGGCTTTGCTTATAAACCCTAGGCCCTGGAATTTTTTTCATTCCAAATTTCAATAATTTTTAACTCCATTTCTATTCAACCAAATTTCATGCAACTGGTGTCATTATGTAGAGAAAAATTAGGCCTTTACATAGGATACAATGTCTATTCACCAACCTTAACCAGTTTCGAACCTGGGGCCAAAATTCTCTTTCCCATGTTATCCAATGGGGAGACCTACCTACCTACCTCCCTGAAACCGCTGAGTCAGCAATTTTTACAATCAATGTTAGCAAATTTATGTTTCTCGCCCCAAAAAAGCAGGAAGAAAGTCTTCAATTTCATTCATATTTTGCACATATATGTCCTCTGGGTAGTACTACATTACCGTAATAGGGCAATTACCTTCATCAAACAGCTTAGGTCCTAAAATTTTTTTATCACTCTTAAAGCCTGAATTGCTTACTAAGACCAAAATGTTGTTGATTGATTGAACCAAAAAAATTCACAGGAGTGTATATACATGTGCTTTACAAATGTGAGTTATTTCAGAATTTTGGGTTACAGGGTCAAGGTCACAGCGTGTCCTATATATGCAATTTTCAGGCGTTTTGAACCTGGGTCCTATGAAGAGTACAGCTTTCTGAAAAACATTTTTTGAAAGGTCATCACCATTACAGTTGTCTGTTCATTTATGAATAGTCTCAGAGGATAAGACAGTGATTTCTTAGGATTTAGTGCCTTAATAAATTGTTGTCATTGTGAAAAATCATAACGCTTCAGGAATGATCAGAGCACAAATACTACCGGCTTCTTTGTTAGGTTATTTGTAGTATTTATATGAGAAAGAAAAAGGTTATGAAAGTTAAAGGAAAGGAAAGTTTATCGTAATTGTCAGGGACAATTGCAAGTCTAGTTATGAACTTTCCGTAGGAAAGTTCATATTGTTATTGTAAGTCTTATTTTTCTTTTTTTATTTATTATTATTATTCTTCTGAAGAAGTAAAGGCTTATTACTCAGAAACTAATAAAGAGAGGGCTTTGGCACTTCAAGAGTACACAGACAGCCAGAGCGCGCTTTGAACAGCAGAAATTTCATGACCAAATTTCATGACACTTCTGCGTAATTCACAAAAGAAAAAACAAATTTAAGAGCACGGTTTCAGGAAACTGGGCAGAGATAATTCCATGGGAATTTTTCTCAAGATACCTTAGACAAATACGCAGTGCAGAAAGGAGTTTGAGCCAAATGGTGAGCCTGCTGACTGAACTATGAATTCTTGAAAAAAAGTAGTTCGAAATTTTCATGAATTTTTTTTTGAAAACCATAGAAGGAATAATCATATTGACTTGCCATTTCATACTTTTATAGTCCTACCCTAGTAGAACTATCATGCAAAAAATGAGCCCATTTGGTAAAGTGGTCTAGGTGGTACAGGGGTCCAAAGTTGCGATATTTGACTGCTTATATCTCGGCTCCAAATTGAGATACAGAGATGTCAAAGACATATTTAGAATCCTTGAAATGTTGTCTTTTCAGGAATATATAGCAATATGCTCTAGGTCGTTTTGTTTGGAAAAGCGTCAGACATTGAAAATTTTTTGTCACTTTTTGATGTTCAAAAAACTAAAAAGTCCCAAAAACTCTAGAAGCATTGCTTGGATTCTCACAATTTTTTTTACAGATATGTCCTCTAAGTAGTACTACATGCATGTAAAAGGGAAAGGTCCTTGATCGAAAAGGTTAGGCCCTAGAATTTTTTTTCAGTCCAAATTTCAATAATTTTTAACTCCAGTTCTATTCATTCAATTTTCATGCAACTGGCGTCATTATGTAGAGAAAAATTAGGCCTTTACATAGGATACAATGTCTATTCACCAACCTTAACCAGTTTCGAACCTGGAGCCAAAATTCTCTTTCCCATGTTATCCAATGGGCAGACCTACCTACCTACCTCCCTGAAACCGCTGAGTCAGCAATTTTTACAATGAATGTTAGCAAATTTATGTTTCTCGCCCCAAAAAAGCAGGAAGAAAGTCTTCAATTTCATTCATATTTTGCACATATATGTCCTCTGGGTAGTACTACATGACTGTAAAAGGGCAATTACCTTCATCAAAAAACTAATGCCCTAGAATTTTTTTATCACTCATAAAGCCTAAATTGCTTACTTAGACCAAAATGTTGTTGATAGATTGAACCAAAAAAATTCACAGGAGTATATATTCATGTGCTTCACAAATGTGAATTATTTCAGAATTCTAGGTCACAGGGTCAAGGTCACAGAGTGTCCTATATATGCAATTTTCAGGCATTTTGAACCTGAGTCCTATACAAGATACAGAAACCAAAAAAATATGTTCTTAAACCTTTTTTCATTATCTTTCTATTCCTGTATAGCTTGAGAGGTTAGGGCAATTATTTTTGAGGTTTTCAGGTACTTTATTAATTGCTCTATTGGAAATTGAATAAAAAATCTTTAAAAAGCCAAAACCCACAATTCTTTATTGGATCAGTCCCAAAAAATGTACTAGTGTGTATATATGACTGAGAAAAAAAAAAAAATTTCAGAAATTTAGATCAAAGGGTCAAGGTTACAGTTTTTCCTACATATGTAGTTTTCATGCATTTTGAACTCAGGCCCAATGCAGAGTACAGAAATCCTATATATATATTTTGAAAGCTTAGTGCTGGTGTGTGTTCATCTTATGAATAGTTTAAGACAATAAGGCACCATAGTGGGCACCCCCATGGTACGGCCCAATCGCACTCTGAACGGCACAAATTTCATGACCTTATTTCATGACACTTCTGCGCATTTCAGGGAATACAAAAAAACTTTTCTTCACGGTTCCAAGAAACTGGCCAGAGATAATGGCATAAAATTTTTTATCAAGAGACCTTGGAGACTTCTCCAGTGCAGAAATTAATGGTACTGGACAAGAAAGATAAAAGGAAAGGAAAGTTCATCGTAATTGTCAGGGACAATTGCAAGTCTAGTTATTATTATTATTCTTCTGAAGAAGTAAAGGCTTATTACTCAGAAACTAATAAAGAGAGGGCTTTGGCACTTCAAGAGTGCACAGACAGCCAGAGCGCGCTTTGAACAGCACAAATTTCATGACCAAATTTCATGACACTTCTGCGTAATTCACAAAAGAAAAAACAAATTTAAGAGCACGGTTTCAGGAAACTGGGCATAGATAATTCCATGGGAATTTTTCTCAAGATACCTTAGACAAATACGCAGTGCAGAAAGGAGTTTGAGCCAAATGGTGAGCCTGCTGACTGAACTATGAATTCTTTAAAAAAAGTAGTTCGAAATTTTCATGAAATTTTTTTTGAAAACCATAGAAGGAATAATCATATTGACTTGCCATTTCATACTTGTATAGTCCTACCCTAGTACAACTATCATGCAAAAAATGAGCCCATTTGGTAAAGTGGTCTAGGTGGTACAGGGGTCCAAAGTTGCGATTTTTGACTGCTTATATCTCGGCTCCATATTGAGATACAGGAATCTCATAGACATATTTAGAATCCTTGAAATGTTCTCTTTTCAGATATATATAGCAACATGCTCTAGGTCGTTCCGTTTGGAAAAGCGTCAGACATTGAAACTTTTTTGTCACTTTTTGAAATTCAAAAAATGAAAAAATCCAAAAAACACTAGAAGAAATGCTTGGATTCTCACCATTTTTTTTACAGATATGTCCTCTAGGGAGTACTATGTAAATGTAAAAGGGCAAGGGCTTTGATCAAAAGGCTTAGGCCCTAGAATTTTTTTTCAGTACAAATTTCAATAATTTTTAACTTGAGTTCTATTCAACCAAATTTCATGCAACTGGTGTCATTATGTAGAGAAAAATCAGGACTTTACATAGAATACCATGTCTATTCACCAACCTTTACCAGTTTTGAACTTGGAGTCAAAATTCTCTTTCCCATGTTATCCAATGGGGAGACCTACCAACCCTGAACTGCTGAGTCAGCAATTTTTACAATGAATGTTAGGAAGTTTACGTGCATCGCCCCAAAAAAGCAGGAAGGAAGTCTTCAATTTCATTCATATTTTGCACATATATGTACTCTGGGTAGTACTACATTACTGTAAAAGGGCAATTACCTGCATCAAACAGCTTAGGTCCTAGAATTTTTTTTATCACTCTTAAAGCCTGAATTGCTTACTCAGACCAAAATGTTGTTGATAGATTGAACCAAAAAAAATTCACAGGAGTGTATATACATGTGCTTCACAAATGTGAGTTATTTCAGAATTTTGGGTTACAGGGTCAAGGTCACAGAGTGTCCTATATATGCAATTTTCAGGCGTTTTGAACCTGGGTCCTATACAAGGTACAGCAACCAAAAAAATATTTTCTTAAACCTTTTTTCATTATCTTTCTATTCCTGTATAGCTTAAGAGGTTAGGGCAACTATTTTCGAGGTTTTCAGGTACTTTATGAATTGCAGAAATTCATGGTACTGGACAAAAAAGATAAAAGGAAAGGAAAGTTTATCGTAATTGTCAGGGACAATTGCAAGTCTAGTTATAAACTTTCCGAAGGAAAGTTTATCTTATTATTGTAAGTCTTATTTTTCTTTTTTTTTTTTTTTTTTTTTATTACTATTCTTTATTATTATTATTATTCTTCTGAAGAAGTAAAGGCTTATTACTCAGAAACTAATAAAGGCAGGGCTTTGGCACTTCAAGGTCACATAGACAGCCAGAGCGCGCTTTGAAAGGCATAAATTTCATGACCAAATTTCGTGACGCTTCTGCGTAATTCACAAAATAAAAAATAAATTTAAGGGCACAGTTTCAAGAAACTGGGCAGAGATAATGGCATGAGATTTTTTTTCAAGATACCTTAGACAAATACGCAGTGCAGAAAGGAGTTTGAGCCAAATTGTGAGCCTGCTGACTGAGCCATGAATTTTTGAAAAAAAGTTATTCTAAATTTTCATGAAATTTTTTTTGAAAACCATAGAAGGAATAATGATATTGACTTGCAATTTCACACTTTTATAGTCCTACCCTAGCACAACTTTCATGCAAAAAATGAGCCCATTTGGTAAAGTGGTCTAGGTGGTACAGGGGTCCAAAGTTGCATTTTTTGACTGCTTATATCTCAGCTCCAAATTGAGATACAGGAATCTCAAAGACATATTTAGAATCCTTAAAATGTTCTCTTTTCAGGAATGTATAGTAATATGCTCTAGGTAGTTCCGTTTGGAAAAGCGTCAGACATTGAAATTTTTTTGTCACTTTTTGATTTTCTCAAAATGAAAAAGTCTAAAAAACAGTAGAAGAACTGCTTGGATTCTCACCATTTTTTTTACAGATATGTCCTCTAAGGAGTACTATGTAAATTTTAAAGGGCAAGGGCTTTGCTTAAAAACCCTAGGCCCTGGAATTTTTTTCATTCCAAATTTCAATAATTTTTAACTCCATTTCTATTCAACCAAATTTCATGCAACTGGTGTCATTATGTAGAGAAAAATTAGGCCTTTACATAGGATACAATGTCTATTCACCAACCTTTACCAGTTTCGAACTTGGAGCCAAAATTCTCTTTCCCATGTTATCCAATGGGGAGACCTAACAACCCTGAAGCGCTGAGTCAGCAATTTTTACAATGAATGTTAGGAAGTTTATGTGCATCGCCCCAAAAAAGCAGGAAGAAAGTCTTCAATTTCATTTATATTTTGCACATATATGTCCTCTGGGTAGTACTACATTATTGTAAAAGGGCAATTACTTTCATCAAACAGCTTAGGCCCTAGAATTTTTTTATCACTGAATTGCTGACCTACCTACCTCCCAGAACCCTGGACCGCTGAGTCAGCAATTTTTACAATGAATGTAAGCAGGTTTACGTGTTTTGCCCCAAAAACAATAGGAAAGACTTTTTCAATTTTCTTCATACTTTTCACGCATATGTCCTCTAGGGAGTACTATGTAAATGTAGAAGGGCAAGGGCCTTGATTAAACACCTTAGGCCCTGGAATTTGTTTTCAATCCAAATTTCAATAATTTTTAACTCCAGTTCTATTCAACCAAATTTCATCCAACTGGTGTCATTATGCAGAGAAAAATTAGGAGATTACATAGGATACCTTGTCTATTCACCAACCTTAATTAGTTTTGAACCTTGAGGCAAAATTCTCTTTCCCATGTTATCCAATGGGGAGACCTACCTACCTACCTCCCTGGATGGCTGAGTCAGCAATTTTTACAATGAATGTTAGTAAATTTATGTTTCTCGCCCCAAAAAAGCAGGAAGAAAGTCTTCAATTTCATTCACATTTTGCACATATATGTCCTCTGGGTAGTACTACATTACTGTAATAGGGCAATTACCTTCATCAAACAGCTTAGGTCCTAAATTTTTTTATCACTCTTAAAGCCTGAATTGCTTACTAAGATCAAAACTGTTGTTGATAGATTGAACAAAAAAAATTCACAGGAGTGTATATACATCTGCTTCACAAATGTGAATTATTTCAGAATTCTATGTCACAGGGTCAAGGTCACAGAGTGTCCTATATATGCAATTTTCAGGCGTTTTGAACCTGGGTCCTATACAAGGTACAGCAACCAAAAAAATATTTTCTTAAACCTTTTTTCATTATCTTTCTATTCCTGTATAGCTTGAGAGGTTAGGGCAACTATTTTTGAGGTTTTTAGGTACTTTATTAATTGCAGAAATTCATGGTACTGGACAAAAAAGATAAAAGGAAAGGAAAGTTTATCGTAATTGTCAGGGACAATTGCAAGTCTAGTTATTATAAACTTTCCGAAGGAAAGTTTATCTTATTATTGTAAGTCTTATTTTTCTTTTTTTTTTTTTTTTTTATTCTTTATTATAAACTTTCCGAAGGAAAGTTTATCTTATTATTATAAACTTTCCGAAGGAAAGTTTATCTTATTATTGTAAGTCTTATTTTTCTTTTTTTTTTTTTTTTTTATTCTTTATTATTTATTATTATTATTCTTCTGAAGAAGTAAAGGCTTATTACTCAGAAACTAATAAAGAGAGGGCTTTGGCACTTCAAGAGTGCACAGATAGCCAGAGCGCGCTTTGAACAGCACAAATTTCATGACCAAATTTCATGACACTTCTGCGTAATTCACAAATTAAAAAACAAATTTAAGAGCACGGTTTCAGGAAACTGGGCAGAGATAATTCCATGGGAATTTTTTTCAAGATACCTTAGACAAATACGCAGTGCAGAAAGGAGTTTGAGCCAAATTGTGAGCCTGCTGACTGAACTATGAATTCTTTAAAAAAAGTAGTTCGAAATTTTCATGAAATTTTTTTTGAAAACCATAGAAGGAATGATGAGATTGACTTGCCATTTCACACTTTTATAGTCCTACCCTAGGACAACTACCATGCAAAAAATGAGCCCATTTGGTAAAGTGGTCTAGGTGGTACAGGGGTCCAAAGTTGCATTTTTTGACTGCTTATATCTCGGCTTCAAATTGAGATACAGGAATCTCAAAGACATATTTAGAATCCTTGAAATGTTCTCTTTTCAGAAATGTATAGTAATATGCTCTAGGTAGTTCCGTTTGGAAAAGCGTCAGACATTGAAAATTTTTTGTCACTTTTTGATTTTCTCAAAATGAAAAAGTCTAAAAAACACTAGAAGAACTGCTTGGATTCTCACCATTTTTTTTACAGATATGTCCTCTAAGGAGTACTATGTAAATGTGTAAGGGCAAGGGATTTGCTTAAAAGGCTTAGGCTATAGAATTTTTTTTCAATCCAAATTTCAATAATTTTTAACTCCATTTCTATTCAACCAAATTTCATCCAACTGGTGTCATCATGCAGAGAAAAATCAGGACTTTACACAGGATACCTTGTTTATTCACCAACCTTAACCCGTTTTGAACCTTGAGGCAAAATTCTCTTTCCTATGTTATCCAATGGGGAGACCTAGCTCCTACAACCCTGGACCGCTGAGTCAGCAATTTTTACAATGAATGTTAGGAAGTTTACGTGTTTTGCCCAAAAAATGTAGGAAAGACTTCTTCAATTTTCTTCATACTTTTCACATATATGTCCTGTTGGTAGTACTACATGACTGTAAAAGGGCAATTCCCTTCATCAAACAGCTTAGGCACTAGAATTTTTTATCACTCATAAAGCCTGAATCACTTCCTCAGAACCAAAATTTTGTTGATAGATTGAACAAAAAAATTCACAGGAGTGCATATACATGTGCTTCACAAATGTGAATTATTTCAGAATTCTAGGTCACAGAGTGTCCTATATATGCAATTTTCAGGCGTTTTGAACCTGGGTCCTATACAAGGTACAGTAACCAAAAAAATTATTTTCTTAAACCTTTTTTCATTATCTTTCTATACCTGTTTAGCTTGAGAGGTTAGGGCAATTATTTATGAGGTTTTCAGGTACTTTATTAATTGCTCTATTGGAAATTGAATAAAAAACCTTTAAAAAGCCAAAACCCAAATTTTTTCATTGGATCAGTCCCAAAAAATGTATAAGTGTGTGACTGAAAACTGGCCAGAGACAATGGCATGAAATATTTTTTCAAGAGACCTTGGAGACTTCTCCAGTGCAGAAATTAATGGTACTGGACAAGAAAGATAAAAGGAAAGGAAAGTTTATCGTAATTGTCAGGGACAATTGCAAGTCTAGTTATGAACTTTCCGTAGGAAAGTTCATATTGTTATTGTAAGTCTTATTTTTCTTTTTTTTATTATTATTATTCTTCTGAAGAAGTAAAGGCTTATTACTCAGAAACTAATAAAGAGAGGGCTTTGGCACTTCAAGAGTACACAGACAGCCAGAGCGCGCTTTGAACAGCACAAATTTCATGACCAAATTTCATGACACTTCTGCGTAATTCACAAAAGAAAAAACAAATTTAAGAGCACGGTTTCAGGAAACTGGGCAGAGATAATTCCATGGGAATTTTTCTCAAGATACCTTAGACAAATACGCAGTGCAGAAAGGAGTTTGAGCCAAATGGTGAGCCTGCTGACTGAACTATGAATTCTTGAAAAAAAGTAGTTCGAAATTTTCATGAAATTTTTTTTGAAAACCATAGAAGGAATAATCATATTGACTTGCCATTTCATACTTTTATAGTCCTACCCTAGTACAACTATCATGCAAAAAATGAGCCCATTTGGTAAAGTGGTCTAGGTGGTACAGGGGTCCAAATTTGCGATATTTGACTGCTTATATCTCGGCTCCAAATTGAGATACAGAAATGTCAAAGACATATTTAGAATCCTTGAAATGTTGTCTTTTCAGGAATATATAGCAATATGCTCTAGGTCGTTTTGTTTGGAAAAGCGTCAGACATTGAAAATTTTTTGTCACTTTTTGATGTTCAAAAAACTAAAAAGTCCCAAAAACTCTAGAAGCATTGCTTGGATTCTCACAATTTTTTTTACAGATATGTCCTCTAAGTAGTACTACATGCATGTAAAAGGGAAAGGTCCTTGATCGAAAAGGTTAGGCCCTAGAATTTTTTTTCAGTCCAAATTTCAATAATTTTTAACTCCAGTTCTATTCATTCAATTTTCATGCAACTGGCGTCATTATGTAGAGAAAAATTAGGCCTTTACATAGGATACAATGTCTATTCACCAACCTTAACCAGTTTCGAACCTGGAGCCAAAATTCTCTTTCCCATGTTATCCAATGGGCAGACCTACCTACCTACCTCCCTGAAACCGCTGAGTCAGCAATTTTTACAATGAATGTTAGCAAATTTATGTTTCTCGCCCCAAAAAAGCAGGAAGAAAGTCTTCAATTTCATTCATATTTTGCACATATATGTCCTCTGGGTAGTACTACATGACTGTAAAAGGGCAATTACCTTCATCAAAAAACTAATGCCCTAGAATTTTTTTATCACTCATAAAGCCTAAATTGCTTACTTAGACCAAAATGTTGTTGATAGATTGAACCAAAAAAATTCACAGGAGTATATATTCATGTGCTTCACAAATGTGAATTATTTCAGAATTCTAGGTCACAGGGTCAAGGTCACAGAGTGTCCTATATATGCAATTTTCAGGCATTTTGAACCTGAGTCCTATACAAGATACAGAAACCAAAAAAATATGTTCTTAAACCTTTTTTCATTATCTTTCTATTCCTGTATAGCTTGAGAGGTTAGGGCAATTATTTTTGAGGTTTTCAGGTACTTTATTAATTGCTCTATTGGAAATTGAATAAAAAATCTTTAAAAAGCCAAAACCCACAATTCTTTATTGGATCAGTCCCAAAAAATGTACTAGTGTGTATATATGACTGAAAAAAAAAAAAAAAATTTCAGAAATTTAGATCAAAGGGTCAAGGTTACAGTTTTTCCTACATATGTAGTTTTCATGCATTTTGAACTCAGGCCCAATGCAGAGTACAGAAATCCTATATATATATTTTGAAAGCTTAGTGCTGGTGTGTGTTCATCTTATGAATAGTTTAAGACAATAAGGCACCATAGTGGGCACACCCATGGTACGGCCCAATCGCACTCTGAACGGCACAAATTTCATGACCTTATTTCATGACACTTCTGCGCATTTCAGGGAATACAAAAAAACTTTTCTTCACGGTTCCAAGAAACTGGCCAGAGATAATGGCATAAAATTTTTTTTCAAGAGACCTTGGAGACTTCTCAAGTGCAGAAATTAATGGTACTGGACAAGAAAGATAAAAGGAAAGGAAAGTTTATCGTAATTGTCAGGGACAATTGCAAGTCTAGTTATTATTATTCTTCTGAAGAAGTAAAGGCTTATTACTCAGGAACTAATAAAGGCAGGGCTTTGGCACTTCAAGGTCACATAGACAGCCAGAGCGCGCTTTGAAAGGCATAAATTTCATGACCAAATTTCGTGACGCTTCTGCGTAATTCACAAAATAAAAAATAAATTTAAGGGCACGGTTTCAAGAAACTGGGCAGAGATAATGGCATGAGATTTTTTTTCAAGATACCTTAGACAAATACGCAGTGCAGAAAGGAGTTTGAGCCAAATTTTTAGCCTGCTGACTGAGCCATGAATTTTTGAAAAAAAGTTATTCGAAATTTTCATGAAATTTTTTTTGAAAACCATAGAAGGAATAATGATATTGACTTGCAATTTCACACTTTTATAGTCCTACCCTAGCACAACTTTCATGCAAAAAATGAGCCCATTTGGTAAAGTGGTCTAGGTGGTACAGGGGTCCAAAGTTGCATTTTTTGACTGCTTATATCTCAGCTCCAAATTGAGATACAGGAATCTCAAAGACATATTTAGAATCCTTGAAATGTTGACTTTTCAGGAATGTATAGTAATATGCTCTAGGTAGTTCCGTTTGGAAAAGCGTCAGACATTGAAAATTTTTTGTCACTTTTTGATTTTCTCAAAATGAAAAAGTCAAAAAAACAGTAGAAGAACTGCTTGGATTCTCACCATTTTTTTTACAGATATGTCCTCTAAGGAGTACTATGTAAATTTCAAAGGGCAAGGGCTTTGCTTAAAAACCCTAGGCCCTGGAATTTTTTTCATTCCAAATTTCAATAATTTTTAACTCTATTTCTATTCAACCAAATTTCATGCAACTGGTGTCATTATGTAGAGAAAAATTAGGCCTTTACATAGGATACAATGTCAATTCACCAACCTTTACCAGTTTCGAACTTGGAGCCAAAATTCTCTTTCCCATGTTATCCAATGGGGAGACCTAACAACCCTGAAGCGCTGAGTCAGCAATTTTTACAATGAATGTTAGGAAGTTTATGTGCATCGCCCCAAAAAAGCAGGAAGAAAGTCTTCAATTTCATTTATATTTTGCACATATATGTCCTCTGGGTAGTACTACATTACTGTAAAAGGGCAATTACTTTCATCAAACAGCTTAGGCCCTAGAATTTTTTTTATCACTGAATTGCTGACCTACCTACCTCCCAGAACCCTGGACCGCTGAGTCAGCAATTTTTACAATGAATGTAAGCAGGTTTACGTGTTTTGCCCCAAAAACAATAGGAAAGACTTTTTCAATTTTCTTCATACTTTTCACGCATATGTCCTCTAGGGAGTACTATGTAAATGTAGAAGTGCAAGGGCCTTGATTAAACACCTTAGGCCCTGGAATTTGTTTTCAATCCAAATTTCAATAATTTTTAACTCCAGTTCTATTCAATCAAATTTCATCCAACTGGTGTCATTATGCAGAGAAAAATTAGGAGATTACATAGGATACCTTGTCTATTCACCAACCTTAATTAGTTTTGAACCTTGAGGCAAAATTCTCTTTCCCATGTTATCCAATGGGGAGACCTACCTACCTACCTCCCTGGATGGCTGAGTCAGCAATTTTTACAATGAATGTTAGTAAATTTATGTTTCTCGCCCCAAAAAAGCAGGAAGAAAGTCTTCAATTTCATTCATATTTTGCACATATATGTCCTCTGGGTAGTACTACATTACTGTAATAGGGCAATTACCTTCATCAAACAGCTTAGGTCCTAAAATTTTTTTATCACTCTTAAAGCCTGAATTGCTTACTAAGACCAAAACTGTTGTTGATAGATTGAACAAAAAAAATTCACAGGAGTGTATATACATGTGCTTCACAAATGTGAATTATTTCAGAATTCTATGTCACAGGGTCAAGGTCACAGAGTGTCCTATATATGCAATTTTCAGGCGTTTTGAACCTGGGTCCTATACAAGGTACGGCAACCAAAAAAATATTTTCTTAAACCTTTTTTCATTATCTTTCTATTCCTGTATAGCTTGAGAGGTTAGGGCAACTATTTTTGAGGTTTTCAGGTACTTTATTAATTGCAGAAATTCATGGTACTGGACAAAAAAGATAAAAGGAAAGGAAAGTTTATCGTAATTGTCAGGGACAATTGCAAGTCTAGTTATTAGGCTTCACCTATTACCATAGGTGAAGCATATTGTTTTTGTCAAAGTTATTATTATTATACTTCTTCCCGGAAAAATCTTTGAGCTAAATTTGCAAAAAATTCATGAATGGAGCCTAGGGTGACCCCATGACCTTGACTGACTTTGAGTGACCTTGACCTTTTTTTCAAGGGTATACAGCCATTTAAACTTTAAATTTCAAAAACTAGAAATTGGCATATCTCAGCAAACAATGAAGCTACAGCCATATGCTTTTGGATCTCATGTCATATACAACTTCTGAAGCCATATGACCTACATTTTTAAAAGTAGGTCAAGGTCAAGGTCAACTGATTCAGTACTATGGTGGTATTATGTCTGCGCGCGGTTCCAGAATATCCAAAAGACGCCAAATAGCAATGATGGTACCAAAAGTTGCCCAATAGTCTTGTGGTGTGCGGAAAGGAGTCTTATAACAATCCCATTACTGAAATATGAGATACATAATTTTTAATATTTAAAATATTGCAAAAATTTGCCACCAATAGGATTTCTCCATGAAATACTGGTTTAAGGTCATAACATGCTATAGCAAACTACCCCAAACATATACCCATTCTGTAAGAATCAAGCTTTAGATTTGACCTTGGAGGTCATTTTCAAGGTCAAATCGACCATTGAAGTGGAAAAAACAGTATCTTTTTAAAAAATCACAAAAATATTCTAGAACTGACCTTTTAGCCTGGATATTTTCTCTTTACAAGGCATTGATCTGCACTTTACGGATATATAATCGATTTTACCACAGCATGATTTGTCAATTTTTTAGAAAATGGTAAATGAAGAAAACCGATTCACAGAAACAAAAACAACTAAAATGTCAAATTTCAAGGGAAAATATTCACTCTAGCCAAATGCCAAGCATTGGTGACCCCCCACAATTCACATATGAGCTTTCAGAACCTGTTGTCAATTTTGACCTAAGAAGTATTTGTCAAGGTCAAAATTAAGGTCAAACATTTTCTGAAAATTGACATTTTGAATTACAAATTTTTTTAAGATAGTAGAAATGTTTGGATTTAACTCATCTTTCATGAAGATGTTGCCCTAGTATCCATCAAGCATCCTGAGCAAAATTATGTCTCAAGGTCAACCGGTCAAGGTCACAGAAAATAATTAGTATCGCTACTTTGGTCTTTTTATCTTTCTGACCGAAACTAGTATCCGAACTTCAATTGGCTCTTACGCCCGTCCTAATTGAGCTACAGCACAAACAAAGAGATATTTGGAAAGCTCATTTTTCCCTCTTTTAAATGACATGTAGAGCGACGCTGTAGACCGATCGGTTGAAAAGATCGTCCGACCCTGAAATTTTCAAGTCAATAAAAATGCCAAAGAAATTAGCTGAAAATTTGCATTATAATTTTTTTTCTGAAGATAAAATGCTTGCATTTTGA
This sequence comes from Alitta virens, assembly GCA_932294295.1. Lineage (NCBI taxonomy): Eukaryota > Metazoa > Annelida > Polychaeta > Phyllodocida > Nereididae > Alitta > Alitta virens. The sequence goes on along the minus strand of OW028578.1, from coordinate 20,837,678 downwards.
CTTTAACCTATGTGAGGCTTAACCTATATGTAATGGAAAATTCTTGCAAAATATTAGGTCGAAAGGTCAAACGGTCAAGGTCACAGACCTTGAAAAGTACTTTAAACAAAAAATTCTGTAACTCGAGTCCTAATCAACCTTTTTTAATGGGGAAAGCATTTTTGGAAAGCACATTCCAAGCCCTTTCATCAGGGTATAGCATGATGTTCTAAATCTCATGGTTAATGCATCAATTAACCATTAATTGTATGTGTATACCATTTTTTCTTATACTGATTCATACTGTTAAAATGACAATGATTGTGTAGGAAAGGATAAACTACTGATTTCTTAGTGGACGGTGGTCAGTGGGGACTTGACCAAGCATGGATACTATGTTGTCATATTGGATTATCACTGGATTCTCAATTGTGTGCACCAAGAAAGCAGGTGGGGTGAAATGCAGTGCGTATCTTTGCTGGTACCGCACAGATTCTGATACTGTTTGAAAAGCCGCATGCGGCAGGAAGTCGGCTCAATTCCTTAGGGGTGTCGTGGTTGCAGTGCCTGCTTTGCTATCACGCCCAACATGCGGCGAAGTCTCCGGTGGTGGCCCTTGCTCAATGGTAGCGTGCTCGTCCAACCACTGGGTCCTGGGTTCAACAAATCTAATGCCTTGCAAACAGTGCATATTTCTTTGACTTAATTTCTCCTCATCAGGTTATACTTTCTGCAATCAGTATGCACAATCTTGCACTGCAGGTGAAGCCTCGAAACTGTTCAACAGTTTCAGTTTTCTAGTTATTATTATTCTTCTGAAGAAGTAAAGGCTTATTACTCAGAAACTAATAAAGGCAGGACTTTTACACTTCAAGGTCACATAGACGGCTAGAGCGCACTTTGAACGGCATAAATTTCATGACCAAATTTCGTGACGCTTCTGCGTAAGTCACAAAATAAAAAACAAATTTAAGAGCACGGTTTCAGGAAACTGGGCAGAGATAATTCCATGGGAATTTTTCTCAAGATACCTTAGACAAATACGCAGTGCAGAAAGGAGTTTGAGCCAAATGGTGAGCCTGCTGACTGAACTATGAATTCTTGAAAAAAAGTAGTTCGAAATTTTCATGAAATTTTTTTTGAAAACCATAGAAGGAATAATTATATTGACTTGCCATTTCATACTTTTATAGTCCTACCCTAGTACAACTATCATGCAAAAAATGAGCCCATTTGGTAAAGTGGTCTAGGTGGTACAGGGGTCCAAAGTTGCGATTTTTGACTGCTTATATCTCGGCTCCATATTGAGATACAGGAATCTCATAGACATATTTAGAATCCTTGAAATGTTCTCTTTTCAGATATATATAGCAACATGCTCTAGGTCGTTCCGTTTGGAAAAGCGTCAGACATTGAAACTTTTTTGTCACTTTTTGAAATTCAAAAAATGAAAAAATCCAAAAAACACTAGAAGAAATGCTTGGATTCTCACCATTTTTTTTACAGATATGTCCTCTAGGGAGTACTATGTAAATGTAAAAGGGCAAGGGCTTTGATCAAAAGGCTTAGGCCCTAGAATTTTTTTTCAGTACAAATTTCAATAATTTTTAACTTGAGTTCTATTCAACCAAATTTCATGCAACTGGTGTCATTATGTAGAGAAAAATCAGGACTTTACATAGAATACCATGTCTATTCACCAACCTTTACCAGTTTTGAACTTGGAGTCAAAATTCTCTTTCCCATGTTATCCAATGGGGAGACCTACCAACCCTGAACTGCTGAGTCAGCAATTTTTACAATGAATGTTAGGAAGTTTACGTGCATCGCCCCAAAAAAGCAGGAAGGAAGTTTTCAATTTCATTCATATTTTGCACATATATGTACTCTGGGTAGTACTACATTACTGTAAAAGGGCAATTACCTGCATCAAACAGCTTAGGTCCTAGAATTTTTTTTATCACTCATAAAGCCTGAATTGCTGACCTACCTACCTCCCAGAACCCTGGACCGCTGAGTCAGCAATTTTTACAATGAATGTAAGTAAATTTATGTTTCTCGCCCCAAAAAAGCAGGAAGAAAGTCTTCAATTTCTTTCATATTTTGCACATATATGTCCTCTGGGTAGTACTACATTACTGTAATAGGGCAATTACCTTCATCAAATAGCTTAGGTCCTAAATTTTTTTTATCACTCTTAAAGCCTGAATTGCTTACTCAGACCAAAATGTTGTTGATAGATTGAACCAAAAAAAATTCACAGGAGTGTATATACATGTTATACATGTGCTTCACAAATGTGAGTTATTTCAGAATTTTGGTTTACAGGGTCAAGGTCACAGAGTGTCCTATATATGCAATTTTCAGGCGTTTTGAACCTGGGTCCTATACAAGGTACAGCAACCAAAAAAATATTTTCTTAAACCTTTTTTCATTATCTTTCTATTCCTGTATAGCTTGGGAGGTTAGGGCAACTATTTTTGAGGTTTTCAGGTACTTTATTAATTGCAGAAATTCATGGTACTGGACAAAAAAGATAAAAGGAAAGGAAAGTTTATCGTAATTGTCAGGGACAATTGCAAGTCTAGTTATAAACTTTCCGAAGGAAAGTTTATCTTATTATTGTAAGTCTTATTTTTCTTTTTTTTTTTTTTTTTTTTTTTTATTATTATTATTTCTTTATTATAAACTTTCCGAAGGAAAGTTTATCTTATTATTGTACGTCTTATTTTTCTTTTTTTTTTTTTTTTTTTTTATTATTATTTTTTTTTTTTTTATTATTATTATTATTCTTCTGAAGAAGTAAAGGCTTATTACTCAGAAACTAATAAAGAGAGGGCTTTGGCACTTCAAGAGTGCACAGACAGCCAGAGCGCGCTTTGAACAGCACAAATTTTATGACCAAATTTTATGACACTTCTGCGTAATTCACAAAAGAAAAAACAAATTTAAGAGCACGGTTTCAGGAAACTGGGCAGAGATAATTCCATGGGAATTTTTCTCAAGATACCTTAGACAAATACGCAGTGCAGAAAGGAGTTTGAGCCAAATGCTGAGCCTGCTGACTGAACTATGAATTCTTTAAAAAAAGTAGTTCGAAATTTTCATGAAATTTTTTTTGAAAACCATAGAAGGAATAATCATATTGACTTGCCATTTCATACTTTTATAGTCCTACCCTAGTACAACTACCACACAAAAAATGAGCCCATTTGGTAAAGTGGTCTAGGTGGTACAGGGGTCCAAAGTTGCGATTTTTGACTGCTTATATCTCGGCTCCAAATTGAGATACAGGGATGTCAAAGACATATTTAGAATCCTTGAAATGTTCTCTTTTTAGATATGTATAGCAATATGTTCTATGTCTTTCCGTTTGGAAAAGCGTCAGAGAGTGAAAATATTTTGTCACTTTTTGAAATTCAAAAAATGAAAAAATACCAAAAACACTAGAAGAACTGCTTGGATTCTCACCAATTTTTTTACAGATATGTCCTCTAAGGAGTACTATGTAAATGTAAAAGGGCAAGGGCTTTGATCAAAAGGCTTAGGCCCTAGAATTTTTTTTCAGTACAAATTTCAATAATTTTTAACTTGAGTTCTTTTCAACCAAATTTCATGCAACTGGTGTCATTATGTAGAGAAAAATCAGGACTTTACAAAGAATACCATGTCTATTCACCAACCTTTACCAGTTTCGAACTTGGAGCCAAAATTCTCTTTCCCATGTTATCCAATGGGAAGACCTACCAACCCTGAACCGCTGAGTCAGCAATTTTTACAATGAATGTTAGGAAGTTTACGTGCATCACCCCAAAAAAGCAGGAAGAAAGTCTTCAATTGCATTCATATTTTGCACATATATGTACTCTGGGTAGTGCTACATTACTGTAAAAGGGCAATTACCTTCATCAAACAGCTTAGGTCCTAGAATTTTTTTTATCACTCATAAAGCCTGAATTGCTGACCTACCTACCTCCCAGTACCCTGGACCGCTGAGTCAGCAATTTTTACAATGAATGTTAGTAAATTTATGTTTCTCGCCCCAAAAAAGCAGGAAGAAAGTCTTCAATTTCATTCATATTTTGCACATATATGTCCTCTGGGTAGTACTACATTACTGTAATAGGGCAATTACCTTCATCAAACAGCTTAGGTCCTAAATTTTTTTTATCACTCTTAAAGCCTGAATTACTTACTCAGACCAAATTGTTGTTGATAGATTGAACCAAAAAAAATTCACAGGAGTGTATATACATGTGCTTCACAAATGTGAGTTATTTCAGAATTTTGGGTTACAGGGTCAAGGTCACAGAGTGTCCTATATATGCAATTTTCAGGCGTTTTGAACCTGGGTCCTATACAAGGTACAGCAACCAAAAAAATATTTTCTTAAACCTTTTTTCATTATCTTTCTATTCCTGCATAGCTTAAGAGGTTAGGGCAACTATTTTCGAGGTTTTCAGGTACTTTATTAATTGCAGAAATTCATGGTACTGGACAAAAAAGATAAAAAGAAAGGAAAGTTTATCGTAATTGTCAGGGACAATTGCAAGTCTAGTTATGAACTTTCCGTAGGAAAGTTCATATTGTTATTGTAAGTCTTATTTTTCTTTTTTTTATTATAAACTTTCCGAAGGAAAGTTTATCTTATTATTGTACGTCTTATTTTTCTTTTTTTTTTTTTTTTTTATTATTCTTTATTATTATTATTATTCTTCTGAAGAAGTAAAGGCTTATTACTCAGAAACTAATAAAGGCAGGACTTTAACCCTTCAAAGTCACATAGACGGCTAGAGCGCACTTTGAACAGCACAAATTTCATGACCAAATTTCGTGAAACTTCTGCGTAATTTACAAAAGAAAAAACAAATTTAAGAGCACGGTTTTAGGAAACTGGGCAGAGATAATTCCATGGGAATTTTTCTCAAGATACCTTAGACAAATACGCAGTGCAGAAAGGAGTTTGAGCCAAATTGTGAGCCTGCTGACTGAACTATGAATTCTTGAAAAAAAGTAATTCGAAATTTTCATGAAATTTTTTTTGAAAACCATAGAAGGAATAATGATATTGACTTGCAATTTCACACTTTTATAGTCCTACCCTAGGACAACTACCATGCCAAAAATGAGCCCATTTGGTAAAGTGGTCTAGGTGGTACAGGGGTCCAAAGTTGCATTTTTTGACTGCTTATATCTCGGCTCCAAAGTGAGATACAGGAATCTCAAAAACATATTTAGAATCCTTGAAATGTTCTCTTTTTAGATATGTCTAGCAATATGTTCTAGGTCTTTCCGTTTGGAAAAGCGTCAGACATTGAAAATTTTTTGTCACTTTTTGAAATTCAAAAAATGAAAAAATACCAAAAACACTAGAAGAACTGCTTGGATTCTCACCATTTTTTTTACAGATATGTCCTCTAAGGAGTACTATGATAATGTAAAAGGGCAAGGGCTTTGATCAAAAGGCTTAGGCCCTAGAATTTTTTTTCAGTACAAATTTCAATAATTTTTAACTTGAGTTCTTTTCAACCAAATTTCATGCAACTGGTGTCATTATGTAGAGAAAAATCAGGACTTTACAAAGAATACCATGTCTATTCACCAACCTTTACCAGTTTCGAACTTGGAGCCAAAATTCTCTTTCCCATGTTATCCAATGGGAAGACCTACCAACCCTGAACCGCTGAGTCAGCAATTTTTACAATGAATGTTAGGAAGTTTACGTGCATCGCCCCAAAAAAGCAGGAAGAAAGTCTTCAATTGCATTCATATTTTGCACATATATGTACTCTGGGTAGTGCTACATTACTGTAAAAGGGCAATTACCTTCATCAAACAGCTTAGGTCCTAGAATTTTTTTATCACTCATAAAGCCTGAATTGCTGACCTACCTACCTCCCAGTACCCTGGACCGCTGGGTCAGCAATTTTTACAATGAATGTTAGTAAATTTATGTTTCTCGCCCCAAAAAAGCAGGAAGAAAGTCTCCAATTTCATTCATATTTTGCACATATATGTCCTCTGGGTAGTACTTCATTACTGTAATAGGGCAATTACCTTCATCAAACAGCTTAGGTCCTAAATTTTTTTTATCACTCTTAAAGCCTGAATTGCTTACTCAGACCAAAATGTTGTTGATAGATTGAACCAAAAAAAATTCACAGGAGTGTATATACATGTGCTTCACAAATGTGAGTTATTTCAGAATTTTGGGTTACAGGGTCAAGGTCACAGAGTGTCCTATATATGCAATTTTCAGGCGTTTTGAACCTGGGTCCTATACAAGGTACAGCAACCAAAAAAATATTTTCTTAAACCTTTTTTCATTATCTTTCTATTCCTGTATAGCTTAAGAGGTTAGGGCAACTATTTTCGAGGTTTTCAGGTACTTTATGAATTGCAGAAATTCATGGTACTGGACAAAAAAGATAAAAGGAAAGGAAAGTTTATCGTAATTGTCAGGGACAATTGCAAGTCTAGTTATTATAAACTTTCCGAAGGAAAGTTTATCTTATTATTGTACGTCTTATTTTTCTTTTTTTTTTTTTTTTTTATTATTCTTTATTATTATTATTATTCTTCTGAAGAAGTAAAGGCTTATTACTCAGAAACTAATAAAGAGAGGGCTTTGGCACTTCAAGAGTGCACAGACAGCCAGAGCGCGCTTTGAACAGCACAAATTTCATGACCAAATTTCGTGACACTTCTGCGTAATTCACAAAAGAAAAAACAAATTTAAGAGCACGGTTTCAGGAAACTGGGCAGAGATAATTCCATGGGAATTTTTCTCAAGATACCTTAGACAAATACGCAGTGCAGAAAGGAGTTTGAGCCAAATTGTGAGCCTGCTGACTGAACTATGAATTCTTTAAAAAAAGTAGTTCGAAATTTTCATGAAATTTTTTTTGAAAACCATAGAAGGAATAATGATATTGACTTGCAATTTCACACTTTTATAGTCCTACCCTAGCACAACTTTCATGCAAAAAATGAGCTCATTTGGTAAAGTGGTCTAGGTGGTACAGGGGTCCAAAGTTGCATTTTTTGACTGCTTATATTTCGGCTCCAAATTGAGATACATGAATCTCAAAGACATATTTAGAATCCTTGAAATGTTCTCTTTTTAGGAATGTATAGTAATATGCTCTAGGTACTTCCGTTTGGAAAAGCGTCAGACATTGAAAATCTTTTGTCACTTTTTGATTTTCTCAAAATGAAAAAGTCTTAAAAACACTAGAAGAACTGCTTGGATTCTCACCATTTTTTTTACAGATATGTCCTCTAAGGAGTACTATGTAAATGTCAAAGGGCAAGGGCTTTGCTTAAAAACCCTAGGCCCTGGAATTTTTTTCATTCCAAATTTCAATAATTTTTAACTCCATTTCTATTCAACCAAATTTCATGCAACTGGTGTCATTATGTAGAGAAAAATTAGGCCTTTACCTAGGATAAAATGTCTATTCACCAACCTTTACCAGTTTCGAACTTGGAGCCAAAATTCTCTTTCCCATGTTATCCAATGGGAAGACCTACCAACCCTGAAGCGCTGAGTCAGCAATTTTTACAATGAATGTTAGGAAGTTTATGTGCATCACCCCAAAAAAGCAGGAAGAAAGTCTTCAATTTCATTTATATTTTGCACATATATGTACTCTGTGTAGTACTACATTACTTTAAAAGGGCAATTACTTTCATCAAACAGCTTAGGTCCTAGAATTTTTTTATCACTGAATTGCTGACCTACCTACCTCCCAGAACCCTGGACCGCTGAGTCAGCAATTTTTACAATGAATGTTAGCAGGTTTACGTGTTTTGCCCCAAAAACAGTAGGAAAGACTTTTTCAATTTTCTTCATACTTTTCACACATATGTCCTCTAGGGAGTACTATGTAAATGTAGAAGGGCAAGGGCCTTGATTAAACACCTTAGGCCCTGGAATTTTTTTTCAGTCCAAATTTCAATAATTTTTAACTCCAGTTCTATTCAACCAAATTTCATCCAACTGGTGTCATTATGCAGAGAAAAATTAGGAGATTACATAGGACACCTTGTCTATTCACCAACCTTAATTAGTTTTGAAACTTGAGGCAAAATTCTCTTTCCCATGTTATCCAATGGGGAGACCTACCTACCTACCTCCCTGGACGGCTGAGTCAGCAATTTTTACAATGAATGTTAGTAAATTTATGTTTCTCGCCCCAAAAAAGCAGGAAGAAAGTCTTCAATTTCATTCATATTTTGCACATATATGTCCTCTGGGTAGTACTACATTACCGTAATAGGGCAATTACCTTCATCAAACAGCTTAGGTCCTAAAATTTTTTTATCACTCTTAAAGCCTGAATTGCTTACTAAGACCAAAATGTTGTTGATAGATTGAACCAAAAAAATTCACAGGAGTGTATATACATGTGCTTTACAAATGTGAGTTATTTCAGAATTTTGGGTTACAGGGTCAAGGTCACAGCGTGTCCTATATATGCAATTTTCAGGCGTTTTGAACCTGGGTCCTATGAAGAGTACAGCTTTCTGAAAAACATTTTTTGAAAGGTCATCACCATTACAGTTGTCTGTTCATTTATGAATAGTCTCAGAGGATAAGACAGTGATTTCTTAGGATTTAGTGCCTTAATAAATTGTTGTCATTGTGAAAAATCATAACGCTTCAGGAATGATCAGAGCACAAATACTACCGGCTTCTTTGTTAGGTTATTTGTAGTATTTATATGAGAAAGAAAAAGGTTATGAAAGTTAAAGGAAAGGAAAGTTTATCGTAATTGTCAGGGACAATTGCAAGTCTAGTTATTATTATTCTTCTGAAGAAGTAAAGGCTTATTACTCAGAAACTAATAAAGAGAGGGCTTTGGCACTTCAAGAGTACACAGACAGCCAGAGCGCGCTTTGAACAGCACAAATTTCATGACCAAATTTCATTACACTTCTGCGTAATTCACAAAAGAAAAAACAAATTTAAGAGCACGGTTTCAGGAAACTGGGCAGAGATAATTCCATGGGAATTTTTCTCAAGATACCTTAGACAAATACGCAGTGCAGAAAGGAGTTTGAGCCAAATGGTGAGCCTGCTGACTGAACTATGAATTCTTTAAAAAAAGTAGTTCGAAATTTTCATGAAATTTTTTTTGAAAACCATAGAAGGAATAATCATATTGACTTGCCATTTCATACTTTTATAGTCCTACCCTAGTACAACTATCATGCAAAAAATGAGCCCATTTGGTAAAGTGGTCTAGGTGGTACAGGGGTCCAAAGTTGCGATATTTGACTGCTTATATCTCGGCTCCAAATTGAGATACAGGGATGTCAAAGACATATTTAGAATCCTTGAAATGTTCTCTTTTCAGGAATATATAGCAACATGCTCTAGGTCGTTTAGTTTGGAAAGGCGTCAGACATTGAAAATTTTTTGTCACTTTTTGATGTTCAAAAAACTAAAAAGTCCCAAAAACTCTAGAAGCATTGCTTGGACTCTCACAATTTTTTTTACAGATATGTCCTCTAAGTAGTACTACATGCATGTAAAAGGGAAAGGTCCTTGATCGAAAAGGTTAGGCCCTAGAATTTTTTTTCAGTCCAAATTTCAATAATTTTTAACTCCAGTTCTATTCATTCAATTTTCATGCAACTGGCGTCATTATGTAGAGAAAAATTAGGCCTTTACATAGGATACAATGTCTATTCACCAACCTTAACCAGTTTCGAACCTGGAGCCAAAATTCTCTTTCCCATGTTATCCAATGGGGAGACCTACCTACCTACCTCCCTGAAACCGCTGAGTCAGCAATTTTTACAATCAATGTTAGCAAATTTATGTTTCTCGCCCCAAAAAAGCAGGAAGAAAGTCTTCAATTTCATTCATATTTTGCACATATATGTCCTCTGGGTAGTACTACATGACTGTAAAAGGGCAATTACCTTCATCAAAAAGCTTATGCCCGAGAATTTTTTTATCACTCATAAAGCCTAAATTGCTTACTCAGACCAAAATGTTGATAGATTGAACCAAAAAAATTCACAGGAATGTATATACATGTGCTTCACAAATTTGAATTATTTCAGAATTTTGGGTCACAGGGTCAAGGTCACAGAGTGTCCTATATATGCAATTTTCAGGCGTTTTGAACCTGGGTCCTATACAAGGTACAGACACCAAAAAAATATGTTCATAAACCTGATTTTATGATCTTTCAATTCCTGTACAGCTTGAGAAGCTAGGGCAGTTATTTTAAGGGTTTTCAGGGACTTAATAACTTGTTCTTTTTGGAAATTGCATAAAAGAATCTTTAAAATGTCATTATTACAGTATTTATATGAGAAAGAAAGAGATTATGAAAGATTAAAGGAAAGTTTATCGTAATTGTCAGGGACAATTGCAAGTCTAGTTATGAACTTTCCGTAGGAAAGTTCATATTGTTATTGTAAGTCTTATTTTTCTTTTTTTATGAACTTTCCGTAGGAAAGTTCATATTGTTATTGTAATTTATTATTATTATTCTTCTGAAGAAGTAAAGGCTTATTACTCAGAAACTAATAAAGAGAGGGCTTTGGCACTTCAAGAGTACACAGACAGCCAGAGCGCGCTTTGAACAGCACAAATTTCATGACCAAATTTCATGACACTTCTGCGTAATTCACAAAAGAAAAAACAAATTTAAGAGCACGGTTTCAGGAAACTGGGCAGAGATAATTCCATGGGAATTTTTCTCAAGATACCTTAGACAAATACGCAGTGCAGAAAGGAGTTTGAGCCAAATGGTGAGCCTGCTGACTGAACTATGAATTCTTGAAAAAAAGTAGTTCGAAATTTTCATGAAATTTTTTTTGAAAACCATAGAAGGAATAATCATATTGACTTGCCATTTCATACTTTTATAGTCCTACCCTAGTACAACTATCATGCAAAAAATGAGCCCATTTGGTAAAGTGGTCTAGGTGGTACAGGGGTCCAAAGTTGCGATATTTGACTGCTTATATCTCGGCTCCAAATTGAGATACAGAGATGTCAAAGACATATTTAGAATCCTTGAAATGTTGTCTTTTCAGGAATATATAGCAATATGCTCTAGGTCGTTTTGTTTGGAAAAGCGTCAGACATTGAAAATTTTTTGTCACTTTTTGATGTTCAAAAAACTAAAAAGTCCCAAAAACTCTAGAAGCATTGCTTGGATTCTGACAATTTTTTTTACAGATATGTCCTCTAAGTAGTACTACATGCATGTAAAAGGGAAAGGTCCTTGATCGAAAAGGTTAGGCCCTAGAATTTTTTTTCAGTCCAAATTTCAATAATTTTTAACTCCAGTTCTATTCATTCAATTTTCATGCAACTGGCGTCATTATGTAGAGAAAAATTAGGCCTTTACATAGGATACAATGTCTATTCACCAACCTTAACCAGTTTCGAACCTGGAGCCAAAATTCTCTTTCCCATGTTATCCAATGGGCAGACCTACCTACCTACCTCCCTGAAACCGCTGAGTCAGCAATTTTTACAATGAATGTTAGCAAATTTATGTTTCTCGCCCCAAAAAAGCAGGAAGAAAGTCTTCAATTTCATTCATATTTTGCACATATATGTCCTCTGGGTAGTACTACATGACTGTAAAAGGGCAATTACCTTCATCAAAAAACTAATGCCCTAGAATTTTTTTATCACTCATAAAGCCTAAATTGCTTACTTAGACCAAAATGTTGTTGATAGATTGAACCAAAAAAATTCACAGGAGTATATATTCATGTGCTTCACAAATGTGAATTATTTCAGAATTCTAGGTCACAGGGTCAAGGTCACAGAGTGTCCTATATATGCAATTTTCAGGCATTTTGAACCTGAGTCCTATACAAGATACAGAAACCAAAAAAATATGTTCTTAAACCTTTTTTCATTATCTTTCTATTCCTGTATAGCTTGAGAGGTTAGGGCAATTATTTTTGAGGTTTTCAGGTACTTTATTAATTGCTCTATTGGAAATTGAATAAAAAATCTTTAAAAAGCCAAAACCCACAATTCTTTATTGGATCAGTCCCAAAAAATGTACTAGTGTGTATATATGACTGAGAAAAAAAAAAAAATTTCAGAAATTTAGATCAAAGGGTCAAGGTTACAGTTTTTCCTACATATGTAGTTTTCATGCATTTTGAACTCAGGCCCAATGCAGAGTACATAAATCCTATATATATATTTTGAAAGCTTAGTGCTGGTGTGTGTTCATCTTATGAATAGTTTAAGACAATAAGGCACCATAGTGGGCACCCCCATGGTACGGCCCAATCGCACTCTGAACGGCACAAATTTCATGACCTTATTTCATGACACTTCTGCGCATTTCAGGGAATACAAAAAAACTTTTCTTCACGGTTCCAAGAAACTGGCCAGAGATAATGGCATGAAATTTTTTTTCAACAGACCTTGGAGACTTCTCCAGTGCAGAAATTAATGGTACTGGACAAGAAAGATAAAAGGAAAGGAAAGTTCATCGTAATTGTCAGGGACAATTGCAAGTCTAGTTATGAACTTTCCGTAGGAAAGTTCATATTGTTATTGTAAGTCTTATTTTTCTTTTTTTTTTTTTTTTTTATTCTTTATTATTATTATTATTCTTCTGAAGAAGTAAAGGCTTATTACTCAGAAACTAATAAAGAGAGGGCTTTGGCACTTCAAGAGTGCACAGACAGCCAGAGCGCGCTTTGAACAGCACAAATTTCATGACCAAATTTCGTGACACTTCTGCGTAATTCACAAAAGAAAAAACAAATTTAAGAGCACGGTTTCAGGAAACTGGGCAGAGATAATTCCATGGGAATTTTTCTCAAGATACCTTAGACAAATACGCAGTGCAGAAAGGAGTTTGAGCCAAATTGTGAGCCTGCTGACTGAACTATGAATTCTTTAAAAAAAGTAGTTCGAAATTTTCATGAAATTTTTTTTGAAAACCATAGAAGGAATAATGATATTGACTTGCAATTTCACACTTTTATAGTCCTACCCTAGCACAACTTTCATGCAAAAAATGAGCTCATTTGGTAAAGTGGTCTAGGTGGTACAGGGGTCCAAAGTTGCATTTTTTGACTGCTTATATCTCGGCTCCAAATTGAGATACATGAATCTCAAAGACATATTTAGAATCCTTGAAATGTTCTCTTTTTAGGAATGTATAGTAATATGCTCTAGGTACTTCCGTTTGGAAAAGCGTCAGACATTGAAAATTTTTTGTCACTTTTTGATTTTCTCAAAATGAAAAAGTCTTAAAAACACTAGAAGAACTGCTTGGATTCTCACCATTTTTTTTACAGATATGTCCTCTAAGGAGTACTATGTAAATGTCAAAGGGCAAGGGCTTTGCTTAAAAACCCTAGGCCCTGGAATTTTTTTCATTCCAAATTTCAATAATTTTTAACTCCATTTCTATTCAACCAAATTTCATGCAACTGGTGTCATTATGTAGAGAAAAATTAGGCCTTTACCTAGGATAAAATGTCTATTCACCAACCTTTACCAGTTTCGAACTTGGAGCCAAAATTCTCTTTCCCATGTTATCCAATGGGAAGACCTACCAACCCTGAAGCGCTGAGTCAGCAATTTTTACAATGAATGTTAGGAAGTTTATGTGCATCACCCCAAAAAAGCAGGAAGAAAGTCTTCAATTTCATTTATATTTTGCACATATATGTACTCTGTGTAGTACTACATTACTGTAAAAGGGCAATTACTTTCATCAAACAGCTTAGGTCCTAGAATTTTTTTATCACTGAATTGCTGACCTACCTACCTCCCAGAACCCTGGACCGCTGAGTCAGCAATTTTTACAATGAATGTTAGCAGGTTTACGTGTTTTGCCCCAAAAACAGTAGGAAAGACTTTTTCAATTTTCTTCATACTTTTCACACATATGTCCTCTAGGGAGTACTATGTAAATGTAGAAGGGCAAGGGCCTTGATTAAACACCTTAGGCCCTGGAATTTTTTTTCAGTCCAAATTTCAATAATTTTTAACTCCAGTTCTATTCAACCAAATTTCATCCAACTGGTGTCATTATGCAGAGAAAAATTAGGAGATTACATAGGACACCTTGTCTATTCACCAACCTTAATTAGTTTTGAAACTTGAGGCAAAATTCTCTTTCCCATGTTATCCAATGGGGAGACCTACCTACCTACCTCCCTGGACGGCTGAGTCAGCAATTTTTACAATGAATGTTAGTAAATTTATGTTTCTCGCCCCAAAAAAGCAGGAAGAAAGTTTTCAATTTCATTCATATTTTGCACATATATGTCCTCTGGGTAGTACTACATTACCGTAATAGGGCAATTACCTTCATCAAACAGCTTAGGTCCTAAAATTTTTTTATCACTCTTAAAGCCTGAATTGCTTACTAAGACCAAAATGTTGTTGATAGATTGAACCAAAAAAATTCACAGGAGTGTATATACATGTGCTTTACAAATGTGAGTTATTTCAGAATTTTGGGTTACAGGGTCAAGGTCACAGCGTGTCCTATATATGCAATTTTCAGGCGTTTTGAACCTGGGTCCTATGAAGAGTACAGCTTTCTGAAAAACATTTTTTGAAAGGTCATCACCATTACAGTTGTCTGTTCATTTATGAATAGTCTCAGAGGATAAGACAGTGATTTCTTAGGATTTAGTGCCTTAATAAATTGTTGTCATTGTGAAAAATCATAACGCTTCAGGAATGATCAGAGCACAAATACTACCGGCTTCTTTGTTAGGTTATTTGTAGTATTTATATGAGAAAGAAAAAGGTTATGAAAGTTAAAGGAAAGGAAAGTTTATCGTAATTGTCAGGGACAATTGCAAGTCTAGTTATTATTATTATTCTTCTGAAGAAGTAAAGGCTTATTACTCAGAAACTAATAAAGAGAGGGCTTTGGCACTTCAAGAGTACACAGACAGCCAGAGCGCGCTTTGAACAGCACAAATTTCATGACCAAATTTCATTACACTTCTGCGTAATTCACAAAAGAAAAAACAAATTTAAGAGCACGGTTTCAGGAAACTGGGCAGAGATAATTCCATGGGAATTTTTCTCAAGATACCTTGGACAAATACGCAGTGCAGAAAGGAGTTTGAGCCAAATGGTGAGCCTGCTGACTGAACTATGAATTCTTTAAAAAAAGTAGTTCGAAATTTTCATGAAATTTTTTTTGAAAACCATAGAAGGAATAATCATATTGACTTGCCATTTCATACTTTTATAGTCCTACCCTAGTACAACTATCATGCAAAAAATGAGCCCATTTGGTAAAGTGGTCTAGGTGGTACAGGGGTCCAAAGTTGCGATATTTGACTGCTTATATCTCGGCTCCAAATTGAGATACAGGGATGTCAAAGACATATTTAGAATCCTTGAAATGTTCTCTTTTCAGGAATATATAGCAACATGCTCTAGGTCGTTTAGTTTGGAAAGGCGTCAGACATTGAAAATTTTTTGTCACTTTTTGATGTTCAAAAAACTAAAAAGTCCCAAAAACTCTAGAAGCATTGCTTGGACTCTCACAATTTTTTTTACAGATATGTCCTCTAAGTAGTACTACATGCATGTAAAAGGGAAAGGTCCTTGATCGAAAAGGTTAGGCCCTAGAATTTTTTTTCAGTCCAAATTTCAATAATTTTTAACTCCAGTTCTATTCATTCAATTTTCATGCAACTGGCGTCATTATGTAGAGAAAAATTAGGCCTTTACATAGGATACAATGTCTATTCACCAACCTTAACCAGTTTCGAACCTGGAGCCAAAATTCTCTTTCCCATGTTATCCAATGGGGAGACCTACCTACCTACCTCCCTGAAACCGCTGAGTCAGCAATTTTTACAATGAATGTTAGCAAATTTATGTTTCTCGCCCCAAAAAAGCAGGAAGAAAGTCTTCAATTTCATTCATATTTTGCACATATATGTCCTCTGGGTAGTACTACATGACTGTAAAAGGGCAATTACCTTCATCAAAAAGCTTATGCCCGAGAATTTTTTTATCACTCATAAAGCCTAAATTGCTTACTCAGACCAAAATGTTGATAGATTGAACCAAAAAAATTCACAGGAATGTATATACATGTGCTTCACAAATTTGAATTATTTCAGAATTTTGGGTCACAGGGTCAAGGTCACAGAGTGTCCTATATATGCAATTTTCAGGCGTTTTGAACCTGGGTCCTATACAAGGTACAGACACCAAAAAAATATGTTCATCAACCTGATTTTATGATCTTTCAATTCCTGTACAGCTTGAGAAGCTAGGGCAGTTATTTTAAGGGTTTTCAGGGACTTAATAACTTGTTCTTTTTGGAAATTGCATAAAAGAATCTTTAAAATGTCATTATTAAAGTATTTATATGAGAAAGAAAGAGATTATGAAAGATTAAAGGAAAGTTTATCGTAATTGTCAGGGACAATTGCAAGTCTAGTTATTATTATTATTCTTCTGAAGAAGTAAAGGCTTATTACTCAGAAACTAATAAAGGCAGGGCTTTGGCACTTCAAGGTCACATAGACAGCCAGAGCGCGCTTTGAAAGGCATAAATTTCATGACCAAATTTCGTGACGCTTCTGCGTAATTCACAAAATAAAAAATAAATTTAAGGGCACGGTTTCAAGAAACTGGGCAGAGATAATGGCATGAGATTGATTTTTTTTCAAGATACCTTAGACAAATACGCAGTGCAGAAAGGAGTTTGAGCCAAATTGTGAGCCTGCTGACTGAGCCATGAATTTTTGAAAAAAAGTTATTCGAAATTTTCATGAAATTTTTTTTGAAAACCATAGAAGGAATAATGATATTGACTTGCAATTTCACACTTTTATAGTCCTACCCTAGCACAACTTTCATGCAAAAAATGAGCCCATTTGGTAAAGTGGTCTAGGTGGTACAGGGGTCCAAAGTTGCATTTTTTGACTGCTTATATCTCAGCTCCAAATTGAGATACAGGAATCTCAAAGACATATTTAGAATCCTTGAAATGTTCTCTTTTCAGGAATGTATAGTAATATGCTCTAGGTAGTTCCGTTTGGAAAAGCGTCAGACATTGAAAATATTTTGTCACTTTTTGATTTTCTCAAAATGAAAAAGTCTAAAAAACAGTAGAAGAACTGCTTGGATTCTCACCATTTTTTTTACAGATATGTCCTCTAAGGAGTACTATGTAAATTTTAAAGGGCAAGGGCTTTGCTTAAAAACCCTAGGCCCTGGAATTTTTTTCATTCCAAATTTCAATAATTTTTAACTCCATTTCTATTCAACCAAATTTCATGCAACTGGTGTCATTATGTAGAGAAAAATTAGGCCTTTACATAGGATACAATGTCTATTCACCAACCTTTACCAGTTTCGAACTTGGAGCCAAAATTCTCTTTCCCATGTTATCCAATGGGGAGACCTAACAACCCTGAAGCGCTGAGTCAGCAATTTTTACAATGAATGTTAGGAAGTTTATGTGCATCGCCCCAAAAAAGCAGGAAGAAAGTCTTCAATTTCATTTATATTTTGCACATATATGTCCTCTGGGTAGTACTACATTATTGTAAAAGGGCAATTACTTTCATCAAACAGCTTAGGCCCTAGAATTTTTTTATCACTGAATTGCTGACCTACCTACCTCCCAGAACCCTGGACCGCTGAGTCAGCAATTTTTACAATGAATGTAAGCAGGTTTACGTGTTTTGCCCCAAAAACAATAGGAAAGACTTTTTCAATTTTCTTCATACTTTTCACGCATATGTCCTCTAGGGAGTACTATGTAAATGTAGAAGGGCAAGGGCCTTGATTAAACACCTTAGGCCCTGGAATTTTTTTTCAGTCCAAATTTCAATAATTTTTAACTCCAGTTCTATTCAACCAAATTTCATCCAACTGGTGTCATTATGCAGAGAAAAATTAGGAGATTACATAGGACACCTTGTCTATTCACCAACCTTAATTAGTTTTGAAACTTGAGGCAAAATTCTCTTTCCCATGTTATCCAATGGGGAGACCTACCTACCTACCTCCCTGGACGGCTGAGTCAGCAATTTTTACAATGAATGTTAGTAAATTTATGTTTCTCGCCCCAAAAAAGCAGGAAGAAAGTCTTCAATTTCATTCATATTTTGCACATATATGTCCTCTGGGTAGTACTACATTACCGTAATAGGGCAATTACCTTCATCAAACAGCTTAGGTCCTAAAATTTTTTTATCACTCTTAAAGCCTGAATTGCTTACTAAGACCAAAATGTTGTTGATAGATTGAACCAAAAAAATTCACAGGAGTGTATATACATGTGCTTTACAAATGTGAGTTATTTCAGAATTTTGGGTTACAGGGTCAAGGTCACAGCGTGTCCTATATATGCAATTTTCAGGCGTTTTGAACCTGGGTCCTATGAAGAGTACAGCTTTCTGAAAAACATTTTTTGAAAGGTCATCACCATTACAGTTGTCTGTTCATTTATGAATAGTCTCAGAGGATAAGACAGTGATTTCTTAGGATTTAGTGCCTTAATAAATTGTTGTCATTGTGAAAAATCATAACGCTTCAGGAATGATCAGAGCACAAATACTACCGGCTTCTTTGTTAGGTTATTTGTAGTATTTATATGAGAAAGAAAAAGGTTATGAAAGTTAAAGGAAAGGAAAGTTTATCGTAATTGTCAGGGACAATTGCAAGTCTAGTTATTATTATTCTTCTGAAGAAGTAAAGGCTTATTACTCAGAAACTAATAAAGAGAGGGCTTTGGCACTTCAAGAGTACACAGACAGCCAGAGCGCGCTTTGAACAGCACAAATTTCATGACCAAATTTCATTACACTTCTGCGTAATTCACAAAAGAAAAAACAAATTTAAGAGCACGGTTTCAGGAAACTGGGCAGAGATAATTCCATGGGAATTTTTCTCAAGATACCTTAGACAAATACGCAGTGCAGAAAGGAGTTTGAGCCAAATGGTGAGCCTGCTGACTGAACTATGAATTCTTTAAAAAAAGTAGTTCGAAATTTTCATGAAATTTTTTTTGAAAACCATAGAAGGAATAATCATATTGACTTGCCATTTCATACTTTTATAGTCCTACCCTAGTACAACTATCATGCAAAAAATGAGCCCATTTGGTAAAGTGGTCTAGGTGGTACAGAGGTCCAAAGTTGCGATATTTGACTGCTTATATCTCGGCTCCAAATTGAGATACAGGGATGTCAAAGACATATTTAGAATCCTTGAAATGTTCTCTTTTCAGGAATATATAGCAACATGCTCTAGGTCGTTTAGTTTGGAAAGGCGTCAGACATTGAAAATTTTTTGTCACTTTTTGATGTTCAAAAAACTAAAAAGTCCCAAAAACTCTAGAAGCATTGCTTGGACTCTCACAATTTTTTTTACAGATATGTCCTCTAAGTAGTACTACATGCATGTAAAAGGGAAAGGTCCTTGATCGAAAAGGTTAGGCCCTAGAATTTTTTTTCAGTCCAAATTTCAATAATTTTTAACTCCAGTTCTATTCATTCAATTTTCATGCAACTGGCGTCATTATGTAGAGAAAAATTAGGCCTTTACATAGGATACAATGTCTATTCACCAACCTTAACCAGTTTCGAACCTGGAGCCAAAATTCTCTTTCCCATGTTATCCAATGGGGAGACCTACCTACCTACCTCCCTGAAACCGCTGAGTCAGCAATTTTTACAATCAATGTTAGCAAATTTATGTTTCTCGCC
The DNA here is from genome assembly GCA_932294295.1 of Alitta virens. Classification (NCBI taxonomy): domain Eukaryota; kingdom Metazoa; phylum Annelida; class Polychaeta; order Phyllodocida; family Nereididae; genus Alitta; species Alitta virens. The sequence goes on along the minus strand of OW028578.1, from coordinate 20,817,980 downwards.
CCAAAAAAGCAGGAAGAAAGTCTTCAATTTCATTCATATTTTGCACATATATGTCCTCTGGGTAGTACTACATGACTGTAAAAGGGCAATTACCTTCATCAAAAAGCTTATGCCCGAGAATTTTTTTATCACTCATAAAGCCTAAATTGCTTACTCAGACCAAAATGTTGATAGATTGAACCAAAAAAATTCACAGGAATGTATATACATGTGCTTCACAAATTTGAATTATTTCAGAATTTTGGGTCACAGGGTCAAGGTCACAGAGTGTCCTATATATGCAATTTTCAGGCGTTTTGAACCTGGGTCCTATACAAGGTACAGACACCAAAAAAATATGTTCATAAACCTGATTTTATGATCTTTCAATTCCTGTACAGCTTGAGAAGCTAGGGCAGTTATTTTAAGGGTTTTCAGGGACTTAATAACTTGTTCTTTTTGGAAATTGCATAAAAGAATCTTTAAAATGTCATTATTACAGTATTTATATGAGAAAGAAAGAGATTATGAAAGATTAAAGGAAAGTTTATCGTAATTGTCAGGGACAATTGCAAGTCTAGTTATTATTATTATTCTTCTGAAGAAGTAAAGGCTTATTACTCAGAAACTAATAAAGGCAGGGCTTTGGCACTTCAAGGTCACATAGACAGCCAGAGCGCGCTTTGAAAGGCATAAATTTCATGACCAAATTTCGTGACGCTTCTGCGTAATTCACAAAATAAAAAATAAATTTAAGGGCACGGTTTCAAGAAACTGGGCAGAGATAATGGCATGAGATTTTTTTTCAAGATACCTTAGACAAATACGCAGTGCAGAAAGGAGTTTGAGCCAAATTGTGAGCCTGCTGACTGAGCCATGAATTTTTGAAAAAAAGTTATTCGAAATTTTCATGAAATTTTTTTTGAAAACCATAGAAGGAATAATGATATTGACTTGCAATTTCACACTTTTATAGTCCTACCCTAGCACAACTTTCATGCAAAAAATGAGCCCATTTGGTAAAGTGGTCTAGGTGGTACAGGGGTCCAAAGTTGCATTTTTTGACTGCTTATATCTCAGCTCCAAATTGAGATACAGGAATCTCAAAGACATATTTAGAATCCTTGAAATGTTCTCTTTTCAGGAATGTATAGTAATATGCTCTAGGTAGTTCCGTTTGGAAAAGCGTCAGACATTGAAAATATTTTGTCACTTTTTGATTTTCTCAAAATGAAAAAGTCTAAAAAACAGTAGAAGAACTGCTTGGATTCTCACCATTTTTTTTACAGATATGTCCTCTAAGGAGTACTATGTAAATTTTAAAGGGCAAGGGCTTTGCTTAAAAACCCTAGGCCCTGGAATTTTTTTCATTCCAAATTTCAATAATTTTTAACTCCATTTCTATTCAACCAAATTTCATGCAACTGGTGTCATTATGTAGAGAAAAATTAGGCCTTTACATAGGATACAATGTCTATTCACCAACCTTTACCAGTTTCGAACTTGGAGCCAAAATTCTCTTTCCCATGTTATCCAATGGGGAGACCTAACAACCCTGAAGCGCTGAGTCAGCAATTTTTACAATGAATGTTAGGAAGTTTATGTGCATCGCCCCAAAAAAGCAGGAAGAAAGTCTTCAATTTCATTTATATTTTGCACATATATGTCCTCTGGGTAGTACTACATTATTGTAAAAGGGCAATTACTTTCATCAAACAGCTTAGGCCCTAGAATTTTTTTATCACTGAATTGCTGACCTACCTACCTCCCAGAACCCTGGACCGCTGAGTCAGCAATTTTTACAATGAATGTAAGCAGGTTTACGTGTTTTGCCCCAAAAACAATAGGAAAGACTTTTTCAATTTTCTTCATACTTTTCACGCATATGTCCTCTAGGGAGTACTATGTAAATGTAGAAGGGCAAGGGCCTTGATTAAACACCTTAGGCCCTGGAATTTGTTTTCAATCCAAATTTCAATAATTTTTAACTCCAGTTCTATTCAACCAAATTTCATCCAACTGGTGTCATTATGCAGAGAAAAATTAGGAGATTACATAGGATACCTTGTCTATTCACCAACCTTAATTAGTTTTGAACCTTGAGGCAATATTCTCTTTCTCATGTTATCCAATGGGGAGACCTACCTACCTACCTCCCTGGATGGCTGAGTTAGCAATTTTTACAATGAATGTTAGTAAATTTATGTTTCTCGCCCCAAAAAAGCAGGAAGAAAGTCTTCAATTTCATTCACATTTTGCACATATATGTCCTCTGGGTAGTACTACATTACTGTAATAGGGCAATTACCTTCATCAAACAGCTTAGGTCCTAAAATTTTTTTATCACTCTTAAAGCCTGAATTGCTTACTAAGACCAAAACTGTTGTTGATAGATTGAACAAAAAAAATTCACAGGAGTGTATATACATCTGCTTCACAAATGTGAATTATTTCAGAATTCTATGTCACAGGGTCAAGGTCACAGAGTGTCCTATATATGCAATTTTCAGGCGTTTTGAACCTGGGTCCTATACAAGGTACAGCAACCAAAAAAATATTTTCTTAAACCTTTTTTCATTATCTTTGTATTCCTGTATAGCTTGAGAGGTTAGGGCAACTATTTTTGAGGTTTTTAGGTACTTTATTAATTGCAGAAATTCATGGTACTGGACAAAAAAGATAAAAGGAAAGGAAAGTTTATCGTAATTGTCAGGGACAATTGCAAGTCTAGTTATTATTATTATTCTTCTGAAGAAGTAAAGGCTTATTACTCAGAAACTAATAAAGACAGGGCTTTGGCACTTCAAGAGTGCACAGATAGCCAGAGCGCGCTTTGAACAGCACAAATTTCATGACCAAATTTCATGACACTTCTGCGTAATTCACAAAAGAAAAAACAAATTTAAGAGCACGGTTTCAGGAAACTGGGCAGAGATAATTCCATGGGAATTTTTCTCAAGATACCTTAGACAAATACGCAGTGCAGAAAGGAGTTTGAGCCAAATGCTGAGCCTGCTGACTGAACTATGAATTCTTTAAAAAAAGTAGTTCGAAATTTTCATGAAAATTTTTTTGAAAACCATAGAAGGAAAAATCATATTGACTTGCAATTTCACACTTGTATAGTCCTACCCTAGTACAACTATCATACAAAAAATGAGCCCATTTGGTAAAGTGGTCTAGGGGGTACAGGGGTCCAAAGTTGCGTTTTTTGACTGCATATATCTCGGCTCCAAATTGAGATACAGGAATCTCAAAGGCATATTTAGAATCCTTGAAATGTTCTCTTTTTAGATATGTATAGCAATATGTTCTAGGTCTTTCCGTTTGGAAAAGCGTCAGACATTGAAAATTTTTTGTCACTTTTTGAAATTCAAAAAATGAAAAAATACCAAAAACACTAGAAGAACTGCTTGGATTCTCACCATTTATTTTACAGATATGTCCTCTAAGGAGTACTATGTAAATGTAAAAGGGCAAGGGCTTTGATCAAAAGGCTTAGGCCCTAGAATTTTTTTTCAGTACAAATTTCAATAATTTTTAACTTGAGTTCTTTTCAACCAAATTTCATGCAACTGGTGTCATTATGTAGAGAAAAATCAGGACTTTACAAAGAATACCATGTCTATTCACCAACCTTTACCAGTTTCGAACTTGGAGCCAAAATTCTCTTTCCCATGTTATCCAATGGGAAGAACTTTTAACCCTGAACCGCTGAGTCAGCAATTTTTACAATGAATGTTAGGAAGTTTACGTGCATCGCCCCAAAAAAGCAGGAAGAAAGTCTTCAATTGCATTCATATTTTGCACATATATGTACTCTGGGTAGTGCTACATTACTGTAAAAGGGCAATTACCTTCATCAAACAGCTTAGGTCCTAGAATTTTTTTATCACTCATAAAGCCTGAATTGCTGACCTACCTACCTCCCAGTACCCTGGACCGCTGAGTCAGCAATTTTTACAATGAATGTTAGTAAATTTATGTTTCTCGCCCCAAAAAAGCAGGAAGAAATTCTTCAATTTCATTCATATTTTGCACATATATGTCCTCTGGGTAGTACTACATTACTGTAATAGGGCAATTGCCTTCATCAAACAGCTTAGGTCCTAAATTTTTTTTATCACTCTTAAAGCCTGAATTGCTTACTCAGACCAAAATGTTGTTGATAGATTGAACCAAAAAAAATTCACAGGAGTGTATATACATGTGCTTCACAAATGTGAGTTATTTCAGAATTTTAGGTTACAGGGTCAAGGTCACAGAGTGTCCTATATATGCAATTTTCAGGCGTTTTGAACCTGGGTCCTATACAAGGTACAGCAACCAAAAAAATATTTCTTAAACCTTTTTTCGTTATCTTTCTATTCCTGTATAGCTTGAGAGGTTAGGGCAACTATTTTCGAGGTTTTCAGGTACTTTATTAATTGCAGAAATTCATGGTACTGGACAAAAAAAGATAAAAGGAAAGGAAAGTTTATCGTAATTGTCAGGGACAATTGCAAGTCTAGTTATTATTATTCTTCTGAAGAAGTAAAGGCTTATTACTCAGAAACTAATAAAGGCAGGGCTTTGGCACTTCAAGGTCACATAGACAGCCAGAGCGCGCTTTGAAAGGCATAAATTTCATGACCAAATTTCGTGACGCTTCTGCGTAATTCACAAAATAAAAAATAAATTTAAGGGCACGGTTTTAAGAAACTAGGCAGAGATAATAGCATGAGATTTTTTTTCAAGATACCTTAGACAAATACGCAGTGCAGAAAGGAGTTTGAGCCAAATTGTGAGCCTGCTGACTGAGCCATGAATTTTTGAAAAAAAGTTATTCTAAATTTTCATGAAATTTTTTTTGAAAACCATAGAAGGAATAATGATATTGACTTGCAATTTCACACTTTTATAGTCCTACCCTAGCACAACTTTCATGCAAAAAATGAGCCCATTTGGTAAAGTGGTCTAGGTGGTACAGGGGTCCAAAATTGCATTTTTTGACTGCTTATATCTCGGCTCCAAATTGAGATACAGGAATCTCAAAGACATATTTAGAATCCTTGAAATGTTCTCTTTTCAGGAATGTATAGTAATATGCTCTAGGTAGTTCCGTTTGGAAAAGCGTCGGACATTGAAAATGTTTTGTCACTTTTTGATTTTCTCAAAATGGAAAAGTCTAAAAAACACTAGAAGAACTGCTTGGATTCTCACCATTTTTTTTACAGATATGTCCTCTAAGGAGTAATATGTAAATTTCAAAGGGCAAGGGCTTTGCTTAAAAACCCTAGGCCCTGGAATTTTTTTCATTCCAAATTTCAATAATTTTTAACTCCATTTCTATTCAACCAAATTTCATGCAACTGGTGTCATTATGTAGAGAAAAATTAGGCCTTTACATAGGATACAATGTCTATTCACCAACCTTAACCAGTTTCGAACCTGGGGCCAAAATTCTCTTTCCCATGTTATCCAATGGGGAGACCTACCTACCTACCTCCCTGAAACCGCTGAGTCAGCAATTTTTACAATCAATGTTAGCAAATTTATGTTTCTCGCCCCAAAAAAGCAGGAAGAAAGTCTTCAATTTCATTCATATTTTGCACATAGATGTCCTCTGGGGAGTACTACATGACTGTAAAAGGGCAATTACCTTCATCAAAAAGCTTATGCCCTAGAATTTTTTTATCACTCATAAAGCCTAAATTGCTTACTCAGACCAAAATGTTGATAGATTGAACCAAAGAAATTCACAGGAGTATATTTTTGCACATAGATGTCCTCTGGGTAGTACTACATGACTGTAAAATGGTAACACCAAAACAATATGTTCTTAAACCTTATTTCATTATCTTTCAATTCCTGTACAGCTTGAGAAGCCAGGGCAATTATGTTGAGGGTTTTCAGGGACTTAACCACTTGCTATTGTTAGAAATTTAAATGAAAATTCTTTAAAATGCCATTCCTCCAAAACGTCTCATTGGATTGGTCCACAAAAATTCATAGAAGTTTATATAAATATGGTAGACAAATGTGAATTATTTAAGAATTTTTAGTCAAATGGTGAAGCTTGCAGAGTGTCATATATGCAATTTGGATGCATTTCAAACTCGGGACCTATGCAGAGTACAGAAATCTGAAAGAAATGTTTTTGAAGGCTTGTTTTTAACTCCATTTCTATTCAACCAAATTTCATGCAACTGGTGTCATTATGTAGAGAAAAATTAGGCCTTTACATAGGATACAATGTCTATTCACCAACCTTTACCAGTTTCGAACTTGGAGCCAAAATTCTCTTTCCCATGTTATCCAATGGGGAGACCTACCAACCCTGAAGCGCTGAGTCAGCAATTTTTACAATGAATGTTAGGAAGTTTATGTGCATCGCCCCAAAAAAGCAGGAAGAAAGTCTTCAATTTCATTTATATTTTGCACATATATGTCCTCTGGGTAGTACTACATTACTGTAAAAGGGCAATTACTTTCATCAAACAGCTTAGGTCCTAGAATTTTTTTATCACTGAATTGCTGACCTACCTACCTCCCAGAACCCTGGACCGCTGAGTCAGCAATTTTTACAATGAATGTAAGCAGGTTTACGTGTTTTGCCCCAAAAACAATAGGAAAGACTTTTTCAATTTTCTTCATACTTTTCACGCATATGTCCTCTAGGGAGTACTATGTAAATGTAGAAGGGCAAGGGCCTTGATTAAACACCTTAGGCCCTGGAATTTTTTTTTCAGTCCAAATTTCAATAATTTTTAACTCCAGTTCTATTCAACCAAATTTCATCCAACTGGTGTCATTATGCAGAGAAAAATTAGGAGATTACATTGGATACCTTGTCTATTCACCAACCTTAATTAGTTTTGAACCTTGAGGCAAAATTCTCTTTCCCATGTTATCCAATGGGGAGACCTACCTACCTACCTCCCTGGACGGCTGAGTCAGCAATTTTTACAATGAATGTTAGTAAATTTATGTTTCTCGCCCCAAAAAAGCAGGAAGAAAGTCTTCAATTTCATTCATATTTTGCACATATATGTCTTCTGGGTAGTACTACATTACTGTGAATTTATGAGAACAATTTGGAGTGAGGACACCCTATTTCGCACCCCCATGATATTGAACAAGTGAGGACACCTAGTGGGCACCCCATGGTATGGCCCAATCGCACTCTGAACGGCACAAATTTCATGACCTTATTTCATGACACCTCTGCGCATTTCAGGGAATAAAAAAAAGCTTTTCTTCACAGTTCCAGGAAACTGGCCAGAGACAATGGCATGAAATTTTTTTTCAAGAGACCTTGGAGACTTCTCCAGTGCAGAAATTAATGGTACTGGACAAGAAAGATAAAAGGAAAGGAAAGTTTATCGTAATTGTCAGGGACAATTGCAAGTCTAGTTATTATTGTCATCACTATCTGTGTCATCTTCTTGAGCTAAGTTTTCACTGTTGCCAATTGCAAGTGCATGAATAACCTCCAACTTACATTCAATAGTTTAAGGTTCATCAGTTACATGTCATGTGTGGTTTTTCGTGATGGCTGGAACATTTTTTGATCTTCCTCTGGGACATCATGATAATTTTGCCCATCATATTCTGACCATTGCCATCTAGACCACGCACCCTGAATGGAAGTGTCCTCGACAATCTCAGATGTACCAGAGTGAAGAAGAGCATCTGTGGCATCTTTGCAAATTGCATGATCTTTTTGGTTTGCCATTCTTCGTTGGATCTCACTTTTGATCCCAGTTATGTCCTTAGAACAGGGTCTTTTCAATGGCCTTATCTCTTAGCAGTGTAGGGTGATCCTTTTGTCCCCATCCTACAGGTTTTTATCATTGTTTCTACTCCAGCTTGTGAGAGGTGCAGACCATCACCATCGAGTAAAACACTGTTGACCTCCCCTGCAGCATCTGATGTTTTTGAGTTCATTGTTTAGGGACTTCATCTTTTCATTGAGTGATTTGTCAGTCCTTGGGAGAACACTGCTTATGTTGACCTTACTGGTCCGGTCAGTGAACAAACAGTGAAAGCCTTGAAGGTATTCAAAATATCGGACTGAGATCCACTTTCTAGATCAATAGACCCAGCAACCAGTGTGATCTCTTTGTACTTCTTGGAATGATCGATAGATGAAAGAGTATTGCTGAGGTCATCAACTTTAGCTTCTCCCTTAGCTATCATGTCACAGTTCCTCAGAAGGCTTATGCCAATCAGCAGGGACTTGATTGGTGCAGGAGGTGTGGCTACCTTTGGACAGTCCTTCTTAGTCTCATGACTGACCTTGGCGACATTGGGATTGAGGTCAGGGTGTGTGACCTCCCTCAGCTGTCTCTGATTGGTCATATCCTCAATCAATTCTTTGAACTGACCTCTCAGTCTCCATAGCTCCTCTTCTGTGTTTTTCCTCTGCTCTCTCTCTCTGTTTTTAACTCCTATTTCATGTCTACGAGGAGTCCTGTGTTTTCCTTTTGCATGTTAAAGCTGAGGCAGTGTCTGATTGAACCCTCTGATTGAATCGTAGCTGTATCACACGGCTAAAACAATAGGGGCATGCTTCAAAAAGACAATAGGGTGCAGATAACACTGCCCTTGAATTGCTATTCAGTCCCAAGCAGAGACTTATTAAATTAGAAATATATGTCCTAAATTCCGAATAAGTTCATACATATCCAATCAATGTGCTTAACAAAAAGTCCACTGTGTAGATCTCATCCATGCAAATTTAAACCTAAAAATGTGCACGATTTGCAATATTGCAATATAGAAAGAGGAATAATGATGTCGATATCAAATGAAAAAATAGGCTGCGTTGCAGCTAAACCATTGCGAATCCCACATAGCACACATGCATCATTAAAATTGTTATGTGTTTGTCTGACAGGCAGGAGGGCGGGCGTTACACTTTTATTTCCAGAGCAGAACTCTAACACACTTTCGTTTCTTACCCTAAAAAAATTGTATACAGTAACACTCTATATGGCCTAGTGGTGCCTTGTGATAGTCACACTGATATATGTTGGCTATGTTTAGAAAAATATTATTTCTTGAGTGTTTATATAGTGTGTACGATGAACTGAAACAATTGCCACTTCATAGCCTGTTATGCGATGCTAATTATAGTCCAAGATGTCATATTTTTTTAACTCTTGAATTTCTTCATTTGTTCATTATATTCGGTCAAGTGTAAAATAATACGGTGTTCCCATAGGTTATAAAAAGTCTGAAAAAGTCTAACTTTATTTTTGTAAAAATTAAGGCCCGTATCAAGTCTTACTTTTGTCCAATAAGTCTTACATTGTCCTATTTTGATGCAAATATACTTGGGTATTAACATCTACATTGTAATATTCAAACGAATTGGTAAATATAAATGAATAGAAATTATGAACTTTCTTTAAATATACAAGAACTGCGTTTATTTTATTGCTTAATAGCCAATACCCTGATTGTTTTTTTTCCGATGCAATTAAATATATCGGTGTATATTACTATATTAGTGGTCATATTTTTCATGTGCGCATGATATTATAATGTCCTACAAATATATTACGTCTTACTAAGGTAAACCTGCAGGAACCCTGTATTAACAGCAATCCATTATGTTCAGAGCCCTCCCGCCAAGTGAGCATAAAAGTATTCTCTATTCTTTTCTTGCAATTTAATTGTTATGTTTTAAATATTTTATGCACAATAAGGAGTATTGAGTTCACTAGAAATATCAACACAGTAGCATATTCCCTTTTCTAATCTACAACTAAGCTTATCATTTATATGTCCAAAATAGTCATATATGGGCTATGGCAATGATCCTAAGGAATATATATAAAATTTAGCAATAATGTTATGCTACATAAAGATGTTGGGTATAATTTCATACAAAATTAACCTTCAAGGTTTTTATTTACTTATATTTGAATAAATAAAGTCTAAATATAAATAAATACAAAATCCTAAATGTTTATTTTGTATGGAATGATACTCAACACAACATTTGAATGCCTTTATAAGTTAAAATATTTTTTGCTCGCTGTTTAAATTAGCTGGCAACTGAAGGAACTATACATTATCAATTGCCATACTCCCTTCAACAGTTACTGAATTGTTGGGTTGCTGATTTCCATTAAATCTGCGGCATTTAAATTAGTATTTATGACCGAACAGTTTACAGTTGTATATGAAGAAAACAATAATAAGTATTGGAGTCAAGTGAAAGTAATAAAATTGCTATTATAAACAAAAATTGTTGAATGAGTTGAGCATGGCAATACTGTGATAAAATATTTAATAATTGCACTGAATTGTACAACATTTATGGCTGTCGTTGCTAAGTATGGGATTCTAAGAAATATGAAGGAAGCAACACATTCTTTTGCATTTTTTCCAGATTTTTTAAAAGAAGTTTAAAAGTGAAAGTACTATTATCTTGATATATCATAGGCAAAATGTTACTGATGTAAGGATCATAGAGTCATTGATATGAGGGTTTGAAAGAGTACCTGTCCAAATTTTCATATTTTCCTTATGAAATAAAAGTATCTGTCAAAAATGGTCATGAAACCCCAAAAAGGTATCTCTGTGTGAGTCCTGCTCTAGAAACATAAATGTGTATTTTATTTTTTTCATTTTTCTCTAAATATTTCAAAACACAGCACAAATATGTTAATGTGACTATGAAAATGCAAAGTATACAATTTTGTTAGGGTAAGTGCATTATTGGTAGAGTTATGCTCTGAAAACACAATTTTTATCATATTTTTCTGATTTTCCATTATTTTGTAATTTACATGAAATGAATTTCAAAATGAAGTTTAAAAAGTGAAAATACTATAATTTAGATATGTTACTGATACAATTTCATTCATGTAAGGTAAATATTGTCTTTTATATGGAGGTTTGAAAAAGTAGGAATTTACCCTATTTTGCCCTAATTTTAAAAATTCTGTAGTATTTACGGCCATTAGACACCCGAAAGGCACCACTACACTATTTTAGACATAATTATAATGACAAATTTTTAAGCATGTAAGTGCAGTAGTGTCAGAGTTCTTCTCTGGAAACAAAAGAAAATAAAAACAAAGCCAACATATGACAATGTGATATCAAAAGGCCATAATATAGAGTATTACTGTGCGAAATTTCGTAAGGGTACGTGCATTAGTGTTAGAGTTCTGCTCCGAAAACGAAAGTGTTACGCCCGCCCACCCTCCCGCCCGAGCGTCTGCCCATCGGACAAACATTGATGATAACAAAAACCCTTTTCGAACTTTGTTCGCTGAGGGTTAAAAATTATATCAATGACAACCCTACGAGTCAATAATATGTTGGTCATAATACTGAGGTTGTCTTAAGATGGGTTTCCACTGGAGGCCTATATGCTCTCTGTTTTATAAAGCATTGAATAGTGCAGACCTCTAAGGCATACATGCAAAAATCTGGAAGTTCAACCCAGGGTATAAAATAAAAAAAAGTGATCACTGCACATTTCACGAAATATCTGCGCGTAAAGCCAGTTCACATATATGTTAAGTATGAGGGAAATATAACTAGAGACGATTTGATCACTGCACCTTGTGTCAGACCTAGCCTTTAAATAAACATTTGCCACACAAAATACACCTGCTCTAGGTTTAGACATACCTCTTTTCAATCGTACCCGCACTGTTGATCTTCCATTTTTTATCGATTGCTTTAGCATTTTCGAATTCATGTTTCCTTGAGCATATATCAGCCTAGTTCCACCAACACTCACTAGAGGGCTACGGCAACGTTTCAACGCCCCTAGCAAAGAATTTGACCAAGAAGCACCACTCCCTATACTCCACATTTTAAATGCTGTGCCTCCTTTTCCCAGCATGCATAACGCACTAGAGTTCTTTAACGCTCCTTGTGGATAATAAAATTAATTCAGAAATTTCCAGTCAAGTGCGTAGATTTGCCAATTTCACGTGAACCACACATTAAAATGTCTTTTCCACCTTATTGTCATAATGGGCGAGTGGAGCTAAATATTTACCATATTTACGAGGTCAACAAACACCAAAATCTGACTACCATGTCCGTATCATGCATATGACGTCATAATCGGTCAGTATGATGTCACCCAATAGTCACTGATTGTTCTCTGTTTGTGACGTCATTACCTCACTTAACAAACCACCTCCTTTCCCCAGCATGAATAGCGCGTCCTACTTAAAGAGAGTGTGTGATCTGTAATCTGTGCCCCTAGCATGCTAGTGGATAATAATATTCACACGGAAAAAAGCTACCAAGTCCTTAGTTCTGTCAATTTGATATTTACAATACATTAGAATAACATCCACATAATTCATAATTCCAATTCAATAACAAGCAAATGAAGCAAATTATTCACCAATTTTTAAGGTCAACAAAGTCTGAACATGCACAAGCGAACGAGAATTTATGAAAATGCTCTTTAAAATGATGTTTCCAATGACTTTTGTATAAGTATTTGAGTGCGATCCTTTTTTTTTGAAGGATGCATATATAACACTATTTTCCTTGTGTTTTAGTCCTGATATGTGCTCAAGAGATTCTCAAGCAGTTTTTGACTGCTTCAAAGTTCCTCCTTGCCCAGTGATTTTGCATCCCCATCTCGGTAAGTGTATAGTTACTGTATACATCTTTAATTGTACTGCTGCTGCTGTTGCTGGTGATGCGAGGAGTATCAAAAATAGTTATCTCGAACAATATGACAACAGCAAAACAGGGTAGCCCACTTAGACCATACAGTGCTGTATATTGCAGTTCCCTAGACCATGTTGATCAATTAGATTTAATTAAAGCATAGGAACTAAGATACGATGCTTTCCCAATTTTCATGCAGTTATTCTTAAAAGAAGATGGTCTTTAGCCGAGTTCCTATTTGCATGGTATTCATGTGTGGCATTTCAGGAATCACACATTTTGGAGATCGAAAGCAAAGAAGTTATTTCGCAACATTATTTTGAACTTGGATATTGGACTTCAATGCTACACTGCTTGCAAATGACCGGATTTATTAGATTGAAGGATATGATGATTTTAGTTAAATAAAGTCCTTGAAATCTAGAATGTAGATATTTGTGTTGAAATGGCTTCAGTAATAACGGGTCATTACAAAATCTTTGTACGAATTACTAGCTAGCTACAAGATGATTGTAGTAAAAACTAGTCATTAGTATTTTTGCATTGCAGAAATTCATTATCTTATCCGTTGCTCTAGTAAGCAAAGAGCTATGAGATTGTGAAGATCTATAGATGAATATGTTGGAATGGTTTCAGTTACAAGAACTTGAATAAGTCATCATCAGTCTTTGCAAAAATTTACATTTGATGGGTCTAGACAGGGTCCACAAACGTTTTGTTATATGGTAGAGCCACACTCAGTAATGAGGGCTGTGTGAATTATTAGAACGAATTGTTGAAGGCGCCATAATTTCTGGAGTCGTACTAAAGCTGGACAAACATGTACATTAAGATAGAGTTGAGGAGTTCAGATCTACAATTGCAAGTAAATTGGAACACATCAACAAGTGGTGGGAGGGAGGGACAATTCAACTTCACGAGATACTTTGAACAGGTAAGAGGGTTGTATTTGGTTCTTAGGCTTTACATCTGTCATATCTACTTTTATCAAGCCTCAATATTTTGAGCTCTATTCTCATGCAAAACTCAGAGCTGGACGGAAATTGGCCATCCATAAATTAAAATCTTATTTGTGTATCATTAGTACTGCCATTCCTGAACTATTCGATGTCAAAGCTTCGGTTTAAGGAATTCACTAAGAATATATCAGCGGTTATTTTTTGCATAGTAGAGTATGCACTGCATATATTTTCTTGTATTATAATTTTAGTTCTTTGAAGAATTAACTGGGACTGTTTTACTTGTCTGTAATTCATGGCGAGATTATGCCACCTCAAAGTTACTCCTTGCTCAGCAGTATGAAATTGCATAATAGGTAAGTAGCAAAACTAAGAAGAAAGAAAATCTCTAAAAAAATGGTACAAAAGATTTTAACAATACGTTTATATAAAGGATGCATTGGGACACAACATTAAGACTGTTGACATCGTAGTAAAAAGTGACTGCATAATGAACACCAGGACCCTGTATTGGAAATTCTTGATTGTAAATCTGTTCAAGATGTTCTAAATTTGGTGTCTCAATGCCCATAAACGTCCTGGACTACAATGCATACTCCAGTCATACCTGTCCAGCTTTTCCTATGCAACACAAGCACGAATAATATAACCAAGGTCCGTCACGGAATTAGTTAGTCCACCCTTTTAATTGATATTTATTAACATTTGTTTCAAGCAGTGAGGTCACCATTGTTTCATATTGTATGAGCAAGGAAGTTTATCACCAGTGGATATGAATTCTTTAGGATAAACGGAATTGTCACAAAAGCTAAGTATTCTCTTACTTATTCAGGTATCAAATTTTGTAAGACATGATGCTGAAGATTTTTTCCCTGATAGTTGAAATTGTGCTATGGGGCTCTAGTAATCAAGAGTCATCTTTTTCTGTGGAATTCTTTGATAATACTTGGCTCTATTGAAGAACAGCGATATGTGTAGGACGAAATGGGCTCATAACTAGGTATCAAATTTATGGCAACTCAAAATTTATGGTGAGCTTCAAAAGACAGCATTATATTGTAGCCTAATGGGAAAGGCATCAAACAGCTTTGGTGGTTTCATCAAATAGCAGCAGTACTCTACTTGCCCACTCTCAAGATTTCCAATCCTATATCATGTATATTTTGTGTATCTTTTGGTTCAAGTCAACTGTTGAGAAAAGACCCAATTGTTGTGGTATGTGATTGAATATCAATTTTTTTCTGTTTTGAAGTACCAGAAAGTGCTGGCATGCACTGAGTGTGATTCAAAATTTTTAGTATCTTAAGTCTGACGTTGAGAAAAAGCCAGATTTCTATGGTTTGTTGTTGAGTAGAAGGGTGAATATATTTAGGTCACCAGAAGGAGCCGGTGAGCACTGAGTGTGACTTGTATATGTTGGTTATTTAGAAAAGACCTGATTTGTAAGGTCTGTGATTATGTTCAACTTTTCATGACCCAGAATGTATTGGCAGGCACTGAGTGTGACTCAAAATTGTGTGTATTGTTAGTCATTGAGAAAAGACCACATTTTGTGGTTTGTGATTGAATTGAAGAGGGTTATATTTTATGGGTCCCAGAAGGTGCCTGTGAGCCCTGAATGTGACTCATGTCAGTTGGTTATTTAGAAAGGACCTGATTTGTAAGGTCTGTGAATAGATTTGAGTGTGACTCGCTTCTTTAGCGCAGGTCTTGTTTTTAATTGTATCTGTCCATATTTGTGCCTCCTGAGGAGGTAAGAACTTGGTTAACCTAAGTGGATATTATGACATTATTATTTTCTTTAACTAGTGCAACAACAAACTTAAACAATGTCATATTTGTTAAAACATGTTTTATTCTTTCCTTGTAGGGTGTTCTTATTTATTACAAATCACCAGTTTTTTTTTGCTCCAATTGATCAATTGGTGAGAGGGAGGGAATCCCCAAAGTACAGAACCTGCTTCAAACTGGTAAGAAACTCCTCTTTTTAATGTGTATGAACGAATCTTCATCTGCAATGTTCTTTTTTTTTTTTTTTTTTTTATTATTTCACAATCAGTGCATTACTGGTCAAAATTGTTTGTAAAACTGTGGATTATTAAGTTATTATACCATGATCGAGAAAACAACACGCCTATCAATGCCTTTACCATAACATCTGGGCCCCTCAGTTTGATTTTTAAGGCCATCTTATAGGTGTTTCTGAGGTTCAAACTCAGGAGCTCCAGGGGAGCTGGCTCTGGCTTCAAGTACCAGGCCACATAATCATTTATACAATATGAACATAAAATTTCGTTTCAGGCATTGAGGTCACCATTAATAATCATATTGCATGAGCAAGGAGGCTTGAAACAAAATTTTTGACAGAGTTGCCAGAAAAGCTAAGTATTCTTATTTGAATATTAAATTGTGTTGGACGTGGGATCTAGTAAGTTAGGAGTCCAATCTTCTTTTTCTATTACAGTCAAATTTTATAATGTGGCTCTAGTAATCAAGAGTCACATTAATCCCGAGTATTCTTAGATATTACATAGCCCAAGCAAGTAAGAACTATGTGCTGGACATGATGGGCTCAGTAATAAGAACCTTGTTGTATTTATACGAATTATGGTAACAAGTTCTGATAATAAGTGTTTCAAGAGTGGCACAGAATTGTCTCCGCTCTGTGAAGTAATGGTTAAAGCATCCGTCGACAGCTATGGTGGTTCGTAATGTAGCTGCAGTGCCGCACTGTTCGCCGCTTGTCCATTTAACTGATTTTGATCCCACTTCATTTGGTGTATCCCCTGGTTGCTTCTGGGTTCCATTTGATCTGCTTCATTCCTAAATGATGCGAAATGTTTAGTGTTCTATTGGTTCCTTTTGATTCTTCTGTTTACCTTCTGCGTGTATATCTGTCGTAGAAAGTGCTGGCATGCACTGAGTGTGCAGAAAATTTTACACATCATTGGTCAATCATTATGAAATGACACTTTTATTTAGTAGTCTCTGACTTGATGTGCATTTTTCATGTCCCAGAAGCACGCAGTGTGACTGAAAATTGTGTCTTTCCTGAGGCAGTTGCTGAGAAAACATACTTTAAATAATTATCTGTAATTTAATAATCAGAATTTTCAATGAGTGCGACTCTTGTTTCATGATTATTCTGTTTCTCCTCTGTTATGTGAGCTAAGATTCTGGTAAGTCTTGCCTTGGTCGAACAGAGTAAACTGAGTTTGAAAATGCCCATTGGGTAATGTAAGGTTTAATTTTTTTCATTTCAAATTGTATACATTTGCCACAGCAATTACCATGATTTATATGACATTGATATGGATGTTTTAAAGGTCACTGTACAGTTGAAAAAATCAAATCATGGTTTGTCTCTACAAACTCAGTGTTCTTTCCTTGTAGGTTTTGTGCACTTGATTTTTGACTTCTCATCCTCTTGAAGTTCTTCCTTGCCAGGCGATAATTTTCCACGATTTCGGTACGATTAATCTTTTTGATCATATATTTCGAATATATTAGTCTTTGGAGTCTGGCATTCATCTTGTCTTTGTGAGGTACTGATACAATAGTACTTTATTTTCATGGTATTACAGACATTGGCATGGGAACCATTAACTTCTGAGATGGCAAGGAAGTTTAATGATACAAAAATGTGAAGAGTCTGCTCATCGCTTTACTTCTGAACTAACAGGATAACAGCCTGATATGAGTTTAAGCAGCTCATAGGCACAGTGACGAAGTGCACAGTAAAAAGGAGTTATATGAACTTAGTGTGAAATTATTAAAGGCAATGATTTCAGTAACATTGCTAGCTACAACACTTGATTATATATAATGGCTCCAGTAAGAAAGATCCATCAATACATTTATATTATTCATTCTCTGATTTACTGAACCATAGCTATAGTAATAGTAATATAGGGCGGAATATGCTGTTTTGTTTGGCTGCGGCTCCAACAAGGATAGCTGTGTGAATTATAATAAGGAATGTCAGTTTGAAGACGCTATGACTTATGGAGTCATATTAAAGCAGACTTAGGAGCTGTGGTCTAGTAAGCAAGAATCATTCATATTTTTAAACTAAGAGTTGAGGAGTTTAGATCTACAATTGCAAGTAAATTGGAACACATCAACCTTATGATATACGTTCTCTGGCAAGTAACTATATTCTTTTATTTTTCATTTACCATGCATCCACTTAATATTTAATAACAAAGTCAGTATTGCGCACACTTTCAACTTTCATTCAGAACTAGAATGATGTTGACAACGAGCAGAATATATGTAATTTATAAGTCCTGATTAAAGATTGGTCTTATTTAAATGGCATTAGTAATGCCATGTCAGAAATATTGTGTATGCCACTACTACTGCTTGAGGAACTCCGATTATTTTAATTTGAAAAAGGGAAGACTTGTGTCGACTTCCATGCTTTAAAATTTTCTATGTTTAGGTCTCCCTAGGATCAGCTAGGCCTGTTCAACTTGTTTCCAATTCATCAAGAGATGTTATGCTTCCTCAAAGGTATTCCTTGCTCAGTGATGCAAAAGTATATCTTAGGTAAGTAGCAAAATCGCACAAAATCTCAAATAATTTATGATTGAGGTTAACAATCCTTTTGTTCAATATATGTCATTAGGACACCAGCATTAAGATCACTTTACCATTATAGTTGGGTGTATATATATAACTTACAATGTAAACCTTTTTGATTTCAACCATGGCATACTAGGTCATCTAAATTTGTTGATAGGACAATTTGGACGCCTGACGCGTAATAACATGTTCATTTCTTGCACATCCATGTTCTCCCAGATGTTCCCTTCATGAACACATGTTGTTCTAAAATTTTGTTAACAAATTGAGCGTTCTATTCTAGAACTTCAGTGTTCTAGGTAGTGTTCATAAACTGAACACTGTGTGTTGTGAGGTGTTCGGATCTAAGGATGCGTTCATGTTATGAACACTACTGTTCGGCATTTGCACACCTAGTGTTTATTGCTGTTCAGCAATGTTCATCCCTATCAATTAGGTGTCTACAAGATGTCCTTAACACTTGGTAGGCCGAAGTATTTAAGGGTAAGGGGGGGGGGGGGGTTGCAAGAGGGTTATTCCCTAATATCCTAATTAGTAGATACCCAAAATCCATTTTTCAGAATGTTTCCACCAACTATTAATTTCTTAACTGCAAATATTCATAAAATCCATGGATTTTCATACTGTGACCCCTATGTCATAATGACATGGACCAGCCCTAAATCAATTGGGCGCCAAAGACCAGTGACCTGATTCCACTCTTAAGTCAGATGACCTGTCTGGCAGTGCAACAAAGTCCTCCACGTGGTAAGTTTTAATCCCTATTTGTTAAAGACATTCTAAGATTACATAAGCTGTTAATGCTTTTAAAGGAATTGAATATTCTTTAATGGTATTTTCTTTGCGTTTTGGAGGATACATGGGAGTTATCAATTAGTAGTAGTAATTGCATGTTCTTATATAACACATTCTTGGTTTGGATGTAAAAGGCTTTTTCTTCCAAGTTCAGGGTCATGTTCTGGTTAATTTTAAGGCAAGAATCAATTGGTTCATTTTAAATATGACACTTTGTTTGCACAAAATATTCAGGAATTAAGTATTTTCGGCTAATTACACATTGACATATTATTATGATTATGTTGCATTTTCACTCTTTGCAGATTTTGTATGAATTTTCATTGATGGTTGGACATCAAAGTTTGCCAACAATTTGAAAAAGCTTTGCGCAGCTGTGGAGACCCTGACCGAATCAACACCAGTAAATTCCACAATAACCCATAGTAGCTGAAATTACTTAACATTATCTAGCCTTACTGCTAAGATGTAAAGTTTTTCTTTTAAATACAGATCTCACATGGGTAAACGGCATGGACTGTTTCACTGTCTTAAATTTGTTATATTTTATGTTTTTGTCTATAGGGTCCCTTTCGCATTATGCCTGTACTACAGCATACTGAGAAGGAAACCTGTTTTGACAGAAGTTCAGGTAAAGGGAAGAAGCAGAAGACAGAGAGCATTCTCAAGGTGTACAAGGTAAACTATGCATGACATTTTAAAAAATACAGCTGATCTTGCAGTGTACAACTACGCTTGAAAAGGCAATCTGCATACATCGGTGTACTAAAGATCTGATCAAATATATATTCACACTTCTTATAAAATATCAAAAATTAGCTGTAACCTGTAGCTTAATGATTAGGTGATGTTGATGATATTAATATATCTAACAGTCTTTTTATTGATAATTTTGCAGGGAGTCCCGGATGAACATTTCGAGGAGAAGTTGAAGAGTGAGGAGGGAACACCTCTCCATATTGTTGCATTCCAGTCTGACAGGGAGGATCTGACTGGAATCTACCTGGTTGGGGACAGTGTCTACATCTGGGCAGATGTCAAAGGGGCCATCATAGCTGCTGTGATGAAGCTGATGGCTTCTTATTATGTTTTTAATATAGATTACCCAAGGCAGTATTCCATGCTGATGGGCCTCTTTCAATCCATGTGATGGAGGAGCCATACAGGCGTGAAAAAACTAAAAGATTTAATTTCTTCAATCAGAAATTACAAAATGCGCTGAGGTCTCTTCCAGATCCCAAATAGATTTTTTTTTATTATTTTTGGGGGACCCATCAGCTGTCAAAAGCTGTCATTGGCAATATCTTAAAATGGTTTGAAATGTTATCTTCATATCTTCATGATGCATTAGTTACTATTGTACAAAAATACTACCTTATAAAATGTTATTTCTATTTCACCTCCCTGTAATTTACATGTTAATATGTCACATGATTAAATTAACGTTTTCGCAGTTCAAATATTTATGTAACACTATGGTCTAAGGCTGAATATTAAACATTCTTAAAGCTATGTCATTTTATAAGTTTTCATTATCTGAAAATGAGGTATAAATACTGTTTTTATTTTCCTCACTATTTAGGAAGACTAAAGGAGATTGCCTTATAAGTATGTTCTCCTTCTAATATTATTAATATATTTTCAGGCTAGCCATTATGAAATGGTGATGCTGCCTTAACTCCAGGATGGCTCAGTGATGACGTACGGCTGCCGCTCTGCAGAATGAACATGTATTTGGTGTTCATTATCTGTTACAGGCGTCTGCAGCATCCATGGTTTTCATATGTAGAACACCTTAGAACACATTTTACATGTTCTGTAATCATGAACACTGCTGTTCTAAGCATGAACACTAAAGTTCTGAGCCATCCCCTAAATATTAAACACTGGTGTTCCCTACAATAACACTGGTGCTGATGAACTTTTAAGAACACCTGTGATGCGTTCATTATCTGTTACAGAAAAGGTGTTCAAATAAGTGTTCCATCTCTGAACACTGGTTTTTAGAGTGTGGCTCTATCTTAAATCACATAGGTGATCATATTATAATTAATACATGTATGATAAATTAATTTTATTTCAGTCATTGAAGTCACCAATTCATCATATGCGATGAGCAAAGAAGCTTGAATCTTACACTGAATATTTAATGGTCAACACGTGTTGAATTAGATTCTCCATATCAGAATTTCCACAAAAGCTAAGTAAAACTAGTAATGTAAGGGCCTAATCTGCTAAACCTGAAATAGTTTCAATTGTGCAATTTGTGGCTCTAGTAACTTAGAGTCATATTATTTCTCATTGCATAAAGGTTGAATAGCTCTAGTAAGTAAGAGCTTGTATTTTTATACGTGATGTGTTCAATGATATAGTTATAACAACTGAAGAACTATACTACTTCTGATATTAAACATTCCAACGGCTTTGGTGATTTCATTACGTTGCAGCATTTCTTGTCTTCTGTACTTCAAACTTCTGTAATTTGTGTATCACATGTTTCCCTGTCACATTCTCTTCAGTTCCACGTGCTATTCTTACCTTTTATGGCTAGGTGGTCCCAGAAAGTGCTGCCAAGTATTGAATGGTACCCAAAATCATTCTTGACTTGTGGTGAAATGGCCCAATTTTGGTGAATTATTTTGAAATGACGCCTAATTTAGTGGTCTGTGATTAAATTAAAGTAATTTTTCATGTCCCAGAAAGTGTTTGCAAACACTGAGTGGATGTGTGTGGCTTTCATGGTTTTTCTGCTTCTCGGCGAGGTAAAAGTGAACAATGAGTTAAGTTGTGGTCTAAGAATTTATGTTTTATTTTATTGCATTATGGTTGGTTAAGTCATGTTTGATTCACTGGAAAATTTAAATGAAAATAACAGGTAATGTCAAGATAGATTAGAATTTTTGTAATCAATTTGTTCTGTTAAAATGTAAATTTCAGAATAGGCGACTTCCTTAGAATATTGATTTGATTGAATGATTTATAATAATGGATGGCCATAACCACAATATATACATATGTGTATAGAATGACTTATAGTAATATAATTTTTTGTTATAATCTTTTCAGGCAAAGTGTGGGAAAATGTTGTCATCAGAAACACCAACTCAACAGAACTATCCTATCAAGAATAGAAAATTTAACTTCTTCAGTAGTAAAAACCGCATGCTGGCTTAGTAGTACTAAAATATACACCAGAGGACAGTAAATGCACCTGTGAATACACCTACTAAGTAGGTGCTGCCACCACACATGTTGTCCTATAGTCTTTAACTGTAACTGTGTCACAGTGCGTCTGGGGTGGTAGAAAAACATACTTAAGTGGAGTATGTCAAAGGCATACAAAAAATCTATCTTTAAAGGTGTTTTTGTGACCTAGGAGAAACATAACCAATGGGAAACAGCCAGTACATATCTAGAGTGTGTGATTGGTAGGGATGCAATTCAACAAATGCATCTCACCAAAAAAGAAAAGCCCGCCAGAATTAACTGTAGTTTTTTGTAGGAAAATGGACTACTGTGTATTTGTAACTACATGTTCTTCCATGAAAGTATTATAACAAGAGTTCATACAGTTCTCATAGGATTGCACAGTATAGGCTGTGAAAATGGCTGAACCAACACCGGCTAAAAGAATGGACATAACAGCAGAGGAGGAAAGAGCCAAACCTTTTGTAATAGAACAGATCAATGAAAGGAGAGCACGTAAATATGGTGTAGAGGAAGTCACATTCAGGGCTAAATTTAACGATGACTTACAAGGAAGAAAGTTGCTTGATGTAATGGATGATCTGGGTGATATGTTTGGTAGCATCATGACCAATGTCAGAGCCAACCACCCAAACCATGAGGATAAAGCCCGTCTTTCTATCAAACATGCTGGTTTAGATAGAGAAATAACAATACACTGTCAACCCCAACACAACATAACACCAGAGGTTATTATGGAAAGGTGAGTGTACTCTCAAGTAACCATACCTTAGTTACTCATATGTAAAATCTACACATGTACGTGTGTTACAGTTAGATGCTATTACATGCAATACATATATATGGTTGTATTTCTGTTTCATTTGAAAAAAAAACAGGTTTGAAGCTGTGCTTCAGTCAAACAAAAGCCTTGCAGTAGACGATTCCTCGAGGTCAACGTAGGAATTATGGCAGCAGCGGATGTAGGTGGTGGTAGGAAGGCTATCATAAATGCTGACACCTTGTCTGACGACTGTACAATTAAACAGAAGAAATCTATGATCTTCATTCCGGAAGTTCCGAACGAGTTCATGTGTGCAGCGCGCGCAATTGTGACATGTATGGCCAAACTGAACAAGATGCCCAAGACGCAGTTTAAGCAGTTCATTCACAAGAACTCCTCAATGAGCAGAAAGCAGAGTTCACAACGGGCCAAGCCTTGAAGCTCCACAAGCAAGCTAGTGTACCGGTTGATACCCCTGTACCTGTGCATGATCTGTACAAGTTTGAACAGTGCCTGAATGTGCAAATTATTGTAGTGTCAGGAGATAGCGGTGATGACATTGTGTATACAGGCAAAACTGAGAGGTCAAGAAAGATTTATTTGTACCTGAAAGATCAACATTACCATAGCATTGTGAACATCAACGGTTTTTTTGTGTACAAAAAACTCTGTGAAGAATGTATGACAACATACAGTGACAAAGGGAGGCATAGTTGTCAATCTGTCTGTGCAACATGCAACACAAAGAAATGTTTCTATGGTGATGATTCTGTGATATGTGACAGCTGTAACATGGTGTGCAGGAACACACAGTGTTTCATGAGACATCAAGCAGTCAGAGAGCATAAAATAGGTGCAAGGAAAGGTGAAGAGATTTTGTCACTGTGTGACACCTTCTACAGGTGTCTCAAATGCTACAAAATCATTTACAAAACCAAGAGGGACCCTGCTGACCATCAATGTAACGAGTGGTTCTGTTTTTGTTGTCAGCAGTATACTGTAGGGCAACGCCTGTGTTATTATAGGATTAGGAAGCTAAGAAAACAGCAGGTCGTTTCATTTATTACGATTTTGAGACATCCCAAGATCAAAGAATAATGTGCGATAAAGGATACCTCAACAGACCCAAAGCAGGGTGTCAAGAGTGTCTACCTGAGCAGTTGTGTGCAAGGTGTAGGAGGTGTGTAAACTGTAACAGAGGTTACTGTGGTATGGAGAGACACATACCTAATTTTGTTGTGGCCCAGACAGCGTGTCAGGAGTGTCAAGATGAAACCTTTACGTCTGAGTCTAAGTGTGGAAATTGTGGGGACAGATGTCGCCAGTGCTGGGCATTGGGGAAGGATGGTTTTGCAACAGAACCATGCTCCAATGGAGTGTGTGGTCGCAGGGAGCTGGTTTTTAAGGGGCCCGATACCTGCGATGCCTTCTGCAAGTGGCTCATATCACCACAACACAAGGGTGCTGTCGCCATTGCTCATAACGCTAAGGCCTTTGATTCTCATTTCATATTGAATCACTGTGTCAACAACGGCCTATTTCTGGATGTTATATACTCTGGCAGCAAAATTATGACAATGACCATAAAGAAAGGCGTGGACATCCGATGCATTGACAGTCTGAACTTCCTCCCAATGGCCCTAAAGAAGCTACCAGCAGCCTTAGGTTTGAACGCCAAACTCCAGAAAGGGGAGTTTCCACATTTTCTTAACACAAAGGGCAATCAGAATTATGTAGGACCATTTCCTGACCCATCCTACTATGGGGTGCAGTACATGTCTAAAAAAGACAGGGAGTCCTTCATGGCATGGCATGACAAGCAAAGGAGTAAAGTTTTTAATTTCCAAGTGGAAATTCTAGCATACACAAGGGCTGATGTAAACATCCTAAGGGAAGCCTGCACAAAATTCCGTGCCCTGCTGATGGGTGTTACAGCCCTTGATGGAGAGGGGGTGGACCCTTTTGCCCATGCAACTATTGCCTCAAGTGCAATGCAGGTTGTGAGGGAGCTGCTGCTGCATGAAGAACACAAAGTCAGATTTACTGACGGCACAGAACATACAGCAGTGTTTAAAAGGGCCAGTGGACAATTAATGATGAAGTAATTGATAGTGAACAGATTACAGAACACGAATTTGTGAGATCACCCATTCCACAGATTCCTGCATGCGGTTACACAAAGCACCCGAATGACAGCCACAAAGCCATAGCCTGGTTAGAATGGGTAGCCAAAGTGTCAGGTCGCAAAATACAGCACAGTCGTAATGGTGGTGAATTTAGTATTTTTGGTACACTGTACCATAGTGACGGCGCATGTGAGGAGTCCAAGACCCTGTACGAATTTTAGGGATGCAGGTGGAATGGACACACTTGCCTCAAAGACAGACATGCTCGTGATCCAAGAACGGGAATTACTCTGGAAAAGATCCATCAGAGAACTCTTTCCAGACTTAATGAAATTTGTGGTAAAGGGTTCAATGTTGTTCATATATGGGAATGCGAGTTTGATAACATGGTCAAACACAACAGGGACCTCAAAGAGTTTGTTGAATCACTGGATGTGGCTACGCCTCTGAAAATATGTGATTCTTTCTTTGGTGGTTGTGTATCCCCTGTGAGCCTCTTTCATGAAGCAGCAGAGGATGAGGAAATCAGATATAATGACGTGACTTCTCTCTATAGTTACATCAACGTCATAGCCAAGTACCCTACATGTCACACCTGAGATAATAACAGAACAGGCGAAAATGGATTACACTTTGCAGTCATATTACAGCCTGGGCAAAGTTAAAGTGGCCCCGCCAAGGAAGCTGTTCATTCCTGTGCTCCCTATGAGATGTAATGGAAAATTGAAGTTTCCACTGTGTGCCCTCTGTGCCAAAACAGAAAATACTGACCCTTGCGACTGCAGTGAAGCCCAGAGAGCTATCCTGGGCACATGGACAACAGAGGAGGTCAAGGTTGCCCTTAAGCATGGGTAGAAAATCCTGAAAATACACGAAATATATCACTACGCTGAAACCACGCATGACATTAACTGCAACATTTTTCAGGAATATGTTAAAATGTTCCTGAAAGTTAAGCAGGAGGCCTCAGGTTACCCATGCTGGGTTGAGTCAGAGGAAGACAAAGACAGATACATACAGTATTATTACGAGAAGCAGGGGATACTGCTTGAGAAAGACAAAATAAATTACAACCCCTCCCTAAGACTGGTGTCCAAGTTGTATGCAAACACTTTGTGGGGCAAATTTATTCAGCGCAGTGACCTCCCCCGTACACAGTACATTAAGACAAAAGCTGAATTCACCAAAATCAGAAATGATCCAACTAAGGTTGTAACAAACTTCCACATCATTTCACCGGAAGTGCTTGTTGTAGAGTTGAAATCTGCCGAGACCTTTGAGGAAGAGAACACTTTCACAAACGAAATTATAGGCACATTTACAACGTCTCTGGCGCGCCTCCTTCTTTTCAGTATACTTGAAAAAACCTGGGATCAAACCCTGTATTTTGACACCGATTCTGTCATATTCATTCAAAAAAAGGGTGAAAATGAAGTCTTGGAAACAGGGGACCTTCTGGGTGAGCTCGCCAATGAGTTACCAGAAGGCATGCACATTAAAACTTTCCTGTCCACTGGTCCAAAGAGTTACAGTTACAAGCTTAGCAATGACTCATGTGTTAGCAAGGTTAAAGGTATCACTCTCAACTATGTGAATAGTCAGATCATAGACTTTGATTCAATGAAACAGGTCGTGATGGACACAATTCACGAAATCAAACTTCCTCCAGCAAAGCAGATAACAAGAGTGAAGCATCAGGGCATTGTTTACAATAGACCCTATACAAAGACTTTTAGGAAGGTGTTCACAAAACGTGTTGTTGCCTGTGACAGTTTCAAGAGCTTTCCCTATGGTTATTGAAAATTGCAGACTATATCATCACACTGCAAAACATGTTTTCACAATGCTATGGTGTGTGTTTTAAAATATATATAATATGTAGCCTTGGATAACAGATTAATGCATTGTATACATTTCCTATTGTTTGCCTGCGTGTCAAACTCTTTGAAAGTTCACTGTGTGTATATATTTCTTGTAACTATGTAATGTATATGTGTTATGTAAGGATGTGATAATTGTATTAATATCACATTGTAAACCGCCTCATATTGTGCATTTTGTTTGGTTTGTAGTTATGCAGAGCAGTGTAAACACTAGACAGATAACAAGATGAGTTTTAGCAACATGTATCACCAGACAAAAAATAGATGGTTTTTTGTTACTCCAACTTGTGCAGATTATATCCATAGTTCCGTATTGTTGTATCATGTGAAGCCAAAAGGGCCAAAAAGCAGAAAAGTCAGCTCTGATAAGGTGTCCTATTGCGCATGAGCACAAACGGTCACACCTCACAGCAGAAGCAGAACAATGGCAGGACACATTATGTATACATTCATTAGCCTTACTTTTGTGTTGCATGTATACATATGTACAACACAGGGTGCGTACCGTTTCTCCTGCGGTACAACAAAGGAGAAAGACTTGTTTGATGTATGTTTCTGCAGCCACATGGAAAACGGTGAACTGTTCGCAGGATGTGGAAAATCACCTCTCCTCACTAGAGTACCAGATTTTTCAGCTAAATTAGCCGAAATCATTGGGAAAGTTGATATGACTGGTACTCTGTATTGCAAGGAAGGTCAACACCACCACCACTTCCACAACCATCCATTGATTGTATGCACTGATGAACAAGGTAAGCAGGAGCATTGTCTGTAATTATCTCGAGTCTTGCCATATTGATATACTGAAAATAAATTATTTGTGCGTATGCTTACAAAAAAAATACCTTTCACTTTTTTGTTGTTGGTCTTTTGAAAATGCAGATTGGTCAACAACACAAGACACCGAACTGTACCAAGGTACTGCAACATCAGCAACTTCAGCAGCAGCGGAGCACTCTAAGGAAGAAGGAATCACTGCGACTGCAACCAGGGGAGAGAAAGTGGAGTTTACAACCACCCGTCAAATCACGCACCCTCCCAGCACAACACAAGAGAGAGTGGATTTTCCAAGCACTCGTCAACTTACGAATCACCCCCGAACAACACGCGCCTCCAGGGCTCTCTTTCTCAGCACCAAAAATACACCCAAAGCAAGAGACTTCACAGACAGGAGAACAGTGCCACCTTTTACACACACCACCACATTGACAGCGCATGATCTGCTCCCTCCTGAAGCTGACACAATGGTGGCGTCCGACGCTCATTTATGGCCCTTCAAGTTTAATTTCGACGTATCTGTGGACACATGCTGTATGCTCCTAGTTGTCGTGTACATTTGTGCAAAGGTGAATGGTGCAAAAAAATTTTCTCGGTAACTTAACATGCTCCCCGTCGACATCATCGACGTATAAGATACTGCGGACTGTGGCGCACAAGTTTCAGTGATAACGACGATGAAACTGTTAACTCAACAGAAACCAGACTGACAACTTTTTAAGTGTATTCAGTTTACCGATTTGTATTTAGGAAGTTGTGACTTTTTATTTTGTCGTTTTTCTGCACTTAAACAAGATGATGCACTATAGGTTTTTGTAAACGGTGTGTTTTCTTTTGTCTGTAATGTTCTACCTGGCATATATATATATATTTTTTTGTAGCATTTGTCTGTATCGGTAATATATACACGCATTCTACATAGCATGATGCTTTTGTAGTATTTGACTGTATCGGTAATATATATGTGTATTCTACACCAAATGTTGTGTTTTGTAGTATCTGACTGTGCATGTTAATATATGTATATATATATATATATAAACTGTTTCTGCTCCATAAAAATTTTTGTTGTTGTTGTAAATGAAAGAGTTTCAGCAAAGGGACGCAAGACGATTCACCCGTCACATGTACCATAGCGTCACCTGTTTTTTTTGCAGCGGCACGATTGGCGCCCGGCATGTGTTGCCGCCCGGCACGTGTTACCGTGCGATTCTTTTTGCCGCGCGGCACATTTTGCCGCGCGGCAAAGGTGCAGACGGCAAAGCCGCCTGCGTTGCTGATAATGATGATGCGTGAGGTGTGATGTTAGAGGCGTCATGTTTGTGTTAAAAAAAAATATATATATGTATATATCGATTTTTAACCACACCGGGCGCCCCACACCGGGTACCGTTGCTGCTAGACTACATAGTATATATGTGTTTTTTTTTTTTTGTCTATTGAAGACCAGCGTCACCTAAGAAGACCGCCCACTTTTAGTGTTGTTTTTTTTTGTCTGACCAGATGGACCTCTTCGTCCTCATCAACCACCAAGATCCCATGGCAGTTGTGAAAGGCGCGAAGTCTGCTCGCATGTTGAAGCGTTACCAATATATTTTTTATGGATGCCATTTTTTATTTATTTAATGCTTTTTTTACAAAGCACAGCAACGAGTATTTTATAACACATTCGTATTGCTATTTATTGTACAAGCGTCCAGACAGCCTTGATCATGGTTCGCAGTGTTAGCGTAATGTCAAAAGCGTATTTATAGATGGCGCTGCAAGACGCGTGCGTTTGCTGTTCAAAAATAAAAACTGTCATACGTATATATATTTTTTTATGCTTGGAGAGTTCCACACAGGGTACCACTGCTGCTAGACTGCTTAGAGGAGTAGATATTTTTATTTATATACATAATACGTGAACGTTTTTTTTTGTTCATGCCCCGGCTTATCAGTGGAGAATCAAAGAAGATTACGTCCACCGTCAGCTTTCCGGATTTTTGCGTTTAGTAAGGGATGTGATTTGTTTTTATTTTATTACCACAGCAACCAGTACCCCTGTGTGAAATGTCCCGCCCTGTTTTAAACACTTTTTTACAGTTATTTATACAGCAGACGTCCACGAAGTTTTAGTTCATAGCACGTAGTGTTAACGTAACGCCATAAGCGGTTTTTATATATGGCATCTTAGACACTGACAGCTGTTGGTAAAAAACAAATGAAGGAGGCTGTATTTTTAAATATGAAGTGTTCTTTTTTTTTTTTTTTTGCTTTTTGCGATTGAAAAAAAAACAAAAGGCACCAAGCACCCCTGCACCCCTGCACCACTGCTGAAGGAATGAAGGAAGGAAGGAAGGACGATGTGAACGATTACTTTTTTTTCATACAAGATTATCTGGAGGGCATTCTGCACTAGATATCAGGACGAAGGGCATTTGTACCAATATCATGTTTCGTTTAATGTCGCATTGCACAGTAGGGTGAGAAACCGTATGATTGCCAGCAGTGGAATACAGATGATGTGTGAACACTCGGGCCAATTGAGAAATATTCTACTCTTGCTATTTATACCACTAGTACCGGTGCTATGTCGTTCATGGTTCACCATATTACCATAACGCACTTCTCAAACCTTAATCTTTAGCTTATTTAGCCGTTTGAAAAGTCATTATGTGCTGCAAAACTCGAACATGATTGAGTTTTCACCATACAAAGAACATTACTAGCTCTTAGTTTTATCTTTGGATAATAATTAGTTACTTTTCTGGTTAACAAAAAACCACGATGTACACACGAATATAGATGTCTCTGCATACACTTTTACCCCTCAGAACAGGGCTCAACTTTAATGCTAAAAATAGCACGTCTTGCTACAACTGCTGCAGCTCATGTAGGTCACAGCCTTCTTTTCACAACAGTGCCTCAGAGAACAAGGTGAGCTTCTGGTAGGGGAAAACCTGTACAGAAACCAAACCCAGAAAAAAACACAGCAGATGAACAAGGACACATGGTTCAGTTGATTTTATATATCTGAAAAAATGACAGAGAGCAAAATTTAAAAAGAAACAAAAAAAAAAAAAAAAAATTCTTGAGCAATTCACATAAGCTCGGAGTGACTCTGAGTAGACCCCATCGACTCGGTGTCATCGCCGTCACAGCCAGTACTGGCGTTCTGAAGTTTCAGTGGAGGTGGCGGTGGTCTCTCGGAGGTTTCCGCCATCCTTAGGTTTTGAAGCCTAATGCCTACCTCAGGCCCAGGGGTACCTTGACGAGGAGTGCCGCTTCCTCGACCACCTGGCGGACGTTTGGGGACTGGAGGCGGTCTGACAGGGGAGGCGCCAGGCATACAAGATGCAGGCTGCTGCGGCTGCTGCTGGTGGAGGCTCGGTTGTTGGAGGTTCGGCTGTTGCGGACGGCGTTGGTTGGGGTTATTCTGCACTAGCATGGCCAAGGCTCCCGTCACTCTGCCAACTTTTGCAGTCAGACTGGAAAAAAAAGCAGCATTGTTTCATTTTTTATTTTTGAAAGACGAAATACATTGAACCGAAAAGAACTAACGTTACCACTTACATCTGTCTAAGTCGATCGTCTCCAGCGCCATTTACGAAGGCCTCGATGTTGTCTAGGCCTATCTGCGTGAAACGCCTACGCAGAGCTGCATCTCTCTACACAAGAAAAAACACATGCAGAAAATTGTTAGACAGGTTTAAGTTATATATGAAAGGCACTGCTGCACATAATGCCAGTGAGTGTAAAAAAAAATAATAAAAAACACAAAGAAATATATTCACTTTATAAAGGATGATAGCCAGTACAACACCGCCCAGAACCACGAGACTGAGGGCAAGGCCACCCAAAGCTGTGCCGACTAAATCGCTCTCTTCGCCCTCATCAAACACCAGGGTTCCTGCAGCTGTGGAAGGCGAGAATACCTCGCTGAGCCCGCAGTCAATGCTGAAAGGCCACTGGGAGCCGGGAACTCC
This sequence comes from Alitta virens, assembly GCA_932294295.1. Classification (NCBI taxonomy): domain Eukaryota; kingdom Metazoa; phylum Annelida; class Polychaeta; order Phyllodocida; family Nereididae; genus Alitta; species Alitta virens. The sequence goes on along the minus strand of OW028578.1, from coordinate 20,786,291 downwards.
GTCGTTGCAGAAGATGGTCCCCCTCATGTCAACATCTTTGATGCCCCTCTGAACAACTGAAGGGAAGGTCTCCAGAGGAATTGTAGGGAGGTCCTCCTGACCGGAGCAATCTATGTGAAACCCACCCTTGTTCAGGGGGGTGCACATACACACTCCGCACTCAAACGTGTACTTCATGGAAAAAAACAGAACTCGTACGCATACAAGTGCTCTCTCTGTAGACTGTACGGTGAATAACAAAATGCAATCTTTTTTTTCCACGTGCACGCCTGTTGAAGCGTTACCAATTAGATGCCTTAATTAAGAAATTCCCACCCCGTCTGTTAAGTGACATCATTGTATTCTAACCGGATTGTTATGAGTTGTAAAATTACGCTTTTTCTTTTATTTAAAATAAACGGGTAGGACTGTTTTTTTAAAAAATTGTCTTGTGTGCTCTGTTCATAGACCAGATACCTATGGCAGATGTAACGATTAGAATTTTAGACCTCAATAAGTGTTGTAATGCCACTTACATCCATAAAACTATGGCTTGTTCTATGTTTGTTACCAGCAGGTACACTTAAAGGCCCACTTGACCGAGGCAAATGTAAGGATAAGAATTTGGAGGCCACACAGTGTTACACATGAGCACGGGCCCTAACAACACATGCACTATTATTTATTTTGTGTTTGTTATACCTTCATGCACGTTTAATCTGTTGTACGACTGAGGCAGATGTAAGGATGACAATTCTGGAGTCCATACAATGCTATGTATATGCACAGGTATGGTCTGCGGCCATTTAATAGTAACTTATACGTATACATAGAATGTCTTTGTTTTTTTTCTTGAGGTTGGCAGAGGTGCTGATGAGATAGGTAATTCATCAATTGTAACACAATATTTTTCTTCGTGAATGGTCATGTGTTCAAAATGCACAAGTTCACTCACACAACACTACAAATTTTTGCTTTGTACGTGTTTTTTTTGTTTTTTTTTTACTTCCATAGGACTATCTCATTTTTGTTTTATGTTTGTTACAAACTACTGTCTGATTTAGGTAGACGTGAGGATAAGAAATCGGAGTGTACACAAGGTGTATTTTAATCCACATACGCATGTGTACAACTTGTGTGTACACCAGCAGTAACTTAGACAACCAGAAAATTCTGTATATGGATGCCTGAAGCAGACATTGATAATGATGAGCTTGGAAGTTCACCGAATGTTGCTCTTTTTCACACATATATATCTTACCATATACACATGTAATAATAACAAGCACAACTTGTATTCATTTTAGCATAGTGCTATAGGTATAAAAACATTTTTTTATTGTTACATGACAAAAAAAAAAATAAAAACAAGCAAGCAGTTTACATTTTTTAAAAGCTCTATCTGTTGAGTGTCATTAAACCAATGGTTTTTTTACTTGTTCACAAACATGTTCATTTTCTTCTTTTTAAAAAGACTCCACCAAATAAACAAGTGTTAATTTAATATATAGCAGTGGCTTGCATTACTGATTTACTCCTATGGTCTTGCTTTTTACCTTGACAGTTATCTTGTACCATAAAAAAAAAAAAACCAAACAATGCAGATTAACTATGTAATCCTTTGATACACAGACAAATATCAGTTACCATGTGCTGAAACAGGAAACAGCAATGTGTACTTCTTGAGTTCGAGACATTATGCTTTTTGTTTTTAGTGTCATACAGTTTGTTTACACGTTTTTGAACGCAGTGTTACACGGCTGCTATGGCAAAAACGTGGTGCATTTTACAAGCCTGTTGTATCAGGATGTTTCGCCCTTTTCAATTAAAACATCCTATACAGTGGAATGCAGTTATTACATTCCAACACATTCGATTTCACGCATCTCATGTGACAGGCTTTTTTAAACACTCAGTGCTTCACTCTCCAATCTTGGTGGAGAGTTTGGACTTCTTCGCACTCAACCATTTGGCCTGGGACTTGACGTCGGGCTTACAGGGTGGACGCCCTTCCACAATCAAAGGTGGTGAGCGTTTGGGGTCCTCCTCAGTGGCGCTGCCCTCGTCCGAAGAGACAAGAATGGGATTTACCGGTTTCCTTTTGTTTGTTTTTTTTTACGCTTTTGACTGTCTTGTTTCGTCTTCGACGTCATCGAGGTCGTCCTCATGCTTGGCTCTGGTCGCCCCTTCTTTATCATTTTGGTTTGGACTTGGAGTGCAATGGTTGCACCTCAACTGCTGCATCTCGTTGTAATGTGTCACAGAGCACTCTGGGAGCTCTTTCAGGCCCGACCACTTGTTTTCCAGAGAAGGGATCTGGTCCACTAAGGTTGAAAACTCTGTACTGGACTGAGGAAGTTCAACCAAGTAGACATGTTTAACAAAGCTCCTGACAAAAGCTAAGTTTTTTCTTGTTTATATTCATGTCAAGTTAATAATATTTTGCGAAGACGTTCGTAACATACTTAGGAACCCCCGGTAATCACTTTTGAACACCTAATTCTGTTTTTTTGTGGAGTTATTAGGTCTGTATCTCCCCAACAGGCATGTAAGGTTTATTTTGATCTTGCCGCCATATTGATTTTTCTTTGAATATCGCCCACTAGATCCAAATAAAACGGCAAATAGACGAGCACTTTTCATGGTTATAGTCACAAAATCTTGTCAAAAGTTCAGTAGCACATACAGTAGACAATATTTACATATCACTGACATATTTTTGTTGTACTTTCAGAAACGGATTTCTGAACTTGAAGATATATCCTGAAGACCCAGATTGACTGCATTTACAAATTCCAATTATAACCTTCTTTTCTCCGTCTAACACTTTCTCTCTCTAATTTAACTGTTATATATCTGAGATTTTTACCAACTATAGCCATACAATTTCAGAGACTGTCCTCTCTCGGTTTGTCCTTTCAGACTAAGAATGCATACTGACGAGCCTACAGTCGAAGAGCCTTGAGACCTGACTGCTGCAGCCCCAGGCCCGACTGATGCGACTGACCCACCTCAGCATCTCCCCCAGAAGAACATGGACCCCACCAAGATGTGCATCATCGGATGTCATCATGACGGCAAAAGCACTGCAAGAAATAAGAGTTATGTAACCTGTTCACTATGTTTTCATAATTTCCATACCCAATGTGTCGGTCTGAGCAATGATACTATTAGTTGTTGGCCCTGTCCTCTGTGTAGAATGTTGCCTTCACAGGTGGTCAACTTGGAATCAAAGTTAGATACTCTGATATCTCAAAATGCTTGCCTCACCCAGTTAGTCAGCCGACAGCAAGATACACTGAATGCCTTAAAAAATATTGAGTCAAAATTTACTGCGCTTTCCTCTAAACTATTTCCAGATGATGACACATCTGACGACGAGGATGACGAGCCAGAAGAGGTTACTCCTGAGGGCACCATGATCATCGGAGATTCCCTCATCCGAGACGTTGGCACCGAGGACCGCAGCATCACCATTGACTGTATCCGAGGAGCGACGCTCAACGTGATCAGGAAGAAGATCAAGACGATAAACCCGAAGAAACGGAAGTACGACGCCGTCATCGTCGTAGCTGGCACCAACGATGCTTCGGCCAGACGTCCTGTCAACAAGATCTGCAGCGACTTTCAGACTCTTATTGAAGCAGCCAAGCAAGTCGCTACAAATGTCGTCATCTCCAGCATCCCTCCTAGGATTGACGACAGGGTTGATAAGACAAAAATCAACCACATCAACGAACTCGTCATGCCAGTTACCAACAGCGCTGACGTTAAGTATGTTAACAACGATGTCAACTTTCTGTATCATGACCACACTGTTGACTCTAGTCTATTGCTAGCTGAAGGTCTACACCTTTCAGCCGCTGGTGTTACAAAGCTACTAAAGAACTTAGACCTCTCCAGTAAGATGCATCCAACCACGCAAAGACCCGCCCGCTGGCAAACAGATGCTCCGGTTGCCAGTGGATCAAAACCTTCTCCCCGTCTGCAGTCTCCTCAACCACAACCAACACTGCAAGACAACTGTGACTCTGTCCTTGATGGACCCATCCACTTCAAAGGAACGAACTCGCCTTTCAGTAACTTTTTCCAGTTCGACTTCAACATCTGGAACATGAAGTTTGCGAGTACTGAACATGCGTTTCAGTACCATAAATGTGTGTTGATGGGCAACAACACAGCTGCAAGTGATGTACGCACTGCAGGTACCCCCCTTGAAGCAAAACGAATCGGTGACAGAGTCAGGACAACACCCAGATGGCATGACCTCAAGCAAGGAGCAACTTACGAGATATTGAAAGCGAAAGCTCGTCAATGCCGTCCCTTCTTCAATGCCTTAGTCGACTCCAAGGACAGGCTGTTGATCGAGAACACGCCTGATGCCTACTGGGGTAAGGGACCGAATGGTAAAGGTCTGAATATGCTCGGTCGGCTGCTTATGACACTCCGGGCAGAACTCTCAAGCAGGCCTTCTCCCCAGACGAACTATACCCCCCGCCCATCTGTCAGAACTCCTCGTAATGAACGAGGTGTTTCCGTCCCACACTCAAGGAACCAGCAACTACATTGCTTCAACTGTGGCGAGCTGAGAACACGCCTGATGCCTACTGGGGTAAGGGACCGAATGGTAAAGGTCTGAATATGCTCGGTCGGCTGCTTATGACACTCCGGGCAGAACTCTCAAGCAGGCCTTCTCCCCAGACGAACTATACCCCCCGCCCATCTGTCAGAACTCCTCGTAATGAACGAGGTGTTTCCGTCCCACACTCAAGGAACCAGCAACTACATTGCTTCAACTGTGGCGAGCTGTCCCACAACATCGACAGCTGCAGACACCGTCACCCTCCCCAATGTTACAGCTGCCACGAACAGGGACACAAGAAGAAGTTCTGTCCGCAGTCCCGTCCCACCCACTCCTATTAGGAAACTGGCCAAGATGACCAGGCCGGGAAATTTTCTGTAAATAAGGTATATAATGAGAATGTTGATCTTAATGAAAATGATTTTAACATAAACATTTTTAGCCATGAATGTGATGATTTTAATGTTGGTTTACACTTCTGTGATGCTGGTGCTCTTAAAATACATGTAAATAGTTCGAATGATGAATGTGCAAATTTTACTCTTGACAATGTTCAACCAATTTTAGATATAACAAATGTAGTCAATGAACAGGAATGTAATGAAAATAGCTCTAATGATATAAACACATCAGTTGATATCAATGATAGTTCAACAAACAGTCAATCACAAACTGTTACTAGTAGTAACAACACTGTAGAATCTGATAGTGAAAATTACATGTCCGAGATAGTAAATTTCTATAGAATCAACAACAGAAAATTGCTGTTTTCTCACTTAAATATTAATAGTTTACCAAACAAGTTTGTAGAAATTCATGAAATTATGGAGAAGGGTTTCACTGATGTATTATTTTTATCTGAAACTAAAATTAATGATACTTATCCCAGTGCTCAATTCTCAGTTGAAGGTTACACAATGCACAGAAAAGATAGGAATGCCCATGGAGGTGGCTTATTATGTTACGTCAGACAATCACTACCTCATAAAAACAGAGATGATATAGCCGTAAATGAAAATGGAATAGAAAGTTTGGTAATTCAAGTCAAGCTCAAATCAAACAATATGTTCTTTGTCTGTATCTATAGACCACCTAATGTTAACATAGCTCACCTAAATTCAGCAATTGAAATTATACTAAATAAATGTCTAGCAGAGAGCAGATCTGCTTATATTATAGGTGATCTAAATGTCAATTTTATGTCACATCCAAATGGTCTCTCAAATATAATGGACACTTTTAATCTGAAACAAATAGTGAAAAATCCAACTTGCTTTAAAAATGCACTAAATCAATCTCTTCTTGATGTTATTCTCACATGCTGTCCTAGGTCAATAGCAGGTGTTCTAAATATGTCTCTAGGTATAAGTGACTTTCACAATTATATAAGTGCAGCCACTAAAGCCTTTCGACCAATAATTGAACCAAGAATTATACATTACCGATCTTACAAAAACTTCGATGAAGAGGAATATATAAAAGATCTAGAAACCGCCCCATTTCATGTGAATAGTGTTTTCGACGATACCGATGACCAGCTTTGGTTCCACAATACTCTTCTTTTAGACATTGTTAATAAGAACGCTCCTTGTAAACAAAAATTAATCAAAACTAACAGTTTACCTTATATGAACAACAAACTCAGGAAAGCAATAAATGTCAAAGCTGCTATAAATCGTAAATATCTCAGACTCAAAACCCACCAATCCTGGCTCGCTTACAAAAAACAAAGAAATCTAGCCAATAAACTGAAAAGACAATCAGTTCAAAAATACTTTGATAAGAAATGTAATGCTAAAAGCAATAATGATTTCAATTTCTGGCAGACAGTCAAACTATTTATCACTGACAAGTCAAAGTCAAATGTCCAGAACATTATGTTAAATGAAAATGACACCCTTATAATGATACCTTTGAAGTTACTAATGTTTTCAATGACCACTTTGTAAATGTTACACAGGACCTTTGCGAGCCCGAAGTCTTAAATAGTAAATCAACAGATGAAATCATAGATCACTACAAAAATCACCCAAGCATAGCACTGATTCGTGAGAAGCTTAATTGTGAAAATAAATTTAAATTCAGAAATATTTCTCACGCAAGTGTTTATAAAAAGCTTAAAGACATAAAGATTGATAAAGCCGGAGGTTTTGATAATATTTCTCCAAAATTCTTAAAGATAGGGGCCAAGTCATTAAGCACAACATTAACACCAATAATCAATCACAGCATTGAAACAATAAACTTTCCTGACCATGCAAAGAAAGCTGAAGTATCACCCCTTTATAAAAAGTCAGACCAACTAGATAAAGGTAACTATAGACCGCTTAGTATTCTCTCGTCAACCTCAAAGATCTTTGAAAATGTCATATGTGAACAGATGATGGAACACATAAACGAATTACTCAGTACTGATCTTTCAGCATATAGAAAAAACTATAGTTGCAATAATGTTCTCATAAAATGTGTAGAAAATTGGCGTAAAGCACTTGACGATAATTAGCATGTAGGTTGTATTCTAATTGATCTATCAAAAGCCTTTGATTCACTGCCACATGGTCTGCTTATAGCTAAACTACACGCATATGGTTTTACTATGCAGTCATTGGATTACTTAAGAAGTTACCTAACAAATAGAAACCAACTTGTTAAGATAGGCAAAATAAAAAGTGACTGGCTAACCTTGAAGACAGGCGTGCCGCAAGGGTCCGTCACTGGTCCACTTCTGTTTAACATTTTTTTATTAATGATTTCATCTTTCTCTTACAAAACGAATGTGATGTTTTCAATTATGCAGACGACAATACACTTTCTTTTTCTCACCACAATCCCTCTCAAATCAAACTCACATTAGAACACGCCTCCAGAACAGCACTTTGTTGGTTCAAAAATAACTACATGAAGGCCAATACCTCAAAGTTCCAAGCCATATGTTTTAGTAAAGATGACATCTCAATTCAATATGAAATAGATGGTAGCAAAGTCAATTCAGAAAGCACAGTCAAGCTACTAGGTGTCCATATAGATAGAAAACTGACTTTTCCCCATCATGTCTCCGTAATATGCAAGAAAGCTGCTAGGCAGATAAATGTACTGCAAAGATTATGCAAATATTTTGATTTTTCTACTAAGATGCGAATTTATGAATCATTTATTGTGTCTAACTTTCTCTATTGCTCAGTTGTCTACGACGCTTTCATTATAACAAATGATAGAAAGATAGAAAAACTAAATGAAAGAGCACTAAGACTTTTATGTAATGACTACCTGTCTACGTATAAACAAATTTTAAGTCAATCAAAGAAGTCAATGCTTTACATTTTAGGCAAATATGGTCTCGTCGAACAAGTTTTCAAAATCTTAAATGGTACTTCATTTCCAGTGAAACCTCCTTCTTCAAAATACAATGTACACCTTACTCTATGCGAGATAATATGAAATTAATGAAGCCTAGATATAATACAGTTCAGTACGGATATAAAAGTATTTCTTATCAGGGTGCATTGTTATGGAATAACCTTCCAGTAAATGTTAAAGGTACTCAAGATATACAGGAATTTAAAAATCTACTTGTCAAATATAACATATTTAATGCTTGTCAATGTGGTTCATGCGTAATCTGCTTAATCGATAACTTAAGATAATTTCAAGGTATGGAGATACGAACATGTATATTTTAACATATCAACTCATCTGTAAATATTTCATCTTATTTTCAACATTTTTACTTGTCGGTTAAAAGCTTTATAGCTTGTGTTGATTGTTGTACAATGTTTTCATCCCCGACGTTAAATAAAATTTTACTTACTTACTTACTTATAGAACACTTCATCCTCGCTTTCATCAGATTTGCCCTGAAAACAATGTAATGCAGATCAAAAAGGGTTCAGTTACCAAAATATGTCAAAAACAAAACAAGTGCATAGGTAAATGTGCACAGTATGGCTTCTCACGGATCGGACATTTTCTTTTCTTTTTTTTGTTTACTCAGTTTCATTTTTCATATAGTATTAATAAAATACATCACTTCATCAGAACAAAAAACTTAAACAATTCTTTTATAATTACAGGATGCGTGTAAGGGAGTATGGATAAAGGTAACAGAATATCAAGCACGTGAACACGTGCAGGAACAACAGATTTCATTCTTCAAGCATCAACGTTAGCGTAGACGAGTTATGCAATGCATATACATACTTGTAGTTTTTTGTCAATCATTTATATTGCGTGAATAAGCAGAAAATTATATTCACCAGTGGCATACATAATCGTATAAATTTTTTTCATGCATTACCATAATAAAAAGTCAAAAAGTTTGCAAAAAGAACAAACAAACTTTTCACTGGTTGAACAAATGTCTGAACTGAATGCGTGAATGCATGAATGAACGAGTGAGTGAACGAATGATCGTATGACTGAATGTGTAAATGAGTGAATGAGAGAGTGCATGGAAATGAGTGAATGAATGTTTGAATGAATGAATGAATGAATGAATGAAAGAATGGATGAGAGAGTTACCTACTCGTTTGACAACTTTCAGCATGTCTTTAACATCAGCGATGAGGTCTCTGGTTTGTTGTTTGTCGAGTGTCACCCCACGTTTGGTTGGGATCAAACCGAATTCCTCCTCCTCCAGAACGTAATTACGAATATGTAGCTTCACTTTTCCTTGAAATTTCTGAAGGACCATGAACTTCCTATGTCCCAGCTCCCTAAACCACAGGAAACGGCCTCTCACAAGCGTTCCGCTGCTGCTGTAGAACTGCCTTGCCATCTTTTAAATGGTTCGAAATGGTGAAACGAAAAAGTTCAAAACTCGAAAGTTGAAACAAAAATGCGCCTCTTGACAAAACGAAAAGAACTAGGCAAGAGGACGAATAAGAGCCCGCACCCCTTATTTATATGTGGGGTGCAGGATTGTCAACCAATGGACAGCGTGTCTTGACTCCGCACACCAGGGGCACTACAATCGCTCGAAGTTTTGTCCAATGGTTGGTGTGGTAAAATAGGTGACAAACTTTTCACATGATCACCACATGATGGAACTTTCCTGATCTGGTTCCAGAGTTGGACTTTTTAATTTTGTTTTTCTTGTATTAACAAATTTTTTGTCATGACTGCTTTTTGTAGAGTTCTACCCACAAAAAACCCTAACTTGTGTTCCCCCGTTTCTCAACTGACTCGGAATCCTTACGACTGTTACAGATGGTTTTTTTTTACGACCCATACGACTTAAAAATGACTGTTTTTGTGTGCTTTTTTGTTTTTCTTTTGTTTTTAGTTAAGCAGCACCAGTTTTCACTCATAAAAACAAACAACTAGATTTGTCCTGATACTATTTTTTATTGTTATACTACATACACATACATATACACATTTGCACGGTGAAACTACTTATTATAATGAACATATATATGGGTTCTATATATTATAAACAGTGCAACTTCAGGTTTTCTAATATGCTACTCAAAGGACAACCAGTTTTTTTTAATCCTTTGAAGGGTTTTATTGAGTGTTTTCTTTTTCCGAGTGTCTTTCATATCAGTTTTTTTCCTTTGATTCTTTGATTTCTTTGGTACTTCTTTTTTCTTTTTTGTGGTCTGTTTTCTGCGCCCTCCTGCAAGCAGTTTTTTAATGTCTTCTGGTGTGATTCCTGGAGGCTCCCGTGTTGTTGTATCCGTTTCACCGATTTTCTTCACGGCTGTGACATCATCCCTTGTTCTTGTGTTGTTGCGATTTACGGCTGAGGTATCGCCCCTTCCATTTGTGGTGTTGTTATTGGCTGTGGGTCCGCTCCCAATGCTGCGCTCGGCGGTTAGATCTAGGTCCCCGGTTTCCTGACTGTTTTTCTCTGCAGACATTTTTCCTTTCTCATTTTCTGTGTTGTGACGCTCAGCAGAGCTCTCTCAATGACTTTGCTTTGTTAACTGCTGCATCAGTCTGTTGTAATGTTCACGTGGTAACACTACGTGTTCTTCTGCCATTGTTATTATTTTGCCAAGGTCAGCAACCTTTTTAGGACACCTTTTATTAGTAGTGAAACAATGTCAGAGGAAGCAGCAAGAGCTTCCTGTCTCTCCTTGAGTGCTACCTTGTTGTCTGCAATGGTGCAAATGGTGTCTTTGTGTTTCCTCAGCTTCTCTTTATAGTCTGGTGGCAGTCTGATGACACGGGCAAGGACATTTTTAATTACCTCTGCTATCGCACAGCCTGTGCTCTGTCTGCTGTTTTGAGTAATTCCTTAACTTGGGCTTCCGGTAAAGACCAATGACTTGCAGAAACACACTATTGCTTTTGATGACATTCATTTCTTAGGGAGATATGCAATGGTTTCTTCACCTGGAAAGATGGCACTTCTCAACCTGAGTCTACTGTCAATATTTGAGGAGAGATCCATAATTATGTACCCTTAATTTTTGGCTGTTGCTAGGTCGTAACTGTTCATGAAATACTGCGTTTGACCTGGAAAGACCTGACTACCCAGAGTGGTCACCTGTCTAGCACTTCTGTTGTCCCTAAAAAGACATATATACTGAGAATTCAGACTGATCTCTCTTACAGCCTTGCTAGCATGGAAAAGGTTTTGCAGAGTGATTAAACATGACACATGACAGTGGTGACATAAAACACATACTATGTCAACAACCGAATTTCCCGATGCTGTGTCATTGAGACTGCTCATTTTATCATCAAGAATAAGAACTGTATCCCTGTTTGTCTCCTGCCAGATAGCTGTGAGTTCTTCACATGTTGGAATATCTGATCTGAACTCAACAAGACCCCCAAGTTCTTTTTCCAGAATGTCATATTTATCTTGCCATGCTGTATAACAGTAAATAATTTTACTGGGGTTTGGTTTGAACATCTGTTTATGTTGTAGCAATAACTGTTGAATGAAAAACGTCTTCCCACTTTGGGAAGCCCCCACAATTAAAAAATTCTTAGGTAAATCGAAGGGTACAACACATTTATCACTGGCTTCCATGATGGTGTGTTGATAAAACGAACCTGCCTCTGTGACGCCAAACCGTGGACTGGTCACACCTCGTGTACGGCTCTGTTTTTATCAATTTTTAAGGCTGCTGGGAATTTTGCAAAGATAATTAGTGTGGTGGGCTGTGTTAGTTGCTTTTCAAATTTCACAGACACTCTCATGTTGCCATGACGTTTTAAAGGGATGACGTCATCGTTACCGCCGGGAATGGCCTCTGCAACAAACCTGTCGAAGCAAAAACCCTGTGGAAATTCTTTATGTGATACCGGCGTACTCTCATCAAGGCCATATATACCACACAGAGTATTGTATGCATCAATGTACATCCCCTCTTCCGGTTTCTCTCCATAATGAGGCTGTAAAGGCGCCTGAGTCATATCCTGGCCATCCACGGTAACTTGAATGAAATTAAGGTTATTGTGTTCAAACAGAAAAGGGTTTTCCTTCAACTGTCCATGATTGGCAGAATCGGAAACCAGAGCACACACCATCTCATGTGGTACTGCCCCAGAGAAAGGGTCATTTACTTTACCACTGAACACCCCACGTGCCAGTGTAAACTTTTTCACCATTGTTTTAGTGTATGGGAAAATTGCAGGTTTTTTCTGCAGTGTTGCAGCGTGAGAGGGTAATATTACAGGGTTCACATCTGCCATGCACACACTTAATGACAATCTTGAATTGCGCACTGTCACTGCCAGGAGACATCAGACAGAAGTCTGGTGAACTAGGGTAGAGGGTAACATTTAAGGGTATGCCATACGGGATAAACCTGTTGATGTCAAGGACATCACTGTAAAGATGTCCTGTCATGTCAACTTCCCTGGAATTTTCAAATAATCGCCTTCTTGTTTTCAAGGCGGCATTGTCCCCAAACCACCAATTGTTATCATGTAAAAATGCCTGTGTGTCCTTATAAAAAATCTGTGCTTGTAGTGTTGTATCTTGCTGCTCTTTTGGTGTGTACAGCAGTGCTTTAAAGTAAGCTAGATAGGGGTATGCCTGGTCTGCATGGGTGAGCACTTTGTTCTGCAGTGCAACATCAACACGGCTGAACATGCTATGCATGAAGTTGTTCGCTACTCCTACAATACCTCTTTTAACCCCTTCCTCTGCTTCAGGAGCCTTCGTTTTGCTTTCCGCTTCGGCACCGGCACCCTCAGTGCTGGCACCGGCACTGGTACTGCTTTGCGTACTGGTGGCTGCTCCACCAATTGGTGGTTTTACATTGTCACCATTACGGGCTACGATCTTACATGTTACATTAAGGAGAGTCTTCCTTAGATCTATATAGGATGATGAGTTGTTTTGAATGGCAAATTGAATCACACCTTGATTAGAATAATCATTTACAGGGTAAAAAGTGGTACAGTGGCATCTCTTAACACCCACATTCTGAATAGGTTTCTCAAATATTGCCAGTTCCTCAGGGTAGCCTACATAGGCATCTGCCAGAAGTGTTTCACTCATGCTTAAGTGCTATAGGTGTTTTGAAAAGTAACCATTAAATATGTCACCAGTGTGGTTAGTGCCAGATTTCTTTGCAGCTTTCTTCTTCTGTGGAGTTGGAGAGGTGTTCCTCTTCCACTTGCTGCTTGTGGAATGACCAGCAGCTGTGCTTTCATGTTCTTTATCATGCACTTCGGCAACTGCCCTTCTCCTGGCACCTTCGGCAGGGTCTATTACCTCCAGTTTAGCAACAGATGACCCCATAGCCAGCTTGTTGTTGTCTTTGCGTGTGTTAATAAGAACAATGTGCCCACGTCCACTACTGTCTGACTTTTGGAAAGTGACTGCATTGGTCATGTTGTGTACAAGCATGGGTTTATTTTTCCCCTCTGCTTGTTTCATAAAATGGTACAGAAAGGTCTCATAATCGAAACCCCCTCGGTTGCATAATAGGATGTGTTATCCATTTTGTAGTGTTATTTTTTCCCCTAAAATCAGTCACTCACTTTTCTCTATATGTAGTGTGCAGCTTGGGTGTCCGTCTTTGAATGAGGGTCTTGCACCACTGCTGTCCACTAAATAGATGCTGAGTGACTCTAAGGTGTCTGCCGTAATCGGTATGTAGCGCAGATGGTCGAATATGTGGGGCTTGTTCGTTACTAGCTGGTTGTAATACAGTCTTTGTAAAATAGGGGCCTGTGAGCAATTTATAAAACTGGTTTCACATATATTGGTGTTAACTGTGATAAAACTTGGTTTGTAACCATCTGTCAACTCTGGTAAATCAATGTCCAAGATAGCCAGGCTCCACTGTGTTGCAGGACTCATGTGCAGTCGACGTGGAAGCTTCACTCTGAATGCTGTAGGAGAATTTCCGTGAAAAAATGCATCACTCTGGTCGCTGGAGGTGTACACGTACATCATTTACCAATATACTCCTGGATACTCTCTGTGGGGATGTAGCTGTTTTTGGTTGACAACACGTGTTCTATTTTGTATACAATGTCATCAGGATATTCTACATTGACCTTCAGCAGTTCCTCTTCATAGAACGACCCTTTTACAACTTCCTCTTTCAAATCCTGCACTTCATACCTTGGTGGGTGTGATGGAAGCTGCTGACACACAGCGAAGAGTTCCTCTGTCCAATGCTCTAGGTATCCGTGGTCAAAGGGAGAGCTCTTGAGACTAAGTCTCACCAGGTCTTCTACTTGAAATGAATATTCTGGTCTGTTCTTAGCTCTTTTGTTAAGTTCAGGAATATACAGGCGCTGATAAATGTCCCACGTGTTCTCTCTATTCACTTCAGCAGGTGCAATTCCTGTGCTAGAGTGCTTGGTGTTGTTGTACGACCATACTATGTCATTTAATATATCCACATACTTAAACGTTTGTTTTTCATAGAAATATTTATACAACCTGTCATCAATAGACCTATTGACACGTTCAGCATAGCAGGCCTTGTGGGCACCATAGGCCAACATATGGGAAATACCATGTTCTTTCAATAGTCCTTGGAAGACTGACCCAACAAATTCCTTCCCTTGATCTGTGCGAAGAATTTCACACTGTCTACCTTGTGATATGATGTCCTTGAACTGATCAGCAACTTCAGCTGTCCTCTTGGTTTTCAAAGGTCACACCCAGAGGTACCTAGAAAACAGGTCGATACATACAAGCAAAAACTTGTAGCCATTGTTGTACTCTGACAGGCTAGACAACTGTAACAGGTCACAGTCCCACTGTGCATCAGGATATTCAACTATTATCCTTTCAGTAGGAAACTGTGATTTGGGGTTGGTATGTATTGTGTGAGTGGTTTGTTCTTTAAGCCAGTTCTTTACATCTGACAGGTGTAGACCAGTTGGGTAATCCTCTCTATGAAAATCAGCAATGCCAGGCAGATGGTTATTGAGAGGGCACATAGAGTGAACAGGGGAAATCAGGAAAATCGGACAATTGTGGTTAAATTCCTGAATTTTAAAGACAAACAAAGAGTACTGCAAAATAGGATGTCACTATCTTCAAAATCAATATGGATTTACGAAGATTATCCCCCTGAGGTGCAGACAAACCGACAAAAACTGTGGCCTATCTTCAAACATGCAAAAGGATTGAAACAACAGTTCCCAAAAGTGCAACTAAAACTTGATAAGCTCTTTATAAATGGCAAACAGTACAGAACACAAAACTTGAGTGAACTGCCACCAGAACTACAACCTGAGAGGCGTGCTGTGAAACACACTGATGACACTGTTGTTTTCTTTTCTCCACACAGTGTGTTTAGCAACTTCCATGAAATAAATGTCAAAATTGAAGGTGAAACCTATTGCTGCAATGAGCAGTATTTCCAACATGCAAAGGCTATCCTGTTTGGTGATGACAGCACTGCTAAAAAAATCCTTGATGAAACCAACCCATACAAAATCAACACCCTTGGCAAAAAGGTCAGAGGCTTCGAGAAAAATGTCTGGGAAAAGAAAGCATTTGATATTCTCAAAGGTGTAAACATGGCAAAATACTCTCAAAACCCTGGTGCAAAAAAAGCCCTACTTGACACTGGGAATCGTACCATTGGTGAAGCTTCACCTGACCCTACATATGGCACAGGGGTCATCATATCTTCCCCTGATGCCACAACGATGACTGCCTGGAAAGGAAAAAATTGGATGGGTAAGATCCTGTCTGATGTCCGTGCTGAACTGTAAAAAAAAAAAGAAAAAAAAAAGAAAAAAAAAAGAAGATTGAATTATTCATATTTATAACTAATTTCATGAACTATTTGCTAAATCTGTTCAATCGTTGACATTGCTTGTTAATTAAAAATGTTATTTACAATGTCAATATGGCTACATGCAAAGACCATGTTGCATATGTCAAATTATTTTTGTTTCATATATGCTGACAATTAATCTAAATATGGTATTAGTGTCCAGACTCAACTTTCAATTAAAATTTTCATATTATTATCATCACTCCAATTACTTTATTTGTGCTTCTCGTGCATAGGATAATGATGTCCTTTTTTTCCCCGTTAATTAGCATAAATTACTGAATAGCACAAATTAATGAATACTGGATCATACTTTCATATGTATGTCAATATCTCTGAATTGTATTATGTGTATGAATGTTTGATATTAATTTGATCTGTGTTTGGATGCATAACACAGTCACTGAAGTGTTATAAACGTCATGCTCTTCTCAGCTGACATGTGCTTCATTAATCAATGTTTGATTTATTACAAATGTGAATTGAATAATCATTCAGGTTACGGAAGCTGTTCGTTTTATGATTTTTTTCAACTGGGGTAATCATGTGTAAGACATTGGATCCAGATATGCCAGAAGCTCAATTGCTGTCTTAAGTTGCTCAAGATACACATGTATATACATGCACTTTGTTTTATTTATTATTTTTTTTTATTTCATTTATTTTTATTATTTTTTATTATTTCTACAGAGTCAACCCCAAACCCATCCATCCGCTGTACTATTATTCAATTTGTTGATTGTATTCAGCCTTGGGGGAGCATCCTGCATACCCACTCATCATCAGCTACCAATGTTTTATCCCATCCTATCTTTCTTATTTCAATCATAATTTGTTTATCATTATTTTTTATTTTTGTCACTCTTAAATCATGACACATAATGTATTATTTGATGATCCCGATTCTTACTGTCTTATCAATACTATGAATGAAAATGGTGACCAATTTGATGAATCTAACGAACCAGAATTATTCAATCAATCTCTCTATTACAGTATTGATTCCTTTACAAATATGTGTAAGAAAAAAGTGAATAATTTCTCAATTTTATGCCTAAACTGCCAGTCTTTAAATGCCAAGTTTAGCGAATTTAAAATTTTTCTTGAAAATTTAAAAAATGAAAATATTAATTTGTCTGCTATTTGCTTACAGGAAACATGGTTGTCTGAAGAGTCCGACACATCCCTCCTCCAGCTTGAAAACTATACACTCATTCAAAAGGGTAAATCTTGCAGTGCACATGGTGGTGTTGCCATTTATCTCCTTGATAGCTTTACTTTTAGAAACATCTCTGTAAATGAACACTCCGATTTTTGGGATGGACAATTCATTGAAATTAATCTTGATTCCTCGTCCTACTGCTCAAATAATGTTAATACTTTGCTGCTTGGTAATATATATCGCCCACCAAGAAATACTGCTGATAATATTCAAACATTTACTCAAGATATTACACAGGTATTTGATAACCTTAAACATTACAAACATGTAACTCTTTGTGGAGACTTCAACATTGATTTGTTAAAATACAATGAAATTAATGCAATTGGAAATTATTTTGAAAATGTTTTATCAAATAGCTATATTCCAAAACTGACTTTTCCTACTAGACTCACTCATAAACATGGAACTCTGATTGATCAGATTCTCGTTAAACTGTCAGATAACTTTTCGAAGACAACAGCAGGTATTCTAACATCAAGTATCTCAGATCATTTACCATGTTTTATTACATTAGATTATTTAAATATTAAGTGTCAATCAGAAAAATATGTTAAGACCTTTCCAAAATATGATGAGGCTGTGTCTCTTTTTTGCAGATTCATAAATAATAGTAATATTTTGAATAAACTTGATATCCGTGAAAATGCTAATCCAAATGATAATTATGAAATCTTAAACAGTATACTTGGAGAAGGAATTGATAAATGTTTCCCTGTGAAGTTAGTAAGATACAACAAATACAAGAATAGAAAGACACCCTGGATCACTAAAGGCATAATAAAATCAATTAAATACAGAGATAATCTTTATACACAACTAAAAAAAACTGACATTACTTCATTAATATATCATACAAAAAAAGTAAATCTGCAAACATACAACCGTATACTAAAACAAAGCATAAGATATGCTAAAAAGTTTTATTATCAAAATTGCTTCATTAAATATAAGAATGATATGAAACAAACGTGGTCAATCATTAATAGTATAATGAATAGAACCAAAAAGACCAAAGAATTTCCAAATTTTTTTCTGATAAATGAACATTATGTGTCTGATCCTCATTTAATAGCTGAAGAATTTAATAAATATTTTATAAATGTTGGCCCTGAATTAGCTCAAAATGTCACTAGTATCAATAATATAAACTTCTCAGATTTTATGAAACCAACTTGTAACTTTAAGTTTAGTTTTCGAAATATGACTCCTTTAATGATTAAAAAATTGATTGAGGACCTTAAATCCAAATCTAGCTCTGGAAAAGATAAAATATCCAATAAACTTCTAAAAAACATAAAAAATGAGATAGCTGAGCCATTAACAATTATAATAAATCAGTCATTCAATGTAGGCATGTTCCCTAACTCTCTGAAAATTGCTAAAGTCACCCCAGTATTTAAAAAAAATGAAGATTATAAATTTGAAAATTACCGTCCCATATCAATATTACCAAGTATTTCAAAAGTTCTTGAAAAATGCATACATAAACAAATTTATCAATTTTTTAATAAAAATAAACTCTTCTTCTCCAGCCAGTATGGCTTTCGTCAAGGTCACTCAACTGAGTATGCTGCCTTTGAACTTATTGATAAAATTTTGTATGATCTTGATCAAGGTGAAACTCCTATTTCAGTATTTTTGGACTTGTCAAAGGCATTTGACACGTTAAATCATCAGATACTTATTGCTAAATTAAAATATTATGGCTTTGACCAAAATGCACTGAAATTAATGGAATGTTATTTGAATAACCGTTATCAGTATGTTGATTTTAATGGAATCCATTCATCTTCTTTATTAATTACTACTGGGGTACCCCAAGGCTCCATTTTGGGACCATTACTCTTCATAATTTATATGAATGACATAGCATATGCCAGTAATCTTTTTTATCCCATACTTTATGCCGACGATACTACTCTTACTGCAACACTAAAAACTTTTACAACCAATAACAATACAACTGCTTCCAACATAAATTCAGAACTACACCAAATTTCTTTATGGCTTCAAGTCAATAAATTGTCATTAAATACAGAAAAAACTAAAGCAATATTATTTCACATGCCTCAAAAGACCGTAGAATACCCTGATCTCTACATAAATCAAGTTAAAATAAAATTTGTTAAACAATTTAATTTTCTAGGTATTATGCTGGACAGCTCTGTTAAACTCAAATCTCATGTTGATATAATATCAACAAAAATATCAAAAATAATTGGCATTATTAATAAACTAAAACATTCCCTTCCACTAGACGCCCTTTTAAATATATATAATGCTCTGATTGTCCCACACTTGAATTATGGTGTTCTTTTATTTCAAAAACATTGTAATAGGTTATTTATTTTGCAAAAAAAGGCAATCCGAGCAGTGTCATGTTCAAAATATAATGCTCACACAAGTGGAATTTTTCAATCACTAAATATTTTAAAGGTACATGACATCTGTGCACTGCATGGTTTAAAGTTCTGTTTCAAGCTGGAGAATGGGCTGTTGCCGGGCTACTTTCATCAATCAGGTATATTTACTAAAAATTCTTTACATCAGTATCAAATTAGAAGGAATAATGATTATGTCATTCCCCTTATCAAACATGAATTTGCCAGGCTTGGTATCAGATTTAGAATTCCTCTTTTTTTTAATGAATTAGATAATTGCTACAAGGACAAAATATATACACACTCATTAAATGGTTTGAAGGTTTATTTCAAAAAAAGAAAGATTTCACTGTATATTAATGTATGCAATAATCAAACATGTTATATCTGTAATAATTGATAATGTTTTTCATATTGAGTTATAATCATTAATTATTAATCATTGAATTGAAGATAGCTGTTAATGTGTTTAGCAGGATGGATCCCCAAATGCTGTTCCCCTATCTCGGGTGGCACCCCTATAGCGACATTTCATGTCTTTGGGGTGTCTCCCCCCATTTACAAAATCCTTAATATGTATTGTTATGTATTTCTGCTTTTGTTTTTGGGTAAATAAACAGTATTCTGATTCTGATTCTGATTCTCTTGTTTTGATGTACTCCCACAACCTTTCCGCTCCATAATAACTTGCAGGGGATTTTGGTGAGTAGTAAATGGCTGACAGATAATCATCCAGTTCTTGGCCCTCCATATTTTTTTTTCATACCTCTGGTTGATCTTGTGACCTGATGTGTGGCAAAGATTGTGTAGGTTTGAGTGGTACTCTGGTAACTGATTTGATCCGAGGATTTGGGAGTACTGCACCAACGCATGTGCTGACCAGAATTAACCAAGTTTCGGATGTGTTTCCTATGGACAGATTGATGATTGATGTGATGATAACTGTGTAGAGGATTATAATCTGACTCAGAAAGACGATTTGACTTTTGGGGACAGCACGCCCCAAAACAAACCACTTGTC
The DNA here is from genome assembly GCA_932294295.1 of Alitta virens. Classification (NCBI taxonomy): domain Eukaryota; kingdom Metazoa; phylum Annelida; class Polychaeta; order Phyllodocida; family Nereididae; genus Alitta; species Alitta virens. The sequence continues at coordinate 20,765,887 of OW028578.1, read as the reverse complement.
TGATGACACAGAGCTCTGTGTGGACAGATGACTTTCGTTTAACTCCATGTCTCAAGATACACTGATCCTACACATTTATCAAAGGTCTCATATAACATGGTAGCATCACACACACGCCATCTAGTGTGTTGTAGAGGTTCATAGCCACCAGTCACCAGATACATTACATATTCATTGTAACAAACAAAAACACATGACCAACACCTTTCTTTTTTTGTGTTTGCATACCACAGCATTTTTTATTGCTTTTACATACAGAGTGTGATTACATGGAGCCTACCTAAGACAATGCCAGCTGATTTAATCTTCTCTAAGATTTAATCAAACAAGTCCGGTTCTTGGTCAGGGTTGCATTCAGAACATTGAAAATAACCCATCTGATTCTGATGATCATCATTAAGATAGCAAGGTCTGATTATGCTCAGTTCTGGCACACAATATTCAATATGGTCCAGATGCGCTATAATAGTCTTAAACTGGTTAGAAGAGAGCTTCACATTCTGATCAAGACAGATGGCATACTTTCCCTGTTTGGTTTTTTCACACTTGGTAATATGTACATTATCTGACATGTGAAAAGTTTCAGCATATACACTACCACCCAGATGTACAGAATGGTTTGTTCCTATTGCAGAGTTGATCATGTGGGTTGAGTGAACCAGAGTAGCCCAACGTTGCAGGTTAAGTGAAGCCTTCTCACACTGAGGATCCTGATTCTGCATCTGTAAACAATGTACAGATTGCAGTAATATAACAAGAAAAACCCACTTAGACATTCCTATGCTTAATGTTAGGTGTGAAAAATATAAAGGAACTAACACTCACCTGTATTTTCATTACATCCACAGTTATGTCACCATTGTTGACCATGACCTTCAGAAATTTATCGTGGCCCAGGCATCATAGAACATATGTAGCTGTGGATAGCTGTCTTGAATTATTTCAAAGAGTCTTGCAACAGCTTCCCTGTTGTCTTGCAAATTGAGCATCCCAAGCAACATCTGTATCTGCTTCTCGCTGCTGTTGTAATCACTTAGAGTTAAAAAGGCAGACCAGTTCAAACAACCTTCATGTTTCAGTTGTTTCAAAGTGGATGGTCCATCTACACTCCCTATTATAACAGCAGCATAATTGTTGAGGATATCCATGATTTTCCAAATGATGTTAGTATGTGTAAGTCTCTGGATGTTTTAATAGTGTGTACAAGTTCACAAATGGCGGTATAAGGCAGACCGAAAAAAAAACGTATGGATCTCTACTGTGATTGGCTTACTAGACAGTTGTACCTGTTTCATAGCTTGTGATTGGTTAGAAAACACTTGTTATGCAATATCCTCAGAAACATGTATGGACATGTGTTCATCTAGAGTGTGTGATTGGTAGGTTGTCATACAACAACAACATTTCAAACCAGAAAAAAAAGAAAAGCCCGCCAAGATTAACTGTAGTTTTTTACAGGAAATTACTGGTTGTTTACACCGTTGATGAACTCACATATATATTTCATACAGATGTTGTGTGTCTGACAAGTTTGTTTATTCACCATCTAGCCTCATTATACTTATTACTCATTGTAATTGTAATGATGTAATGAGTGTATACATAGCACATTTTGAGTACTTACAGGTATCACTATATCATTCTAGGTATTACCAGTAGTCGTATGGTGGCAGCACCTATCCATTGTAGATGTTTTTACTGCCCTCTGGTGTATATTTTAGTACTACTAAGCCAGCATGCGGTTTTTACTACTTTAATGGTAATATCATAAATTATATTTTCATTTCTATGGCTATCAGCCTTGCAATGAAATTCATTTGTGATGTATTACATCTCTCTTACATTGATGTAGGATGTCAACATTTTCGGGTAATTTAAATGTATCCAATTTCCAGGGATCTGTTCAAAAAGTATGGCTTGCTAATTTTAATGCTGTCCAGTTTGCAGCTACAGCATTAATTAATTTGTAAAAAATATTGTTTTAGGCATTGAAGTCACCAGTGAGTGAGCGAGGAGGTCTGTGATATGGAAGATACAGAATATGCATGACTTTCGATATATCAGTAGACTGACTTGAACAAAGCTAAGTATACATAACAATCTTTAGATTTTCATTAATTTGACACGACACCTGGGTTCTAGTAATGAAAGAGCCCTGAGCTGAAATTATTAAAAATTTGAACTTATTAAGGTCCAGATAATTTGCTCACCAAACCTGTATTCTGGATGACATAGCTCCAAGTAAAGAGGAGCTAAATATTTATTTTGGTTGAAGATGGGTTCAGTAATGAGAACTTGTTGTATACTCATGATTTTTGCAACATTATGTTAAGCTGAATTCGTGGGTGCGAAGACAACTCCCATGGGACCCTCGTTCAGTAACTACTATACTATACTAAAGTTTAAAGCTGACAGGTTCGTCTGGCTTTTTGTAGAAATTGTTAATTCTTATATTCTCTTTGGTCCACCATCTCAATGGTATGTAAGCCTTGTATTATTTATCGGTTCCCTTTTGGATTCTTCTATATGCTTTCATGTTTCTTTTGCAGTAGAATTATTCTAGTTCACAGATTAAGTCTTATTGCCAGATTTTGTAATTGAATCAAATATCAATGTTTGTCAGTGGTCTAATTTTGTTGGTCTGTCAAAAGGGTTGGGCAGAAAAAGATCAACTTCAAGTGATTTGAGAATTTAATATGTGGTTTTGGGCTGTTTGATATAATTTCTGCAGTTTTAGTTTGGGCAGAAGTCAGAAAAGACCATGTCTTCATGGTCTGTGAGCTGGGTTTACCATTTATGCTTTCCTTTTGTGGCAGGATGCCTCTTTTATTCATTTTCAATCGAAAAACTGTCAAGAGGTAGAGGAGGTTACACATCAGAGTTCTAAAATATTTTGTAGAAAGTAAGGTGATGTTGAATTCTCCATTTTGTTGGAATAATGCATCCTACATACTTAAGATCTGAGTGAACTGTATTCATAACATTGATTGGAGAAATTAACTTCTACCCAATGGTGGGCCTTACAGATATGGTTTATTTTAGTCATTATTGCAGAATTCAATTAATTTAATGTCAGCAGCACTAATCGATTAAAGAGCCTGAACTAGTGAAGCAAATTTTGATGGATAGTAAGAAATGGCAAGTGCAGCCCTCTTTGGCACATTTTACCCGTTCATGATGGTCGATGAGGTGTTACATTTACATAATGGGTGGGGTATTTGCTTGCCTCATCATAGACAACTGGTACAAGGGACCACCAATTTAACGTCTCATCCGAACAACATACAGCTGAGATGATGCTCATGAAGGGTTCCAAGACCTGGGATTGAACCTTGGTCTATCAGGGGAGCATGCATGCTGCTTAAAAGGCAAATGATACTATAAAGTACATTGTAGGTGAGTATAGATTAAGATAAACTAAACTTCACAATCTGTTGCAGGCTGACCTCTCTTGAAAGCACTACTGAATTCTCCAGGGCTCTTCTGCACAACTTCTGAGTTCCTCCTTGCCTAGTGTTGTTTTAGCATCAATTTGGTAAGTAACATTTAAATCATATCTTAAAGTTCACTGTGGATGTGTTGTGTCAATCCACAATTATGGCTACTTTATGACCATCTCAACTTTTGATCATTTTGGTAAAAAAACTCATTGTAATGTACGCATTGATGTCACCAGTGAGGAATAGTCTGAATGATTGTATTCCAGTGGATGAGTATGCCTCTACTAATTAGTGGAAATTTGATAAGTGACTCTCAGTACTATATTTAATATGTGAATTAATTGATTTGCAGCTACACCAAGAGTCATCTTTAGATTGGGTAAGGAGGTCTTTTCCGTCCAAATATGGAAGATTATTCAAGAATGCCCTGATTTCAGCAGAGGAATAAAGTCAAATATATGTAGGACCTTTTAGGCTGTGCACCTGCAGTGACTTTAGTCATAAGTAATCTCTTAATGTGTCCCTGAACCTCAGCTGCAGTAAAAATGTAGCTGACCTTAGCTGTAGTAAACAGGAGTTAAGTGAAGTTTGCTAATTCATAGATGAAATTTCATCATTGACTTGGCTTCAGTAACAAAATGTTGTGTTATTTTCAAGTGATGTGTAATTTGACGGCGCCACGATTTCTGATATCATACTTAGCAATTGTGGTTCTACTAAGCAAGAACCATTCATATATCAATGTAACCTAAGTTAGAGTTAGGGACTTTAGATCTAATGAATTGGAATTGGTCAACAAGTGGTGGAAGAAGGGAGGGATTTCACAGCATTACCAACTATTTCAATAAGGTATGTATACTACGTAGAGATAAAACATTATCATTTGTATGGCCTACATAATTATTAGAGATTTGCCATGTTATGAACAGCATCATCAGAGAAAATGTCTTGATGTATTTGTGCATATACACTTATGATTTTTACTCATCATTTTTGACAGAACTTGAACAGATTTCTGCAATAATGTCAACCATAAGAAGTTCTTCAAAAATTCCTCTTTGCGCAGTACGCCAAATGTGCCATTTAGGTTATGCTATAATTTATATTTTCATTTCTGTTAGTGTCAACCTTATTTATATTCTATGATTTTTCATTCTAAACAGTTGATTTCATCTGTATCACTCTGATCATAAAACTGACTGCAATGCTCCGATCTCATGAGCAGTGCCGGATTTACATATGGGCAGTTGGGGCAATTGCCCGAGGCCTGAAGGTTCAGGGGGCCTGGGCCACAAAGATGAAGTGCGAATAAAGCTTTCTTGCCATGGCCTCTAAGAACAAAATGTTTATGAAAAGTAAGGGGCCCATAGGTATGATCAGGTCTAGGGGCCTCGCACAAAGTCAAAGAAATATGAGCCATATTGTAATATTTGAACATATTGTTTGAAAGGGACCCATTGGGTCAGGACCCTCACTGACCCCGCACATTGTGAGCAGCTCCAGAATCATGGGCCCCCAAAGATAGTAATAGAAGCCAAAATTATTTCTTTTTTACAGTTAGGGCCCCATCAAGTCAAGGGCCTCACACCATTGACACCAATTCACAGAAACACCATGGTTCAGATAGCTTATAGCAAGTTAAGGAAAGCAAAGATTAAAACATCTTAAAACAAAGGGGCCCATACTGTGGTACAGTTATTGTCCTGTTACCACAGTCCTGGAGAAAAATCCCAAATTCAGAGCAGAGGGAACGTTCAGTAATGAAATTTTTCTCAAATAATAAAATGTTGATGTAGATCACATGGACCTCACATTTTGTGTGTGCTCTGTACTGGTGATAATTTGATAAACATGCATTTAAATCATTTACATGTTATGATAAAATAAAATTCATCCTTTTATAACAAATGACTAGGCATGTATGTCTCTGTGCTCTAATATTCAACTAAAATGTTTGTCTGATATATGTTTTATTTTGTAACTAAATTCTGAAATTTATAGAGAAAATTGTAATGGGAAGGAGAGGTTAAACAAAAGTTGGAGATAGAGAAAGATGAGCGTAAGAATGTCTTTGTTTTAAGATGTTTTAATCAGAATAATGAGTTAAGAAAGAATAGCATCTTGGGTAAGAGTCTGCTCTCATTGATCTCGTCATCAGCCTAATCTCCTGCACAAACTGCTGAGCAATATACAGGATTTAGGCATTGTTCATGGCCCTAACAGCCCAATTGAATACCAAAATATACTAATTCAAGAGTTAACCGCAATTTTTGGCTTTCTACCATAGATCAGTAGCATGGGTTCCAGTGAATTAGTTTCAGCTGCTAAGAAGGTGGGATCTGCATATCCAGAAGACTTTGAGTTACAGCTTGAGCTAGGAGAAGCTTGTTCAATTTTCTAGCCATTTGAGAAATTGTAAAGACCTAAATGTGTCTATGACCATGGAGTCATAAGCATATACTTTTGACTCCATGCTATAACTGAAAGAGGAGATGGATGGGAGATTGGCAACTTTAAAGAGCTTCCTTTGGTTGCCAGTACCTATCCAAACATCAAGTTACTGTTCAAAATTTACTTATGCCTGATGTGTAAATTGACAAGAATCAAAGACGTCCTAAGGTCATAAATGTATGCAAAGTAGATTGAAAAACCTGACACTGATATCAACTGAACATGAGATTCTGAATGCCTAGCTGGATGCTGATAACACCATTGAACAATTCTGCTGTAAAAAAAAAAAGATAAGGAGGAAGGTAGTCTAGTACCATAAAAACCGTGCAAGTTGCAATAAGTAGCAAGACTAGCCATAGCCATACGGCATTAAAAAAAATTAACTTGTTTAAAATAAGGAACCGGACTGTTATTCACAGTGTTTGTTAATTAAAAAAAGTTTACCGAAAGACAAAATGTTCCAGCTGGGACATTGGCGTCGGGGCGGGGGGGGGGGGGGTGAGGGGGGAAAGGGGCCCGAAGACGATGAAGTGCCCGGGGCCCATGGAACCCTAAATCCGGCCCTGCTCATGAGTAACTCCTATAATCTAAACTTAGGTTAATCAATATATCAAATTTTGGTGAGTGTCTCATTAAAAGTGTAGATACTGTTGAGGTGGTCAAGTGTGTTGTAGAAATTAAACACTCTTTTCACTGGAGGGCGGTTCATTTATTTGTATAGAATTGAAGTTTCAGGCATTGAAGTCACCAATGAGTGAGGAGGTATTTGATATGGCAGGGTATGGAACTTCCGGCATTACATCAGTGGACTCGAACAAAATTTTTGGAATTGCCAAAAAAGCTAAGTATACTTATTGTTTATTAATTTGTTTGAACAAGACATGGGTTCTAGTAATTGAAGAGCCCGAAACTAAATTAACAACTGTGGCTCTTTTAATCACGTGCCAAATAATTTGTGAATTAGGATTCTATTCAAGCTGACATAGCTCCAGCAAAGAGATGATGGGTTCAGTAATTAGAACTCACTTTTATTCTCATGATTTTTGAAACACTAAGGTAAGATGAATTTATGAAAGTTGCAAAGACTACATGGTATTTTTATATCAATTGGGTAAACGGTAACCTAAATGTTAAGGCTCACAGGTTCGCCTTTTTAATTCTAATAGTGTTAAACAACAGCACTTTGTCCTCCAACTTCTTCATTCTGGAGACATCACTCCATATTTGGTTCTCTTTGGTCCACCACCTCAAAGGTGTGTAAGCCTTGTATTATATATTCCCTTTGGGATTCTAATTCTAGTTTGCAGACTCCGTCTTATACAAATGCAGCATCGGTTATTTGAGAAAAGGCCAGATTTTACGGTCTGTGATTGAATCTAATATGGTTGGTCAATTAGAAAAAGGTCAATTTTGATTGAGCTGTGATTTTCATGTGTGGTTTGGTCGGCGAGTTCAGTTCATAATTTATTTACATTTCTGGCAGTAAGGTTTGTTTACTCGTTGGTAAGTATATCTAGCAATTCTATTTTCGTTTATGATATAATGAGCAAGGATTAATGTAAAGGAATTTTATATAGTTTTAAAGTCACACAAATAATATTTCTTTGCAGGAGTGTTTTTTTAGCGTTATGTACGCATGCAATTGAGGAGTCATCGCATGGTGGGAGAGAGGGTCTTCAAATTCTAGAACTTTTTGAAACAGGTGAGATATATATACATTCTGACATTCTCTACTTGATGATACAAGCATGATGACAGTTATGTCAAAAACCATTTTTGATGCCAATTATTTTTAAGTATTTCAATGAAGACCCGGGTTATAGTATACTACACTAATCATAGTTTAGTTCTTGCAGTGGGGAGACTGTAGGTAGAGAAATATCGTTTTCACCAACTGCTGAATTAATTATATCAGTTCAAATGGGGTCCTACAGTTAGTTTCATTAAAAACGGCCTGTACAGTTACAGCCAGGAATAGGTTGCTACAGCTGACTGGAGTTGAACATATTTTATGGAACTAACTGTAGATTCCCTGAGATATCTCCCCATTTGAACTGACACAACTAAATAAGCATTTTGAGAAAATATATTTCTCTAGCTACAGTGTTCCCACTACAAGAATCAAACGATTTGTCTGATAACCCCAGTCAGGGATGGAGCCTAGCTCAGTGGTAGCGCATTGGGCTGCCAACCACTGGGTTCCGGGTTCGATTCCCAGTCGAGGCTAAGTTGGATGGCTGTTTCATTCATCATCTCATTGCCATGGTCCCTGCCTGTCCTATTTAGCCCATCAGGTGCCCAAATACAGTATATAAAGCCCAATCCATCCACCCGTGATAACCCCAGTTAACATGGATCAGCAACTTTGTTGGGTACTGGAGGTTGATATGAGATCAGCTGGGTTAGCGAAGCAATATTTTTGGGTTGCCTTGTTCGCCTCTAGTGCTGGTGATTAGGTGCCATACACAAAGGGTCCTAGGTTAAAATTCTGGTGGAAGTGATATATCTTCTCATCTGAACTAACAACTAATTCAGATTTTGGAGAAATATGTTTCTCTGGCTAAACTAATCATAATTAACTTGATAATTATTTCAGGATCACATCATTAGGAGTGATCAACGTGTGATGGGCAGAAGGGATTTTTTGACTGCAAAACTACATTTAAGGTAGAAATGACTGTCAGTAATATGAAACATATTTGATTAATTTGGTAAGATAGACTAGTACAGAATCCTTATTTATCCTATTCACTATACTGTAACTGAAAAAACATGGCTGACGAATACATACATTTCTTCAAAGTCTTTTAAAGGTGCCCTTTAATGTTTTAATTTGGAATCATTGTCTGTACTTGAATTTTAAGCCCTTCTAAGTGCAAATTTGAGTCAGTCTCTTGAAATTTTTGCCAGGCCACAGTGCCCTCTGGTGAGCCAGGGTGACGACACATCAGGACCTTCCACAATTCTTGCATATAAAATGAGCTGAAATGACAGGCAAAATCCCACTGGGTTGCAGCATCCCTGCATTTTCGCTTAGAATCTATATAATTAGACTGCCTTAATCTAAGCTGGGGGGTAAACCTGACCCCAGGAATTGGGTAACTAAATCCTGCTGTAATGAGCTGCCTTAACTGCATCACTGTTTACTTGAGAATGTCAACTCTAAAGCATATTTTCTAAAAGTTATATTCACCAGTTAAGCCTGGATTAGAGACATGTTTTAGTATATATTCTTTCATATAGCTCACAGACCTGAAAACGTTTTAATTTCATTTTAGTTCACCTTTTAAGATTTGTGTGCATTATATTATCTCAGTAATGATTACGAAGAATTCCAATTGTATATTTGCCCAGAGTTAGAACATGCAACCACTTAAGTTCGTTCTGTTAAATCTTATTTTAATCCCGGGGTTGCTGTCACAGTTTCAAAGGATTGACTGGAAACAATCAAACAGATAACAAGGTTAGTTCTACATCAGAGAAGCTGAAGAAGACAGCACTGCGTTTATGTCTATCCCTGTGAGTGTTTTTCATACTTTATCAAACTGGTTGGTTCTCTTGAACCTCACCAAACCACCTCCAGTTCTATTACTGCCATTTCACAAACCACGTACACAAGGCTTTCTTTGCTAATGGAGGTTATTATATAAGAAAAACAGCCCTGGTATAATTGGTGGAGGGCACTTGAGTACGTCAGGTTGTTTGTCGATATCTCCAGTCAGCTTAATTGGCCAGAGGCAGACGTAGTGATGAGAGAAGGCATGGAGTCCACACCTTGTTGCACATTTACCCCATGGGTGGGGTCTTTTGCTGCAGCATAGACACCGAGTACGATCGACATCCAACTGAGATAAACCTCATGAAGGGTGCCCAGACTGGGGATTGAACCCGGGACCTTCAGCAGGGCATAGACCTGTTTGATAGGCTGATTAACAGTAAGCAGCCCACTTAAGTGGAACCAGACATCTACTCAGTTATAACTACAAGTAAGATTTTGACGTTTTTACTTTGATAGCCAATCAAATTAAGCTATAATATGACGTACTAAGTCAGTCAGACTGAATAAAATGATCCTGTGTACGTGGTTTGTGAAATGGTAATTTGACAACTGTCCACCTGTGGGATGACAATATATGACATTGCTCAGTGATGACAGCATGCAACAGCCAATCCGACTGTAGCTGAATAAATTAGGAAATTATCTGAACTTGATGGCAATTATTTTGCTGGTATACCATTTAGACTTAAATAACAATGTTGCTTAATAGCCTATAGGCTGGCTTATGACACTAAATGTCTTATAGTGAAATTTCATATCATTTTGTTTGAACAAAGATTGCAGTAAGATCACTTAATTGGCTTGAAGCAGACACCATACAGTGGTTTGGAGATATTGGCAAATCAGGAAGCACCATCGTGTGTGTCAATGGTGACAATGTTATTGTTTTAAGTTAATCCCGTTGCACCTCACTGACCATGGCACAAATGGGTCAGTTTAATCAGTCTTAGATCTGTGAACAAGGGGAGTGGATGGAGAGACAATTAATCAAGTGAGTTTTATTTTTTTATTTTAGTATTTTAAATTAAAATATATTTTTTAATTCAAAAGTGAGGTAGTTTTCAAGGTGCCCTAAAAAGAAATTAGCACTTTCATATTTTTGTGAGTCATGTGATGGAATATACCTTAAAATACAAATTTCCTGAATCCTAGGCTAATTAGTTAATGTTAAGCCCTAAAACACAGACTTTACAGTTGACATTCTCTAGTCAGAATTACTGCAGTTAAAGAAGTAGCTTATTACATATGCCTGACGTCACATCAGGAACTAATAATTATTGCCCTCACCAGCATCAAGTGCCTGGGAATCACTGAGGTGTGACCAAGATGCAAGGATGCTGCTGCCCAGTATCACTGCTATTGGCTGGCTGCTGCACACAGGAATCATGGGATATCCTGATGTGACGTCACTGGCTCATTAGAGGGCACTGTGGTATGCCCAAAAGTTTAAGTAAGAGACTGACTCTTAATTTTGCATCTTTTAGGGTTTTAAAGTCAAGCAATTGCAGTATGACTGGTAAACGTTTCTTAATATTATATATCTTAACATTTTGATGAAACAAAAACAAAATGAATTATAGGGCACCTTTTATAGTGATGTGGTCTTTATCAAGGCGGTTTTCACAGAGAAGTGGTCTTATAGAGAGGTGGTCTTATAGAGAAGTGGTCTAAATGAAGAGGTGGTCTAAATGGAGATGTGGTATAATAAAGAGGTGGTCTTAAAAGAGAGGTGGTCTTAAAAGAGAGGTGGTCTTAAAAGTGAGGTGGTCTTAATGGCCAGATGGTCTTAATAGCCAGATGGTCTTAATAGCCAAGAACTCTTGACTGGTTGAGCAAACACTTCATTTTCAGTGCTTGCCCAGCTTACTGTGTAATCACTAATATGTTAGGCACTCTAATAGTAAAGATGTCCTAATATATTCAGGTTCTGATCACATTTATTTGCTCTATTTCTCTCTGGGGGACTCAAGATGATCCCGTTATTGCTGGTCTTAATAATGAGGTAGTTTTAATGGTGAAATGGTCTTAATAGATGGGTGATCTTAAGGCAGGTTCCATTGTCTCAACTATATTTGTAGAACCTCACTTAAGATTTTAAATGAAATGAGAAACAAGTTGACAAGTCATTGTTAAGTACTGTTTCAGTTTTAAGGGGGTCTTCGTTTGATTGATCTTATTATGTAAGAAAAGTAGTGCCACTGTTTGTACTAACCAGGGAGTTAAGCAACACTTTCGTTGGTTATATATAGGATATTGCCATTTTTGAGGCTTTACATGTATGATGTTTTTGACTGAAACTGGCCCCATCCTTGAAGGCAGTTGCACAGGGGGAGTAAAAGCTGTTCTTGACAAAGTCAGTAGCCTAGGACTTATTGTATGCTAACTTGCTAAGTGCTGTCATGATGGCAAACGCCTTTGATGTATCACATTAACCTTATATCTTATAAGAAATAAGAATTTCAAGAATTAGCTCATATCTTCTATTATTGATCAGAATTTTAATTTTCAACTGCTTACAATGAATGTTGAATGGAAATGCTCATCTATCTAACCTCACTTATTACTAATAAACCTTGGGCCAGTCTGGCATTCATCTTACAGGCAGCTGAACAACATTGGGCCAACATATGGGTCAATAAACTGGTTAAAAGTGGGCAATCCAGTCAAGGCGCCAACACTGGACCAACTACATAATGGGCCAGCAGTGGCCAAAACTATCTGGGCCCGTCAGACAGTGGGCCAACATTGGACCAACATTGGGCTAATCATTTAGTGAGCCAACATTAGGCCAACTGTAATAGTAAGACAGCAGAGGAAGGATGGGTAAAAAACCAAACAAAATATGAACACAAGTTCGACCTATGATTCTGTGCGAGGTTGAGATGTGCAAAAGAGCTCCTAAAATCCTAAAAGCCTGAGTGGAGGGGGGCATTGGCCACCATGTTAAAGGACGGGTGTCCCCGGAAGCCCGAAGAGGGCAAATTAAATATTTGTGGGTGTTTGACGAATTGCTTTACTATCATGTTTCATTGTTTGATGCCAGTTAAGCGTGGTGCCTATGGAAGCCACAAACTTAGGCAGTGTATAAAGGCGGAGCATGACATAGTGACTGACCAACAGAAAACTACCACGTAATTGTTAGGGGGATATTGGATAAAGTGAAGATTAAATCAAAATGAATGAAAGTTTGTGTATTTTCTACTGTTCATATAGAGCAACATCAATGGTGGACTAGCAATGGCCAATGTACGAGAGGCTCACTGGACATCATGACCAACCAAGGAAAACCATGGGACCACTAGAAGGAGCTACACAAGCCATCTATAGCTGCATCTAGACGACTAAGTGTTCTTTCTTACCAATACAATTGTCTGTAACTTCAGAATTCTTCTCAAGATTCTGAACTGTTCCACGGCAGTGTTGGAAAACGTTACGTTGCCGTCTCCTGGGTGTGTGAAGTCGTGCGATCTACTGAAAATAAGTAATATTTGATTATTTATTTCAGTGAGGTGCACTGCAGAGGTGATGGGGACAGATTTGAGATTGCTTAACAATGTTTTGTCTTCAAGTGAGAGTGATCGTTTTGTTTCGTTCTGTTTGGGCTGATAAAGAGGGGGGTTGAGAGCATTAGGCCTGATTACAGGAACTAGGGGGGTCCCCATAAAAGTGGTGTTGGTGGTGTACTGTGTGATGTGGTACATTTAGTGTAATGCCTGTGATGGTGTGGTGTCTGTACTGAACTGTGGTAGAAGAGTGATGCATAGTGCATAGTGGAAAAACTGAAGATTGGACACGACGTGCATGTGTACGTTATGTTGGAAATAGATTGATGGTGCTTGAGGTACTGCAGTCTGTATTATTATAATTATTCGTGAACAATTTATCATTCATGAGTGTTTTATTATTATTTGTGAATGTTTTATTCCGCCATCATCCAAAATACGCACAAATTCAAGACTCATTGTTCAGAGCGTGCATTTTACGGGTGTATACCTGTAAATATGTGCTGAGGGTGCGTATTTCAAATATGCAGAATCATTAATGTTTCATTGATTTGTATATTTTCTTTATTTGGTGAAACATAATTTTAAGCTATGTAAGTTTAAGTCATGAAATATTTGCAATTTGCTAGAGTTTTAACTAAAGAATCGTAATTTTTTAGGTTTCTGTAACAAATATTTTGACCCCAGTACAGGAGCTATGTATTTTTTATATTTTTTTAAAAATTATTTTCTGTACAATTTTTAAAACGGGTTCCCAGCCATTCTGGTAAACAGGAAAGTTACACAAACTGACAAAAGAACAAAACCATTATCAGGGAGACCTGCACTGGTAGCAAATAGGTATTTGGCACTTAGGTTCTCATATTGGGCATTTAAAAGTTGACTTGGTCAGCAGTATGGTTAATGATCTGAAAGAATTATGAGCTACTCATGGAAAATTCTGAAAAATTAAGATTTCATGATATGCTGGGAACCCTGTGGTGTCAATAACATAATGACTGTCCGTAGCGAAGAGGAGAGCTGAGACGTCGCATTGACCTGAATCAATATTGGAGCAATCGTGAGTCAACTTTTATTGGTGTGAGTGGGTTTGTTTTTGTCTGTATTAGCTCCAGGAGATGGCCTTAACTTACCTGTCTGTCCCCATTCCTCTGCAATCATATTGGAACATGTTTTTGAAACATGTTCAAAGGTACATGCTTGTACCTGACTATCAGTTTTTTGTGACACAATTGTTTGAAAATTTTGGATGGTTTCTGCCCTTCACAAACAGATCACAACAAATAAGCAACAGGTGAGCATATATTATGTTCCAGGAAATGTTCAACGTACATGCATGTGATATAACTGACAAGCTTCTATTTTTTTCAGAAAAGACAAACAGCAGCTGTAACAATCTTGTTAACTAGGTACTTTTTATTCTTTTGGTTAAAGACGGCTATACAATGCTCATAAACTCCTTAAGTAGTTCATGTGATTTTGTGAAGTTGATCATCCTTTGCATGTGTACTAATGTGGCTGCATATATGCTTTATAACTTTGCAGGTGCTGTCAGAACATGACTGAAATTATGAAACTGCTGTGAAAGATTAGGGCAACAGATATTTCCAAGTCTGCCGTGAAAAGGTACGGTTGACCTAACTAGTAGAAAACATTTTGGTAAGTTAAAACATGTAGGTTAGGTCAAGTTTGGAAGAAGAAAGAAGTAGATGGGCAATTAGAAGATAGACACTCAAGCTCCAGGGGACCTGTTCAAGCATTTGTCTTTCACAAGTGTGACAAAGGTATGTAGTTTTCAAGAAAATCGAGCACTAATTATGAAGCTAATATAGGAAAATCATCCATTAATCCAGTAAATCTACTAAATGACTTTTTATGTTTTATATTTTTCGGCGATTTTCGCTCCATGTACATATGGACCGAGCACCATCTTCTTGCAGCTGGACGGTTGCGAAGCAAACTTGCGACACATCTCAATGCCATGACAGCACCACCAGGTTGGAGTGCTGGTTGATCACACTGATAAGGTTACAAGGTATGGTCTCCAACTAATAAAAATTTCACTTTGCAGCTTCAGCCATTTGGTAAGTTATGACATGTAGGTTAGATCAAGTCCAACAAGAAGGCAAAGATGACATGAGGAATTAAATGTACAAGTATCCAATTGAAGAAATACAGCTGACGTCAATCCCATGACGACCAGGGTAGTGTGCTTGATTAGGTCATTGCCGGATGAACATCTAAAACAAGCCACGACTATGAAGATAGGGATGTTGATGGGAAGGAACCAGGAAACTGGATCATAAACCATCTTAATGGTATTCCTCTGCATATGGTACGGTATATGACCATTTTAATTTCAGTGATTATTTAGTAGGATCCATTTTAAATGCCTGATCATTTTTCAGTCATAGTTCATCCGAAAAAGCTTGAAACAGCACAAAAGGGACAGAAATAAGACCAAGATTTTCTAACCCATGAAAACAACCTCTGATTTATACTCAGTATTTTGATATTCGACCCTATTGTCATATCTTGATGGACTGAAGGAATGTGTGCATGTGTTGCTCCACAAGACCATTATTATATTTGTGGAGTCTCCTTGGGATTCCATGAGCATGCACATGCAAAGGTTAGGAAGAAGTAGATGGGCAATTAGAAGATGGACACTGAAGCTCAGGACATTCAGGGGACCTGTTCAAGCATTTTTCTTTCACAAGTGTGACAAAGGTATGTAGTTTTCAAGAAAATAGAGCACTAATCATGCAGCTTATATAGCAGGAAAATCATCCAATTAATCCAGTAAATCTACTAAATGACTTTTTATGTTTTATATTTTTCGGCGATTTTCGCTCCATGTACATATGGACTGAGCACCATTTTCTTGCAGCTGGACGGTTGCGAAGCAAACTTGCGACACATCTCAATGCCATGACAGCACCACCAGGTTGGAGTGCTGGTTGATCACACTGATAAGGTTACAAGGTATGGTCTCCAACTAATAAAAATTTCACTTTGCAGCTTCAGCCATAAAATTTGGTAAGTTATGACATGTAGGTTAGATTAAGTCCAACAAGAAGGCAAAGATGACATGAGGAATTAAATGTACAAGTATCCAATTGAAGAAATACAGCTGACGTCAATCCCATGACAACCAGGGTAGTGTGCTTGATTAGGTCATTGCCGGATGAACATCTAAAACAAGCCACGACTATGAAGATAGGGATGTTGATGGGAAGGAACCAGGAAACCGGATCATAAACCATCTTAATGGTATTCCTCTGCATATGGTACGGTATATGACCATTTTAATTTCAGTGATTATTTAGTAGGATCCATTTTAAATGCCTGATCATTTTCAGTCATAGTTCATCCGAAAAAGCTTGAAACAGCACAAAAGGGACAGAAATAAGACCAAGATTTTCTAACCCATGAAAACAACCTCTGATTTATACTCAGTATTTTGATATTCGACCCTATTGTCATATCTTGATGGACTGAAGGAATGTGTGCATGTGTTGCTCCACAAGACCATTATTATATTTGTGGAGTCTTCTTGGGATTCCATGAGCATGCACATGCAAAGGTTAGGAAGAAGTAGATGGGCAATTAGAAGATTGACACTGAAGTTCAGGACATTCAGGGGACCTGTTCAAGCATTTTTCTTTCACAAGTGTGACAAAGGTATGTAGTTTTCAAGAAAATAGAGCACTAATCATGCAGCTTATATCGCAGGAAAATCATCCAATTAATCCAGTAAATCTACTAAATGAGTTTTTATGTTTTATATTTTTCGGCGATTTTCGCTCCGTGTACATATGGACTGAGCAGCATCTTCTTGCAGCTGGACGGTTGCGAAGCAAACTTGCGACACATCTCAATGCCATGACAGCACCACCAGGTTGGAGTGCTGGTTGATCACACTGCTAAGGTTACAAGGTATGGTCTCCAACTAATAAAAATTTCACCTTGCAGCTTCAGCCATAAAATTTGGTAAGTTATGACATGTAGGTTAGATTAAGTCCAACAAGAAGGCAAAGATGACATGAGGAATTAAATGTACAAGTATCCACATGAAGAAATACAGCTGACGTCAATCCCATGACGACCAGGGTAGTGTGCTTGATTAGGTCATTGCCGGATGAACATCTAAAACAAGCCACAACTATGAAGATAGGGATGTTGATGGGAAGGAACCAGGAAACCGGATCATAAACCATCTTAATGGTATTCCTCTGCATATGGTACGGTATATGACCATTTTAATTTCAGTGATTATTTAGTAGGATCCATTTTAAATGCCTGATCATTTTTCAGTCATAGTTCATCCGAAAAAGCTTGAAACAGCACAAAAGGGACAGAAATAAGACCAAGATTTTCTAACCCATGAAAACAACCTCTGATTTATACTCAGTATTTTGATATTCGACCCTATTGTCATATCTTGATGGACTGAAGGAATGTGTGCATGTGTTGCTCCACAAGACCATTATTATATTTGTGGAGTCTTCTTGGGATTCCATGAGCATGCACATGCAAAGGTTAGGAAGAAGTAGATGGGCAATTAGAAGATGGACACTGAAGTTCAGGACATTCAGGGGACCTGTTCAAGCATTTTTCTTTCACAAGTGTGACAAAGGTATGTAGTTTTCAAGAAAATAGAGCACTAATCATGCAGCTTATATAGCAGGAAAATCATCCAATTAATCCAGTAAATCTACTAAATGAGTTTTTATGTTTTATATTTTTCGGCGATTTTCGCTCCGTGTACATATAGACTGAGCACCATCTTCTTGCAGCTGGATGGTTGCGAAGCAAACTTGCGACACATCTCAATGCCATGACAGCACCACCAGGTTGGAGTGCTGGTTGATCACACTGCTAAGGTTACAAGGTATGGCCTCCAACTAATAAAAATTTCACTTTGCAGCTTCAGCCATAAAATTTGGTAAGTTATGACATGTAGGTTAGATTAAGTCCAACAAGAAGGCAAAGATGACATGAGGAATTAAATGTACAAGTATCCAATTGAAGAAATACAGCTGACGTCAATCCCATGACAACCAGGGTAGTGTGCTTGATTAGGTCATTGCCGGATGAACATCTAAAACAAGTCACGACTATGAAGATAGGGATGTTGATGGGAAGGAACCAGGAAACCGGATCATAAACCATCTTAATGGTATTCCTCTGCATATGGTACGGTATATGACCATTTTAATTTCAGTGATTATTTAGTAGGATCCATTTTAAATGCCTGATCATTTTCAGTCATAGTTCATCCGAAAAAGCTTGAAACAGCACAAAAGGGACAGAAATAAGACCAAGATTTTCTAACCCATGAAAACAACCTCTGATTTATACTCAGTATTTTGATATTCGACCCTATTGTCATATCTTGATGGACTGAAGGAATGTGTGCATGTGTTGCTCCACAAGACCATTATTACATTTGTGGAGTCTTCTTGGGATTCCATGAGCATGCACATGCAAAGGTTAGGAAGAAGTAGATGGGCAATTAGAAGATGGACACTGAAGTTCAGGACATTCAGGGGACCTGTTCAAGCATTTTTCTTTCACAAGTGTGACAAAGGTATGTAGTTTTCAAGATAATAGAGCACTAATCATGCAGCTTATATAGCAGGAAAATCATCCAATTAATCCAGTAAATCTACTAAATGAGTTTTTATGTTTTATATTTTTCGGCGATTTTCGCTCCGGGTACATATGGACTGAGCACCATCTTCTTGCAGCTGGACGGTTGCGAAGCAAACTTGCGACACATCTCAATGCCATGACAGCACCACCAGGTTGGAGTGCTGGTTGATCACACTGATAAGGTTACAAGGTATGGTCTCCAACTAATAAAAATTTCACTTTGCAGCTTCAGCCATAAAATTTGGTAAGTTATGACATGTAGGTTAGATTAAGTCCAACAAGAAGGCAAAGATGACATGAGGAATTAAATGTACAAGTATCCAATTGAAGAAATACAGCTGACGTCAATCCCATGACGACCAGGGTAGTGTGCTTGATTAGGTCATTGCCGGATGAACATCTAAAACAAGCCACGACTATGAAGATAGGGATGTTGATGGGAAGGAACCAGGAAACCGGATCATAAACCATCTTAATGGTATTCCTCTGCATATGGTACGGTATATGACCATTTTAATTTCAGTGATTATTTAGTAGGATCCATTTTAAATGCCTGATCATTTTTCAGTCATAGTTCATCCGAAAAAGCTTGAAACAGCACAAAAGGGACAGAAATAAGACCAAGATTTTCTAACCCATGAAAACAACCTCTGATTTATACTCAATATTTTGATATTCGACCCTATTGTCATATCTTGATGGACTGAAGGAATGTGTGCATGTGTTGCTCCACAAGACCATTATTATATTTGTGGAGTCTTCTTGGGATTCCATGAGCATGCACATGCAAAGGTTAGGAAGAAGTAGATGGGCAATTAGAAGATGGACACTGAAGTTCAGGACATTCAGGGGACCTGTTCAAGCATTTTTCTTTCACAAGTGTGACAAAGGTACGTAGTTTTCAAGAAAATAGAGCACTAATCATGCAGCTTATATAGCAGGAAAATCATCCAATTAATCCAGTAAATCTACTAAATGAGTTTTTATGTTTTATATTTTTCGGCGATTTTCGCTCCGTGTACATATAGACTGAGCACCATCTTCTTGCAGCTGGACGGTTGCGAAGCAAACTTGCGACACATCTCAATGCCATGACAGCACCACCAGGTTGGAGTGCTGGTTGATCACACTGCTAAGGTTACAAGGTATGGTCTCCAACTAATAAAAATTTCACTTTGCAGCTTCAGCCATAAAATTTGGTAAGTTATGACATGTAGGTTAGATTAAGTCCAACAAGAAGGCAAAGATGACATGAGGAATTAAATGTACAAGTATCCAATTGAAGAAATACAGCTGACGTCAATCCCATGACACCCAGGGTAGTGTGCTTGATTAGGTCATTGCCGGATGAACATCTAAAACAAGCCACGACTATGAAGATAGGGATGTTGATGGGAAGGAACCAGGAAACCGGATCATAAACCATCTTAATGGTATTCCTCTGCATATGGTACGGTATATGACCATTTTAATTTCAGTGATTATTTAGTAGGATCCATTTTAAATGCCTGATCATTTTCAGTCATAGTTCATCCGAAAAAGCTTGAAACAGCACAAAAGGGACAGAAATAAGACCAAGATTTTCTAACCCATGAAAACAACCTCTGATTTATACTCAGTATTTTGATATTCGACCCTATTGTCATATCTTGATGGACTGAAGGAATGTGTGCATGTGTTGCTCCACAAGACCATTATTATATTTGTGGAGTCTTCTTGGGATTCCATGAGCATGCACATGCAAAGGTTAGGAAGAAGTAGATGGGCAATTAGAAGATGGACACTGAAGTTCAGGACATTCAGGGGACCTGTTCAAGCATTTTTCTTTCACAAGTGTGACAAAGGTATGTAGTTTTCAAGAAAATAGAGCACTAATCATGCAGCTTATATAGCAGGAAAATCATCCAATTAATCCAGTAAATCTACTAAATGAGTTTTTATGTTTTATATTTTTCGGCGATTTTCGCTCCGTGTACATATAGACTGAGCACCATCTTCTTGCAGCTGGACGGTTGCGAAGCAAACTTGCGACACATCTCAATGCCATGACAGCACCACCAGGTTGGAGTGCTGGTTGATCACACTGCTAAGGTTACAAGGTATGGTCTCCAACTAATAAAAATTTCACTTTGCAGCTTCAGCCATAAAATTTGGTAAGTTATGACATGTAGGTTAGATTAAGTCCAACAAGAAGGCAAAGATGACATGAGGAATTAAATGTACAAGTATCCAATTGAAGAAATACAGCTGACGTCAATCCCATGACACCCAGGGTAGTGTGCTTGATTAGGTCATTGCCGGATGAACATCTAAAACAAGCCACGACTATGAAGATAGGGATGTTGATGGGAAGGAACCAGGAAACCGGATCATAAACCATCTTAATGGTATTCCTCTGCATATGGTACGGTATATGACCATTTTAATTTCAGTGATTATTTAGTAGGATCCATTTTAAATGCCTGATCATTTTCAGTCATAGTTCATCCGAAAAAGCTTGAAACAGCACAAAAGGGACAGAAATAAGACCAAGATTTTCTAACCCATGAAAACAACCTCTGATTTATACTCAGTATTTTGATATTCGACCCTATTGTCATATCTTGATGGACTGAAGGAATGTGTGCATGTGTTGCTCCACAAGACCATTATTATATTTGTGGAGTCTTCTTGGGATTCCATGAGCATGCACATGCAAAGGTTAGGAAGAAGTAGATGGGCAATTAGAAGATGGACACTGAAGTTCAGGACATTCAGGGGACCTGTTCAAGCATTTTTCTTTCACAAGTGTGACAAAGGTATGTAGTTTTCAAGAAAATAGAGCACTAATCATGCAGCTTATATAGCAGGAGAATCATCCAATTAATCCAGTAAATCTACTAAATGAGTTTTTATGTTTTATATTTTTCGGCGATTTTCGCTCCGTGTACATATGGACTGAGCACCATCTTCTTGCAGCTGGACGGTTGCGAAGCAAACTTGCGACACATCTCAATGCCATGACAGCACCACCAGGTTGGAGTGCTGGTTGATCACACTGCTAAGGTTACAAGGTATGGTCTCCAACTAATAAAAATTTCACTTTGCAGCTTCAGCCATTTGGTAAGTTATGACATGTAGGTTAGATTAAGTCCAACAAGAAGGCAAAGATGACATGAGGAATTAAATGTACAAGTATCCAATTGAAGAAATACAGCTGACGTCAATCCCATGACACCCAGGGTAGTGTGCTTGATTAGGTCATTGCCGGATGAACATCTAAAACAAGCCACGACTATGAAGATAGGGATGTTGATGGGAAGGAACCAGGAAACCGGATCATAAACCATCTTAATGGTATTCCTCTGCATATGGTACGGTATATGACCATTTTAATTTCAGTGATTATTTAGTAGGA
Source organism: Alitta virens (assembly GCA_932294295.1). Classification (NCBI taxonomy): domain Eukaryota; kingdom Metazoa; phylum Annelida; class Polychaeta; order Phyllodocida; family Nereididae; genus Alitta; species Alitta virens. The sequence goes on along the minus strand of OW028578.1, from coordinate 20,743,879 downwards.
TCCATTTTAAATGCCTGATCATTTTCAGTCATAGTTCATCCGAAAAAGCTTGAAACAGCACAAAAGGGACAGAAATAAGACCAAGATTTTCTAACCCATGAAAACAACCTCTGATTTATACTCAGTATTTTGATATTCGACCCTATTGTCATATCTTGATGGACTGAAGGAATGTGTGCATGTGTTGCTCCACAAGACCATTATTATATTTGTGGAGTCTTCTTGGGATTCCATGAGCATGCACATGCAAAGGTTAGGAAGAAGTAGATGGGCAATTAGAAGATGGACACTGAAGTTCAGGACATTCAGGGGACCTGTTCAAGCATTTTTCTTTCACAAGTGTGACAAAGGTATGTAGTTTTCAAGAAAATAGAGCACTAATCATGCAGCTTATATAGCAGGAGAATCATCCAATTAATCCAGTAAATCTACTAAATGAGTTTTTATGTTTTATATTTTTCGGCGATTTTCGCTCCGTGTACATATGGACTGAGCACCATCTTCTTGCAGCTGGACGGTTGCGAAGCAAACTTGCGACACATCTCAATGCCATGACAGCACCACCAGGTTGGAGTGCTGGTTGATCACACTGCTAAGGTTACAAGGTATGGTCTCCAACTAATAAAAATTTCACTTTGCAGCTTCAGCCATTTGGTAAGTTATGACATGTAGGTTAGATTAAGTCCAACAAGAAGGCAAAGATGACATGAGGAATTAAATGTACAAGTATCCAATTGAAGAAATACAGCTGACGTCAATCCCATGACACCCAGGGTAGTGTGCTTGATTAGGTCATTGCCGGATGAACATCTAAAACAAGCCACGACTATGAAGATAGGGATGTTGATGGGAAGGAACCAGGAAACCGGATCATAAACCATCTTAATGGTATTCCTCTGCATATGGTACGGTATATGACCATTTTAATTTCAGTGATTATTTAGTAGGATCCATTTTAAATGCCTGATCATTTTCAGTCATAGTTCATCCGAAAAAGCTTGAAACAGCACAAAAGGGACAGAAATAAGACCAAGATTTTCTAACCCATGAAAACAACCTCTGATTTATACTCAGTATTTTGATATTCGACCCTATTGTCATATCTTGATGGACTGAAGGAATGTGTGCATGTGTTGCTCCACAAGACCATTATTATATTTGTGGAGTCTTCTTGGGATTCCATGAGCATGCACATGCAAAGGTTAGGAAGAAGTAGATGGGCAATTAGAAGATGGACACTGAAGTTCAGGACATTCAGGGGACCTGTTCAAGCATTTTTCTTTCACAAGTGTGACAAAGGTATGTAGTTTTCAAGAAAATAGAGCACTAATCATGCAGCTTATATAGCAGGAAAATCATCCAATTAATCCAGTAAATCTACTAAATGAGTTTTTATGTTTTATATTTTTCGGCGATTTTCGCTCCGTGTACATATATATAGACTGAGCACCATCTTCTTGCAGCTGGACGGTTGCGAAGCAAACTTGCGACACATCTCAATGCCATGACAGCACCACCAGGTTGGAGTGCTGGTTGATCACACTGCTAAGGTTACAAGGTATGGTCTCCAACTAATAAAAATTTAACTTTGCAGCTTCAGCCATAAAATTTGGTAGGTTATGACATGTAGGTTAGATTAAGTCCAACAAGAAGGCAAAGATGACATGAGGAATTAAATGTACAAGTATCCAATTGAAGAAATACAGCTGACGTCAATCCCATGACACCCAGGGTAGTGTGCTTGATTAGGTCATTGCCGGATGAACATCTAAAACAAGCCACGACTATGAAGATAGGGATGTTGATGGGAAGGAACCAGGAAACCGGATCATAAACCATCTTAATGGTATTCCTCTGCATATGGTACGGTATATGACCATTTTAATTTCAGTGATTATTTAGTAGGATCCATTTTAAATGCCTGATCATTTTCAGTCATAGTTCATCCGAAAAAGCTTGAAACAGCACAAAAGGGACAGAAATAAGACCAAGATTTTCTAACCCATGAAAACAACCTCTGATTTATACTCAGTATTTTGATATTCGACCCTATTGTCATATCTTGATGGACTGAAGGAATGTGTGCATGTGTTGCTCCACAAGACCATTATTATATTTGTGGAGTCTTCTTGGGATTCCATGAGCATGCACATGCAAAGGTTAGGAAGAAGTAGATGGGCAATTAGAAGATGGACACTGAAGTTCAGGACATTCAGGGGACCTGTTCAAGCATTTTTCTTTCACAAGTGTGACAAAGGTATGTAGTTTTCAAGAAAATAGAGCACTAATCATGCAGCTTATATAGCAGGAGAATCATCCAATTAATCCAGTAAATCTACTAAATGAGTTTTTATGTTTTATATTTTTCGGCGATTTTCGCTCCGTGTACATATGGACTGAGCACCATCTTCTTGCAGCTGGACGGTTGCGAAGCAAACTTGCGACACATCTCAATGCCATGACAGCACCACCAGGTTGGAGTGCTGGTTGATCACACTAATAAGGTTACAAGGTATGGTCTCCAACTAATAAAAATTTCACTTTGTAGCTTTAGCCATTTGGTAAGTTATTACATGTAGGTTAGGTCAAGTCCAACAAGAAGGCAAAGATGATGTAATGGATGAATCGGCATTCCTATGTATGAGACTAAATCTTATGTTTTTATCATAAGAGGTCAGAGGGCAGTACTTGAACTGTCAAGGGTTAGCCCCCTCTAGGGGTCAAGGGGTATAGCAAGGAGACACAAAGAAGTTGGGCAATGTTGACATGTGGTGACCATTGTAAGTTAGTTTTTTGTCTTATAATTATCAATTATGAACCCATTTATATTACTGGTATATTCAGTTAAATTTGCTGCTCACATTGGTGTACTTGTACATGAGTAAATTGACATATGTAAGACATTTATTGAGATTTAAGATAATCTAGGTCAAACATGTGCTCAGTGCATGTGGCCATTCAGGATGTCACATTGTACATGATCAAGTATTTGCACGGAAAGAGCATTTTCTAGTAGTTTATGGTTGTTTAAGTGATAACTAAATTAGACTTGGTATTGCTTTATTGTAGGTTAAACCTCATCATATGCTCAGAACTCATAGAACTCACAACTCATAACTGATAACCTTATGATGTACTCATCAAGCAAGACAACAAATAATGTCATGAGCAGCTTTACCCACACCTCTAACCATTCGGCCACAAAGGATATCCCTTCTAGCCAAGTGCTAGAAGGTGGGGTCACTGCTGAGGCCCGGGACACTACATCACACCCCCATACTTGCTTGCGATTTTGACTAACATCACAAGTCAAACATCGCAATTCTATTTATATACCCCCTGTGAGCCGGATTCGAACTGCCTACCCTGGCCTTCAACCCCTAATTCATGCTCACAGAGGTGCCCGGATTGTGTCCACCATGTCATGAGCAGCTTTACCCATACCTCTAACCATTCGGCCACAAAGGATATCCCTTCTAGCCAAGTGCTAGAAGGTGGGGTCACTGCTGAGGCCCGGGACACTACATCACAATAAATGAGCGTTTCAACACACCACATGGTTTAACCTTTGTCATTGAATGCCAAAGTGAGAAAACAGAAATTGCCACTTACAGATGACATGAGGAATTAAATGTACAAGTATCCAATTGAAGAAATACAGCTGATGTCAATCCCATGACGACCAGGGTAGTGTCTGATAATTTTTCGGTCATAGTTTATCGGAAAAAGCTTGAAACAGCACAAAAGGGACAGAAATAAGACCAAGATTTCTAACCCGTGAAAACCCCTCACTGTACAAATGTAAGTCTTTCCAATGCCCTCTTTTTAGCATTTTGGCCATTTGTTATAGTCACAGACAAGCAGCAGAAATTACAATGGGGAATATATCACACTTTTAGTGAATTGTCACCTAGAAATTAGGGATTTGACTTGTTGCTAACATTTCTGTCCATTTTGTGCTGCTCCCTCTCATTAAAGTATATCACTAAAACTGGTGAATATTTATTATGGATCCTACAAATATAGCTGTATTAGGTTAGCTTGAGATTTTCTTGTGGCCTGATTGACGAATCTAGAAAATGAAGAACAGTTATTCCGAAGAGAGATAGTGGTGTAAGTCACGTAATTTTATCGCGGACACAAAAATTGTCCACAGACTAGACTACACGTGTACACAATATGGATGGCAAACATTAATAATGATTTTAGTTGCAAATAAATACAACATCATGATAATCAGCTATAATCCCACAATTAAAACCACAGAAGGAGTGCCACTTCATGAATTTTCTTCTCAGATGAGGTTAATAGGTGATATACATTTATATTTTATGACTTTCAGATACATTTTGGGTCCTGGAGCTGTTCTATGTGATGGTGGTCATTGGAGGTCACGAAGAAAGGAGTGATGTTGTATCCTTTTAAATCAGCTATTGTATATGTTTACTATTTTGGAATAATAGGTAAGTTTGAATATATCGATTTTGTGAATGTATTGATTTGACCCTATTGTCATATCTTGGTCTTTACCTGCAAATGAGAATTTCTTTTGAAAATTTTGGAAAACTGACTTCAATTTTAATTGCTAATAGAACACATGTCATGATCGTAAACGAATAAAGTTTAAAAAAAAATAATAATAAATGCAGGTTCAAGAAATTTTCTGACAACTAATAAATCAAATAACCAAAGGCTATCACACTTAGCATAAACTTGACATAAAATGTACTAATGCTTAATTGAAGTACTAATTGAAAATCAATAGAACTAAACTTAAATTCATGAATATAACTAAGCCTTAATTAATACCTGAGGAAGGTTTATATACAATAAAAATTGGCATTGGATGATGGAGTCACTAAATTGAAAAAAAACTATCACACATAAATCTGATATTAATTCGATTTCCAGTTTAGCCCTGTAGGCTGTATTTCCTTTCAAGGTACAGACAAATACAACATTGTTTCATAATAATACTTGTTTTTTTTCTGCTTAAGTTATCTTTTAGGTGTTTCAAGGATACAAGAAAGTATTGTTTTCATTGTTTACAATGTAACATTTAATTAACATGTTAAAAACAAAGCAAAAACAATTCAATTAATTCTGTATTTTGAATTTACTGTTGCACTACTGTGATGTTTGCAATGTGGACTGCCAAAATTGTGGAAAATAACTTTTAAAATTCTAGTTTTTACCTGGCTAACTATGACACACTGACTGACCATCATTGTGTAATAGTAAGTTAAAAAAGAAAAAAAGACACTATATCCAGTGAGGTAATGATTATTTTGCTATTGAAGTGAGATGGCAATCATACACTGCAAACAGATTGATATAACTGTATTCTAACCTGTAGCTATTCCACTTTTTCATTAACATGAGTTGGTTTTTCTATATTTCATTAATTTTCAATTTTAGGACAATTTGGTGTACTTCCCTGGGGAAGGGTAATTATTTACATTTAAGAGGGCTGAGGGGTTGACCATGGTACCTGGTAAACCTCATAGCCCTCGCTATTTTCTTAGAAGTAAACTTAAGTGCACATGATTTTCAGAAGAGAATTGTGATGTTGATGATATACGTACCATATATGCGGGCTTGAGGCCAACTGAAGCAATTTCCCCATGACGGGAGCTGAGCGATGATGTGGTCCTGAAGAAAATACTATGCCTTGCAAGTATTACTCATAACGTTTTTAGGGTTTTTAGTTATTTTGATAGAATCTACAGCTAAAAATACTATCTGCACTGGACATGTGGAAACTTCAATAAAGTACGGTGGCCGAGGAGTTCACTTCATGGTGTCGCGGTTTCATGGGGAGACAGTATCCTTCGTACCACGACAGTACCATCTTTATCTAGAATTATCTCCATAAATATTGAACGTACAGAGTTGTTATGCAGATCCACAGATGCCTCTAATATAGATACATCTTATAAGACCACAGACCGTGCTATAGAAGCTATATTAATCGAGTAAATTACAAAAAAAAACAATTATCTCTGGATGTATTTTCTCTAGAATTCTGGTTAATACCTTTTTGGAAATTTGAGTTCTTACTCTGCTAGTTGTTTTAATATCGTATTTCTACAGCTTTTAATTTGTGTACAATCTTGAGTTCAAAATGACGCAAAATGCAGCTAATCTTATAAAAATCACGTTTTGCATCCAGATTGTACCCAAAATAACGATTGTAGAAATATATTACCACAACTAAGAGCAAGACATCACCCTCTAATAGGATGTTGCCCAGTAGTCTGGATAAAATAGATCTATACATATTGTTGCATTCACATAGGCTTCCATTAGTCACTGGTTTAATTATTGGATACCTGCCATCAGTATATCTAAATGTATGGGAGGAGGAGTTACTTTTACAAAGCTGAATACCTGTAGTTGCTTGAATTAGCCTTCACTTTCGTGGTGTGAAACATATTTAATAGCTCTTTTACTTTTGTGGTACGACATTGCTATCACTGTCATGGTGCGAATGTATGTCGTGGTATGAAAGTACCTATTATCGGAGGATGAAACCTTCGCACCAGAAAGTGTACTCCTCGGCCACCATAATTGATAAATTCATGTGCACTAATGGACTGTAAAAACGCATAACTGCATTTTAAGTGAAAAATAACATACTTGTGCTTTGTTCAACAGATTTGTTGATCATATCACAGGAAGAACAGAAAACATGGACTGATAACAGAGACAAATCATGTCAATGATGTCAACAAGTGCAAAAATACAAAGAGTCCACAACAACAAAGGCTGGATCAGTAGCGGATGTGACCACCACGGCTCTGGTGCAGTGCAGCCAGTCTTCGGGGCATTGACAACAAAATGTTGTGCCCTCCACTCTTCCACCAGGGCCTGGCGCAGTTAAGCATTGGTGTTTGGGCAGGAACTCTTCTCTGCATCTGTCTCGAGAGCATGTCCCAGACATGTTCAATGGGGTTCATGTCTAGGCCAGTCCAACACTGATGTCGTTGTCAGCCAACAGCTGTTGGCATATGCGGGCAACATGAGGCCTGGCATTGTCATGCATGAACGTCCAGTCTGGATGAGCATTGAAGTACGGCACCACATGAGTCTGCAAGATCTCGTCTCTGTAGCATTGACCATTCAAGGAACCATTGATGACCACAAGTTCTGACCTCCAGCCATACCCAATAGCACCCTGGACCATGACAGAGCACAGTGCTGACTCTGGGACGATGTCGTCCAGGTGTATCACTTGCAGTGAGGGTGCAAGGTCGAAACCTGTCCACAAGATGCTGGCAACGAATATGGCGGTCTTGCGCTTGCGTTGTGACACGTGGTTGTCCTGGCTGAGGTCGATCTCTTGTGGTTCCAGTCATCCTGTGACGCTTAGACAAACAAGAAATGGTGGGCTGGGACACACGAAAGTGCCTTGCAACACGGCCTTGAGATTCGCCTGCTGCCAGCATGCCGATAGCCTGATCTCTGAAATTTTGCTGAAGCCTTGGCATTGTGATTTTCAGCAAAATGTGTTGGGGCCTTAATAAGGCTAACTTTAAGGAAGCTTTTGATAGCCTGCTTTCAAATTCATTGTGTGTCAATCAAGCAGTATGACATCACATTGTCAAACCAGTAAAATGACCTCAGTACTGCCATTGACCTGATGGCACCTTAAATTTAAGGCTCAATGAGACAAGGCTTGTGATGGTGACCAGAATTATTTGTTCTTATGACATAATCTCGGGTTTGTACAACATGTTTTACCTGTGCGTTTTTAAAGTCCATTAGTGTAGTATTCAACCAATTGGTACAGAACAAGAGAGTTCATTTCATGAAAAGCAAAATGACATAACTGCTTATTATCATGATTAAATAGCAATTGTATACGCAAGGTAGACATTGACTCGAAATCTACGACCTTTTCTACCTCATAAGAAATTAAAATCTTACATTTCAGGGCGAATTTGATGAATGATAAACTCACGTGGTCGATTACATGGAGCCAATCACACTGACCATTGTCCATGTGCTGTGTGGTCAAGTGAGCATGAGCAGAACTCCAGGTATATGTATATATATTTTGGTAGTTAATCTTTTGATATTGTGACTTTCAGATACATTTTTTTTGTCCTGGAGCTGCTGTTCTGTGTGATGATCATCATTGGAGATCCTAGGGGTAAAGTTGTATCTGTATTAAATAGCTTATTTGTGCTTTTATTTTTAATTTAAAAAAAGTAAGTTTGTGAATATATCGATTCATCTTCAGTAGTTTTGAGACTTCGAGCCCATTGTTATTTCTTCATCTTTACCTTGCAAATGAGACCTTTTCTACATTTTGGAAAACTGACTTCCAATTTCTATTGCTTATTGAACACATAAATTGATCACCAAAAATTAGACAATAAAATTAAATTCTCGTCTACAGATGCAAATAATCAAAGTGATACTCGCATAACATTAAACATTTAAGATGTAACATAAAATGCACTAATGCTTAATGAATGTATTCATTAAGATCAATAGAACTAAACCCTAAATTCATGAATAGAACTAAGCCTAAATGAATAACTAGGCAGGTTTAATACAACAAAATTGTCATTGGATGATAGAATCAGTAAATTTGGGGGAAAAAAATCTAATATAAATATAAATCCATTATTAATGATTTCCAGTTTAGTCTTTCTGGCTGTATCTCCTTTCAAGACGAAGAAAAGATTGTTTCTCATGATAAATTTCTTCAGCAATTTTTCTGATGTTTCAGGGATACATTACAGAAAACTTCAGTGCTTGTGATTTTCAGAAGAGAGTTGTGATGTTGATGATATAATATACCACATGCGGGTTTGAGGCCATCTGAAGCAATGTCCATGATGGGAGCTAATCGATAATGCAGGGCAGAAGAAAATGTTATGCCTTACCAGAATGATTTGTAAGTTATGGACCACATACATGTACTAAAAATTGAACCGCTAGGTCAAGAGCAGATTATTCATTTGATAATTGACAAAATGGCATTAACATCAATTAAATACTCAATGCAGTCAATGGCCCACAATCTACAGCATTTCCTCCCTCATAATAAATCCAAATTACGTTTCAGGGCATATTTGATGAATTTCGAGGACACATGGTTGATTCAGTTAATCATACAGACTTTTTTCTGGTAAGTAATACTTCAAATCTATGTTGTTTTCTTTACCATCAGCAAAAACATTTATATTTGTCTGTGTGCCAGGCAGGTGTCTCATTTTGTTTGCAAACTCTTAACACTATTGTATGCACATGGATATAGTTTGGTATTTAATTAGTCTCGACATGTCTACAGCTAACAAAAAATTCTTTAAAAAAAAAGTAGAATAGATATCTGGCAGCGTGAACAATATGAGGAGTAGACAGCTGTCATTGTACATGATATTTGGACCATGGAGCCATCAGAAAGCTCCAGGATGGCACTAAGCAGTGTAAGTTAGTGTTGAATGGTCCGGGGTGAAATGAAAGGAATGTAAATACAAGATCATTTATAATGAAGCTTTGATACAAACAAATGTATTGAAGTACATGTGATAAAATGTATTAAAGTACATATGATATCAAATATAAAAGATGTAACGCATGTATAAAAAGTTACAATGTAACACTAAATATGCACACATGGTTGAACAACAAAGGGAAGTCAATTATCTAATTCTAGTAATAATGCTGTAAAATATAAGTAATGATACAATTTTCTTATATAACATGATTAATATGGGTGCCAATAAAGAAAGCAATGTTTATATTTGTAAATATAACTGAGACATAGCAAGTTAAGTATGAGTTTTACTTTGTAAAAGCTTAATTGTAATGCTGGAAACATAAATTTTCATTAATAACAGCAATACATGAAAAGATGAACAAATATATGCAATCATTACATGTAATACTAGTAATACTATGATAAAAAAAAATTAATGATATGATGTGCATAAAATGGTTTGGATATCGTAATGCTAGTCAGAGGCTCGACAAATCATCTTGTTATGCAATAAAGCTATACAAAAAATTTAATTTATGCATTTTCAAAGTGGTAATGAAGGACCTTATCAAAAATTAGCTAAAATATGGTGACTAGTCTAGTCTAGAGCTCACTTCAGACACTTGTGTGAATTATCATGATTTTGTAATCATGAGGTTAGTAGGAATTTGGAAAGAATATCTTGTCCTTACAAAGTAATTAACAGTCATATAATATTATGTTACTGTAATTTTGATGAAAGAAAAAAAAATTCACTGAGGTGGATTTGAACCACTGTCACCGCAGTGTCACCACTCATCATTGCGATTTGAAGTTTTTTTCTTTAACAGTAGGCTCTGTGTTCTATAAATAGCTCCCCTGAGCAGTGAACGCGCGATGTGTTTACTTTTTTTACTGCAGTATTACTCCAGAGTTACAAGTTCAATTATGCCTAAATCTTTAATTTAAAACTTTGGAAAGTGTAACCAAGGATTTTAACCCAAAATTAGGTGAATACTGCTGAACACACTACCCTGCCTGGGCCTTGACCTAATTATTTTCACCCAATAAACCTAGTGTTCCTAATAATACCTGGCATTGAAACAAACCATATCAGTTATAGATCTATTGTGTCATAGGTCTAGACGCCAGATATAAAAACAGGGACAGAAAACATGGTGCTACTGACGCTACTGACGCTGCTGACGCTGCTGACGTCAGTAGAATATTAATTTATGAACCTTATTGACCGTTAGAATAGACCATTAAATGCAGTCTTTCTGACACCTATTCAGTTAATTCATGTCAGAATACAAGCCTTTTGCATTCCTGACGGTCAGGATAACCCTTATGTCCTATTTCCTGATATCAGTATGCTATGGTCCATGTAATCATCCTGACAATTCAGACCATACTAAAGAAATGGCTAAGGCTGACCTTCTGTACATTGCTCCAGATATGCCGCTTTACAGACCATTTTTGATCAACAAGCAACAGAGGCAGTAATTTGGGTTTAAAATTTTTTGTTTAATGCTCCAAAAGTTGACAAGTAAATAGAGTTGAAATAAAGATTACGTTAGACATTTTTGTTGATGTAGTTTTAAGGCATTAGTAGCTAAATGAAACATGTGGATAAGTAGTACCAAAATAGGTATACAATGGTTAAATATGTAGGAATAGCAAGTTAAACAAGGAAGTAAATGACTAGAGCTACTAAGTATATAACATAATACAACCACAGTATAGCGGCAACAATCTTTAAAAACTACCATCTAGGAAAGTCACAGAGTTGGGAAGCCCTGTAAGAGCCCCCAGAAAACATGAGCATCAAGCAAAAGGGATGGGTAGGGAGGGAGAAAATTTTGTTGATGAATTGAGGCGATATTTTCAGAGTGGCTCTGTTGCAGCGATGGCGGACGAGAGATTGAGGAAGCCAGGCTGTGATTGGCTGATTGAGGTCATGTGACCGTTTGGCGGGAAAGGGAGCATTAAGTACTTGACTTGTTGAACAAAAAACCAGCTGTGCAAACACAACTGTTAATATATGCAATGCATAACTCCATGCCAATGTCTGGAGTATGCCCCATTGATATCACTACTGACTGTCAGAATGGATATGTCTTCATAGGCCTAAAGTTTGATAATTTATGCAGTTTGTCACTGTCTAGTGACTGCAAATGACAAATATACGCAATATGTGACCGGTAAATAATCAAAAACCTGAGTTTAACATATTACAACAATATAAATGTAAAGGCATGAAATTGTATTTAAGTACCATTTTTTACTGTCTGACTGATCTTTCATAATGGTTTTTTGGAAATTCCTTGTGTTTCACAAGATTTTATAAATTTAATAAATTTATTTTAAGGAAACAATATATTGTTTTAAAGTGAGTTAGGGATGCAATGCACCATGAGTTGGCCATTTCCCATGTGTTGCACATTTCCGAGGACTATATGTTCTGTAGAATCAGTGAGCTAAGACTTCACCATGCAAAAAAGGAATTCGGTGTCGCTTATTCTTATGTAATTTTATTGTAAATTGTAGTTAATTTCATTCCAACTTGCCATTACATAGAAAAAAGTAGCATTAATGACCTAATACACTCTCCAACTCGTGATCACACTGTCCCACTCCAAGATGAACGGTCCCACTCCAAGATGAACTGTCCCAAACATGATAAATTGTTTTATTACTTTCCATGAAAGGTGCCCGACTGAATGCAATTTACCCTACGAAAACATGCAATTATTTCACCTAAAATATAAATCATCATGAAATTAAAATGCCCAAATTTGTGGCAAACTATCCTATGACTTGGGCGCAATAAATGGTGGGTTAGAGCACATGGTTAGAATTACATGTGTAAGGGAACTACAACCTAATACAGCACTTGATCTTGCCTAATCACACTGTGCTGGCACGGCCTTTGCCAAAATTATTGTACTTGTTAAATGACTGCTTCCTAAATGATGCCGCTGAAAATGGAATTATAAACATTGTCAACTACCGAATTGTATCATTTAAAACATGACAGTATTTCAGCAAATAAATGTGTAGGTAAATGAGGTCCTGTAAAAAATGTGTGTTAATTTTTGACACCATATAAGAAAAAGTATATTGATTTTTTTAAACGGAGTTTAGGGTCAATTACAGGGCATCAAATATTATAGTAATGGCAGATTTTCACCATGTATCATGTTAAATAATCAATAAAACATATTGATGATGCAAATGTAATGAAAGGTCTTGATGTGAACAACTTAAATATGCATTGAAACATGTCCACTTCAGTTACAATGGCATAAAAAAACTTAGTAAGAGTCTGTGCCGAGTACCATAGTACATATTGAAGCTCCTTTGGCCTCTACTCTCCTAAGTCAGGCCACCCTCATAAGTAAGCTAGGTCCTCCCAGTTTAGATGATAATCATAGATCCGACAAGGTCATCAGCTCAACTATTTAACAAAGCCTGTATGCCTTTTTTTCTGCCAATATTATGCCAGACCACTGCCCTAGATCAGCAGCTTTGATGCTGGAACAGTTGGGTCATGTTGTTGAAGAAAGTGTTAATATGCAGAGGAAGATTCAGTTAAGTGCTACACTGGTTTGAGATGACGCCCATGCTTTTGATTAGTATCATTGCCCTTTTGGGTAAAGTATGTGCAAAGAGGACATGCCATGTCTACTCAGGCTTGAAACTTTTTTACTAGAGATAAACTCTCACCACCAATGGAATGGCTGTAGTTCATTAAAAGTATACATGCTACCAGTCAAAACAGGCACATTCAAATTTCTTCAGCTTTAGCCAGAACTACAAAGTGGTGCATCTTGTATTTTGATAATTATATTATTGTTCATACACAATAGAGTTGGACAGTCTCTCAAATAAAGGGATAGATTAGTGCTATGGCATATGCATGCAGTTATGAAGTGATTGACAACAAAGATAAACAACCAAATCTTCACTGACTTGTAAATTGGCAACAACAGAGTGCAGGATCATTTCCATTTCTTTTGTTGGTAGCCATAAAGAATGATGTGAAGTCAAATGGGAAATACATTGCAAAACTGGAGAGCAATCATGAGAAAGCAGAAGCCCTGCTTATCATCCATGCCACCATATCATATTTTTGTATCTGGTATGGTAACAGGGTCTGCACTCGAAACAAAGAATTGTCAGAATGACTAAGGGTAACACTTTGAGTCATTCAATATGACTACCTATTAGTAACTTGGTGCTGTATATGACAACCCTCTTGTCATATTGTCAACCCTTAGTTTAGAGTGATGGAGAAAGGCAATGCAACAGTTCTATAAAAGCCATGGCATCTAGGCAGTTGGACCAGACATTGTACAGCCTTCGCTGGATCTGACTGTCTAATGTTTGTCTAATGTCTCAATGCTGGCAAGGCAAATTAACATGATGGAAGACACTGATGAAAGCTAATCCTAATGTCATTGCAGCCTTCCTTCAAAATGCAGTCAGCTGAATGCACAATCTGAAGATTTCCTGTTTTTTTGTTTAGTATAGAGGATATTTTTGTGCACTTTACTGTCCTCATGTCTTTGTGAGTGAACTTGCCAAGACTCTGGACTTTCGTTAAAAAAATGCCACAGAGACTGAGAAGTTACCTCTAAAGGGGGGGTTCTCACATAGCCGGTTTTCCCAGAGAAGCCGTATTGCTCTCGTAGAATGATGTAATATTGCGCAATTTTGGCCATCCGTACTGCAACTGTGGTTATCAGGAGGTTGTCGTAGAAGATGATGAACACACTTACTCGATTCCTCGCAGTTGTTTCGAACTGAAATCAACCGCCAAAATTGACGGATGATTTGAAAACTCGCGGGTGATTGTTTGTAGTTAGCAACCGTACTGAAGCCATCGTTGCCGTAGAGGCACACGTGAGGCACTCGTAGAAGCTGGCGGGTTAACCGTCACATACGTGGGTGTCAAGAACCCGGCAGGAGAGGTACGTGTGCGATGATTAAATGAACGACGGGTGAACGACGGGTGAACGACGGGTGAGGGAAGGTTGCAGGGCCGGTTGGCTCGTCACGTGACCTCAGCCAGCAGTATATAATCATTGGCAGTAACGCAAACTTCATTCACACCTCTGCTTTTGACAGAAACTGATCGACCTCGCCATATTCTTCTCTGCTGCTGTTGCTGTTCCTGTTTGCTGTTTCAACTTTACCATTTCACCATGGGACCCAAGACGAGACGCTGTCTTGGAAAGAAAAAAGTCTCAGAAGAAGAGCTTTCTTCACTTGCCTCTGGGGAAGAATTGTTTGAGTCTGAAGAATCCAGTGTTCCTGCAGCTCCTGCTAGTCCTGCCAGTTCTACTTATCACGCTACTGCCAAATCTCCTGCCAAGTCTCCTGCCAAGTCTTCTGCCAAGTCTTCTGATGTTGACATGGATGACAGTGACAGAGATCCAGACTTTGATGTAGACAAGGAGAAGAGAGACACGCAAGAAGAGGAAGATGATAGTAATGCCAGTATTTCCTGCCACCCAGGCCTTTTCCGCCACTGCTCCTTCTTCATCTCAGAAGAAGCTGAGAAGAAAGACTGAGAAGCTTTTTCTACCTCCTAATGATGAGCAAGAAATCACTGACTGGTACCGGGAGAATGACATCTTCTATGACAGGACCAGACGTGACTATAAGGATCATCAGAGGAAGATGAGGCTCATTGAGGACAAGGCACAGACCGTCGGTGTCCCCTGTACTGGGCTACAGTTGAAGCCCTGACTGGAGTCTATCAGAACCAGTGCTGGGATGCTCATCAAGCAGGGCCCTTCCGGTACAGCCAAGAGAAATCCGACAGAGAAGGAGAAGTGGATTATCACCAACTTTGGGTTCCTTGAGCAACACATCTCCAGGGTGCCGTCTCGTCAAGCTGTCAACCCAAAGAAGAAGATTGCGAAGACCAAGAAGCAACTGCCCAATTTGGATGACAGTTCCAGTGCAGGGCAGGCAGATTCTGGGCCTGAAGAAGTTGAAGTTGACATCGAGCCATGTCCAGTCTTCCCAGCGCCAACCAAGGGTGGTCCCTTCAAGAAGTGGAAGAATATTGGTGATCATTCTTCTGCATCAAGTTCCAAATTAGCTGACATAGTCCAGTCTGCTTAGCAGACAGCAGCAAGGATTGACCAGTAAATGAAAGCCATCGCACAGCCGCCTCCTGGACTTGGACACATACAACGACGTCAAAGCCCAGCTGATGTCGTTCTTCCTGCAGCTGAAGGAGCAAGTCAGGAGGAACAAGCACTAGCAGCAACAGCAGCTCCATCAGCAGCAGCTCCATCAGCAGCAGCTCCATCAGCAGGCCCAGATGTTTCAGCCGACGTTCACCCAGTTCCAGCAGGCTACTCCTGAGAAACGATGGACTACCTTGCAGACGATGTCTACACAGCCATCCGCTTCACCTTCTTTACAGCCTACAGGAGCTTCTTCAGTTGCCATGTTCCAGCCTGCAGGGACCTTTCAGTCTTCTGGACCTGGGCCTTCATCTTCATTAGGTGGCTTCTCTGCTGTACTTTCTCCAGTGGTGCCTGGTTCTTCTTCCATGAACCCTCCTTCAGTGCAATCCTTGCTGTCTGGCAGTGATAACCTTCCTACCAGTTCAACTCCACTCAACATGAGCCAGCTGCTGAGCTCATCCTTCCTTATGAGTCAGATGTCTCCGAAGAAGTAATCACCATGTTCACATCTTTGTGTGACAAATAAAACAAAATAGTCTCTGACTCACCAACTATATCTCTTCTTGGCCCTTCTCCAATTTTTTCCCCCTTTATATAACTTTTAACTTTCTCTGAATGTTTGGTCATCAATAATTAGTTTCTTTTATTTTTTTATTGTTGTTGGTCAATTATTATGCCAATACAGTCTGAAATCTTCCAGGCATATTATTCTGGGTTGTCGGATATCTGATTCTCATGAGGTTGTGGAGGCAGCAGCATGCAAGGACTAAAGATTCCACAGTCTTGATTTTCTGGGGCATAGTGGTTAGCAGACACCTAAACCTTGATGCCAGGATACCAAAGGCATTCTCCACAATTCTTCTGGCTCTGGAGAGTCTGTAATTGTAGATCCTCTGCTGTCTGGTCATGTTGTGCAGAGGCAGTGATTTCATCAGCCAGGTTCTCAAAAGGAAGGCATCATCCCCAACGCTGAAGTATGGTACAGGTCTGTAACCACCAGCAACAGGTTCAGGTGGAGGTAATTCAATGGTCCCATCTTCTAGAGCTTCCCTCAGGGCTGTAGCAGCAAAAACTCCTCCATCACACCCAGAACCATTTGCTCCACAACTTGAAGTCTGCATCCGCAAGAGCCATGAGTACAATGGAATGGAAGCCCTTGTAGTTATAGTAGAGTGAACCACCTTTGGGAGGACACCTGATGGCCACATGCTTTCCATCTATGGCACCAATACAATGGGGAAAGTTCCATCTTGTCTCAAACAGCTGTGCAACTTCCCTCCACTCTTCTGTCGTACAATCAAAGTTCTTGTAGTGGGTTCCATCCTCCATCAATAATTCATTCATCAAGCGTTCGTATTGGCCCATCTGAGGTCTTTGCAAGAGCCATGGCCTCACCCAATATCTCTTTCTTCTCCTTCTCTTGATGACTGTTAGTCTTCTTTCTGCAGCTCTTCTGGACTGTTCTTCATCGTGCATAATAGCCTGTGCAAAAGTTGCTAGTTGCAGATTTAATTCCAAGCTGGCCTGAGCCAATTTTACAATGGCTGTTGGTTGGTCTACTGCATGTGCCATGGTCCTTCCTCTGTGGTAACGAGGAGCAGAATGAAGGCTACAGACAAGCAACCACTTTATATATTCACATCTGCCCCCTCCACCATGACAGCCGGTCTTCAAACGTAGTACACGTAGTTCATGTAGTTAACTCGCCGGGTCGTTCCTTGTAACCCTCAGTCGTGATTGATACGTGCTTTATACGCCCTTCACACGTAAAAGCCTGTGGGTCGCACATAGATGCCGTGGAGTCTCCCGCCGTAAACGTGATTTACGACCAGGCATCAGACGACCAGGCATCGGACGACCAGGCATCAGACGACCAGGCATCAGACGACCAGGCATCAGACGACCAGGCATCAGACCAGGCATCATCCGTCGGGTTTGGTACGTATCCTATGTGTGATCCGCCTGGTGTCCATGATTCACACCTCCCTGCCACCAACTCACCCGTAGCCTTGAGCACTGCCCCTTTTTGCTTCCAACAACCGTGGTGAAGTCGTCAAAATGGGGTATTACTTAATTCTACGAGAGCAAAACAGCTTTACTGGGAGGAAAACCGGCTATGTGAGAACCCCCTTAACTCGGTCATTTCTGAAGCATCATCATTTGAGGGCACACGAAGTTCTTGTGCTGTGCCCTGTGTGCAAACTCTGAAATCCCATCTCCTCTGGATCACGGAGGGAAGTTAAAGAGTGTCAATTTCATACCAATGATATCCAACCTAAAACCAGCTGTTGATGCTATCAAAGAAGAAATGAAATTTTTTTTGTGTCAACAAATGTAGTTCTTTGTCATGTTAGAGTTTACAGGAAGAACAACATGACATGCACAAAGATCATGAGAGATGCAGTTTTCCGTCGCCATCAAAGGAATTTCTTTTTGAATGAGAAGAATCCGATGGACTGAAGGAATGTGTGCATGTGTTGCTCCACAAGACCATTATTATATTTGTGGAGTCTTCTAGGGATTTAATGAGCATGCACAATGCAAAGGTTAGGAGGCTCTTTTTTAATTTACAATATGTAGTTCAATTGTTCTATTCTTGTCTTTGGACATTTTTAATATTAGGTTATCAAGATTAATGATTTGGATGTCATTGTGGTAAAGTCAGATGAATGTCGATTGCATGAGGTATTTTAATAAAAATTTGAGGTGCCTTGTAATCGGTGCCTATGCTGAGGCAAGTAAAAGACCCCATCCAATATGGCAAATGTGTAACATGGTGTGGACTCCAAGCCTTATCTTATGAACAACGCATACATTTATTTGTGTTTTTCTGAGAAATAGATTAATTAGTTTTTGTTATATTGCTTTTTTTCTGAAACAGTAACTGTATACTTAAAGGATTCAAATTTAGAGGTTGATATAAGTTCCTTGCCATATATATTACATATACATAGTGAAACTTAGGCGCTTGTCTGAGCCGTTACATATACTCTTTAGCCATCAAGAATTTGCATTAAACCTGTCAGAAAAAAATGACACCATATTTTTTCTTGTTCTACACATTCTAAGGATTAAAGAAATGTATGGTGTCAAAATTAAGTTTTCACGGAATTACATAAACCCCTATACTAAATGTCCTGTCCCCATCATTTTTTTTTTAAAGAAAATCACACGTGAGGTACTCTATCAGTTTTTGTTCTTGACAAATATGCTTGTAGCAATGTAAAGTGTCCTCTTCAAACTTACTTCTAAATTATAGTTAGAGATCAAACACCATAAAGTAGACTTACAATTGTTCTCAGTGATGAAGTTACTCAGTTCATCTCTGAAAGCTTGAAGTCTTCCATTTGAGGCATCTTGGGATACCTCTGTCTGGATGAGATCCAGTGATTGGCCCTAATTGTGGGGTACACTGGGATACCTGTGACGGTGAGGATCTGTGATTGGCCTTCACCACCATGCTTGAATGAGCCCAGGCAGCTCCCGCTGTTTATCGATCCACTTTAGACTAACTGCTGGTCTGAGTCAAGAAATTTCTTGGAGAGGTAACAAGCATGGGCCACCAAATGAAACATTACAATAGGAGTAAAGGACAAGTTCTTCAAATATTTAGCTGCTGTGGCAAGACATCTCTTTTCAGTGTTTTGAAAACTATGCTATTTGTGTGTGATTATATTGCGGTGTTTGTATGACCCATTTTTTGAAAGTAGGTCAAATGTAAGGTCAACCGATTTGCAACTTAATGTTACATTTGAGAGGATGGTTTGGAGAAAACGAAGAGACATAGAACTACAGTTCTGGTTCCAGAAGTTGCGTAATAGTCAAATCTAGGTCTGTAAGGAGTATTTTAAATATGGAATTTTAAGTTTTTAAAAAAATTCATCTCAAATGGGCGACATGTGGTATTTCACCATGAAACATTGGTTTTAGCTTATAAATTTTTTTTGAAGGGACATTAATTTTATGTGTGTTATTAAGAAACCTAATCGCTTTTAAAACCTCTGCATTTGTCAATTTTTTTAAATTTATAAATGTGGAATATCGAATTTCAAGTAACAAAATAATGAAAATATCAAATTGTGGGGGGTCAACCATGCTTAGCATTTGTTTAAAGTGAATATTTTTCATTACATGTGAGCTTTCAGAATCTGCTCTCAATTTTGAACTTTGACCTATATATTAAGGTCAATTCAAGGTCATCCTTCCTCATGAAAGTGAAATTTGGCTTATTAATTAATTTCATGTACCGTAACGACAGGGTGGGTATTTTCGACACTCACATTAAAATGTAAAGTAAAAATGTATTTTTATTTTTAACAAACTAATTTAAGTGTCGAAAATACCCGCCCTGTCGATAATACACTCCGTTACAGTACATGTAGGAAGAATGCTTCGATTTGACTCACACAGGCATGGGTAATCACTACTAGTCCTACAGACACATGCAATTAGGTCACGGAGTCAATCAGTCAAGGTAACAGGTCATTAAAAGCTGCTTAACTCTGGCAGGTCCAGATTAATTTCCCTACAATACAATCATCCAAAAAAAATAAAAAAATATTTTTTGAACATTATTCTAAAATACATTATTTTATATATATATATATATATATATATATATATATATATATATATATATATATATATATATATATATATACTTATCAGACTTCACAATATCTGCATTTTTTATATCATGCACTATGTTTATGGGGAAATAAAGGATTAGATGATATTTCCTTATCCCATTTGCTCAGGCCATCTGTGTGTTAAGTGTATTGCATAAAGTCCTATCCTGTCCCATCAAGATTAATGCTTTGAAATTTACAGGACAAGACATCATAGGGAGTGAGCCACCTGTAGATTGTAATTAGATAAGAGGCAGGACAATCATATCACATTAATAAATAATGGTAAATGTTCATGGTATGCATAACATCATATGATTATTTTTATTAATTATTTGAAATATATGGGAAAATTGTTCACCAAAATGATTCCTTTTCACAAGTTAAACTTGATTGTATGAGTGTTGCAGAGTTAAGTGTCAAATGCTCAAATGCCACCCTGTAATCACCTAATTGCAATTATAATGATGAAAAAGGCTTGAATAACAGAATTCTTATAATTGCTATTCAGGTAATTTTACACTGTTGATTTTCTGATTATTAAGTTTATCAAACTTTAATTGAATTTGAAAAACCAGTATGTGACCATTACAAGAGGGATTGCGATATTGAGTGTGACCCCCCCACCCCCCCTTCTTTGATCATTTCTAGCTATGCCCCTGCACTTGATTTATTGTGGGCATTAATTTACAGGTTAAACGAGCTTACCTGTAAGTGACGTTTGACAGGAATTCTGTCGATATTCCTTGTATTCTAGGGGAGTTTACACGAGATGACGCTAGTGTCGAGTCAAAATTTAAAGCGGAGCTGTCAGAATTTGAGGTAGAAATGGGCAGGGTGAGGTGGGCGTGTTAACTCCCCTGGACTACAAGGAATATCGACAGAATTCCGGTCAAACGTCACTTACAGGTAAGCTCGTTTAACCTGTAAATTCTATCTTACTTCCTGTAGTCCAGGGAGTTCCCATGAGAATTTTAAAGCCCTCAAACTCCAAAGCTGCTAAGCAAACAGACAAGGAGACAAGACTGATATTCTACTGTGTTTTATTTGTCAAAACAGCAACTTGAAACGAATCCTCATTTACAGTAATTGGCCTATCATAAAATCTAGCAAAAGTGCTAGCTGCAGACCAACCTGCTGTCTGTAATATGTCTTGTAGTGGTGCCCCTCCTCTCCTCGCTGCAGAAGTACTTGCACTGCGAATCGAGTGAGGAGCAAACTGAGTGGTATCTAACCCCGCTAAACGCATTACAAGCTTTACCCAGCGGGCAATGGTATCTTTGCTTGCGCCATTGTGGGGTTTCCGGAAAGAAATAAACAAATCCTTAGTGCCATGGCGTAAAGACTCTGTGCGCCATACATATTCACTGAGGTAGGTATAAACACAAATATTCTGCTCTGCAGAAAACTTTCTAAAAACAATAGTGGGGTTTCTATAACCCGGTCTACTCTGCTTCAACAGACTAACAATAGTAAAAACAATACAATCTGGGCGGATTAACATATGATCTAGCTCTAAATGAAACAAAGTCTGAACTCTCTGACCTGAGACTAATAACATAAGTGCAACTACTTTCAAAGTCAAACATTTTAAATCAATGCCACTGTGTGGCGACCATGTGCGCAAAAAAATCAACAAAACCTCTGGGTCCCAAGTGGCTGAGTATCGTGGCCTAGGAGGGCAAAGGTTGAAAGCACCTCGCGTGTGCGGGTTTAATTAATTGTGTTTATCAAAAGTAAGATTGTCCGTGAGGGGAAGTATTGATGATAATGCACACCTGGCAGTGTTAAGTGTATTGTAGCCCAAACGCTTCGTAGTTCGCAAATGGTCTAAAAAATCAATGGCCTGGGCCACGGAAGGCATATTTTTAGAAATTGAACGAACAGTGCAGTACGCACACCAGGCAGCAATGTAAGTGCTGTATTGTTTATGGGTGGACATGCGTTGGGCCTGCAGCATGACTGTCATGGCACCCTCGGAAACACCTTGGTCTAAGTAGGCATGGGAGAGACTCTGCATGCTAAGAGGGTGAGTTTGCCTCCCAACTGGTGTGGTACTGCCGGGTCGTGTGGCAAGCGAAGTGTTCCTGGTTGGACTGGGATGTGCATTGGTGGTGTTTGCAGCATCTGGTGCAGCCGAGTGTACCATGGTTGAGTCGGCCAGTGAGGGACCAGTATGCTTGCTTGTGCTCGGTCTTGCTGGATCTTCTGTAGTGACCTGCCCACAACGCTGAAGGGAGGAAAAAGGTAGATTAATTTATAGCAAGACCAATCGAGACTGAACGAATCAATGGCTATTGCGCCTGGATCTAGGATCCATGCACAATAACGGGCAACTTGGTAATTCAAGCGCAATGTAAATAAATCGATAGTGGGGGTCCCAAAACGATCACATATTTTTTGGAATAAGTCTTTGTCAAGTGTCCATTCTGTGGTGTCATTGAAGACTCGAGATGCTATGTCGGCTTCTACATTCAGTTTACCAGGGCAGTGAGTAGCTGAGAGCCAATTTGACCTAGACATGGCCCACAACCAAATTTCCCGAGCCACACTATTGCAGTTTGGGGAATGTGTAGAACCCTGCCTGTTAATGCCGACCACTGTGGTGGTATTGTCACTTTTCACAAGAATGTGGTATTCCTGGATGGACTCACAGGCTGTCTGAAGTGAGAGAAGGACTGCTTTCAGTTCAGGGAAATTAATTTCCTGTTCAGTCATGTTCCATCTACCCCCAGTCATAAACCCAGTTGTTGGGATGTGGCATCCCCAACCCTGAAAACTAGCATCTGTAAAGATGGTCAATTGGGGATTGGGCACTTGAATAGGCCTGGAGATACTGTCAATGTTAGCTAACCACCAGAGCAGATCCTGTCTTGTAGCAGTTGTCAATGAAAGAGGGCCTACGTACGAGAAATGTGCAGCTTTTAAAGCAGTTGCTTTGGCAGTCTCCAGGCATTTCAGGAAAACCTGACCATACTTATTAGCTGGCAGGGTTGCAACCAATTTACGGAGGAGACTAGCAAAGTTGTGAATGCGCATATTGGGCTGGGCAAAAATGTCAGAAATGAAGTTTCTGATATCATGTGCTTTGCCTGGCCCCAAAGTAACTTGCATGGATTGTGAGTCTATTGTGAACCCCAAGAATTGTATTTCTTGAGGTGGAGTAAGGACACTTTTTTCCCCACTGATGGAAAACCGCAGCGAAGTGAACAAGTCTAGTGTAGTGTTAATGTTTCAGTAATTTATCAGGGGATGTGGCCAATAGGAGAAGGTCATCAAGGTAGGCAGTAATGGTGATCTTATAAACCCTACGAAGGTGGGAGAGGGGCACTTTTAAAAGTTTGGTAAAAGTGCGTGGGGCGGAAGAAATGCCATTGGCCATACAGGTGAACTGATAACATTGACCTTGAAAAAAGAATTGTAAATATTTCCTGTGGTCTTTAGCCACACTCACACTGTAATATGCATCTGATAAGTCAATACTGGCCATATAGCAGTTTTTGGTAACCAGTTCCAGGGCTGAACGTAAAGAGGACATTTTATAATGGCAGTACTGTATATGTTGGTTCATGGGTTTAAGGTTCAGAATCATTCTGTAAGAGCCATTGCGTTTTTCTCGAAGGAAGATGTTGGACATGAACCCTGCAGGATGAGGCATAGTACGTTTAATGACTTTTGTGCTGAGAAATTTCTCTATTAATTGTTCAGCTGGCTTAAGTTCACGAGCACTAGTGATGAGCTGTCGGGGCCATTGATGTTGATAAGGCATGGCTGTGAATTCTAAGCGAAAACCTGAGACAATGTGTTGGTCGGTCGTTAATGTTGACCAAGCTGTCAAACTACGCTTGAGCCCCCCGGCCATGAATGGCGCTTGAGAAAATACTTTTGTTTGTTCGTTGTTTGTTGACTGCATTACCTGGTTGCTGCTGTTGGCGACAGTGTCTTCAATTACTGGGTTGAGTTTGTGGTGCGCATCTGAGGCTTCCTGCCACGGCCTGGAAATATACAGAAAATCATGAGATATCTCCATAGCGCCAACTGTTGGCAAAGTCATCTAACACGATGCTTACCCGCTGGTCTGTGAGAACGGCCTCTCTGAGCATTGCCTCTGTATGGCGGTCGGGAATACCCGCTGTGGCCTCCTCTGTTGTTGTTGTAACTGATGTTGTTGGTGGAATAGTATGGTGCCGTCAGGGGCGACTGATGCCCTTGGTATAAAAAATTCTGCCGACGAAGGAGAAATTTGCTGTCCTTGGCTAAAAGGAAAAGAAGAGACATTAGGACTGTATTCGAACAGTTTCATGTTGTGCAATTAAGACAATGTACATTAGTACCAACCTATTTTCGCCAGCTTCTGCAAGTCACCTCCAAACAATTGATGTGAGGCATTGGTTGCCTCCATGGTTTTGTTTTTGCACAACTGGTGCTTCAAAGCTGGGTCTAGAACTTGCTTAATCTGGTCCCTTCTGGTGGTGTGGAGTAATGAGGTGGCGTATGCCAGCATTTTGACACCTTCAACACCTTGGTCCACAGTATACTGCCGTATGTCGGCTGCATTTGGGGCTGTCAGATTTTTCTCTATCAGCTTTGTAAAGGCCACTTCCACTTTCACCAGTGCATTATTGACCGAGTGTAACAGGGCATCTGTGCGTTTGGTCTTTGACTTGTCCGACAGTCCCACCGCAATGTCATCATCTAAGGTCACCTTTTGTAGAGAGGGAATGTTGGCTGGGCGTTTATTGGCTGCATACAGCTCCTTTATGTCCTCTTTATTTGTTCGGTTCCAAATCTTCTCAATGATATTGGCTAATGATTCAGACACTGGTGGCCCCACTTCGTCTTTTGTGGACAGAGACGCTTCATGTTTTGCCAAGGACACAGGCTTTTTGGTCTGGTCCTCTGGGGTAGGCTCTGAGGGAACTACCAACTGTTGTGGGGAAGCCTCATCATTCGAAACTTCAGCCGGTGCATCCGGAATGAAATCCTCAACATTATGTTGCGGCCAGTAAGGAAATCCATAGGACCCCATCATGCCGTAAGGCATAGGCATAGCCTGAGCCCCTGACCAGGGGCCTGGTGGTACATTACAGTTCATCCAACTTGGCATGTGGAAAGGTTGTAACAACTCGTTTTTATCCCTGACCTGAAATTTTGAGGTAGGCTGCTTTGCATTTGTCGTATCATAGATGGGAACAAACCCCATGAACTCTCGATCATCGTTCTCAGAATCGCTGAGAGCGTGTCGGCATTGGCGTAGGAGAACGTGGCCGTTTGCGCTTCGATTTCTTTGACTTTTTTATCTTCTTACGTCGACTCGTGCTATGCAAGCGGTCGCTAGCTTTTGGCGAAGAGTCTGCACGCGTTGGCAACTCCAATGCCTCCCGTAATTAGGGTATGTCAGAAAATTCTTCAAGCCTCTCAATTTGGTCTCGTGCTTCGGCCATTGTTATGGTTTGAGCATGAAGAAGACGGAAGTGCGCATTAGCCAATCAGCGCGCTTTTTACAAAGCGAGTCGTATGAAAGAACTCTTCTGATTGGTCGAGACGCCGCCATAGCACGAGCGTGCTTGCAATGGTAAAAAATCGTCGAGAAAACGACGGATTCTGTCCCAGAGAAAAAGCTTACATTTTCTCTGGATGTGTATGCCCAGCTTACAGGGACTTATAAACAATGTGGAAGGGAAACCGTGGCGAAAAACACCAACGGTAAGAAGAAAACAACACTTTCAGCCCCTCGGCTAGCACAGCTTACAGTGCCATCCAAGGGGAGCGAACAATTAACTCGACACTAGCGTCATCTCGTGGGAACTCCCTGGACTACAAGAAGTAAGATAGAATCTCCTTTCACAACATTTCTAAAGTCGATGCAATTAAATAAAATTCATACAAAATAGATGTCTCTTCAGTCATGAAATTGACTGAAAATATATTCAAATTCATTATACAATGTGATACCTTAAGCCTCCTTTTAACAGCTTCGTAAACTACCTATATGTGAATTCGTAAATTATGTCAAAAATGCCAGCTTTTGATGTAAAGTGGCGTGCATAAGTAAGTGAAGCACCCAAAAAAACTAATCATCTAGAAAGTGATAGTTTATTTAAACTCCACAGCTTTTGACAATATATCATGATTAGAGGAGACCAGATTAGTTAGTGTAGCCTTATTTCATGATGCTGTTTTGATTTTGAAGAGCCATAAATACAAATAAATTACAAAGATAGATGCTTTGCAGTGGGGTTCACTTACTTCTGCACGATATTGTATGTCAGTAGGCAACATTAATGTGTGCAAATAAATCTATCGCATGTCAGAAAACTGACTATTAAATATATTTCAAAATTTTCCTTGTCTAATGGTGACTCAATACTGCAAAGTGTTCGATGATATTATTGATTACATTAACGGGTATCCTGACGTCAGTAAAAAGGCAAAAATTGTACACTATTGACATTTGTCAAATATCTCTTTTTCACTATACATCCAGTTGATGTGCATCCAAATGTCAGTAAGACAGCAAAAATTAACCATGCTGACATTGAAACCTATCTATGGTCTGTCAGTAAATCCTAAGAAAATAGTTTATCCTGGCTGTCAGGAAGAAAGAAATTTCATAAGGTTCCTGGTGTCAGCAAGAAAGCCTATATTGGACCCTACTGACATTTTTAAAACTGCTGCTCAGCCTAAGATTTATCAGTAAGTTATCAATAATGGTGTCCTAACTGTTCATGAAATTTAAAGGCATCCTGACGTCAGGAAGGTGACAAAAATTAAGCATTTTGACGTCAGCAGTGTCAGTAAGGACCCAAAAAATTTCCCGGGTTTTCATGTTTTACAGAATTTGCAAAAAATGTTTTTTTAAACTTTGTCATTAAAATGTTAGGCCTCCATGAATAAGTTCACAGATCTATAGTCAAAATATACTTTGGCTAATACACAATCATTGTAACATTTTCTTAAATTTGCAGAGGGTATGCTGCTGCGGGAGCCAATGTTTATCCTACCTCCCTAAGCTATCACTGATGTTAATATGTGAGAGATGTTAGTAGTATAGGCTTCACCATGCAGACTAACGCTTACAGCAGGTGGCGCTACTGTTGTACTGTGAGGTGCTGCCACCACACACCAGTCAGCAATGTGTGGTGCTGCCACCATACTATGTATACATGTACTATATAAGGATCTGTGAATCATGTATACACATAGGTGTAATTAATTACACTAATTAATCATATAGATAATATATTTTAAATAAGGCAAAGTGTTGTAATAAACAAGGATACATGCATAGCTGTCTTAGAACAGTGAATTTGAAAGAACCAATGAGTGTTGGATATGAATATAGCTTGTTGTACTAAGGACCAATGAAAACGGAGGTGTTGTTTATGTTACAAGTGTATTACCATTCTGTCTTGAAAGGGCTCAGTACTACAACAGACACTCTACAGACAACACAATGGGTACAGTTTTCAGATGGCTACTTGTTGGAAGTAAGGAGTGCAAAGAAGAAGTTCACCATTTTATTCTCCATGAAAGTTCAGATAAATTTACATCGCTAGATCAGTGTAAAGCCAATTTTAAGGAATTTGAGGATTGTGACCAGCGTTTCAATGAAACACTATACAGCGTGAGATTCCTATGTCGAGAACCAGTCATCAAAGATGTCATGAGTTTTGCTTTCAATACTATCGCAAGTACACAGTCAGATGATCCTATGTCATCATCTTCCGAAGAAGATGAAGATTCTACCAAGGATCACCCTAAGAGAGACAGAAAGGTTAAGGACCACCTTCACTACTATGATTATGAGGACTATGATCATAATGAAGATGGGGATGAACACATCAAACAGGTTGTGTCTTGGGAAGCATACAGGAAGGCCAAGTGTACCGTTGATGGTCATTACACCCTTTTCAGACGGCATGATTACGTCTCAAGCGATATTGATGACTGCTTATATGATTTTTCGGATTATTTTTTCCACAAAATCCATGATTATCACCCACAATTGCGGGTTCACATGTATGGATTATAAACTAACCGTTAAATTCTTTAAGAATTTCCCTCCTTAATTTTTCAAACCAGTTAGGACTTGTTAATTAAATATATTCAAAGGGACCAATGGTGATGTGTTTACACAATGTTAACCAATCATAGCAAGAGTGCAAATGTTACAACAGCACATCTTATATACAGTGATGCTAAGAGTTAACACACATAGACACTAGGAAAACATTGCACGCTGCACATCGTTTCAACCATGGATATTCTAGCAAAGTATGCAGCTGTGATTAGTACCACAATAGATGGTATGGTTGTAGCACGACACTTGAAAAATGAAAAACTTCTCAACATGACAGCTTATCTAACACTGTTATATATGGAAAAACCAGATGACCAAGTGTTTGAGTTAGTGGAAATGCTGATACAACAGAACAACACCAGAGGAATTGCACGTCTTTTTCACATCATACAGAAGGACTACAAGGATCTGGCTAGTACAATCCCCGAACTGTCATATGGTGAAAGGTTTTCAGTACACCTTGGTGGTGATGTCTTTCTGAAAGTGCTTGTTAATGATGGGGAGGTGACAATTGACATCAGAGATATGCAGGTATGTGTATATTCCTAATTAACAAATTTGATTAATTTCACATATAGAGCTACAATTATATATTTCAAATAATGTATTTTTCACTGTTCACAGCAGGATGATGTCCAAGATCAGTGCGACAGCTATACTATACCTTTACAGAGGTACAACATGCTTGTACAGGCGGCTGATATCATAAAAAACAATGTTGGAACAGACTACTATTTTCACCTTGGAGCCAACTGTTTTATTGAAACCTTGTCAACATCAGAAAATATACATTTCGCCAAGTATGAAGAAATTTATGAAGATGTGCATGCTTTATCAGTTGATGAAGGGATTGCTCTTAACAAGTCACAGTTTAATGTCATTGTTGAAAAAATGTGTGAAATAGAGGCTGTGATTCCTGAACTCAGTGCTATTGTACCATGTTATTTAAGAGAGGACCACCAAAATCAGCTTGGTGCCATGAGTGTCCAGAATGTAACCCTTCCAAAACATTTCTATAATGTCCAAAACCCATGTGTAGCAACTTAAGCTATGTTGTTTATTTTTGGAGAGAAAACACAGTTTTTTTTACACTTTTAATAAACCATTCATAACAAAACATTTCGTGTAGAGTTTTTATTTTTGACTTGTTTCACATTAAATTTAACACAAGAAGGAGCCACCAGTCGAAATAGCAAGAAGCACAGTTACACATGCTTAGACATACATGTCACGTGATGTATGTAAAAAACCTTATAAGTGTAACCTTACTGACACATCTTTCATCATTTTCAAGACAACAATGGACGAGCATACAACCAACCGGTTGAACTCTCATACATCTGTAGTGTCAGCTGACAAGTGGGTCGTTTTGGGGAAACATATACCAAAAAACGAGATTGTCTTTTTATGTCAGATGATTGTCATATACACCATTGTTATCAGTGCAATCATAAACATCTCCTTGGGCAACAGTAAAGAGACGTGGTTATTTTTGTTGTCGACAAGCCTGGGGGCAGTGCTCCCGAGCCCCAAGTTGAAATCTGCAGCAAAAAACGTTGTCACAAGGTACCAATCACCTGAAAATCCAGGTGCTTGAAGAATACAGAATCGGTGAACGCCCAGCCATTGACAAGTACTTGTCTGACATTTACTACAAACCCGGTAGCCCTGCCAGTTTCTATGGAGTAGCAAAACTCTGGCAATACATCAAAGACAAAAGAGATAAACCCCAGGAAATTGACTACAACACTGTGAAAGAGTGGCTGGATCACCAGACAACTCATGCCATTCATTCTACACCACCCAGCAAGTTTCCTACAGAGGCAATAGTTGTTGATTACATGGAGATGCAGTGGGATGCTGACTTGGTGCAAATGACTGACCTGGCAAAGTACAACAGAGGTTTCAAATATCTGCTTGTATGTATTGACCTGTTTTCAAGATTTTTGTGGTTAAGACCGCTCAAGACAAAAACATCAGTAGAAACGGCAAATGCTTGCAAGGAAATTTTCAGTGAAGGACGACACCCTGAAACGCTCAGGACAGACCAAGGGAAGGAGTTTTTAGGGGCACCTTTTCAAGAGTTGCTTCAAAGTTACGGCGTTGCACATACTATAGCCTACGGTGTCCACAAAGCCTCATATGCCGAAAGAGTTAACCGCACAATTGAAAACCGTCTCTACAAATACTTTTATGAGAACCAGACATTTAACTTTATCAATATAATAGATGATATAGCACGCTCATACAATAATACCACACATGGATCAATTCACATGCCACCAGCGACCGTTAACAGAGAGAATTCCAGGGCGCTCTATGAAAACGTGTATGTGCCTATCCTTAATAAAAGGGCCAAACAACAAGTCAATTTCTCATTTGAAATCGGTGATCTGGTCAGGTTAAGTCGTGCTCAAACGCCTTTCAAAAGAGGATACCTGGAGAGTTTCACTGAGGAAATTTTCAAAATCTGTAATAGGATACCGTCATCTGCCACGTTACAAGGTACAGGACCTATTGGGGGACATCATCAGAGGGTCATTCTACCTACAGGAGCTTCAGAAAGTTCCTTTAAAAGACGCAGAAGACATAGAGTATAAAATCAACAAGGTTCTGTCAACAAAGACAGTGCGAGGCAAAAAATTCAGTCTTGTGAACTGGAACGGATATTCAGATAAATTCAACACATACATACCGACACTCAACATAAAAAAATAAACCGGAAAGGTGTGAAAAAAAAACAATGTATATCTACATTTCCAGCCAACAGAGTGATGACTTCTTTACAGACAACAGCGCAGAAGCCTTCAGAGTTAGGCTACCCAAACCACTTCATCTATCACCAATGTCAAGGTGGTATCTCGCCATTCTAGACATTGATCTACCTGTTCTTAAAGACGGCTATAGCACAGATTACATCACCATTAACAGTAGCACATGTGAACCCAGTATTGTTAACACTACTTTGCAACCCATCCTCAACAGAATATACGACTATGAACTTCAAGTAGTCACACCTGTGACCTTTGACACCCCGCGCTATGTTCCTCTGACAGTGGACATCCTCGACACAGTTGACATCTATTTAACTGACAGTCAGGGGGGCACTCCGTCATTCGCACCTGGACAAGTGTCCTGCACGTTACATTTGCAACAAGAAGACATCTAAAACTTTTCGTCATGGCTTACAATACACAGTACTATTCTACCGAGGGGGGTGGTGACTACAAGGCTTTCCTGGAACACTTTAAGAAACAGGCAGAGGGTACTGACAGACCGCTGGTGTTCAACACTCGTGTTAACTGTACAGTTTTCAAGAAAGCGAGGACAGGCAGGGGGCATCTCATACTTGTTAACACCCGCAAGGACAGTGGTACAACTAAAAATGGCGAAAGGGTTACTAAATTAGAAATTGTTGACCAAAATGAGGCCGAGAGGAGGCGGGCGCTTTCCGAGGCGGTCAGGGATGAAGTCGAGGTCACTAAAGAAGCTGATCAAGAGACAAGTGTTCATTCAGCTCTGGGAGGTCGCAAGAGACGGACCAACACACAACGTGCAGACAGTTCAAGGAACAGTAAGAGTGCAACGGCTGTTACAAAGTCTAAGATTAGGAGGGTCAAGGACGTTTTTGACGACTAGAAAACTGGTGCTCTTTCATAAAATATATTTTTTTCCTTTTTAAAATTTTCTCAACATGACACAGACTGTTTTGTCAGATTCGTATGTTGGTTATTCAGAGGAGCTGGCTATTTTTGAGAAGCCATTGCAAAATGTTGGGGTACGAAGAATGCACTCTTCAACATATTACCCCATCAATGACTTTTCAAATCAGGGAGCCATTCAGTTTAGCGTGCCGAATAACGGTGGATCTTATTTAGATCTGAGATCTACAAGGTTGAACATTACGTGCAAGATAGTGGGGCGCAATGGTGAGGCCATTAAACCCCCAGAATTTGTGCCTGGTGCTAGCTCAGATGAATCTGATAGTGACGAGGATGATGGCGCAGGTGCGGGTGCCGGTGCAGGTGCTGGTGCCAATGCAGGAGCAGGTGCTAAGAAAGTGGAAAAAGCAGACGATGGGAAAATAGCTGCAGCCGTTTCAGTTGTTAATAACTTTATGCATTCCATGTTCAGCAGAGTTGATGTGGCCCTACAGAACAAAGTTCTGACTCATTCAGACCAGTCCTACCCCTATCTGTCGTACATGAAGGCTTTGCTATATACCAGTGAAGAAATGAAAAATGGTACTCTACAGATGGCCATGTATTACAAGGACACGGGCGGTGAACTAGGGGACCCTAATTGGCAAACTTCAGACAATTTAGGTATGAAAACAAGAGCTAAGTATTTTCTGCATTCAAAAGAAGTGGACATGTGTGGACACCTATACAGTGACATCCTAGAACTGAGTCGCTTTATTCCTAACGGTGTACCCCTGAGTTTAACCCTGTATCCTAGCACTCCAGAGTTCTGTCTCATGGCCTCAAACAATACACCTGGAAAATTCAAAGTTGTCATAACCAAGGCATCATTGGACGTTGCAATGGTTGATGTTGATCCTATCATTTCTGTGGCTCATGCTGAACTGTTGCAAACAAGACCAGCAATTTTCCCATACATTAAAACTGAAGTAAAAAAATTCACTCTGGCCAAGGGGGTGTTCTCGGGAGAGTTCAATGACCCTTTTAATGGCAGGGTTCCTGCTGAAATGGTGTGCGGACTGGTGTCAGACTCTGCAAACCATGGCACCTTGGGGGAGAACCCCTTCCTGTTTGAGCACAGCTGTCTGAACTTCATACAGGTCACTGTTGATGGTCAAGACCTCTCCCAAGGGCCCATACAACCTAGGTATGTTACATCGTCTACTGATAATACAAACAGTCAGTACATGGACACTTACAAAACACTGTGCGGTGTTGACGGGTATGGCTATGCCATACCTGTAACGAGAGAGGACTATCCAGGAGGTTACTGTCTTTACAGGTTTTTCTCTGAACCATCAAGCTCAGGGTCAAATGATGATGTCATACCACTGAAAAGGAGCGGTAACATGAGAGTGTCAATAAAATTTGACAAGCAGCTGACAAGACCTACAACCCTAATAATTTTTGCAAAGTTCCCGGCTGCCCTGAAGATAGACAAAAACCGTGCAGTATTTGAAATTTGATCATTCCAGAGTCATCAGTAAAGCTGTTAACACCATGACAAGTGTCCAGGGGTCTTTGACACAGTTCGAACTGCCTAAAAACATACTTGTCACAGGTTCAAGCCAGGCTGGAAAGACCTTTTTTGTGAAAAACCTCTCGCTACATCATGAGGAAATGTTCAAACCGCAGGTGAACAAAATCATATATTGTTTTACCATATGGCAAGATAAGTATGAAGAACTGGAGTCATCTCTAGGTGATCTGATTGAATTTAGGACTGATATACCTACAAAAGATGAACTGGTGCAAATATGGCAGGACACCAAAGGTGAAACCCTTTTGGTGCTGGACGACAAAATGACCAGTCTAGAAGACAATGCACAAGGCAAAGCTGTGGTCGAAACAGTTTGCGTTCTCTGCCACCATTGCCACATCTCATGTATAATCACTTTGCAAAACATGTACCATGCTAGCAAAGCTGTTAGAGAGATAGGTCTAAACTCGCAATACATATGCCTGTTCAGAAACAATAGAAGTGCACGTCAGATTAAAATGCTGGCTTCTCAAACTATGCCTACACAGATTCTTTATTTCATGGCTATCTACGATCTGGCAACAGCTCAAAATTGCGGATACCTCGTTGTGGATTTATCCGCAAATATTGATAACCGTTATAAATTGAAGACTAACATTTTTCCACAGGATCAGACAGTTATTTACTTGCCAAAAAAATGAACCTGATCAAAGAAAATATCATATTTCTCCAAGCTGTTGCAACTTTGTCTATGAAGCAGGTTAAGGAACTTTTGAAGCATGCTGAAAAGGACCAAATAAGGGCGATAGGTGAAATAGCCAAAAATGTCTTGACCAACAACCTTAGACCCCCTGAGTCTTATAAAGCTGTCATGAAAAAACATAGGTGGGCCATTAGAGCAATAGCCGAGGACAGAGCAGCACACCGTGTCAGACTACAGACCATTGTAAGAAAACCTGACGCTGTGTCACACATGATCCGGGCCGTTCTGGACAAACTCACAGCTCTTACTAAACAGTAATGGCCGAAGAACACATAGTATTACCAAGAGAACGCTATCAAAGAAAGCTCGATCAAATGGCTGAAAAGAAACAGGGTTCTGCAGAGGAAAGAGACAATTCACACCAGGAGGGCGAGAAATCAAATGAACAGCACGATCGTTCAACACCAGAGGACGCCACCAGTGACAGCCAGGGTAGCAGTGACCTAGAAAGGACTAGGGATGATGTTACAGAGGCCGGAATGCATGCAGTTGAACATCGTGACATGGCGCCTCCAGGCATTACACCGGGGGATCTGAAAAAGCTTGTGGACACAAAACGCAAAAAAACACTCAAAACCAAGTCTCAACGTCAGACTCCCAGGGGAAAAAGTACCTTGTTAAGGTACCAGCGAGGTACACCTGCAGCAAAAAAATTTAAGAGGAAGCCTGCGTCCAAGGCCCTTGCCCATATTAAGAAGAACTGGGTGAACATTGTGTGATTGCGAAATATGAATTGCATGCAGAACCGGTTTTTGTAAAAAAAAAGTTGTTGTTTTTAAAAATGACGGTTAAGGTCCATTAAACGCTCTTTAAACCCACAAGAGACGTGCTCATTTCATTGTTCCGCTGTTAATCATTTTTAATTGTCTAAATGAAAGATTTTTACGCAGTTAGATGTTTGACCATATTTGACCACATGTCGATGTGGACCGTACATGAATTTGTCTATGTATGAATGGTGTTTTAAACAACGATGTGTTACCTATAATTTTTAAATTTGAATTGCGCAATATTTTATTTTGTAATTCGTTTCAAACTGTGTATTATATGATGATACTGTGTAGCTATGCTAGACGCTAAAATGTTTGTTTTCACTGTTATGACGATGCCTAGTGCTAATCAGTTATACTAAGTAGTATTAGACTTTTGAACTTTTTCATTGTTTTTGCAAAGCCTTGTCAAAGTTGTTTTTACGAAAAATTGAAATATATCTGACTAAAACATGTATATAAATTAACTATTAAATAAACTTTGTGAAAATTTTAATTTTTGTACGAGTTTTTGGATAAGTCCTAACAGGAAAAACTGTGGCGTCTTTTTTTTTAGGGTGATAAACAAAAGACCAGTGTGTTAAAACCAGTTACACAACTTCCTTTTATTTTTACTGGTTTTAATGCGTCGCTAACCAAAATGGTAGCCTGTCAAGACGTGTCCAGTAGAGGAAACAGCTTACAGATGTCGACCATTGGCTAGAACCCTAGCACGTGCGTATAGATCCTCTCATAGCATGTGGCGACCCTAGTGAGTGTTCGATGTAACAGCGTTGTAATTGGCTGAGATGTCCAAAAGTCCTCCCCTTCACACAAAACAAAGGTGAAAGTCATATAAAAGTAAAAAGAGCTCATTACACAAGCACCTACTGCTC
This sequence comes from Alitta virens, assembly GCA_932294295.1. NCBI lineage: Eukaryota > Metazoa > Annelida > Polychaeta > Phyllodocida > Nereididae > Alitta > Alitta virens. The sequence continues at coordinate 20,707,898 of OW028578.1, read as the reverse complement.
CACCAGTTGACCAGCCTTTCAAGCATCCTTCCTGCCGGACCCCACGCTCTCAGCATCCACTGCTCACTCGTCGTCATTATGTCAAAGTTAACACGAAGTAACACCTCTGAAGCGAAGGTGTTTCACACTGACTCGGGGACATTAGTTCGCGGAAAATTTTTATGGTTCCGCGAACTAGGCTCGCGAAAATTCCTGGTGCTGCAACGTTACAAAGGTTTGGTGAAGCTACATTTGAGAAATTATGTTTTGGAAGAAGAAGAATACGTGTTGGTGCCGACGAAACGAGGCGTAGTCTTAGATAAACAGCAGACCAGAGATCTCCTCTGCGCTTTACCAGAACTGAGCAAGGTCATCAAAAATGTAAGTTTTACTTTCAAAAATTATTCTATTTTATTGAAACAACACCCTTCAAGTGTTCTTTTATAAGTTCCTTTTAAAAATTTTTTTGCTTTTTCTCTGAGAGATTTTTCCCAAAAAGTAACTGATTTACTTAAAAAACTATTTTTTCACTGTATTAAAGCACTTGTATACAGCTCTTTTAAGTAAAGTCGTTTATTTTTAAAATAAACGTTTTTGCAGATATCTCCAAGAAACTTATTTAATTAAAAAAGTCAGCATGTATGTATGTATGTATGTATGTATGTATGTATGTATGTATGTATGTATGTAGGTATGTAGGTATGTAGGTATGTAGGTATGTATGTATGTATGTATGTATGTACGTGTAAAATTTTCAAGCACCGATTTGACACTTTTCTTGTATTTTTTAAAAAAAACAGGGCAAAGACTTTGACAGTGACGAGGAACTGCCGGCGGACACCAATACGGGGGCTGATGAATCGGGCCCCGTCATGTTTGATGACGATGACTGTGAGCCTGGCGATGCTGGGACTGGGGAGTGCCTCCACAATGGCACGGATGAAGACGGCTTCAGAGACTTCATTCCGGCCGAATTAAAACACCACATGGGGAAAAACGTGTTCGCTGTTGCCAAGAAAGCGTACAGCTCCCTAGATGTACGCCATTACTTTTTTACTAATGAAAATCCTAAATCTGTGCATCCAACACGTAAGGGCATCAATCTAGGCGAGTACGAGTTCGAGAAATGAAAGAGGTTTCTACCTCAGTTGGAAGAAACGTGGCAAGGTTTGAGAGAGCTGCCAGAATGCAACACAACGCACAAGACGCCACTTTCGCAGGCACGTTGTGTTCATTGCATGCCGATGCCTAAGAGCAACAACTTGCAGAACAAGGCTGGGCCGCCTGTCAGCTTTGAAAATGATGACACCCTGTTGAAAGATGCCGAGGGGTATGTGCCCGAGCAGTTCACCAGCATTCTACCGGCGGCAACATCATCGCCACCGCCTCTAAGCACTCCGGTGAAGCGTCCCCGGCTAAGCGATGTGACCCCTGCCAGGCCCCTGAAGCGGCCCAGGGCATCACCGGCAGCTTGAGGGCGCAAAAACGGCTGTGTCATAGGACGACTGGTGCCCCCCCACACACCGTTGTCTAAGCGTCTTTTTTTATATTTTATGTAGTTTAGTGCTTTCAAAACAGGTGGTCTGGTTTCAAAAAGGCAGATGAGAGGGAGCAGCACGTCTACGTGGTGAGGACTGGACAACCTCGTCATAGCATCCTTCACCTGAAAAACCTGGTCGCACCAGTACCACCATGCGTGGTTATTGAAAAAAAAGACGCACCACGCAATATTTAGCCTTTTTTCTTTTTATAAGCGAAAATAGAGGAACAGTGTATCGTTTGTTAGCCTCAAAATGTGTGTTTACATATCTATCTCTACATCTTAAAATTTTTTAACAACTGTTTTTTATTTTTTTATTTTAGAAAATGAATGCTACGCATGTGTAGTTTTTTTTTGTGGTAAAAAGTAAAACCTATCATACGTTGTTATTACGTAACTACGTAACTACATACATATTCCTTTTTGATAAGTCTTTGACACAGTATTTTTTTCATGTTAAAAGATATTTTAAAAAATGTTCACTGCAAAATGATTTTTGGGTTCTTTTCAAAATAAAAATACACTGCTATAGTTTGCTTGTGTAGTGTTTTTAAAAGCTTATGTCAACTCGTCTGGTTATTATTTCTGTTTTTTGGATACGAAAAGACAATTATCTATTAACTGAGAAAGCTTCACTTTTTTGAACATACAGTTTTGTTTTTTGTTCATAATTGTAATTAAAAAGCCTCTCTTCGAGTGAGTGGGAGATATATTATATTATATTATATTTTATTATATTATTTGTTTGCAAAGTTTTACATTATTAATTGCAACGTCTGCAAAAAAAACAATGAAAGATGCTGTTTCAAAACTATATATATATATATATATAAAGCCAACCAGCAGGCGGCGAAGCCGCCTGCTTAGGGGGGGTGCGTGCCGCGGCTCTTAAGAGCCGACCGGCACTCTGTGCCTCCGGGCGGTATTGTACCGCGCGGCCTTGTGCCACGCGGCACGTCGTGCCAAGCGGCATTTAAGGGGAGCCGCTCGCAGCCGTCTCTCTCTCTCTCTCTCTCGAACAAACAAACCAAAGAAAATGTACAAAAAAGAAATATATTGTGTTTTTAAAATAACACCATTTTATTAACCAAAACCCCCCTCCCGCCCCACACACTGCGCCATACCCCCCCCCCCCGTATATACACCCCACATATCCATACACAGCACTCGTGCATACTATATATGCCAAAAACAACATTGTGGTAAAAAATTACTGATATACAAGCGTCCATAAAAAAAAAGACACAAAACAGACAGACATACGGACAGGCCACCAGGACTGTAAAAAAACGTATTGTAAAAAATAAACTGCGCAAAAAATATCAAAGTGAAGGGGATCCAAACCTTCTACACGTGTTTTTAAAGTATTTTATATATACAATCTTAGGGCCAAGTTCAACTGTGATATGTTATACACATACATATATATTATATACATGTCATTTTACGACGCCATCTTATGACGCGTCTATGCTAAGTGAGTATATTGTAAAAACGATTTCAAGTATAATATGTACATCTGAAAAATATTTTAAACGTATTCTGCACTTTTATATATTTTATCCTGCACCATAACTTTGTATGACTAGACATTTTAAAACCGTATTTTTTCGTACATGTTTTTACAGTAAAAATATTTTACAACACTTTTTACATTATACAGAACATGTCCTAACACGCACAGACATTTTGTGGAGAAAATTTTTGTTTAAATATACAAACGCGTGCAACATCAAAAAACGGTAGGAAATCACACTCCTTGCCAAAAAAAATGGGAGGAGAGAGTTCAGACAACTGTCTCACAAAATCCACTAATGTCTGCTTCATGGTCAAAGATGTTGAACTGGACATCTTCATCAATAAGGATGCGGCGAGGCCATCTATCTATTCCAGCGGTAGCTTGAACATCAACCACGTGGCTGTCCTCCTGTATACCCTGCTGCTTCAGAGGCGTCGACAACTCGCCGAGTTCCTCGACGTATGCAGAGTCACTAAAGCAGGCTGTGGCGCCGGCCACATGTTCCTCAGGGGGTCTGCAGCCTGTACCTGTACCTGTGCCGGTAGGACATCTGAAAACAATTCTGATAATAAATTAAGCGTTTTTTAAAAAAATTGTGTTGAGCAAAAAAAATTAATAAATAAATAAAATAAATAATAATAATAATAACACATTCCATTTGTTTTTTGACCCTCCCCACCCATGCAGGAGAAAAGATGAAAAGCATGACCACTCACTGCGTTGAGATGTCGATGACCTCTGCCACCGTTGATGCCAAATTTTGCAGGGCCGCTCCTCCGACAGGGCCTGCAAGGCGGGCGAGCAGAGCACGCCCCCAGGAACACCGGCAAAGGGCCTCCACCAGCCGAACGAATCCAGGGTGCCCCTGTAAAAAAAAATAAATAATGTATTTAGTACAGTAGAGCACAGTATTACGAACCAAAAAATTTTTTATGCACATATTTGGAGGCCTTTAAAAACTTTTATCAAAATATTTTCACAAAGTTTTAAGTTCTAGCACAATTAAAATAACATTTTTGGGGGGTAGATTAATCAGGACCCAGGTTTTACTGTACTTTTTTCCAAAATAATTAAACCCATTAGGATTATGAAAAACTAATAATGACATAAAATAATGTGTTTAGTACAGTATAGCACAGTATAACGACCTCAAAAATGTTTTATGCACATATTTTTGGAGACCATTATATAGAATTAACTTTTATCACATATTTCACAAGTTTTAGGTTCTAGCACAATTAAAATAACATTTTGGGGGTAGATTAATTCAGGACCGGCACAAGTCGAAAATGCAAAAATTTAGGAACTTACACGTCTGAAGAACACAAGAAGCGTGGTGCACGTGGCAATGACAGCTACAAGGGCAATCACGCCGATGGAAAGGCCCGCGATGCCCAGAGCGCTGCCATCCTCAACGCTGTCACTGTCTTCAAAAAACAATCCTGAGGGGGGCCTAGAAAGCCTGGACAGTTCGGGTGGTCGTGTAGTTGGTGCCTCCTCCACCCCAGGGTCGCAGAGGATGCGTACGTCATGGAGCATTTGTCGTTGGATCAGCGGTCTGTCAGCACAGTAGGGCGTAGAAGTCATAGCTATTGTAGATAAGCGGTCCATTTCTATTGCCGTGAATTCCGGTATGTACCTCAGCATGGCCCTACCGCTACAGTCGGCGAAGATTTCGCGCCCTCCGTCGATGTAGTAGCAGGCGCACACACGTCGTCCTGTATCAGCCTGTCCGCAGTCATATTCATATCCATAAGTCCTAGGGTCTGGCGCAGTGTTCGTCGTCAACGGTATCAGCCCCGAAAAAAAATATGCTAAAAAAATGGCATCTAAAAAAACCTTCCTCATGCTCTTGTCTCTCTGTAAGAAATGACAAAAAGCATGTGATTAATACGATTGGAAAGAACTAATTTTAATGAACAATATTTGCTCTGAAACATCTGGCTAATTAGGTCAGTTCTTAAACAAAAGCTTGCACCTGATTCTTTACAAATACGTGGACAATATTTGCACTGAAACACCTGGCTAATTAGGTCAATTCATAACAAATACGCTAAGTACGCATTAGTTTAAAAAATGCAATTACAGTAAATGTTCTGATAATTCAGATGCGTAAAAGCGGCGATATAAGATCCTGTTTAGATTCGCAATTTTGGAATACAAAAAAAAATGTTGGCCATAGTAATGAAGATTTTTTATTTATTTATTTATTATTTTTTTTTTACCATAAGAGTTCTGATTGCCGCACAATTTTGGAATACAAAATATTGTCGGCTATAGTAATGAAGATTTCTTATACAAAAATAAAAAAATGTTTACTGTAAGAGTTCTGATTGTCGCACATATGTTCACAATATTTTACACTCTTGTTATATAAATGAATTAAAACCCAAAATGTGCTGTACATATGAGCCACTGCTAGGGGAGGGTAAAACAACGCCTGTAATGAAAATTATAGCTTCTTACCATAGCTAACAAAATTACAAATTATTTTTTTTGGTCTTACCTAAAAGTTGTTAGGAGCACCTCACCATCATCACCGTCAGTGTTTGAGGCTCGCCCCGCTGCACCAAAATATCTGTAGGGTTCAGGTGTGCTGGGCCTGTAAATCGCCCTGCCTCCCTCCTGTTGAACACACATATTTTTACACTTTTTCTGACCAGTCCTGATACACAACTGCAAAAAGCGTAAACATCATAGTATTTTTTATACAGTGACAGTTTTTTAAAAACCAAAAAACTGAAAATATATTTTTATATAAATTACAGTACACACATACCTTTACAGCACCATACAGAATGATTAATGTCAGTAGACAAGTATCCGGTGACATTGTTATAGTAAACCACGTGGTGGTTGATCTTTTGTCTGTGGCTGTTATCAAGGGGGCCATGTTTGGTTTGAAACTAACCGAATTGTTTTTGGTGTTGCTGATGTTGGGGCCAGCATTAGTGGGTGTTCTCTCAGTGGTTGATTGTATACTGGCGAAGTTGTGCACTGTTTGTGTGGACGCTAGAAGTGTGGCGAGTATTACAGACGTCCTTGACCTTGTTGTAAATGTAGAGGCCTCTAGAGGTGTTGACAGTGACGTGGTTGCAGGGGGGCCCTCTTGGGGTCTTTCAACACCTTGTGTTGAGGTCTCTTCACGGATGTCAGACCGGTCTGTAAATGGTGAAGTCCCATGAGGTGGTGACAGTGATGTGGTTGCAGGGAGGCCCTCTTGGGGTCTTTCAATGCCTTGTGTTGATATCTCTTCATAGCTGTCAGACGGGGAAACACTTCTTGGGCTGTTGATGGTTGTTTGACGTGCTTCCTCTGGCTGTTGGGGGTGATGGGTCTGTTGGCCCCTTCCTTAGTTATATAAAAAAAGAAATGTTGCATGAAAATTTTTCTACTAAAGATAAAACAACACACACTATTAGCAAGAAAACTTAAGACACTTACCAGCCGTCCTGTTGCACAAGATGACCACAGCTTCTTGATGCTCTATGTGTGACACTGATTGACAAAAAAGCCGTTCCTCCCATGTCTATTGAAACCAGCATTTTCGTCAATGTCGATGAAAATGAGGGGATTTCTTGCAGTGTCGATGTCATTGTACAGTTAGCTCTCACTTTCTTGATTGTAGCATCATAATAGCATGAGCATAGATTGTACTGTTCCTGGAGTTTGTAAGCACCGCATGTAAAGGTGTAACCATGTGCGCAGGCAAGCGTGCAGATAAATGCTATTAAAATGATCGACATTTTAATGTGTGTGTTTTGCTAGAAATATGTTAAAATATCCTGAAATTTGCTAGACGTCTGATCTGATGAAAATCACTGAGGGTGTGCTATACTGGTGCCTAACAGATCAGCGCAGTCAATCTCTTGTTGGCCTAGGGAACTTAAAACGATAAGACCATATTGGATACATTTTTCCTGATTTTTGTAACACGATAAGCTCCAGTGAGGATGTCTAACACGGATATAAGTTGGCCACGCGCTTAACTATTGATACTAGAGTGCTTTAAAAACATATTCTGTCTGGTTCACGTTAATAAGAAATTATTGTATTTTCCAGAAAATTTACAAAAACGTGTGCAAAAAAAAAAAAAAAATGTAAAGAAAAATAGGTGGTCGGTTAGGCCTATGTTAATATCCATAAGGGACAGTGTCAAAAGTGCCCTGTATAACAACACGTTTAGTGAAGACCTTTCTAAATATTTTGGACTGGGGTCTGTTGTATATTATCCCCATATGTTTAACCCTTGAGATCTGACTGGCTACAGGGAGTTTGACAATTTGTTGACGACCTATGACAATGTCTTTCATCACATCAAAGTCAATTATCATGTTATTGGTATGGTTCAAAGTTATACCTTTGATTTTGGTAACGCACGTGTCATCGTTCTGTTTGTAACAGTAACTCTTGGGGCCTGAAGACAGGAATGTTTTGATGTACTGCCCTCTTGGCAGTTCGTCTGTCAGTTCACCTAAAAGGTCCCCCACATGGAGAGTTTCGTAATTGTTCTGCTCTCTAAAAATTACACTATCGGTGTCGAAGTACAAGGTGTCTTCACCCGTTTTTTGCAAAATTTTCAATAGGTGCAGTCGCGCTAGAGATGTGGTGAATGTACCAATTATTTCATTAGTGAAAGTGCTCTCTTCCTCAAACGTGTCAGCGTTTTTGAATTCTAACACTATGTATTCATCTGTTATGATGTGAAAATTTGTAACGCTCTTTGTGGGGTCATTGCGCACTTTTGCAAGATCAGCGCAGCTTTTGACATACATTGTCTGCCCCACGTTGGATCTCTGTACAAATTTTCCCCACGCAGAATTTGCATACAGTTTAGAAATAAGTCTCAGAGAAGCATTGTATTGGACATTGTCCTTTTCCAGAGAAATACCCTGTTTTTCTCTGTAATTTTCAAGGTATCTGTCTTTATCATCCTCTGAAACGACCCAGTTGGGGTAGCCTGACGCCTCCTGCTTAACCTTCAGGAACATTTTTACGTATTCTTCAAAAATGTTGCCAGGGCAACCATCGTCCATGCTGGTCTCCGAGAAGTGATACACTTCATAAATTTTAACAACCTTGTAACCCGCCTGCACTGCTGCCTTGACCTCTTCAGTGGTCCATGTGCCAGTTACAGCTCTGTCTGCATCTGAACACTTGCAGGGTCGCGATGTCTCTGTCCGTGAACATTTTGAACACAGGGGGAACTTAAGCTTGCCACCGCAACGGACGGGTAGAACTGGAATGTACAGTTTGCGGGGTGGGAGAACCCTGAGTTTCACTAGGCCATAGTAACTCTCGAGGGTGTAGTCAAAATCATCATGATTTGTTATAATATCACAATGATTGGTAGGGTAACGCCCAGAAAGCGTTATAAAGGGGTATAACGATGTCACGTCTAGATAACGGATCTTTTCATCTTCCAGAGCCTCATAGAAAAGCTTCACTGGTGACACGCGTCCTCCAAAGAACGAATCGCGGATTTTCAGAGGCGTGACAGTGTCACATTTTGAGGCAAACGCCTGTAGATCGCTGTTTGATTTTAGCATGGCGTCAAATTCACATTCCCACATAACCACTGTGCTGTAGCCCATGCTACGGATCTGCTGAAGTCTCAGCATTGTTCTCTGATACACGCTTTCTAAACTGGAGTTTGTCCGGGGATCATAGATCTTCTGTCGGTCTTTCATACAGTGGTGCCCGTGAAAACGGCAACCAAAAAATTCATACACCTTTTGTGACTCCTCATGAAAACCGTCCACACTCAAACGTGTGCCGGGGATATGGTGTTCACCACCATTTCTGGAATGTTTGATCTTTTTATGAGCCACCCATTCCAACCACACTATGGCTTTATTGCTGTCATTGGTATGTCGCCCATAACCCCTTGCTGGTATCTGTGGTATGGGTGACTTGACAAATTTTGTCTCAGCTATCATTACTGTGTCAACGTTTTCACCCTCAAAAACCCAACTGCCCCTTTTCAGAACACCTCGACCTTTGCGACCATCAACTAGTTCAACATCGTGCTCCTCGTACAGCATCAGCTGTCTAATGATCTGCATGGCACTGGATGCAATTGTGGCATGCGCAAAGGGGTCAACGCCTTGCACTGCTGACCCTTCAAGTGTTGTAATTTGTCTGATCAGATTACGAAATTTTACGCACGCTTCCCTCAGGATGGATACATCTGAACGTGTATACGCTAAAATTTCCTTCTGGAAATCGAACTCTTTAGTCTTTACACCACTATGCCAAGCCATGAAATCTGCTCGATCTTTAACACTCATGTGGTCTGCCCCGTACAAATGCGGTGCCGGGTGTGTGGCTGACACAAGGTTCCAGTTGTCCTTTGTGTTAAGGAAATGTGGAAACTGCCCTTTCATTAACTCTTGGCCGAGATTGAGAGCCTGTGGCAACTTTTTTAGGGCCATGGGTAAGAAGTTTAAACTGTCAATAAATCGGAGGTCTACACCCTCACCTATGGTCATGGTCATAATTTTTGAACCGGTGTAAGTAACATCTGGAAATATACCATTTTCAACGCAGTGGTTGAGAATGAAATGGTTGTCAAAAGCTTTTGAGTTGTGTGCAATTACAACCATACCTTTGTGCTGGGGTGTAATCAGCCATTGACAGAAATCGCGGCATGTGTCCATACCTTTAAACACACGTTCGCGCATGCCACACAAACCATTGGTGCACAATGGTTTGGTGAAACTGTCTTTGTCACGTGTTCCACACTTTGAACACCTGTCACCGCAGTTCTCACAGAGCGAATCGTGTTTGAAAGGGTCATCTTGACATGTGTCACATGCTGACTGGCAGACAAGGTAGTTAGGCAAATGTCTCTGTAAACCGCAATAACTCCTTTTACAGTTGACACATTTTCGACACTTTGCACACAGTTGATTTGGGTGACAGTCAGGACAGTTAACAAGAGATTTGCAAGTGTAACCATTTTCACATTGTATGACTGTATCTTGACACGTTTCAAAATCATAATAAAGGAACCTTCCCGACGTGATCTTAGGTTTCTTAATTCTGTAGTAACACAGATGGTCGTTAACCACATATTCACCACAGCATCTGCAGAACCACTCGCCACAGATATGAGATTTAAAGTCTCTCTTTGTCTTATCGATAATTTTTGTGCACTTTTTACATCTGTGAAAAGTGTCACAAAGTGATAGGCGTTCTTCGCCTTTCTTTGCACCAATTTTGTACTCCCTGGTCTCCTTGTGTAAAAGATAGCACTTGGCATTGCGGCACACCATGTTACAGTCTGGGCAGGCTAAAGAGTCCTCACCAAACATACACACTTGTTCCCCGCAAGTTTTGCACATAAATCTACACGAGTGTTTAACTTTCCTGGCATATGGTGTGAGACACTGCTGACACAACTTCTTGTTGACATAAAAACCATTGATGTTGACAATACTATGGTAATGTTGGTCTTTCAAATAAAGAAATATCTTGTCTTTCATGACCTTGAAGCCTTTGTAAATCACAGTGTTACCCATGTCCCCAGAAATGACAACAATTTGTATACCTAGTTTTTTTTCAAATCTACTGAGTTCTGTAACAGGTACAGCCCTACGCATTGACATTCCTGTATCTAGGTACAATCTAATAGCCCTCATTCTTTGAGACTTAGGATTGGCACTGTGGACATTTCTATGACTAATAATCATGTTGTACTCTTTTTTGTTCATGTTTTCCAGTTTGACCATACATGTTACTATAGCCCTGCCTGCACACAGATATTCACCTTCAACATCGGGTATGAAAACCATTGATCTTTTTTTCTTAATTGAGCAATCTTCCGAAGTGGTGTCTGTATTGGTAATGGCTTTTCGGCGCGCTGAACCATCGCCACCGCCCCCAGCCTCTGCATCATGCATTAGCAAAAGCAAGAGTAAACCAAGGTGGTAATACCGGTGGTTCTATTGACAGCAAATGTGGGGTATTACAAGGTGGAATCCTCAGCCCAAAATTATTCAATGAATTTATGTCAGATCTACCCGATCATCTTGAAAAATCAGATGGAATAACATTAGGTGATTTTACTCTTACACATATATTGTATGCCGATGACATCGCACTTGTAGCTGATTCTCCTAATTGCATGCAAAATAGTATAAATTCACTTCATAATTACTGTAAAAAATGGCACCTTATTGTAAATGTTAGTAAAACCAAAGTGATGCAGATTGGTAACAAAGCAATAAGCACATTCTTCTGTAATGGGGAAAAACTAGTAAATGTTGACAGCTTCAAATATCGTGGCCATATGCTTACTAATAAGCGTAGAAAACATAGCAAGATGACGGAATACCTCTCAACACAAGCTCATAAAGCGCTCTTTGCACTGCAAGGTGATTCAAAACAAGCATTAGGAAAAATCGATCCCATACTATCTCTTCGAATGTTTGATACCTATATTTTACCTATCCTGGAGTACAATAGTGAAATATGGACAAGTGAAAAATCTATGCCTGAATTAGAAAATTTGCAACTTGCATATCTTAAAAACATATTAGGAGTTAGAAAACAAACACCATCTTTAGCAGTCTATGGTGAAACAGGTAGATTCCCATTGCATGTCAGACAGAAAATTAGAATGGTGAATTACTGGATAAGATTGGAAAGAGCACCTGATGACAGTTTACTTAAGAAATGTTTAAATGTTCAGAAGGAAATTTATGTGAATGCAGTAAATGGAAATAACTGGTTCAGTAAAGTGTGTCATGTATTAAATAACTGCAACATTGAATATGATATTAGTAACCTCAGAAACTTTGACATTGATAATATCTCTAACACAGTGAAACTAAGACTCTATGAAGCCGAACATGAGCGACTTATAAATGCAATAAATGACAGTTCACAACAACCAAAACTTAGGACATATAAACTATTTAAAACTGATTGTAGAATAGAACCTTATCTTGAACTGCAACAAATTCGCAAAGTGTTAACTAAAATAGCTAGATTTAGGACAAGTTCACATAGCCTGAAGATTGAAACAGGTCGACACCATAAACCAATAATTCCTGCTCCAAATAGAATATGTGAAAAGTGTACGTTAAACTTTGTAGAAGACGAAATTCACTGTTTGATTGTCTGTCCTGGTAATGAGCAACACCGTGTTAACCTTTTTTTGAATGCAACTAAATTTATTAACAACTTCTTGTCTCTAGATGATATAACTAAGTTTACAGCAATAATGACAAACAAGGAACCGGAGTTATTAATTAGTTTAGGAAAGTTTCTCCTTCAAGCTGATGTGTAGAGAAAACCATCTCCTGTATCCACACAGTTATTAATTTAGTTTATTAGTTTATTAGTTATGATGTGCTTGTCATGTTTTGGACTTTGAGAGTGAAATGTTTTTATTAGCGGCTTGTATTTTTTTCTATTGTGTATGTGGATTTTAAACACGTATTATAAGTTAACTTGGTGGCTGGAACCTTGATTATTGAAATTTTATTGCTTTCTGTACTTACATTAATGTCTCTTTCATGTTATCTTTTAACTGAATGACATATGTATCATTTATGATATTTTACATGTCAATAAAATCTATATATATATATTATACCCACATCCACCATGAAAGACTCATCTATGTTCAGACTTTGGTTTGACTGCAAAACAGCACCCACTCTAAATTTAACAAGAAAACACAATGAAATAGAACAATAGAAGCATGATCTTGTAATATCTCTCAAAAAACATATATATATTTTGACATTTTACACTAACCTTTCCATGATGACGTCGGCAGTTATATTGTGCTGGGGTTGACAGTGTATGAAAATCTCCCTATCAAGACCAGCATGTCTAATGGAGAGTCTTGTTCTGTCGTTACTGTTGACATGATTAGCATTCACATTCTCCAGAATGTCTTCAAACATATTGTGTAGGTCGTCTGTAACATCCAGCAATTTTTGACCTTGAAGGTTCTCATCAAATTTTGCCCTAAACGTGATTTCTTCGACATCATAACGTCTGGCTCTTCTCTCATTAATTCTTTCGATAATGTATGGCTTCCTATCATTTTGATCATCATCACTACTGGTTGAAACATTCCTCCTTTTCTTACCAGGAGGTTCAGCCATCTTTGCCACATGCGAAAAAGTGGTTGTTTTTTGGGTGTAGATAGAAAACTGCGCCAAAACTCAATGGCCAATGGTAAGTCCTCGAAAAAGGGGTGTCCTTGTTTTAATTTATTACCAATAGAATGTGTACATTTTTTAGGTTCCCGCTATCATCATTTGATTTTTGAGGGGGAAAGAAACGTTTTTTGACCTTTGGTGATTTTGAAACACAACACCTCATGATGCTATTGTGTTTGAGCACTAATGTCACAACATAACACAAAGTTATACGTGTGCTCATTTGGTTGCTCATTGTATGAACGCTCTCAGCACGTGCTGTCTACAAGCCTTCTTTTATTTTAACCAAACACAATACAGTGCTTAACAGTTGATTTGAGGTATGGGGTCGAAAAGTCCTTAACCTTTGATGCTTTTGAAACAAAACCTCATGATGCTGGCATGTTTGAACTCTGGTACTGCCACGTGACACCATGTAGCACGCTTGCTCAGTTGATTAGTCATTGTTTAGAAGCCCCAACATGAGTTGTCCTCACGCTTTTTTTTGTGTTTTATTTCTTTTATTATTATCAAAAAGGGTACAGTATAAAACTGACCATTACAAAGAAATATAATGTCACATTGGTACATTGTACAGTGAAACACAAAATCGTTCTTTGCTCTCTTGTGCTGGTCTATGTACAAGAACACCGTCACAGTATTTAACAAGAAGGTTACACGGAAAGCACAGGTCTGGATCTTCAGGAAAAGCTTGCAGATTCATTGAAACTGTCAAGAACGTATCGGCTCCAGACATTGAAGGCAAGTATGTTTGTCTTTCAGGTGTGATTTCTCGCTTGCACACGCATGTCTTAGCATCTTCTGATAAAGGTGGTAGTTGTGGTGGATCACGGCTTGCCAAAAATCTCTGGAAATCCACAGTCTCACCTATGAGTTCCTTCAATTCTTCTAGAATTACACAGGTGTCAGGATTTTCTTTCTGGAGCTCCTTTGTTATAGTTAGATCACTGTTTTCCCACACTTCATCACTGAAGAAACTGCTTGAAACTCTTAGATCACTGTAGACATCATAGAAACGTGCGGCTCCCTTATCTTCATTAATGTCCAGTTGCAGAATTTGGTTGCTCATTTCACTTATTTCAGAGGCATCAATGTCAGACTGTGTTGGACAATGTTGTTGACTGTGCGCCATGGTTAGCCGTGAAGTTTTAACATGTGTATTATGCTACGCACTCAGAAAAACTACACATGCTGCCCCAGTTAAAAAATTTAACCCATTTAGAACTGGTGGCGTCCTCTCACTGATACAACTAAAGTTGCAACTGTGTACAGTTGTAACACAACTCTTAACATGTGATTTTACATATAAACACATTAAGGCTTACTGTGCGGTTTATATTGTTAAGAATACAATGTCTAGAAAAGCTACAATTAAATAGCAATTCTTTTATTACCTTAAAAAACATGGCCATCTGCAAATGAAAGAAATTCTATCTATTTCTAGCCCCCTCACTCTGTGATAATAACATTAGATGTACCAAATTGTGCAACACCATGATGTTATATGAAGGGTTTAAATATATATCAGTGAACACTACAATGCATATAATTGTGTATCATTGTACAAATTATGGCCAATCAAATCTTCATCAAAATCTTTCATTAAGACATTATGATAATAATTAATGTTTTTAATTAACATCAATAATTAATCTTGCATATGCTTACACCTCTGAAACTTTTATTATTAAAACCTGTAAAATATCTGCAACTAATTAATCATATATTAATTAGGATCCCTTGATTACACATGTGTACACATATAACTTTGATAAATACATATATAGTGCGTATATACACAGCATGGTGGCAGCACCTCACATAACTGGCTGATGTGTGGTGGCAGCACCTCACAGTCCAACAGTAGCGCCACCTGCTGTATGCGTTAGTCTGCATGGTGAAGCCTATACTACTGATGTTAGAACACAAATCCATCTCATAAATAAATCAGTGGAATAATTAAACAAAACTGATATTGTCATACACTTAATTGAGGATTTCTCCTTATTTTAATTTCCAGGGGCTGGCGGATGAAGAATGGTTTGGCTTGCTGAAACTGGAATTCTGACCCAATTTCTGTTTCATAATTTCAGGTAAATAAGTGATCCAATTGTTTTCTTCAGGTGAAATTACGGTATTTAGTAAACGAAAGTGAAATATGACTTTTTATAGAAATTTTAAATTATGTTGGAAAAGTAAGACTTACAGTATTTTAAAAATGAACAAAATTAATTGATGAAATTTAAGTTCATTGCAATTTTTTTTAATTGCAGGATTTGGAATTACACTGAGGAGCCAGCTTTTGGATTGTGCTGAAGAGGGTGACATTTGATATATTTTATTTGCATATGTGGCACGGCACGGGAAAAGGGGGCTTACGGGTGGTGACTTCATAAATGCGAAACTGGCGGGAAAGTGCAAGTAAGTCACAAGTGCGCAATGGCAATGTAAACATGTCAGATGAACGGCCAAATTTTAGCCAGTCTACTGCATCATCAGTGAGAGATCGCTTGCCAGATAATTGTTGTTTGAGCCTGGAAGATGATGATGAAGACACACTTGAGGAGGTTTTGGAATTGAAAAAAACTTACTTCACTTTCCATGATCAGTTTGACAACGATGCTGTCAGTGTCACTGGCGACGAAGCATGCGAAAATGACAGTGATCCAACAGAGTTTCCCCAGCTTGATACTGATGTCAGTGATGAGCCTCAGGACCTTTATTTCAATGATTAGAGCCAAATTGAAGCACCAGGTTAGTATGTCTTCCTATAAGTTCAGAAGCAGGGGATTATAACTTTTGTCAGAGATGTTGATTTATCTATTAATCTAAGCATTAATTTATATATTAATCCAACATTGAATGGACTCATCTGTGTTAGTCCGATTTTCGGTAAATTGGCTTTGTTCATTTTGGTTTTAGGGGTGGAAGCTATCAATAATAGTCAGTGGGATGGAGCCTAGCCTATACCATGTTCATCTCAGGGATCTGTCAAATCAATAATAGTTAATGCTTCATACATACCATTCTAACAAAATTCATAAGATATTGTGTTTCTGACATTCAATGATTCATTGATCAGTAAGTGACTGGATCCAGGCTTGAGGTGTTTTGATAGCATGTGCTGCCACCTATATTCATTTTATTTAAAACATCTGTTTCATTTGCAATAACACATTTCCCTTGCTTCTTAAAAAAAAATGTATTAGCAAAAAAAAAAAGAAAAAAATGGTAATAAAATGTATGTCAATTCATGACAATAAATTCAAATTGCATTTAGTACGATGAAAGTATTAAAAAAAATTGAGATAGTAATTTTTCTTTGCTATGGTTTATATAATTCTTTGAAGATTGACCTGGGTGCAGTTTCTTTATTAGAAGCCAGGGTTGGGCCACTGTTAATTTAGTGACAGCCTATGACCTTGCCTCAAAAGTAGCACGATGAGATTGCATTTCTTTGGAATGCAGGTAATGTTAAATTGTCAAGGTCACTCCGATTCTGATCACATTTATTTGCTCTATTTTTCTTTTCTACATTGCAGTTTTAACATTAAAACAGTGTAGAGCTGGGGGACTCCTCCAAGATGATCTCATCATCGCTGCTGAGGAGCCCCCTCCTTTACATTATAAATATATAAACTATACATAACCATATTATGTTCATAGTGCCCCGTGAATCCACACACTCAGTGAAACATGCAATTTGCTCAGATTTAATAAAACTCAAATTCAATGACTAAAAGTCACTTATTTGAGGAATTAAGATAACAAATGAATAAATAAACTAAATCAAGTATTACATATGTAGCAGTCTGTTCTAGTGCATATGGATGTATAACTATTTACAAATTTAATTTTAATAACAGTTTTAAAGGAATAGAGAGAATGTGTGTAAATTTTGACTTTGATATTGTCAGGCATGCCATTGAAGGAATGAGGAAATTTAGATTTAATAGCCTGCCTGGCAAACTCATGACTCACAGCAGGTAGACGACAATTCCCTCTTGCTCTAGTAAAATACTCATGTTGATAGTCATCTGATAAATAAGTCAAAAAAGAATCAGACAGTAAATTATTTTTAAAATTTTAAAACTCTAACTACTCTAGTTTGAGCTAAATGAAACCGGTTTTAATTTGAGACCTCACTTTTAAGTACTAAATCTAAATCAACCTATATTCATCTGAGCAATGTCTCTATGACTTTATAATTTTTTTTTTGCAGCTTTACTTAATGCTGGATATGATGAGGATTTCACAGTAGGGGGTGGTGGAGATCAGACAAATCCAGTGTTGCCAGAGCCTAGTGCAGAAGATGAAAGATTCTTGTCTGAGACGGTGAAGTTCCGTGCTGATGACTGTGGATGTTCCTATCTCTATGGTAATAATGTAAACAACACATATTGTAAAGCTAGCATTGCATACTTGAAATTGCTAATTAAAATCGTTTTCTTGAAAATGAAGAGTGAATTATTATTGTCTTGTTAATGAAATATATAAAAAGCAAGAAATCAAATAATACATTGTCTAAATCATGATTTCTTCATGAAACTTTACTTAACTGGTTGCAGATAAGCCATGTTGTGAAGTATTGGGACATGACATTATTCAAGTAGCCAAGATAAACATAGCTGAGCTGTGTGATGAGGACTTGGACCTCCTGATCCTAGGACATCTCCACCAGCACAGAGATGATACCACCTACACCCAGTGCACAACTTCCCACACTAAAGTTAAAGAGAGGGAAAGAGCTGAGGTAAGGGATATTTTCAGCATGTTTTGTGCTGTTTATCCTTGAGTGAAACTGAAAGACACAGTGAAAACGAAAAAAGTGCAGTATAGCGGACCCAGATATATGACCATATTTAAAGAGCCTCATTGCCATGCCTATGACGTAAAAATGCTTGAAATCAATTTATGACGTCACAAACTAATTTAGTTATGACGCATTTTCACGGTAGATAGAGTTTATTTTTGCTTTTTCATGGGGGCTACTGCCCCCAAACCCCCGCTATTCTACATTAAATGTTATTTTAATTGTGCTAGAACTTCAAACTTGTGAATTGTTTATAAAATGTAATTTTTAATGGACGCCATATTAGGGCATAAATTTGGGTCCCCTATACTGCACTAAACCCGTGAAAACTTTGTGTTAAACTTTTATAATTATAATTTGGAAACTCTTCTTTACAGATGAAGTACTACTTTAAGGGACATCAGATCTGCAGAACAACATTCCTGTATATCCATGGTCTGGGGAGGAAAAGGTACAGCAACCTCATAAAACACTATGACCAACATGGGCTGTGAACCACGCAGACATGATAATAGTGGAAAGCGTCCAAAACATGCATCATCACCAGCTGAAGAACAGCATGCTATCAACTTCATCAGCAATTATTCAACAGCCAACTCACAACCACTGCTGGGGAGAATGCCAAATCAGCATGACTTTTCAGTTCAAATGCTTCCAAGTGACACCACAAAAGTATGCATATGGAAGCAGTATGTCCAGAGTTGCATTGAAGACGGTGATAAACCTCTTGGGCTCTCAAAGTTTAAAGCCCTTTGGCAGATGTACTTGCTGCATGTCACAGTCATGAAAGTGCAGACTAATCTTTGTGAAACTTGTCAACAAAACAACAATCTAATTATCAGATCTGCCAACTGCACAGAGGAGAAGAGTGCAAGACTTAGACAACAAGAGGAACACCTAATGAAGGCAAAAGACTGCCATTTAGAGTACAAACAACAATGTGCTTCATCCACAGCAGAGGACAACAATGGCGCTATCCACTTTTCTTTTGACTATGCACAAAATTTGTTCATACCGCACAATGCTCAACAGGTGGGACCCTTGTACTTCAAAACACCTAGGAAAGTACTGTTATTTGGAATTTGTTGTGAGATGCTCCCAAAGCAAGTCAACTATTTGATCGACGAGAGCCAGAAAGAACACTGGGAAAGGTGTGAATGAGACAGTGAGCTACCTCCACCATTATCTTCAAACGCATGCCATTGCCAATAAGAACATCAACTTTCACTGTGACAACTGTGTGGGCCAAAACAAAAACAACACTGTCGACCATTATTTATTATGGTGAGTAGCAACTGGACTGAGCAACAGGTGTCAACTGTCTTTCATGATTGTGGGACACACCAGATTTTCTCCAGATTGGTGTTTTAGCCTCATCAAGATGCGGTACAGAAAGTCAATAGTCTCAAGCATGGAACAGATTGGCAGTGTTATTAAAAGATCTACAAATAAAGAAATCAATGAAGTTCAGTACATCTGCAGTCCTGAGAGCAATGAGTTACATGTACCCATCTACAATTGGTCTGCATTTCTAAGCAGGTACTTCAAACCTCTGCCCAGGATAACCCAATCCCATCATTTGTGTGCCTCTGGATCTACAGGAACACTGCATGTGAAACTGCTACCAGGATCAACTGAGGAATAGTTTTGCCTCTTAAAGGATGGAGTCCAAGTGCCAAGAAGGGAGGATTTGCCATCTGCTGTTACTCCTTCAGGCCTGTCCCCAGAGCGACAGTGGTATCTTTACAATAAAATGAGACAGCACTGTCAAGATGAATACAAAGATCATGTTGCACCAAAACCGCTCGTTACCAAACTGGGCAAACCTTCTTCCACCAAACGCCCATGCCGTTGTTGACTTTCCATGACTTTTTTATGTTGATTATATTTGTTGATTATAGAGAGAAAATGCTCCTCCATAGCATGCGAGTTTCATCTGTGAGATGTGTGTACTTAGTCCAGAAAATGCTCCTCCATCATAGCATGTGAGTGTCATCAGTAAAATATTACGACTTTTAAGGTGGCTCGATACCCGTGAACTTTTGACGTAGGAATCCATTTGAATTAGGTTTATTTTTTATGTGTTTTGTTATATAAAGCAAAAATATGGGGAAAAGATGGGGTGTAACCGTGCTAATTTTTTAATAGTGGATTTTCACGGAAGGTTCTCTATATTTCCACCAGGTGGCTTTGAAAGAATACTGCAATTATATTGGCTGAAAAAAAAGTTCCCGCCCTTGGCTGTGATTGGCTAAAGCGAAGTGCATCCTAGCAGCAGTATTTTTAGTGCATTTTAATCTTTATTTGACATCTTATCATTCAACTGATTTCCGCTTTTTCCCTGAGAAAATTATATTTATGGAATCAGTTATGATCCAGTATGTCTGAAAAGCAAAAGTAGTAATGAGAAAAGATGAAAGACTTATGTCCTGCTGAATTCAGGGCTGCTCAGTGAAAATACTATTATTGGAGGTTTTCTATTCTGGTTCCCAGAACCAATAGGGCCTAAAAAAGTCAACTTTTCCCCACTCATTCAGTCTCATATGCTATAACTATAAAAGGTGATGTTATTGCATGCAGTAGACCTTCAGGAATATTTTGAGACCGTTTTTTTTTAAAAAAAAAAGAATAGATATCGGGCAACGTGAACAATATTAGCAGTAGCTGTCATTGTACATGATATTGGGACCATGGAGAACCTTCTGATGGCTCCATGATGGCAACTAAGATAAGTTAGTGTTGAATGGTCCATGTCTACTGCTAATATTGTTCACGTTGCCAGATATCTATAGATTCTTTTTTAAAAAGAAACAAAAGAAAAATTTCTGAGCTGGATTCGAACCACTGTCAGTACAGTATCACTCACAATGTCGCGCATCTTATGTACTGCACCACCAAATCTGGTTAAGAAATCTTTTTTTTTTTTCAGGTGTAGGCTCTGTGTTCTGGCAGTGAACAAGTGATGTTTACTTTCTTTACTGCAGTAATACTCCATTGTTACAAGTTCAATTATGCCTAAATCTTTAATTTATAAAACTTTGGAAGTTGTAACAAAGGATTTTAACCCAAATTAAGGTGAATACTGCCTAGGTTAGTTGTGCATGAGCCTTTCTGGGTCGAATACATTAAAATAGTGAAGCCCCCAACGGGTTATTCATAATTGAACAACCAATAGAATCAAAGAGTCATCAAAACTACCCCGCCTGGGTCCTTGACCTTATTGGTTTCACCCATAAAATGTAGTGTTCGTAATATATATCTGGCATTTTGACAAACCATATCAGTTATAGATCTATTGTGTCATAGGTCTAGACGCCAGATATAAAAAAGGGGGGTCACTGCGTCCGAATAACTACTCAGAGCATCATTTGCTCATATAATGTTCAGTTTTTTACAAATGTAAAAGATATTGACCAGCAAGGCCACAGACTTAAAGTTGAGCCTTTAAGTTATCATGTGTATATTTGGCATAATTTTAGCATAAGATCCAAATTAGTGCCATCCCTTTTTAGTCTTATGTTCTTACTGTCATATGCTCCTGTTCTCCATGCAGTGAAATTAAGAATATCTACCTCAGCTGGTAGCCCATGTTTGAGGCTCAATTGTGTTAAAAATATTGCACATATAATCAGACAAATTTTGAAAATATCATGAAAAACACAATGCCAGATGTTGGTAATTGTTGCTGAATGAACAAACGAGATAAAAAAACCAAATATGGAAGGTGTTTTTACTTGGAAACTGGCTTTTTTAACACGCCAATTATAATGTTATTGTAGCAGCTCACAATTTCAGTTGAATATAGAACAGTTACCTTATAATTACATATCCAAACCTTATAATCACATATCCAAATCTCATAAGTTTTGAACGACGGATGGCGAAGATATGCCATAAAACGTAATGCATAGTTTTACAGGTGCCTGTGTCGCTGCTCATTACGTCTCAGTGGTTATGTGCGCGAAAACATCAAATTTTCAAATACCCCATATGACCACTAAATATTGATATCTGGAAATTTTTTACATTCCATAAACTACACATGTTAGACAATTACTTGCCATCAAAAAGTAATTTTTGAAAAAACCACCCATCAGCCCCCTTTTTACACGGTGCGTCACATATATATATATATATATGGTATTTAAAATGTTTGTTTATTGTATTTACACTCAATGTAATAAGAATTTGAATACATTGTATTTATATTGCTGTATAATACATGACATGAAAAAAAAAATCATTTTTATTTTCGTTTTGTAGGTATATGCAATAGAAGTCTTTCAGGTCCACCATTCTATTGCAATTTTTCTCCCTAAGCAGAATTCAAATGTCCCTGTTTTTTGGTCATATTTTGCTATAAATGGCCTTGAGCTGCACAGAATGGACAAAGTCTAGCAAATAGTCAATCCCAGTTTCTTAGCTGATAAAAACACTTCTGTGAAACAATTAATTTAAAATCTTGATATATTCTCCAATGTAGTTCAATGCCGGATTTAGACCGAGTGGGTCCCGGAGCCAGACCCTGTGGTATTAAATAAGATCAATGTCCCCAGTGAAAAGAAAGTGTTTAATTTGTTTATAAACATTTATCAAACCCTGCAAAATCGCATAGTTTGTCAAATAATTTCACATTCCTTACTGTCGTAATTGATAAGGAATTTTGTAATTAAATTTTTTGTCTACATGATGATGTATGGACAATTCTGACAGTGCTTTTGTCTACGGAAACTTTGCCAATTAGACTGCTCCAAGTACTTATGAATGTCCCAGGATAGTTATTACTCTTCTATACAAATATTAAGGATGATGCATACAAAATGTACTTTTTTTGTGGAAACTAATTTGCACCACTGTGCAAGTTATCAAACAATCCATATATTTACAGAGATTTTTCTCCCCTCAGCTGCACTGAATTGCTTACTAATGCTACCCATACCATGTCCAGCATGTCAAAAACATGTTTAAGAATTGACTTCAGGCTCAATGATTTAAATTTCAATCTTTTTTGGCTGATAGAATTCCAGGAGATAATTTTTCGCGGCATTTTGAACGAGGACAAGGAATGAAAAAGGTGCTTAAGACAACTGAATGTTAGGCCTGTCTCCTTCAAAATATAAAATATAATAGTTCAGCTTGAATTTGTCTTGTGCTGAGCAAAATCTCTTTGCATTTTCAGTCGTTTTACAATGCATTTCTCTTTATTTTCATAATATTCAAACTTTGACCTTTCTCTTTCAGTCTATGAAGTGGTTAAGGAACCAGAAACTGCACTGAGAGTAAATGGGAATGAACTTAATTTATCTATATATTGGGTCTCATTGGTCACATACTTAATAATCTACATTGAAATGTGTCCACTAAATGCCCATTACATTTAAATATCCCTGCAGTTGACATACATGTATTACCTAAGCCTTTCAGTGGTCTCCAGCAAAAATAAAGTCTCTCATTCAAACCGGTTCTGGCTGATTCTGAAAATGTGTGCTGGATAGTCACCAACAGCTTGGGACATTTCCTATACTTAAAAAGATCCAGCCAATCCAATTGTGTATAGAGCCCTATTATGTGGTCATTATTCACAACGTACAGGACTTCAGCCTTGGAATAGAGTAATTTGGCCCCAAGAATCCATGCCATTATGCAGGCATGTCATTGATATCAGTTATAATTTCGCAAACATAGTTCAGCATGTAAATTACATTTTAAGAAATTGCTTTTATAAATTTTCAATTAATTTATTTTTGGGATGAGAAAGGGCCCCCTTGGATTGCTTCTCTTTGATATTGAGTAATCGCCTAATTAGTTAAGGCTCTTAGCATGAAAAAATTCATTACAGAGTGGAAAACGCTATGAAATTTGGTGTACCCCTCAGTTTTATGTGCTTTTTTTAATGAGCCTAAGCTCCAAACAATTATTTTAAGATAAAGGGGTAAAATCCACGATGGCGGCCAAAATAGCTCAAATGGCTGCCTAGGGCCAACAAACCAGGCAATGATAAGTCCTACTAATCAATATATTGACAAAAATATCAGAAAATTAAAATCAAATATCATATGACATGGTTGCTAACCACTGAGCTTGTTTATTTTCAAATTTTATGGTTCAAAATTACCACCATTTTGCATTTCATCAATGGTGTACAAATATCGACATGCACAGTATTTAGAAATGAATATTCCATGCATTACTAATTTCCAGTTGCCAGGTTATCCATATTTTCAAATATTAGTCATTAAATCGCATTCTTCAGGGATTTGGTGAAGCAATAGGGGGATAAAAATGTAAGATGACTGCCAATATGGCTGATACAATGGTGCCAAGTCTAGTGGGTCTTATGTTGACCAAACATAAGATTAGTATGTTCAACCTCATTATTATTACAGAATTTATTGGTTATAACATATGTTTAATCTCCATATCAGTTGATGTCTATTTTGCTTTCTCATTCTATGAAGATTTGTTAAATTTAAATTATGCAGGCTATCAAGATTTGAGCAGGATATATCGAAATGATGAATTGCGCCTTCCATATGTCTGATTGTTAGCTACAAGTCCCCAGTCCACAGTCCACAGGACAGGGTTACAAGGTCCTGCATGAAAAAAATATTGAATTTTCGGCGTGTATGGCAACTAGCCTTTTAATAAACATTTGCCACACGAAATACACCTGCTCTAGGGTTAGACATACCTTTTTCGATTGTATCGCGCTCAGATATGGTTGATTTCTTTCAATATTAATAGATTTCTGTGCCATTTTCGAATTCAAATTTAGTTGATAAAACTTGACGGCATGGCAGCCTAGTTCTGCCAAAACTCACAAGAGGGCTACAGCGACGTCACAGTGAGAATTAGGTCACGAGGTTAAGGCTTGCCAACTTGAACAAGGGGGATGACAGGGGTTGCTGCATTTGCCATGTCGAGTTCCCCAGCAAACGCAACAAGTCATTTGGCAGGGGGGGGGGGGGGGGTGTGGTGTCACTTACATCGCCCAGGACCTTTTCCGTGGTATATCCACGAGCATCCCCAACAAGGTTAGCAAGAAGTTGTGGTCCTATTGTGAGTTAATATCAAAAAACTTGCTCCCCACTACATTAGTAGTTACACCTAAAATAAACTTAGTAAACACTTCTACATGCTTGTCAGTGCACAAAATAGTTATATGATGTTGCTTGGTCAATAGTGGCGAAATCCAGTGCACATATAAATAGGCTAAATTCATCTAGCCAAGCGGGTTTATTAACACTGGTTCCTAATTTCTGTCAAATTTTAAATATTTCTATTATATTCAATTGATAGTATACATGCATTATTCCATATTTGACACAAAGAAACATTCAGGAAGGCTTTGTAATGAAACTTGTAACACAGATGGTGTACGCAAATTTGCATGATCTCGCAACTTGAACACAAGCTTAATGACTGAACTGAATATTCAAATGTTAATATTGGACATTCGTCATGCAATACAAAGACCCTTCCAAATAGTCAATATTATATCAAAGTTGATATTCGTAAACATACTCAGTTAAGTTGATAAGTACTCAGTTAAGTTGATAAATTGACAACAGCTAGTTGACCATACACTCAATCATGGGATGCGGTGGTATAGTGGTTAAGGTGTTCACCTGCTAATCAAGAGGTGTGGGGTTCTAACAGTTGGGCAGATCCTCTCCAACCATTGACTTACCCCACCCAGACCTGTGCAATGGAAACTTGGCATTAGGCACCAACAGTGATGGCACTGGTGTGAGCTCTTAAGCCCGTGTTCAAGGCTGAATACTCCCCAGGAAGTTGAGGAAGACTCTAGATTGGCCTGCCAAGGATGTAATTGTGAAGTCGATTGGGACTCTGAGTGATAACAGGCTATAAACGCAGATTTACATTTAAAGTGAAGGGGTTTTCATTACAGACAGTGACTAGGGACTAGGTCTATTGCTCAGGCAGTAGTAACATGTTAGATAATTAATGTCTTAAAATAAGGAAAAAACACACAAAGGAAACAAGACAGTGAAAACAAAAAGACGATGTATCAAAGTGACGTGACTGTGGGGGAAAGTGTTATGTGCAACATTATCTAGAAGCAATCTGAAATATGAACTGTACTGATAATTTCTGAAGGTGTTTGTGCTAAGTTTCAAATTCTTATTTCATTACTGGCTTCAATTCACAAAGAATCAGACAAGGCTTTTAAGTTGACAGCGGTGACATATTTACTGAAAGTGCTGAGGGCGGGGGCCTAGCTCAGAGGTAGCGCTCTGGGCTTCCAACCGCTAGGTCCCGGGTTTGATTCCCGGTCAAGCCTAAGTTGGATGGCTGTTTCCTCCTTCGTCTCATTGCCATGGTCTCTGTCTGTCCTAATTAGCCCAACTGGTGCAGAAACACAGGATGTAAAGCCCTAATCACTCACACACACACTGAAAGCGCTGTGTATTTCTCTATTCTGATCAGTATTAGTCTGAATGCAAGGGTTGTGTGTAGACATGATATGAACTGTTTGGGTCGAACCCTAAATTTGATTTTTGTTTTCAGATGCTACAAAAAAGGGCAGTTTCTGTGCCATAGTTGCACCAAAGTAGTGAGACTCCAGACCAAGGCAAAGTGCTAGGGTGTGATGAAGAGGACCTTCAAGTCTCTGGACTCACCGACACAGTCACCGCAGCGAAAACTGCCCTGCATTGAGCAAAGTATGGTATAGCTGCCTATGGCATGGTTGAAATTATAATTTGCAGAACTACATAATGAAGTAGCACATTTTAATCCATTGAATGTTCTTACTCAGCCAATCTGCATGATGAGAGTGACAACCATTTCCATGAAGGTAAGGAGAATGATGTGAAGTTGGGTTTTATGACTGATCGCACTGTTGATTTCTTACAAGTGGATTTAATGTAATTCATGTTTGGTACATTTGCTTAATACAATTGCTTGTTGTAAGTATCTGGGCATAATAATCGATAAATTGATATGTATTGTGTTTTTTTCTCCCAAAGAGGATGACACCTGCAGTGAGAGCGAGGAAGACCCACTGACAGGCAGTGGTATGATAGATAGAGCCATTAAACAGCTGCGGACCTGTAAGTTCTCAGCAGCTTTTCGCACTTTGTGCAAAATATCGCACAAAGCAGCACAAGGCTTGTGTCAAGTAGCCAGTGAACTCATCAAGAATGAGGTGAGGTAATGGAATAAGTTGTAAAGTTCTATATTTATGCTCACTGTTTAACACTAACTGACTTCATAGTATGAGAGACACTAGTCGGGAATTTTATGCGTTTGGAAAACCTCCAATGGAAAATGTAATTATATTAGTACAGATACATTATGTCCAAGCAAAGTTTGCATCAATTTTAAAATGTTTTACATGCCCAGAACATGCTTATTATGATTATGGTGTCACCCAGTGGTTTGTAATATGTGTGGTAATTTTGAATCATGATAAAAAGCCTTGACATGGAAATAGGCTTACTACTCAATTGAATTTGGTTATTTCAGGTGTCAGCAGTCAAGGCTGAAGTGTTCTCACAAACACCGACAGAAGAGACTATTGACAAGTTTTCTTGAACAAATTTCTGCTCTGAGGCTGAGAAGTGCATGCCAAAAGCAATCAGGTGCCTCAAGGCCCTACTTCCCAGTGTTTGCAAGATGCGCAGTCATCAGATTAAGGGCCGAAAAGGAACTTAAAGGTAATTCAGTGTTGTGCAGTGTATTCTAAAAGGCCGCCCAGACCCTTATAGATTTGTAATTTTTGATTCACCAATAACTGGTTGCAGTAAGCTGAATCATTACAATCTGTTCAATGGGAGTTATATTTTGTCCTACACACTAACATGGAATGAGCCAGAGCAGGTGAGGAAACCCATTGTGAAAGGATCTCCTCCTTTACAGAAGGTTATTAGTTGATTTAAATAGAAGGAAATGGTGTCTAAATTCACAAACTAAAACCGTTTGAGCTTTAAATGAAGAAATGAGCTGTTTAAATGTAAATAATTTAGACATTAGTAGGAGCTGGTATTATGACACATCATATTGGAACAGCCAGTGAGTAGTTTAAAGGCGACAATAAAACGTAGCTTCTGGTGGCCTACGACAGGCAGTGCTAGTGGTACACCGACGGTGGCCACTAGGTGGCGCTCCGGTGGCATTACGTATGGATGGCGTACCTCGAAAGAGTGCCCAAGGTCTGTATGATTCGCTTAATAAGAAATAAAGTATTATTATTATTATTATATTAAATGATTGACTTTGCATGACCGATGAGTCGGTTTAACGCCACGGGCTATGGTTTGATCACTATATAGGACGTGAGAGGGATAACAATGCGTATTTTTATTGTTTGATTAATGATCTATCTGACACTTACAGTACTGATTTTTAGCTTCCCAAAGCTGACGACCGGAGTTGCTAGTTGTCTGATGTTATATAGTAGGTGATAGGTATAACAATGTGCAGAACTATTGTTTTGGTTTGTATATAAAAGGTTGAAGAACGAACTATCTAACACCCATGATAAAGAATAATACTGCAAGAGTGATGTATAGATGGATATGTCTCCTAACAGAATTACACACATTACAACATAGTAATGGCTGATATACCAGCAAAAAGGAGTAGGTGTCTTTTGAATCTCTGTGTAGAATGACAAAGTTCCTGTGCCGTCATATGAAGCATTTTTAAAACAATGGAGATTACAATAGAACAACTATGCACAACTTCTTCCTGTTTTAAAATGTAGTAGTAATAAACAAGGTAAATTCATATGTAATAACACAGAACATTATTCACCCAGTAAGACAAAGAGTGTCCAGAAAGTTTGGCATTGAAGAAATAATTTATAAAGCTGTTCTATCATAACTTTTTTGAGTAAAGACAGTGTCCAACACATTGTACCCTATGTGATGCCTGTGCTAAAAAAGATGCCTACCTCCAACACATCTAAGCCATTTCTACATGAAAGTTCATCATGTATATTGTCACAAAGTGGTTTGTATTGACCATCTGAATTGCTCACATTGACTGGAAATGTATAAATTAAAGATAGCATAACTGAAATATACATAGATTAGTTTATCCTACTCAAGAACAACTGAATACAATATAATGTTAATTTAAAAAAAAAAAAAATTATTATTAAATTATTTTTTTTGTAGTTAAAGATTAGGTCAAGGACCCGGGGTGGAAAAAGTTATAGTAATTGCACTACTGTTGCTATCAGAAAATCTAATGATACTGTTGAAATGCATTTAGAATTACTGAAGAAAGACATTTAAAACAAACATTAATGACTATATAGAATTATGCTCTTATAGACTCTTCAAAACAATCTGATAATTAGATGGACAGAAGGACCACACATTGCTGTCAATTTGTAACTTGGATATCTATGTAGTTAATTAGCAATCAAGGTTTTGTGGCATTTCAGTGTCTGACACATTGTACCCTATGTGATGCCTGTGTTTGTTACATTTGTTGCAATATAGCTAAAAAGATGCCTACCTCCAACACATCTGAGCCATTTCTACATGAAAGTTCATCATGTCTATTGTCACAAGGTGGTTTGTATTGACCATCTGAATTGCTCAGAGGATGTCTTGTGAACCTTTGTGTAGAATGACAAAGTTTCTGTGCCATCATATGAATATATGAGCAGCCAATGGTGATTTTTGCCATCTTGTTATCATCATGGCTGATTCACAGAGAAGCAACAGAAATTACAATGGAGAATTTAGGCTACAGCAAACTTGAAGTTAGTTGTTTTATCTAAGAGATTTTATCCATATTAATGAGCATTTTGGCGACTTCACTGCTGCTTGTACAATCAGTTTCTACATGCTTAAGCTTATTTGGCGATCTACAGTGTTACTGTGAAAACAGATTGAGATCCTTTTTAGTAGATAATGGTTCTTATCCTTGCTCAACCTATATGAAAACAAAAACACTGAGCGGTTCTTCAAAGTTAGGGAAGTAGAGATATTCCGATTGTTTAGCAGCACTCATCCACCAGATCATTGCATTGTCATTCTGGTTATCCTATACCTATAGATGTCTTGTGTGTTCACAGACTGAGTTTCTCTACCATGCAGCTTTTAACAGGCTAACCAATCATGTCCCCTTGGTAACACAAGGTCTTTAGAGTCTCACTGACTACAATACTATAGACGGAAACATGATATATGTCCACTTGTTATATTGCACTTTATATGAAAAGTTTGGAGCAGCACAAAATGGACGGAAATTTTCTAACAAGTCAGCTTTCTATTTAATCCCTCTCTGTGCCAATTAACTTACTATTTATTTCCAATGGTGATTTTTGCCATCTTGTCATCATCATGGCTGATTATTATGTTCACAGAAAAGCAACAGAAATTACAATGGAGAATTTAGGCTACAGCAAACTTGAAGTTAGTTGTTTTATATAAGTGATTTATCTATATTAATGAGCATTTTAGCGACTTTACTGCTGCTTGTACAATCAGTTTCTACATACTAAAGCTAATAATATGCAGCCATAAGTTATGTTAGTGTCAGGACCAATTGTTTTACCCGATTACATGTCTATGCATAATTTTTAATGCTGTTGGAAAGGAAAAACACATTCTCCTTAGACAGATCTCACCATACTCATACATCAGTGAAATTTAATGACAAGTATGAAAATGACAAGCTGTTGTTCACTACCTGTAGACAAATAATATGATGCTCCTTCCTGTACCTGTAAATACAAAAGGAAACATCCACTCGAGTGTTCCATGTCAATCCAGTCAAACATTGCATAGATCCGCACAAAACACATGGAGTGCAAACAATCAAAAACATCACAAATGACTTAATGGTAAAAAATATTATCAAGCGATGGCCTTTTCTTACTAGTAGTTAGTTACACACATGGCAACAAAACTCGGTATATTACACCTCCTAAAACTGCAAGCAATCTTAATCATTTAAGTCAAAGGCAGTGACAGAGGATATCCATGCTGTGACATCTCAGGAATTCAGACTATATTAATAAGAACATTTACCCCCCTTTAGAACCAAATGGGCAATACAAATATGTATGTGTGCTTTTATGTACATTTTCCTTTTTGTGAACAAAGTATATGACACTTTCATGCGCATCTGGTAATTTTCAGTCTTCAGAGAACTGATACAAGGTTGATGTATTCATACTGGTATTGTAAATATACAAGTTCCAAGTAAATAATTCCTTACTATTCAACGTCTTGTCTATATTTCAAGTTAGCATATCTTCTGTAATATTTATCAACTAATATGTTCTCTTACTCTCCTTGTTGATTGTACATTATGGTATATGACAATGGAAATCAGTATGTTCATTAATTATAATAATGTCATAGCCTCAGGTATCAATAGATCATTGTTCTACCATAAACCATTTATTATTGGTCATGTATTACATATATATATATATATATATATATATATATATATATATATATATATATATATATATATATATATGTTCTTGACACAAGTTCTGTATTTATGGAATAGGTGTTGTATGTGCATGGAAGAAGTGAAACAAAATACCTGAAGGCAGCTTTTGACTATGTGTAAGAATTTATAAAGTTTAATGGATAATTAATTCGAAATGAAAAGATAAGTATCTTCACTTCAATTTCCTTGCCACTTGTAGATACTATCACTTCATGTAAGTACGCCTAACTGAGGATACAGACTCAGTATGTGAATTGCAAATCAACATGATCAATAGTTGGATACACATAAAAGCATCTGCCAAAAGGACTTCTCACCCAGGATTAAGATAAACACCACACACTGTAATTGGCATTAACAAAACCTGTTACTTAACAACTATGCAACTAAATGAAATCAAATTTACCTTTATTATCCATAAGTACGTATATTGTGCAACACAAATGCATGTGCTTCAAAACTGATAAATATGTATATTCCATGCTTATTGTTGCACAGTTGCCCCCCTATTAGGGGCTGGTCTTTTGGTCATTAAGCTTTTGGTGAGATAGTGATTCTACCTTTGATGTTCCTCAGTGTTCTCTCCTGGTCTAATTTATCCAAGGTAAGATGCTGCAATGGTTTGCGGGCCTGTCCTGTGAGATGCTTACATACATGTCTGTCAGACCTGGGATGTGAATGGAACAATTTGTAATGTAGCACATCTATTGAGCACTGAAAAAAACAAACCAAGGTTTGTCTGTTGAGAGAAGTTAAACAGGTGTATATTTTGCAAAAGCTGTAATACGTAACTTTAACCGAAAACAACATGGATTGGTTAATGTTTTTATTATTTTTGGGTTAGTGTTTAACATACAGTAATACCAGGTGTGAATTTTGAGCCCAAGCTCTGAGTCAAATCAGTCTTAAAGCTCATACCCAGCCCAGCTCAGAATTGATGTTTTCTGCCTTCTTGGCCAAGCCTCGACTTTCAGGTCCATACTAGGTCAATACTTTCTTTGGCAATCTCTTGGAGAATAGTGCTGTGCTGTACACTGAGAAAACATGTTACTGTGTCTTTTGTTGTAACTCTGACAATTATAAAATAATTATGAGGCACCCCTCACACTAACAAAATATTAGGCTACAAGTCTGATAAATTGCCTATGTTTATATCTTACCGAGCTAATGGCAAATGACTTTAATACCTATGAATTACATTAGGTTAAGGACAAGTTGTTTACTGAGTACATGTGAATAATTGTTAGCTCAACAGCAGAAGGTATGTGACCGCACCCCGCAGACGTATCTCACCATAAATATTCTTTTTTCTGTTTGTTTCTAATTTATCTAGTATTATATTCCTCTTGTTCTAATATTGGATAAATTCAAGGTAGCCCCTACTACAACCCACTGAGGTTCTTTGGGATCCCCTGGCAGGTATATATACTTATAATTTATGCAATCATTTAAATTTATTATGCCAAAATAAAAAAATCATGTTGTATTCTTATGTCAGACTGTTAGGTGCTAACTGAATCATTTTCAATAAAAACAAAACCATGCTCAGCAGTGCGTGTCATTGGCTCATTGCCAAAGTAATAATGAGTGGTCTACTCATTTATATGGTGGTATTCATCACCCTATGCTCCTCCACACTGCTCAAATAGACCAATTACAAACAGCTAGTGATGTAACATCATTGCATAAAAATATGATATCCGTACCTGCTTCCAATGAAAATATCCCACAGGTAATCATTACTGGTTCGGCAAAGTGAAAACATGCCATTGGATGTAAACACATTAGGACAATGTCTTGTTGTATGTGTGCCTTTTGTGTATTTAGCAAATGTTCTCCTCGCAACTACTGGAATTTATCTTGCTTTGTGACAAGTATCCGCCAATCAAGCACCTTTTGAAAAAATAATCACCCTTGGTTGCTGAATACTTAAGAGATCTATTAAACTCAGAGATTCTTTTAGAATGTGTACTCCAGCCTTTCAAGAGTGCATGAAAAAATTTCCTTGAAAGACAATTCAAGTGGTGTGCCCCTGATAGGGAAGCGGCATAGCAAACCAATCGTGCATTTTGGAAGAAATCATGAAACTTGACACAATGATAGACCTGGACAAAGGAACATTTTGAGATATTGGGGCATTTGATACCTTTGTGTGGACCTTTTTTCAGTTTAGACACCTTTAATGAGAAAAATGCACTTGCAAAATCACATATTGATGTATATCATCTGTATTTCATTAGACAAAGGCATGAAAATAAGCACAATGATACCAGGGAACATTTTGATATATTACAGCATTTGATGTTTTGTATTGCTGAGGACTAGACGGCCATTGGAAAATAAAAATCACTATTTGAGATATTGACACACAGATATTGCTAGAAACATGCCCAGCTACAGGTGTAAATTATGTGCTAAAAGCATCACAATTTATACAAAGAAAGAAGTGTAAAGGAGGGACATCTTGGGGTATTGGGACATTGGATATCTTTATCTTGTGGTGATTGACATCCATCTAAAGTTGAGCTTCAATTTTGGAAGCGGTTCGTCACCGGCAGTTATTACATACATTTGACTGCCTTTTTAACAGTGTTATTACCAGTATTGATACAGTGGAATCTGTGAAATAGCAGATCTTATAAGGGAAGTATATTACTTATTACATATTAATGATTTCAGAAAGTGAAAATGTTATGTTTAAAATTTTGAGTGTGACAATATATTGCTGGAATCGTATTTGCATGATATAGGTTTGGAAAAAGGAGCATGTATGTGAAGAATTAAAATGTTCAGTCTAAAACCCTAACAAATGAAAGCATATGGCCTTCTGGTACATCCAAATTTGGAATATGCCACACACATAGTTTTCAACTTTCGAATAACTAGAAACGCTTCTGGTACATCCAAATTTGGAATATGCCACACACACAGTTTTCAACTTTCGAATAACTAGAAATGTTTCAAATATTTTCTTATTGCACTCTAAATTTATTATTCATTGATTACTAAGATAAATGCACCGTATTTAATCATGATGCATATACCTGCCAATTCATCAGTATCTTAGGATGTATGCCTAATTTCTGAACACATATCAAACTTTATGCTTTTTGTTAGGTGTGGTCAGGATTTGATGTACCATCTACATTCACATTCTCTCCAGAAAAATTGGGAACTGTTTTCATGTGTCAAGAGAACACCTCATATTCTTTTATATGTCTAACAGAAACCAAAAGAAATGAAAAAGACAGTGGTGTTGGTTACAGATCAGTAGCATGAGCTTCAATAAAAAAGGTGCATTGCCCAAACCTGTGGCACTCACAAGACTTGATGGGAACTATGCAAAAGAATAATTCAAACAATGACTTTCCACAGGAAGATGCATACAATGATCAAATCTCTGTCTGTCAGCAAATAGTCAATTTCTCATGCAAAAGAGGCTCTAAATTTAGCAGCCATATTTCTTTTGGACCGCAATGACAGAAGGAGTGCTCAAATAGTCTAGATAATGATCTCCTTGCTGAACTGACAAATAGTAATATAATTGCTCTTGATGCCCTATATTATAAAGGATGCACAACAAACAGGATGATTTCCTGGCCAGTTTAGTTTTTGCTGAAGTTATGTAGCCCTTTATGTCAGCTGAGTTAATAAACTGTGCCCATCAAAATTAAAGGTTATGGAGTTTTGTTGGCTTTCAAAAACAGAATAAGAATCTCTTTATTGTCCTTTCCTGTATACATAAGTTATTATCATTTCGTATAAACAAAAAAAAGTAATGGATGAATATTTGAAAGGACTGGGGACCACTTTAGGACAAGACTTTGTCATTATCAAGTGGCCCCCATGGATGGAAGAGGAATGCCTGCATGCACAGACCTCTCAAGACAGTGTGAGGGATGCTACTGCTTCCATTAAATTTCATTAAAAAAAACCTAAATTGTCTACGAAAAAAAAAAAATATATATAATAACAACATATGCATGAATGAATGATGTGGGAATAGCTTGGCTAAGGCTCTTGAATATGATAATGACAGCATTCCAGTTGTAAAAGTTTGCTAATTTAAAGCTGCCATATCTTTTGAAAGCAATTGTCTTAGTAATTATTCCTATGCTTTTAATGGAACATCATGTGTCCACTGAATTATACAGCCACTTGTTTGCCCTAGTGTAGCTGACAGGGAAAAAGCAAGCGACACAAACTGCATTGCTGAGTTATTAAATAAATGCAACCCCTATTCTGTTTTATGTAGGATTTATGCACAAACTAGAAGGAGAGAAATTGTTAAAAAAATGAACCACTTTGGCTTGAGCATGTCACACAAGGTGTGCTCTATCATTCAGCTAAAAGTAATTTGTGCTTGCAACTTACCAAAAGTCCAGAGTAGGATGTCACTTGTTACTTCCCAGTGGTCTTAACAACATATAGTTACTAATCTTAATAATAATTCCAGCTCTTCTAAACTTCTAAAGATTCATTTGACAAACATGTATTCCTCATGTACCATCCTAGTGTCAGTTACGTAAGGGGAAATGATTCTTAAGGGCAAAGCTGTAAATAAGGTTTTCAGACGTAATTCCTTGTTGCTATGCCATAATTCCACTTTGAAATTCAGAAACATTAATCAAAGGTTCATTTAAGTAAGGTTTTGCTAGCTAATATGAAATCTGAATCCACTAAGACAATTTATACAGGGTTCCTGCCAGGTTTCTTGAGTGGGGAGGAGAGAGGTACAGTGTAACACCATGTGCGAACTCACTTCTCAATTTTCAACTTTCTAAAGATAATGATATTCCTATTTTGAAGCTTAGATTGCTGGTTGATATATTTTTTTAAAGACCCTTCGCTGTGCCGGTTTGATACATTTATCACAAATTTACCCTACTAGCTGAACTCGTGTGCTTGCAATATTTGTCAGAATTGTCAAAGAGATTTTTAATTCAAGTCCTCACTAATATAAGATATGAAGCGATGTGATATATCAATATTTTCCATTCCACAGGGCTACCATTCTATGCAGGTTTCATGCTTTTGTCTCATGCAGTACAGATAATATGCATCAATAATGTGATTTCGCCCCAATACTCAAAAATGTCCCTCTTTTACAGGCCTTTCTTTGTACCGCACCCGCACTGCCCTGCAGAACCTGACTGTCAAGCCTGCCCTGCCCCGCAGTCATTAAAATGTAGATGAACAACAGCTTGTCATTTTCATACTTGTCATTAAATTTCACTGATGTATGAGTATGGTGAGATCTGTCTAAGGAGAATGTGTAAGTCCTTTCCCACAGCATTAACAATTATGTACAGACATGTAATCAGTAAAACAATTGGTCCTGACACTAACATAACTTATGGCTGCATATTTTTAGCTTTAGTATGTAGAAACTGAATGTACAAGCAGCAATGAAGTCGCCAAAATGCTCATTAATATAGATAAAATCTCTTATA
Source organism: Alitta virens (assembly GCA_932294295.1). NCBI lineage: Eukaryota > Metazoa > Annelida > Polychaeta > Phyllodocida > Nereididae > Alitta > Alitta virens. The sequence goes on along the minus strand of OW028578.1, from coordinate 20,670,961 downwards.
TAAAACAACTAACTTCAAGTTTGCTGTAGCCTAAATTCTCCATTGTAATTTCTGTCGCTTCTCTGTGAATATAATAATCAGCCATGATGATGACAAGATGGCAAAAATCACCATTGGCTGCTTATATCTTCATATGATGGCACAGAAACTTTGTTATTCTTCACAAAGTTTCACAAGATGTCCTCTGAGCAATTCAGATGGTCAATACAAACCACCTTGTGACAATAGACATGATGAACTTTTTTTGTAGAAACGGCTAAGATGTGTTGGAGGTAGGCATCTTTTTAGCTATATTGCAACAAATGTAACAAACACAGGCATCACATAGGGTACAATGTTTCGGACACTAAAATGCCACAAAAGCCTTGATTGCCATTTAACTACATGGATATCCGAGTTGCAAATTTGAAAGCAATGTGTGGTCCTTCTGTCTATCTAATTATCAGACTGTTTTGAAGAGTTTATAAGAGCATAATTCCATATAGTCATTAATGTTTGTTTTAAATGTCTTTCTTCAGTAATTCTCAATACATTTCAACAGTATCATTAGATTTTCTGATTGCAACAAATTATTTTGTAATACTAATTGTTCTGCGTTACTACATCTGAATTAACCTGATCATATTACTACTGTGTTATAAAACAGAAAGGATTTGTGCAAAGTTTCCAGTTAATTTTTTCATGTCAACCTACACAAAGGTTCACAATTAAAACATATTTAACATGTCTTTCTTCTGTAATTCTCAATAATTCAATTCTAAATTCACAGTCGCTGTTTCATACAAGTACATCTGATTGATTTCCTCAAAAATACAATGTAATCAGAAGACAAGTTCTTCATTCATAAACAGCTTGTTAATCCTATATCAGCCATTCGTATCAACCTGTACCATGGTGTCATTTCAACCTTCCTCCTAATAATTGTTGGTAACAAGCCGATGTCAGAGAACCCTCAAGTTACGTAAGTACTTGGTAGGTAAGGCGATTCATAATGAATTACAGCTTACAAGTTTGAATATTATACTACAAATTAGGAAATGTAATGAAAGTCACTGTCATTCCTAAAAAAAAAAAAGGAGGCTGTGCTCAGTCAGTTAATAACTTTCAAGCAGAAGTATGGTGCTTACGATCTGCATGACACAGACCTATGGAAGGTTATCTTATTTTTAATTATTATACATCAAATTTAATGCAACAAATGTAACGAACAAACGTGTGTGTAAGAAACAGTGTTGTTTGTGCTGTACTCTAGTCTATATAAGCTGAATAGGACAAGATATACCTGCAGGCATCATTAAACTGAGAGTAGCATCTCATTGAACACACTGCCACTGATTGCCTAAGGGCAATCTGTAAGGAGTACCATTATATGAGATATTGATTTTAAATTTTCTGAAATAGTTTCAAGTGATGGCAAAGAAACTTTGTCATTCTACACAGAGGTTCACGGGCGGGGGGCCTAGCTCAGAGGCAGTGCTCTGGGCTTCCAACCGCTGGGTCCCGGGTTCGATTCCCGGTCGAGCCTAAGTTGGATGGCTGTTTCATCCTTCGTCTCATTGCCATGGTCTCTGCCTGTCCTAATTAGCCCAACTGGTGCAGAAATACAGGACGTAAAGCCCTACTCGCACACGCACACGCAGAGGTTCACAAGACGGTCCTTTTTTTAACTATAATGCAATAAATGCTGTTGATATATAGCTATACATACTTGCATATCTCAAAACAGTTATCATAGAACAGCTTTATAATTACTTCTTCAATGCAAACTTTCTGGACATTCTTTGTCTTACTGGGGTGAATAATGTTCTGTGTTACTACATATGAATAAACCTTTTTTTATTACTACTACTGTTTTAAAACAGGAAAGATTTGTGCAAAGTTGTGCATAGTTGTTCTATTGGTATCTCCATTTTTTTAAAATGTATTTTGGAATAGTTGTTTGCTGCTTATATATTCATATGATGGCACAGGAACTTTGTCATTCTACACAGAGGTTCACAAGTCACCTCCTGCTTTTTGCTGGTATATCAGCCATTAATATGTTGTAATGTGTTTAATTCTGTTAGAAGACATATCCATCTATATATCACTCTTGCAGTATTATTCTATATCATGGGTGTTAGATAGTTCATTCTTCAACCTTTTATATGCAAACACATTGTTATACCTATCACATACTATATAACATCAGACCACTAGCACCTCCTGTCGTCAGCTTTGGGAAGCTAAAAATCAGTACTGTCAGTGTCAGATAGATCATTAATCAAACAATAAAAATATGATTGTTATCCCTCTCACATCCTATATAGTGATCAAACCATAGCCTGTGGCATTAAACCGACTCATCGGTCATGCAAAGTCAGACATTTAGGACCTCGGGCACTCTTTCGAGGTACGCCATCCATACGTAACGCCGCCGGAGCACCACCTAGTGGCGTTTTTATAGTCGCCTTTAAACTTCTCCAGTGTAATGGCTCTTCTGTCATCCACCCTGTGGTAAATGGTGGAGGTTTATAGTACAGGTGCACTTGATGTGCTTGCGGATAATCTGCAGGACTTTGAAATGGAACTCTGTGGTGTAGATATCAGGGTGCTAGAACAAAGACTATCAGAACCTAAAAAAATCATGTATGTAGCACCTACCATGTTATTTATATAGCTGTTTAGTTGCAAGTATTTGTTTTGTTTTATTCTTGTAATTTCGGTGACACCTAGCCACACAAGTTTTTTTGTAAAGAACCAAAAATACATACAAATTTTCTATGCTTACTAAATACAGTTGTTTGTCTTTCTAGAAAGATGACTGAGGAAGAAGCCTGCACATTCCTTGATATGCGTCTTGGGACACTCATCAACATTGCCCTCTTCACGAAAAAACCGAGAAAATGCAAGTTCATTCCTGCATGCATGTCCGTGCAACTCTGGAGGCAGGGTGCCAGCCATAAGGTTTTTAAAACGTTAAATGATGTCGGCATCAGTCAAGGTGTGGATGCAGCCAGAGGCCATGTAGATCGCCTTGGAGCAATGTACATTAAGAAACTCCTAAACTGGCAGCATGCTGTTGAGGTAATAATATGCAAATAAGAATAATGATTGGAAAAACCTTAAATGTAGCTGCAACTGTTGTGGTGTTAAGGACTTGTATTTGGTAGACTAATTAGAAATTGAGCTAGGGACATACAACATAATTTTTTGTAGGTGTTTTTATCCTTGGCCATGTATACCCCATCACACGTGGGTGAGGATCTGCTCACTTCCCCCATGCTGTGGGCGAGTTGAACCTGGCAGCTCAAGCTGCTGTCATCCATAAAGTGTCCGGCTACAGCCAAATTTTTCCACAACCGTCATGCATACAAGTTTAACATACCATTTACATTACCATGTATAGATAGATATATGCATATCCTTGTCTGTTTTGTAGCTTTATTAATAACCGTTTTGGAGAAAATACATGAAGCAAATTTATAGCGAAAATGGTGGCATGCTTAAAGTTAATACAGATACCGCTCTTTTGTTCACGGCAATGTTGTACTGTTCTAAGTGTAATTTCAGCACCACCAACCTGAAGTTAACATGTACTTTACCTAGAGCTTGAAAAAACACAGATCGCTTTATGGCGCCATTTAAAAAATATTATGGCGCACATGTACTATTCTTCATATATATTAACTTCTTTATGTGAAATATTGTCAAAATCTATGTGCAAGGGAAGTCAGTGTGACTTAATTTTACATCCTGAACTATTCACCCCTCTTTTCATGAAGCGACATGTACATTCTACCTGTTTCTTCCTCAGTAATAAGAACTTTCAGATCTAGTCTCTATTGCTTGTCAGTCATTCAATTCAGGTCTAGTTGCAAGATTTGTGAGGAAGTCCCTAAAAAATTTGACTTTTTGAATTGGCATGCTTTTTCTTTGAATCCCCTGAAATTATTGTTCTCATGAATTTCTGAGAAGAAAAGGTTCCAAAATTTCCTGAAATCCAACTGCTTACAATATCATCACCTTCGTTTGTAAGCAAGCATCTTTTATAGTTATAGCATAGTAATTAAATTATTACTATGTCAAAAGTTAACGCGTATCGAGCCATGCACCTTACATTATTGTTAGTCTCCAACTAAAAATATACGGGAAACTCTTGAAGACCACACATGCATCTGCATTGCCTGAGGGTATTGATGAATAGCACAAATATATTTCTTTTACACTATGTGTGGAAATGATGGGTGTGGAGCTTACACATGACATATTTTAACCATGAAGGTTTTGTAAGCAACCATATAATGCCAGAGCAAAATGTCAGAAATTTTCTTGCAGAATGCAAAACAACCCTCTCCCAGGAAGAAGGATATGAATGGCTATGCGTACTGCTGGGATAATGTGCAGATAGGTGCAAAAACCAAACACTACCATTCTGAAAGCGACACCAAATTTCTGCTCATGGCCATGTGTTTTGCTGTTAAGGACTGTGTCGCACATCTACACTGTATTGAAGGGTGCGCATGTTTCCTGATGTTTATGTCTATGTGTATGTCTCAATGCTACTAGGTCTGAAGTTTAGTCAGCTTATATGACCAGCTGGCCAAGCAAATGTAATGAAGAGACAGTAATGCTCAGAGTCCTCCCCATTTTACACATTTACCCCATTGGTGGGGTGTTTTACTTGCCTCAGTATAGACACAGGTCTAGTGCAAGGCACCTCCAAGTTAACATCTCATTCTATCAACATCCAACTGGGATCTAGAACTGCAGTTTTTCAATGAACAAAGTTCGAAGAGGGTTTTTGTTATCACTGTTGTCCGGCGGGCGGGCGCAACACTTCATTTCTGGAGCAGAACTCTAACATAAATGCACTTACCCTAACAAAATTTTGTACAGTAATACACTATCTGGCCTAGTGGTGCTTTTTGATGGTCACATTGAAATATGGCAACCATGTTTAACAAAATTTTGAAAAAATTTAAAACTAACTACTGCACCTACATGCCTAAAACTTTGCCATAATATGTCTAACTACAGTAAGGCCTTTATGATATCCGATTACGTAATTTTCATAGCCTGGGGGTGATATCATATCGTGCTGTGGTCCCCTGAACATGGCCTCCGCAATTGTGCCCCGGGCTACGTGTGTTTTATGCTAATTTGTGCATAATTAACCTTTGATGTTTAGGCCCAAAGGCGAATAGGGTAAGCGTCAATGATGACAAAATGTCATATAGCTGGAGGGCATGTTACATCGCCTAGGGGGACATGTTAGACAGGATTGACTATGTTTGTTGGCAGATGTAAGCTGACATTCTAGTAAGTAACAAAGTTAACAAGTATGTAGGTATTGTATAATGTGAATGCGCATATTCTTTTTATTCATTAGCACTCTACACAATGGAAGGTGAGGACGTAGAAGATAAATTCATTGGAGATTTATCTCAGGAACATTTGGAAGATAAACATGAAAATACTACAATTTAATTCAGACGCTCATATCTCAGCAGGACCAATAGATATTAACTCGATACGGAGTACAAGCAACTGGAGGCTTTTTGGGAGGCTTCTTCCTAAAAATGAAGTTATTTTCATTTGCCAGGTGGTGATACTATATATTGTCATTATCACATGCATAGGTAACCTCACTATGCGCAATGGAGATAGCAATTTGTGGACTGCACTCCTTTCTTCTTCACTAGGAATAATGCTCCCTCAGCCTACTCTGTCAACTATCAAACGCTGACATTTTGACAGCTGATGGATAGGCTCATGAGACAGAACGTCCACCATACGTCCATCACTGAGAGCGATAGGATAACGCTCGTCATTGGCTGACTCTCATGCAATGCCCTTGAGGCTGAAGTAATCGCATGGCGGAATTTGATTGGACGAACCATATGCCATTAAAGTGACGTTTACATCGTATACAATATATAAGGTGGGGTTCGGAGCATCAGTGTCATTCACTTCTTCTGTTGAAAAAAAGAAACACTCTGGCATCAACATGACTAGCAGCCAGCTTAATGCTCAGACTTCTCAGGGAGCCAGTGGAATGACCATATGCCCTGTCTGAGAAGACAAGAGTCATCGCTCATGCAGCATGACAATACAAGGCGGGTTAAATTACCCTCTCGAGGTATAACGACGATTCAGGGAAATGGCGTAATGTTCACATTGCAAAGAAATCCTTCGAGAAAGTGAAAGAATCAGCTGGTGAACTACTCGATGCAGTCGTGAATCATTAGTCAATGCAACTGCGACTGACTAAGAAGCAGTTTTTGATGATCACCAAGTTCCAAAAGTACAACAAGGAGGAGCTGTACTTTGTGTTAGTGCTACACACCAAGACTGAACAGGAGAGTGTCACTGATGTCACTGAATACACTCACAGTAAAACCATCAATCTGCGTGAGGAGTTTGAAAAACTTCAATCTTCAATTGACAAATTTATCACATTATCAGTACACCTCAACCGGGTGGGACCGAGGACAGCAAATATAGCCATCTCAATGAATGTCCTACAGTCAAGTGCTATAGATGGTTCATCAAAAAAAGAGGTCTCAGTTCACTCACTGTGTACCTTACTCATGAACAGTGCGAAGCGAGTGTTCAGAGTTACATTGAGTCAACACCAGGGGAGGACATGGAGCCCAGTGCTTACACCATTGAGGACGTTCAGATGCGTAGGCCCTCTAAACTCGAAATCACTTAGAGGGTGTACTAGTCTCCTTCTAGATCAAACAGGTCACGACATGACTGACATACTTATGACACCTCCTTCAGCCAGATTAGTGAGGGAGACAATCGAAGACACAATGACTAAGGATGGTGTGCTACGGATCGTCGAGGCTGTTGCATCAATGCACAATCATAAGAGACAAAATAGATAAAATTGAAGAACAAGTTGTAATGTCAATCACACCATCTGAGATGGTGTCTGAGTGCCTGATTGATTTTTGCTATGGGCTGGCTACAAAAAGTAATGGAACAGAAATTCGAAACAAAGATAATGCTACTTCAGCTCAACCCGAGCCTGAAATTGAAATTCCCTTGTAATTGTTTACTGTTAACAGTTTTTATAAATATTTCAAAATGAGAACATCCAATTTTGTGTATTTCTTTTTCACCCGTGCTGCCTGTGACATTTATGTTGATAAAAAGGCCCACAAAAATATTTCAAGTCATTATCTTCGACTAAGAACATTAGAATTCACTTTTTTTTTTTTTCACATGTGATCCAATTACGAGTCTTTCTTGGTATGTAAAAAATATGAAAGTAAAGCTATAATTTTCAGTTTAAAAAATCACAATGACCAAATTTTATTTTTCAAAAAACAGTAATCACGATGAGATGTAAACATATTCGCCTCTCGAGACTGATGAGTCTCAGTGTGTAGACATTATTATCATCGCATTCAATATCATTCTAGAGATTGGTTACATTAAAAACTAGAAGGGTGACAGTGTTATTTACTATACCATTAAAAAATCATTTACTAACATATGTATAGCTTCATTCCGCCATATATCGATTTAATACAATTAATAAGACAATGTTTGTTATATACGAGTTAATACAGTTAATGAGACAATGTTATATAAATATATTACATGTAAATTCACTCGTACAATAAATACTACTACTACTACTACTACTCCTAAACAATATGCGAAAATATGTAAATAAATGAAATAGTGGAAAACAAAGATCAATTATTGCATTTTATTAAAAAATATATACACACATAAAAGGAAATAGTAAACAAAGACCAATTATTGCATTTTATTAAAAAATATATACACGCATAAAAGGAAATAGTGGAAAACAAAGACCAATGATTGAATTTTATTAAAAAATATATACACACATTAAAGGAAATGGTGTAAAACAAAGACCCGTGATCGCATTTTATTAAAAAATATATACACACATTTATATACATACATAAGGCAGTTCAATCATAAAATAAATGAGAGGGGTGAGGAAGACAGTTCTACTACTACTACAGCTACTACTACATGTACTACAACTACTCCTAAACAATATGCGAAAACATGTAAATAAATGAAATAGTGGAAAACAAAGACCAATTATTGCATTTTATTAAAAAATATATACACGCATAAAAGGAAATAGTGGAAAACAAAGACCAATGATTGAATTTTATTAAAAAATATATACACACATTAAAGGAAATGGTGTAAAACAAAGACCCGTGATTGCATTTTATTAAAAAATATATACACACATTTATATACATACATAAGGCAGTTCAATCATAAAATAAATGAGAGGGGTGAGGAAGACAGTTCTACTACTACTACAGCTACTACTACAACTACTACAACTACTCCTAAAAAAAAAAAAGCGTAACGCTATCTTAAATTTCAATAGACAAATGTTATATTTTAGTGAGGCGATTTTGCTATAGGCAGGGGAATTCGAGGGGGGGCGATTACTCGACTAGCTGACGTGTCTAAAACTCGTACAGTTCGGTGTCATACCTTCTGGGTAGAAGGCGTTGCTTAGAGTACGTAACTCGAATTTCTTAAGTTCATCCCGTTGAAAAGCTTAAATTTGTATTTGTCTCGTCTAATTTTACTATAACCCACCTGGACATGGGGTTGTTCATCTGAAGGCAGTGGATTGTTATCAGGGTCAGCCCAAAAAAGCACTAACCTGCAAATGCTGTCAAAGTTCAAGAGTTTCACCTATTGGTTTAATGTGAAACCCTTGAGCTTCGTGGTTCACTCTTCCACATTTGTTATGTATGCATATGGTTTAGGATCGCTACTGACGAAGCGTGTGATGTGCTGATCCTCCTTCAACTCATTGGTCCACTGCCCCAAATGGTCCCCAATGTCAGGCGTGTAGTCGTCGGGTTGTCTGTCAACGTATTCGTAAATAACTGAGTCAGTGTCGAAATACAGTATCCTACGCCCCAGCTTATGAAGAACATTAAACAACCGACTGCGTGCATTCGCTGTAGTGAAGGCGGCAATGAACACCTTCACATGAGCCATTTCGGGGAGAAAACCCTCGGAGTGACTGTACTCCATCATACACCACTTCTCATCGAGAATATGCATGCCCTTCAAAGAAATGGATGGATTGGATAACAATTTAAAAATATCTAAGCCCTGTTCTACTAATTGATGCGTGCGATGATTGTTCTTTTCCCTGGATTGAGCGAAATGTTGGAGGCATCAATATGAATACCTTTGACTGCTTGGTACTGTTCTATGTACTGGTTCTTCTCAGCCTCGTTCATGTCAAGGGAAAATAAAAAACTTGCCATTGAGACGCACAGGAAGACATGGATGATACAACCCGCGAGGTGGTCGAATGCGCGCCTGTATGAGACCAAAGTATGAGCTTATGTCATGCCCTGAGGTTCCACGAGGACGTCTGGAATTCCCACCGGGATGACATAATTTTTTAGAACCATAGGATACAACGAGCAAATGTCCGTGTACCCTATTTTCTTCCCGTCTTTGGCCTCATGATACAGCTTGACTGCATTCACACAACCACCATAGAACGTAGGAACGGGGGTCACGTCGAGGTAAGACCGCGCAGATGCTTTCCGCGTCCTGTAGCCTCTGGTTGGTCTTCAACATCGTGCGGTATTCACACTCCCACACGATATGAACCTCAAGATTGAGACCCTGCCTCAGATACGTTAGTCTATCCATGGTGCGTGTGTACAGTGTCTTCATGCTTTCTCCTGTGTGAGGGTGTCGAATATTAGGCGAAGGACACCGCTTTCTAGTTCTTGACGACCTCATGGACGAAATATGTAAGTCTAGTGAAATGTGTTCTCTCTTCACATGAGACGTACATCACAGTCGCATCTCAGTCATCATGATATCTCAAAACGTCTACCACCAGTCGAGATACTCGTGCACCATCAGCCTCAACACCAGCTACTTAATATTACTTAAGACGTGTAGAGACTTACAGCAGATACACTTCCTCTCTCGCCAGATGTTCCCCGGCACTCATTAGAGATTAGTCGAGGCATACGAGGAGGCCACTCGCAATCCAAGAGGATACCTTGTGGTGAATAACTTGACAAGCTCTGGAGACGAGGACGTACGACTGAGTTCTTCTATTCTACCAGGGGAGGCTCTTACTCTATACACTCGCAAATAATAACTGAGAGAGTTGGAGCCGGAGTTGGAGCTGGAGCTGGATCCAGAGTCGGAGTAGGAGCTGGAGCAGGAGCAGGAGCAGGGGTAGGTGCAGGAGCAGTCGGCTGTATGAACTTTTTAGACCTTTTAATAGGCACATACAGGATGACGTAGCTTGAGTCGAACCCTACTGGTTGACGCGACGAGAGATCAGATACTTTGCATAACCGAAGTGGTCTTGAATACAGGAAATAAGTCGACGTAAGCGAGTGCTCAGGAAGGTGTCGCGATTAGTTCAGGGGAACGGCTGCCGCTTTCTTTCCATCATCAGGATCAGCGCCGCAACTGGACGTCAGTTGAAGCAGGTGTACGTGATGCACTACAAGACATTAGTCGAGTTTTTAGAACGCTGTCTACCTCATGTGAAGAAATAACTACTTAGCTTACATGGCTCTGATGATGAAATTTAACCAGGAGGTCTACGTAGTACCTCAGGAAAAATACGAAAGCATGGTAGAGGTCCATTGGAAAAAGTCTTCAGATGAGACAGGACGACGGGCCGCTACCTCTGCCATAGGCAGCGGAGCGGGCCAGTCGTCCTCCCTGCATGAATCACCCGGTAAGCCGACTTTTACCCGGTCACAGAGTTCGAGAGGAAGGCTCATTGAAAACGGTGGGGGGCCTGCTAGCAATGGAAATACATCAGCCATTGGGGTGCCGTCGATGACTTCTGCTTATCGTCGAGATGACAGTTTGACGAAATTGACTGATGGCTCGGCGTCAGAGAAGATACTGAAAAAGGTTGAAACTCTGTTGACTTCTAAAGTTCATAAAGATAACGCTCGAGCCATATTGAGCACTCTCACTCGCACTCTCACGCTCACCGACAGTGATGTTGACGATTATTGCGAGTCACTACTTCACATTCAGTCTTCAGAGTTCCCTGTACCTACTGGTCATCGAGAGTTTTACTGTCTCCTGCTAGAGCGCGATATCCCTCTCAACCTTGTCCCAAATGTCAAATTAAGACGAATATTACACAACATGAAGAATAGGTACTCTAAAGAAGAAGAGGAAGAGAAGGAAGAGGAGGAAGAGGAGGAAGAGGAGGAAGAGGAGGAAGAGGAGGAAGAGGAGGAAGAGGAGGAAGAGGAGGAAGAGGAGGAAGAGGAAGGTGTGAAGAAAATAGCTAAAATAAATAGCGTCTCCTCTATACAGATTCAGCGTAAAAGGAAAAAGAAACGCGAGGAGGAGGAGGAGGTTGAAGAAGCAGAAGAAGAAAAAGATCGAAAGAGGAAGAAGCAGAAAAAGAAAGAGAAGAAACTCAACTGGATACGTGTCAAAACGACATAATGGTACTACCTAAAGATATACATGGCTATTTATCAAGATGCTTTTACAATCCGAGTTCTCCAGCCAGTTTCACAAGCACCACTTAACTACACTCAGTCATTAAGAGAGAGGGACGATACAATATAAGCTTGAACAGGATCAATGATTGGGCCAAATCCCAGAACATTGTTACATTGCATAAGGAGGCGAGACAAATACCTGCCAGGTATTGCCGAGTCATCGCACCCGGTATCAACCACATGTGGGACTGCGACTACTCGTATTGAACGGCGAGAGATTCAGGAGAGCCAATGACGGCTTCGCATACATACTCGTCACAATTGATGTATTTTCATCCACTACACCTGCACCTGCACCTACACCTGCACCTGCAGAGGGCTCGACTGCGAGTTCGAGTGGTGATGGCCTATCTCGAGAGCTACCTCGTTTCATGAGGAGTGATAGGGGTACCGAATTTATAAATGACAGTGTCACGTCATTAATGAACAAGAGGAGTGTCAAACTCATTTACTTCAACACTGAAACAAAAGCTAACTATGCCGAAGCGGTGATCAAGGGACTTGAGAAAAGACTGTTCCAATTTTTCCAATACAGCAACAGTTACAGGTATACTGACGAGTTTCAGAATATAGTACCATCGTATAATCGCACAGTTCATTCAAGTATAGGAGTTGCACCATCGCATGTCAATAAGACTAATGAACAGGACATTTGGGACTACCAGTATGTGACTCAAAATACTTTGGACCTAGCAACTTCTTTCCGGAGGGCCATTTCTTCTGCCAGGAACAAGAAACAGAGCGTTTACAAATTGTCCTATCATCGTCGAAAAAATATTCAGACAGTGTAGCTGTTTACTACCTCAGTGATTACGGAGGGGAAACTGTTGATGGACCCTTCTATTCAAACGAGCTGACACCTGTTAGATTTGACCCCGATGCCTTTTTCAGCATTTGATCAAGACAAGAGTGAGGCCTGATGGTGAGAGTGAGAGTCTAGTTAAATATCAATCGTGGCCGAGTAAATATAACCAGTGGCTATCCAGCGGAAGCTTCAAGACTTTAAAGAAGAAGCAGCAGAAGAAGAACTAGGATGTTTATTTACATCTCAGGTGATCAGACTTTGGGGGTAAACCCGAGTAACAGTGCCGCATGTTTCACCATTCAGATGCCTGAATCATTCTCGCCCCCAAAAAACACCTTGTTGAGTGGTCAATGGTACATGGGGCTGATTGACATTGTAGTACCCTGGGTCAATAACAGGTGGACTAAATGGGACGTCGTGTACGTGACTTTCCCTCAACTGGAAGGTTCACCCTTTGGAGATACTTACGCTCCAGTGCTGCGCTCAATACCTCTGGGTGAAATAAAAAGACATAACTTCGTCCACATGCAAACAGTACTCTACGTTCCAGTGTGTGTGACGGTCGTGAGACACATTTCTATCGAGCTTAGGGATTCAAGAAAAGACTTATTACAGGAACTTGTTGGAGAGACTGTGCAACATACGAGGTGTACTTTGGAGCTGCTATGGAGGAGAGATACAAATCGTTAATTGCCATGAATGCTGAGCCATGGATAGCACATTTTCAGAAAACTACACTAGCCTGTAGACAAATAAGCCCAGGCCTGAAGTCATTAAGCAGAGTAAGAGGAAGAATACTGACGACACCAGCGTCGGTGAAAATTTACCGCTGACAGTGGTGTCACCTGTAGAACAGTCGAATGAAATGGCACAAGCTGAACTGACATCGAAAAGCGATAAAAGGACATTCGATGACATTGGTGGTTCAGTCCACTCGCAACGTAAGCCACAGACACAACGTGTCAAACGCAAGAAGACAGCTCCGAGCGGAGTGGTTAGCAAGAAAATAGTTAGGATCACAGACATATTCACTCAACATGGCAAACGGTGAAAAGTGCTAGAATCATCCGATTTGGCCTATGAGGATACATTAAATTTGTTCAGCGTACCAGCAAGCAACCTAGGAGTCACCGACGTGAAATAGTTGTCTCACAAACCAGTAAATCAATTTTCTACCGAGGGCGATGCGAAATTGCATGTACCAGGTGTTGGAACTTCAAATGTTGACCTTTGAAATGTCTACTTAGCTACTAGAGTGAGAATAGTCATGGGCGATGGTTCCAGTGTACCCTCACGTACTTCAACTTTAAGGAATGTCTGCTCAGAAGCCTGATAGGGAATCAGGTGTTAGTGAAGATGAGGGAGCCTGGAGCGTGGAGCCTGTTAATATCTTAGCTCAGGCTCTATGGGATCAGGTGGAGGTATGCCTTAATGATCGAGTAGTAACAGGGGGCCAGACCGGATACAGTTACAAAGCTCTAATGAACACCCTTTTGGGCGAGGTCGAACTGAATCACTCTGAACTAGAATGCGCAATGTTTCACAAGGACTCATGGATGATGTCAGTCTAATTGCCGGAAGCAAATGAAGAATTTAAAAAAAGAGCAGCACACATGAGAGGTAGTCGTACTGTTGAGCTGCTGAGTAAAGTTGATGTTGATGTCTTCGAAGTGAACAAATACCTACTAAATGGTGTGACTATTGACCTTACCCTCACCCCTACTTCGAGTAGATTCAGGCTACTAAGCTAAAATAAAAAGGGAACAGATTACAAGTTCGAAATTATGGATATTACATTAATACTGAAACACGTGACACCCACTGGATTCATTCTACTAGGCCATCAAGATGTCATGGTGAAAGAGATTTCGCTTGCGAAATATTTCTACATGAAAGAAGAGCTAAGAAAATTCAACCTAGCCCGAGACACATCATCGCATTATGTGGAGGATGCCTTCAAGGGACGTGTACCCAGTAAAATTGTCATAGGGTTTGTGTCAGGCGAATCTATGAGTGGTAGCCTACACAAGAATCCGTACAATTTTCGTCACTACGACGTCAATTTCATTAACGTGAGTCTATCGGGTACACCAACACCCGGAGGACCTCTGAGTCTCGACTTCTCATCAGATAAGTACATACAATGCTACTCCGAACTCTACAGGGAAGCAGAATTACTCCAGTCAGGCCAGAATAACCAGAGAGGAATACAAGGCGGGTTACACATTATTCATCATAGACCTAGCTCCTCAAAATTACACCGAGTTCTATCCAGTGATGAGGGAGGGCTGCGTCAGAATAGAGCTACGCTTCAAAGCGCCCCTAAAAGAGTCTGTTGTTATGCTCACCAAGGTGACATACCCTGGACTATTCGCTATTGATTACGTACGCAACATCTATTTGACATGAATACAAATCAGCCAACGATATACTTTGGAATGACACTACTACATCTTCTTACGTCATGGCCATTGTTCCTTCGAATGCTCTGAAGTACATCAACTCTGACAGAAACGAATGCTGCTACATTGTGAATTGTAATGAAAACTCGTACTTACGCGGAGACGTGGGACATGTGATGATCTTGACCGTTCATGGTAGTCGAAATGCGAACAGGCAGTTGAATGAAGATTTGAGTCTTGTTGAAGTATTCGATTCGCTCGGGGAGCAGACCTACAACGTTGAAATGACTGCTTTTATGAAAAAATTTAAACATTGTATTGTACATTCTAAGTATTTATCTGACACTCACTGTGGCTACAACGCGCTGGTATACGCTTACTACTCATATATGCTAAATATACTGGGTGAAATGACTGATGTGAAAAGAGATTGTCTACTACTATACAAGGTGTTCAATGAAATTGGACTTTAATAAAATTAGATAGTTATTATGCTGTGTTATGTGAAACTGCCTTTTACTCATGTATGTACTGTTTTGTAATAATGATGTGAAATAAAAAAACTAACAATTTAATAAAAGTGTTACTTGTTCAATTCTATCTAAAACTCGTGCCTTTGAGATATGCCAAGTCTCAAGAGTATTACAAAAAAGACAATCTATAGTTTAGACTGATAATACATATACGCACTGTATTGCAGTAATGATGCTGCATTAAATACTCTATAAAGTAAAATAAAATTACAGCTTGATCGATTCCATCTCATATTCACACATTCGAGCTATGTCAGCTCTCTATAGTAGTACTAAAAAGTGACATCCCTTTTTAAAAGTAGAGTGACACATAGAAGGCTGAAAGTACTGGTCCTAGGTGCTTTCAACGCTGATGTACTAGAGCTGGTTGCTACAGTCGGGTAGTGATGCCCTCACCCATTGAGGACTTGCTTTTTATACTAAATAATTAGCTGGAGGGCAAAGCAATAAGCCCTATGGCTCCCGCTGTCAGACCCGATAGCGATCTATTGGGCGTGTTTTATTGTTTTAGTGTTGATTTAAAAATAATAATAATAATTCTTAAAGTTTAAAATTATTTTATTTATTCCCATTGTCATATTTCTATATTTACCTTAAATTCGAATTTGTTAATATTGTCTTTACGCCTCTCTAAGTTAATATGGCCTTCAGTTCTAAGCTGTTAAATATTGTCTTTAGTTGCTTAAATTTATTCACTGAATATTGGTCAGTGTTTAGATTGAATATAACTCGCAGTAGTATGTCTAATATACCCCTTCTATTGTCTCAGGGTGCTGCCCCTCGATCAGTCTTTTGTTTTCATTACATAACACGTACGATCAGGGGTCACGTGGTGGATGTTTCTGGAGGGGTTGTAAAGTCATAACAGCTTTTTTACAAGGAGAGAATGCACGTCAACATCAAATTGAGATTGAAACATTTATTGAGGACAAGATGCAACGCATTACCGTTATTTTATTACTGAGGCTCAGTCAGAGTCTGATCGAAGCATGGACTTGTGGTAGTGAGGGTCAATGCAGTTGCGCGTCTTCAGGAGCCGTGCTTTGTAAAGATGCGATTTCAGCACCGTTTTTTGCTCTGGAGCACAGAAAGGACAAGATGCTGACAATTATGACAAATGGCAAGATATTCGATACGACCAGTCTTAAGGACACTATCGGCTTTGGTAGCGTGATTGTTGTGGGGCTTTCCGGAGATCGGTGTAACGAAATGACTTTGATCTTTCCCTGGTCACAGTGTTTGATGACTGTAGAGTCTACGCCGCTGATGAGAGTGACTGTCACTTCATGAATCAGGACCGGAGCTGAAGATCTGGACAGTTTGGTTGGTGGAGCTAGGGAGTCGACCATTGGATCTAGAGATGCATTAAGGGGGTACGGTACTGGAATGATCGTCTGGACAACTCTGAGCAGTATTTTTGGTGGTATCATCACCTGTTGAATACTGGTGAGTCTGGTCAATTTACATGCTCGCATTAACAGTCACGCTTGAGCCAATGATCTGGCTCTTGGTGCCATTGACTGCTGTCTGAAGAGTATGGCATTAATGCTTTATTCGATACATCTCATCGCAAAGTGCTGTAACTGTACCTGGGCCAGCATGCATACGATGGATAGGGGTCCACCCCCTACTATGACGATCTTCCAAGCCTAGGTGGGTTTCTTAGTAAGAATCCAAAGTTATCTGTCTGTAAAGTAGTATAGTCTGGGGACACGTTAATACGAATTGTGAAATTAACAGCGGTTTGGTCATGAGATATCTTAAATGTAACTGTTAATGCCAACACAATCGTTTTCATCACACTGTGTACTTATCATATATATTCTTTTTCAGAAAAGGAATTTAATCTACCGCAACATGTTGTATACTCTATTTAGACTGCTACAGTTTTTCGTATCTGTCTGGATAGAGTATGCCGATGAGAACATTGCAGGAGGGCTTATGGACAATGACCTTCCAGAAATGGATCAAGAAATGGATTGAAATGCCCCTGATGTACAACTCCTCGATGCTGAGTATGACGATGTACAGAGGGAGGTCCCTGAGCCCCAGCCTAACGCCCCCGAGGTCCCCAAGATGCCCGACGTCCCCGAGGTCCCGACATCCCCGAAGCCCCCTATGTTCAGCAGATGCTTCAACGTGTTAGACGTATGAGGGGGGACGCTTGGATGAATCGAGATAACATCATCGATCAGCGTCTGAGAAATGCGAGTCGCTCGTCATTGATGACTGAGAATGTCACATGTTTTTGTTTTTTTTTGCGTTTTTTAACATTTGCAAAATGGTGCATATGAGCCTCTACAGTATGTCCTTTGCAATGTGAGCGTCTTGCCCGCATTGTCAGGTAATACTGTATAGTCCTCATACCACATTTTTTACATGCTTATATTGAAAAGTTCTTGTGTCATGATTAGTGTTGTTTAGTGTTAATTCTAATAGCCCTGTTATATATGTAAATATTTGTTAATTGTCATAATACAGTTATATGTATATATACGTAAATATTTGCTATTTGCCCTTGTATTGTTATATGTATGTATATATATATATATATATATACCGCACTGCCATTCGATTAATTTACAGATTATGTGGATATTTACAACTTTCTTTTTTTTGTGTAAAATTGAAATGTGTCTTTTTTACCCTTTTTTGTTTTAAATAACATTGCCCTGTGTGTCTGTGTGAGAATATCTCACAAAATTTACTATTAAACTAAGATTGTTAAACTACATTCCTCATCTTTTTTTATTTATTTCTTTTTTTTAAACTATCTACACAGCCCTGAGTTATAAATTGAGCTAATATTCAGATCAATCATGATGATAGCGTCTAAGATTCCTCCATATTGCAAGACACCTGATAGCTTTGTATTAATTGGCAAACAAAAAAAAATATGGTCAGTTTAAGTGCACACTCCCGATGCAGATAATAATGCATTGGGCCTAAAGCTTGTCATATTTTGCTCAACACTGCTGCTCTTATCACTAGACTTGCTCATTACACCTTTCTGATTCTAGATAATGTACAGATTAGGCATACTATCAAAAGGAAGTCAATGTGTCGGCTCTCAGGACACGTGTTAGCTATTAGAGCCATGGGGTGATAGGCACACTCGAACTATTGTTGAATACACTAGCCTACTTAGCAATAATTGCACTGTTATCCGACTCTGATTGTTTTCAAATTTTGATTTAAGCTGACTAAAGGTTTAATTCCTACAGGAAAAAATATGTTGTTAGTATTGTTAATAATATAAAGACTAAATTCCAACACAGAAGAACACAAGTTGTTTTCAAATTTTACCTTAAGTTGACTATTGGCTTAATTCCTACAAGAAAAAATATGTCGTTAGTGTAATTAATAATATCAAGACTAAATTCCTACACAGAAGAACACAAGTTATGAATCATGAATTTAATAGTAAAATGATATAGACATGTATTTCCTTTCATTTAAAATAATATGCTAGTTCACAGAAGAACACCAGTTATGAATCATGAATTTAATAGTGAAATGATATAGACGTGTATTTCCTTTCATTTAAAATTACATGCTAGTTAATTTCGAAACCAAAAAATCTTTGTTTTGAAATGCTAAATTTGCATTAAAATAAAAAAAAATTGAAATAGTTGATCTCTTATAGTTCTATTTGAACTAGCAGTGGCTGTTGTATTTTTAATTAATAATTTGGGGTATCATACTCCAATTGTGTGCAAATTTACCTTAAAGCTGAATAATGACTTAAGCTAAAAATATTTTGCTAGTATTCTTATTCACATCAAAACGAGTGTCCAGCTTAAGAACACATGCTACATGCTACTGAACATGAATTTATGAGCGAAATTATATTAGACACGGATTTCATTTCATTTAAAATAATCTCAAATTAAAGAATCTTTGTTTAAATATTAAATAAGATATGACTAATGAGGTATAGCTCTATGAGATACATGTGACTGCTGTATCTTTAAATAATAATGGTAACTTTTTATTTTAATCAGTTCAAACAGTGAGAGTAAAACTAGTGCTAATAGCTCTGCATGCGCTTATTAGTATGCTCCTATAATTTCTCAGAGTTCTTAAAAGCAGCAGATATATTGGTTGACTGTAAATACTCAACCAGTAAAACACCTTGTGTCTAGAAACACATAAAGTATCATAACTTTTCTGCTTTTGCATCTTACTAGTTCATAAAAAAATAAAATAAATGAAAATCTAAAAATTAAAAGAAAATTTTTTTGTAAACATTACTAAAACGTTCAGCTAACAAAATACCCCCCAGGTATTGAACAATGACTTCGGCTAATTAATTCATGCTACCTACATGGAAAACCCTCAGGGCTTTGCATTTGACTCTACAGACTACAACATCAAAGGATAATTATACACTAATTAACATAAACTAAAACAGCGCCTGGGACAAAATTGGAGAGGCACAAGATCAGGGGCCACAGCACGATATGATATCACCCCCAGGAAATTACATAATCGGATATCATAAAGGCCTTACTGTAGTTGTCTACATTAGTGTAGTGGTGCTTTTGGGGAGTCTCAGTAGGGTGTGAAACCCTGACTCCATGTTGTTCCCATCCCTTTTTTAGCTGCATAGAAGACTTACATCTGTAATTTTGGGATGACGTGCCAAGGTTTCTGTCATTGCGGTCAGTCAAACCTCAGTCTTCCACTTCTGCCTCGGGCACCATGGCTTCCAGTTATTTGCCTGCATGTTATGGCTTCTCTAACAGCTTATTGTGACCGCTTTAAGTGTTTAGAAACCTGTCCCACAAATTTCCCAACCCGTGGGTTCTAGTATGGAATGTGCATGTGGGGCACCTTGAGCCAGCTTACTCGGGGCACCTTCAGCCTGGCCATTAAACAACAATAATTAGTAACAAGTAATTCCCCTAATGGGGAGGATTGGTCTAGTAAATCAAAGCAGACTAGAGGGGGGGGGGGATAAACATGAATGTCAGAATTTTTATAGGAAACCATCCTAACTTTGTTAAGGTTCAAAAACCTTTTCCAATGATGTATTACACAAAGATGTACGTTTATTTTTGATCCCTCCCAAGCCTCATTGAAAATTTGATCTTTTAAGAAGAAATTTAGCGATTTCCGCAACTTTAAAGGTCAGCGATCGTTGTGTAATGTCCTTATATCCCATTGATAAGGAGTTTTTTGGATTGCTCTTGAAAAGAGCTGTAAATTGAATTTTGGGGGTCTATTGAGTATTGGCATAGTCCATCACTAATTGAATCCATGGAGAATTGACAAGTTACCCACTCATGTCGCAGATGGAGACATGAATATTATTTTAAATTTAATATGAATTCAATTTTGCTTGTTGGGTAGCTTAGTGGTTAAGATATTAGTCTATTAGAATACTGACCAGCTCCTCTGAAGGTCCCAGGTTTGATCCCTAGCACAGGCACTCTACATGTGCTTCAACATATTGTTCAAGAGCTTCTCATCTGCATGGATGTCAGTGACGCTAGACATTAACTAGGTATTAATGGTATATTGCCTAGAGCAAGTTGAGGTGAATGTGTAAAATTGAATGGACTCAAACCATGTCATCCCATTATTACATCTGACTCTGATAGCTGGTCATATAAGCAGACTTAAAGCTTCTGACTAGCAGGATTGTTGCAATACAGTACAAAGATTAATTTAAATCCTTTCTGCATAATGCACAAAATTGCCTGCAAATCTAAATATTAATGGCAAAAACTGAAAAGGAGGCCTTGCATAGACTAGTATACCAGAAGTGTGAGGATTCATCGGAAATAACATATAATAAGTAGACATGTGTGACGCACATTGTCATTGGACATGGCCTACAAAGAAGACCAGCATCGGGCTAGTAGTGGGCTTATCTGGCAATTTTATAAAAGCATAAGAAGTTAAGCAGCTTCCATGCAATTGGTTATACCTCATCTTTGACTTGCAAGTAAAATGACAATTGACTCAATAGATATGTGCCCATAAAACCAGTGCTTACTGATATGTAAATAAAAAATGTTGAAAATAATTTAGGTTTCTTAGCTATTGTTCGGAGACTAAACTGTGACTGCACTAATTCATTCATGGAATAACATAATGCAAAATGTATGAAGAAACAAGTTCTCACAGGGTATTGAATTTCTGGATACACATTTAAATTGATAGCACAGCAAAAAGGACAAAAATGAGCAGCAGTTTAAACTGTCCACCTGATTTAAATCTTAATTGACAATTTGGGGTGAAATTTGTGAGCAATAATAGAAGATGCAAACAATGTTATAAGTTTTATAAAAGCCTAAGAAAGTACTTGGAACAGTTGCTCTCAATTTGGATTCTTAGGTGTCTAAATAACTACAGTAAGGCCGTTATGATATCACGATGACGTAATTTTTGTGCCCTGGAGGATATCATATCGTGCTGTGGTCCCCTGAACCTGGCCTCCCAAATTATGCCCCGGGCTATTTACGTTTTATGTTAATTTGTGCATAATTAGTCTTTGATGTTTGTGCCCTCGGGCGAATAGTGTAAGAATGAATGAAACCAAAAAAGTCAAATAGCTGGAGGGTATGTTACATCGCCTGGGGGACATGTTAGACATGCTTGTCTATGTTCGTTAGAAGATACAGCTTGTACAGCTTGTAAGTTGACATTCCACTAAGTAAGTAAGTAAGTAAGTAAGTAAGTAACAAAGTTAACAATGATGTAAGTATCGTATAACGTGAACGCTCATATTCTTTTATTCATTAGCGCTCTACACGATGGAAGGTGAGGACGTGCAAGATAATTTCATTGGAGATTTATCTCAGGAACATTTGGAAGATAAACAGGAAAAAACTACAATTAATTCAGATGCTCATATCTCGGGAGGACCAATAGATATTAACTCCATACGAAGTACAAGCAACTGGAGGCTTTTTGGGAGGCTTCTTCCTGAAAATGAAGTTATTTTCATTTGCCAAGTGGTGATACTATATATTGTCATTATCACATGCATAGTTAATCTCACAATGCGTAATGGAGATAGTAATTTGTGGACCGCACTCTTATCTTCTTCACTCGGAATAATGCTCCCTCAGCCGACTCTGTCAACCAGCAAACGCTAGCATTTTTGACGGCTGATGGTTAGCCTGATTGATAGGTTCGGGAGACTGAACGTCAGTCATACGTCCATCGACGAGAGCCATAGGCTAACACTCCTCATTGGTTGACTCTCAGATTCAAGGCCCTCCAGGCTAAAGTAACAGCATGGCAGTATTTCATTGGCCGAATCGTATACTCGCAGCAGTGACGTTTACATAGTATACGATATATAAGGCTGAGCTCGGAGCATTGAGGCATTCACTTCTTCTGTTGAAAAAGAAGCACTCAGACATCACCATGACTACTAGCCAGCTTAATGCTCAGACTCCTCAGGGAGCCAGTGGAATGACCATATGCTTATCGGAGAAGACAGGAGTCATCGCTCATGCAGCACGTCAATACAAAGCAGGCTACATAACCCTCTCGAGGTATAACGACGATTCAGGGAAATGGCGTAATGTTCACATTGCAAAGAAATCCTTCGAGAAAGTGAAAGAATCAGCTGGTGAACTACTCGATGCAGTCGTGAACCATAAGTCAATGCAGCTACGATTGACTAAGAAGCAGTTTATGATGATCACGAAGTTCCAAAAGTTTAACAAGGAGGAGCTGTACTTCGTGTCACTACTACACACCAAGTCTGAGGAGGAGAGTGTCACTGATACCACTGAATACACTCACAGTAAAACCATCAATTTACGACGAGAGGAGTTTGAAAAACTTCATTCTTCCATCGACAAACTTTATCACGTTATCAGCACGCCTCAGCCTGGTGGAACAGAGGACAGCAAATATAGCCATCTCGAAAAATGCCCCACAGTTAGGTGCTAACGATGGTTCATCGTAAAAAGAGGTCTCAGATCACTCACACTGTACCTTACTCGTGAGCAGTGCGAAGCCAGTGTTCAGAGTTACATCGAGTCAACACCATGGGGAGGGCATGGAACCCAGTGCTTACATCATTGAAACTGTCGAGATGCTTAGACCCTCCAAACTCGAAATCACTCAGAGGATATACTACGACCTCCTTCTAGATCAGACAGGACGCGACATGACTGACATGCTCATAACACCTCCTTCTGCTATATTAGTGAGGGAGACCATCGAAGACACTATGACCAAGGATGGTGTTCTACGTGTCGTCGAGGCAGTTGCGTCAATGCTCAATCACAAGAGACTGTATTTCCTAAGTGAAATTTATGACATTTTCACATATGTTGGCGGAATAGATAAAATTGAAGAGCAAGTTGTAAGGTCCGTCACACCATCCGAGATGGTGACTGAACGCCGTATTGATTTTTGCTATGGACTGGCTACACAAAGTAATAAGACCGAAATTCTAAACAAAGAAAATAATGCTACTTTAGCTCAACCTGTACCTGAAACTGAAATACCCTTGTAATTGTTTACTGTTTACTGCTTAATAAATATTTCAAAATGAGAACATCCAATTTTGTGTATTTCTTTTTCACCCTGTGATGCCTGTGACTTTTATGTTGATGAAAAAGCCCACCAAAAAATAAAATAAATAAATAAAATTTCAACTCATTATCTCCCCCTAAGAGTATTAGAATTCACATTTTTTCTTTTTCACATGTGATCCAGCTACGAGTATTTCTTGCTATGTAAAAAATATGAAAGTAAAGCAATGATTTTCAGTTTAAAAAAGTCATAATGACCAAATTTTATTTAAGAAATAAAACAGTAATCATGAAGAGCGGGAAACATATTCACCATTCCACACTGATTAGTCTCAGGGTGTAGACATTATTATCAGCACATTCAATATCATTCTGGAGATTGGTTACATTACCAACTAGAACTAATATACATATTGCTTCATTCAATCATACATTGGTTTAATACAATTAATAAGGCAAGGTTTGTTATATACAAGTTAATACAGTTAATGAGACAATGTTATATACATATATTACATATAAATTCACTCGTACAATAAATAATAGTACTAATACTACTAATACTACTAATACTACTAATACTACTAATACTACTAATACTACTAATACTACTAATACTACTAATACTACTAATACTACTAATACAGGTAATACAGCTAATACTACCACTACTACTACTGCGACTACTACTACTGCTACTACTAAACAATATGAGAAAACATGTAAATAAATTAAATAGTGGAAAACGAAAATCAATGACCGCATTTTATTCAAAAATATATACACACATAAAAGGAAATATTGGAAAGCGAAGACCAATGATTGCATTTTATTAAAAGAAATAATAATAAAAGATATACATGCATACATACACAGAATTAGGGAAATAGTGGAAAACAAAGACCAAGGGGGATTACATTTTATTAAAAAATATATACACAAATTTATATACATACATAAGACAACTGAATCATACAATAAATGAGAGGGGTGAGGAAGACAGTTCAACTACCACTACTACTACTACTACTACAGTTACTACTACTACTACTACAACTACAACTACTACTAAAAAACTCTTAACGCTATCTTAAATTTCGGCGGACATGTGGCATATTTTAGTGAGGCGATTTTGTTATAGACATGGGAAATCGAAGGGGTCGACTACTTGACTAGCTGACGTGCCTAAAACCCAAACGGCTCGGTGTCATACGTACCGAGCAGGAGATGCCGCTTAGAGTACGTAACTCAGAATTTCTTAAGTTCATCCCTGTTGAAAAGCTTAAATTTGTATTTGTCGCGTCTAATTTTACTGTAGCCCACCTGGACATGGGGTTGTTCATCTGGAGGCAGTGGATTGGCGTCAGGATCAGCCCAAAAAAGTACTAACCGACAAATGCTGTCAAAGTTCAAGAGTTTGGTCACCTCGTGGTTTAATGTGAAACCCTTGAGCTTTGTGGTTCTCTCTTCGACATTTGTTATGTATGCGTACGATTTAGGACCACTACTAACGAATCGTGAGATGTACTGGTCCTCCTTCAGCTCATTGGTCCACTGCCCAAAATGTTCACCCATGTCAGGCGTGTAGTCGTCGGGTTGTCTGTCGTCGTATTCGTAAACAACTGAGTCGGTGTCAAAATACAGTACCCCACGCCCCAGCTTATGGAGAACATTAAAAAAACGACTGCGTGCATTCGCTGTAGTGAAGGCCGCAATGAACACGTTCACGTGAGCCATTTCTGGCAGAAAACCCTCGGAGTGATTGTACTCCATCATACACCGCTTCTCATCGAGAATATGCATGCCCTTTAAAGAAATGGAGGGATTGGACAGCAATTTAAAAATATCTAAGCCCTGTTCAACTAATTGATGCGTGCGATGATTGTTGTTCTCACCAAATTTCCCCCAGAAGCTGTTCAATAGCAGTTTATTGGTAGCTCTTTTTCCCTGATTGAACGAAATGTTGGAGGCATCAAGATGAATACCTTCAACTGCATGGTACTGCTCTATGTACTGGTTCTTCTCAGCTTCGCTCATGTCTGCGGAAGGCCACCCCGATGCCTCCTGCTTCCCTTTCAGGAACAAGTTAACATAATCAGAAAACAGACCAGGTGTCTCCTGAGTCCTATCAAACTTTGTAGTTTCTTTAAAATGGTATACCTCGTGTATTTTTACAATGGTGTAGCCCACTTTGAGGGCTTCCCCTAGGTCAATGGTTGTCCAGGTGCCTGTGAGGTCTCGATCGTCGTCGGAGCAGTTACACTTGTTTTCGGAGGCGTTGCGTGCGCAACTCATGCAGTGGGAAATATAACTTACCATTGAGACGCACGGGAAGACATGGGTGATACAGACCCCGAGGTGGTCGAACCCGCACCTGCAGCAAGCCAAAGTAGGAGCTGATGTCAGTACACTGAGGTTCCACGATGACCTCTGGAATTCCCACAGGGAAGACATCATTTTTTAGAACCATAGGATACAACGAGCAAATGTCTGTGTACCCTATTTTCTTCCCTTCTTTGACCTCATGATACAGCTTGACGGCATTCACACGACCACCATAGAACGAGGAATGGGGGTCAAGTCGAGGCAAGACCGCGCAGACGCTTTCCACGTCCTGTAGCCTCTGGTTGGTCTTCAACATCGTGCGGTACTCACACTCCCACACGGTGTGAACCTCGAGATTGAGACCCCTCCTCAGATACCTTAGTCTATCAATTGTACGAGTGTACAGTGACTTCATGCTTTCACCGGTGTGGGGGTGTCGAATACTAGGTGAAGCATTCTCCCCTCCAAAGCACCAGGTGCATCCGTGAAATACACACCCATAGAATTCCCATGCAGTCTCCTTGCCTGTAATCGTGTCGAGATAGTACCCATCAAGTTTCAACCACCCATCTCCACTTTGGTTCCTCACTCTGTGTTCTCCACCATTACGCGCATGCAGAATGGGGACCCCCAGCCTCTGCGCCTCGTATTCCAGCCACACAATAGATGAACGACTGTGGGCGTCAATACCTGCAAAACCGCAGGCGGGCATCCGAGCGAATGGTGTAGATTCGAACTGCATCGCACGCACCTGCACTGCATCACTACTGATAATTTCCCCCCTTTCCCCTACTAGTTTTAAGTTATCATTTTGAAGGAACTCAGAAACGACTCGACCATCCTCCAGAGTGACAGAATATTTCTCAGTTAAAAAGAGATACCTGTATGTTGCCATGCATACACTGGCTAGAGTGTTGTACTGGATTGTCTTGGTCAACCTTTCACCCCCCTCTCCAACGTCGACCACTTCCTGCTTCGATGTAATACCTATAAGCCAGCTCCTGAAAGCATTACAGCTTTCCTGTAGAATGTTCACGTTGTCCTCACAATAAGCCAGTAATTCCTTCTTAAAATCAAACACCTTTCCCCTCTGCTCCACATACCACTGCATGAACTCCTCCCTTGCCTTAGGCTTCATGTTGTTCACTCTGTAGCAGTAGGGGTGGGGCATTGGGCCTACGAAGTCCCAGTTCTCTTTCTGATTAAAAAAGACCGGGAATGTACCTTTCTTGACTCCCTTCAGACCAAACACTTTTGGCATCTGACTCGTGTCAATTGCAACGATCTTGCTGCCCCTGTAGATCACTTTAGGTAACTTACACATTGTACAGAAAATGTACTTGGCAATGAAATAGGCGTCATATGCCTGTCCATTGTGAAAGATTAGTGTGTAACCCTCAAATTCTTTAGCAAAAAGGAATATACAAAAGGCTATAGAGGTGTCATCGCTGAAAAAGCGTGCGGATCTCAATCCACATGTCTGATCTGACATGCAGAGTGCTCTCTCGGGATGGCCCCTGGCTGTATTGCGAGAGACAAGGGCTGAACATTTAACACATGCCGTACCGCAGTGAGTACAAGTCTGCTTCTCTCGGTAAGTGTATTCAATGCAGTGCTCACACTGCCAGTGCGCAATGAGTAAATTAGGAGTGTGATACTCGGTGGTGGGTCGGTTTCAAAATCAGCAAACATGTATTTACATGACACTACCTTGGGTTGCTGCTGTCTGATGTAGCAAAAATGAACACCCGACACCCACCTTTTACAAATTTTACACTCGCGAGTGTCACTCCTATGTTCTTGAGCTGGTACATAGTATGCTCCACAGTCTTTACATCTGTGAGCACTGGAACATACACCGTTTGATGCATGACGATGAGCACACTCATTAGACCTCATGAAACGATTACATGTGGCACAGCTGTGTTTTTCTTCGTTTATGATGACGCACTGAGCACCCCTACATGACACGCACTGCTCGCATCCTCGATGACCATAGCGCTTATCATAAGGCTGTAGGCACTTGGAGCAGAAAGCGCTCTTCCCAAAGATGCAGTGCACCCTGGTGATAGTGTGAAAATGCCCCACAGCCTTAGTGTTCAGCGGATCACGGACATACAGCAGGTAAACGGTTCGCTGTCGCTCAGTAGAACCAACGTAGAGTGGCCTGACGCCTGAACCCACTCAAATACAACAACACGTACATTACCCTCCCTCTCAAAAGCTGGAATGTCGGTGAAGGTTGGCACATAACTGACATCGAACCCAGCACGTGTATGCAACCGCTCTGCCTTAACCTTTTGAGCTTGACGCTTAGGGTTAATCATGAGGTAATAAGTCGATCTATTCTTTAATTGTAACGCTCTGTTTGACGAGGGAGTTTCATCGAGATCTGCTTTAGCAAGGCCTACAGCTATTGATCGTGCGAGACATAAAGTGTCATCGTTGTCGATTCTACATATGCACCTAAACTTGTGCAGGTCATCTACATAATTGAGTCCAGCACTCCTGCCAGCTCCTATAGAGTTACGTATGACACCAACATGGATTTCTAGTGGTTCATCTAAATACAGTTCATCATCTGACTGCAGCAATGTCTCTAGCAGTTCAAAAATTTTAAAAATGTTGAGCTGATGCAAGGGCATGAGACCTAGAGTGTGAGGGCTATAAAAAGCCTCATTTTGGATGAAAAGTCTGACCAGGTCTTGAGAATTGTAGCTCTCATTGAGGCGTTCGTTTATGTCTTCAAACACTCCCTCTAAGCCCCCCATTATGTCTCGAAGATTGACCCCCGCCCAGTTTGCATTAAGGTGTACCCGATATACAGTCTCTCCAGCAGCTCCCCCGTCGAACTCGAGGTCCCTGATATTTTTGACATTAATGTCACGGTGGAAATTTACTGAGTAGTCAGCACCCTCAAAAATCATGTTATCCTCAAAATCACCATCACCATCACCGACACCGTCATCATTTACAATTGGCACATTTTCGGCTGCCTCACCCGCTCCCTCAATGTCATTATCATATATAATATCTAGTAGTAAGTTCATCTCATTTCCGTCTTCTAGTTCCTCCAGTTCCAGATCCTCGATATCCACTCCGCAATCAGTCATTAGCATTTCTTTTGATCTGTAAATAAACAAGGAAAAGCATTTTCTTTTTTAGTTATCTTTCAAAATGTTAGGTTAGGTTAGGTTATTGTTCGTTATATAAATAAATAAATATTTAAACTATATACATATATATATATTTATATGTAATACTAACGCACTAAGCGACTGCTGACTCGGAGTGCCTCTCTCTTTCTCTTTTCCCTCAGTAATTTTCTTCTTCTCCTCCTCATTCTTCTTCTTCGACCGCTCGGAGGTATTCGATTCGCTACTCTTTTGAACAGCTCCCCCATCTCCTAAATCTCTGTAGTGGAGTGGAGTGGAGTGAAGTGAAGTGAAGATAAAGTTTAAGAATTGTTATCATAGTAATGCAACTATTTACACCGCACGAATAAGTCGCTCGAGTTCATACGCTTACTCACCCAAAAGTGGAGTGCTGAGCCCCCGAGGTACCTTCGAGTGGGTCATATGCTCCCCTGTCCTGACAGGAATTCGAATCTCTGTAAAAGCGAAAGTTAATACACGTGATTAGTCAACAGTACATTGTGCTGAAGAATTACAGTTGAAAAAAAAAATCAAAAGAAAAAAACTTACGCGCTGTAAACTTTTCTCTTCTTAGGGGCGGGCTCTCCATTCTTTGATGAGGTGAAGCAGGCAAAAAATTCCTCGATCTCTCTGGTCCTTTTCTGATGATATTTCAGCTCCTTCTCAAAGCGCTGAAACCACCACATATATCAATGTACATGGAACCTCGAACAAGTCAGGCATACATCATTCTTTTAGATTAGGGTGTGGCCCATTATTATGAACTTTCCGTAGGAAAGTTCATATTGTTATTGCTGTTCTTATTTTTCTTTCTTTCTTTCTTATTGTTATTATTCTTCACAAGAAGTAAAGGCTTATTACTCAGTAACTAATAAAGATAGGGCTTTAGCACTTAAAGGGAACATGCACAGCCAGAGCACGCTTTGAAAGGCACAAATTTCATGACCAAATTTCATGAAACTTCTCCGCAATTCACAAAAGAAAAAATAAATTTAAGAGGACGGTTCCAAGAAACTGGGAAGAGATAATGGCATGATAATTTTTTTCAAGATACCTTAGACAAATACGCAGTGCAGAAAGGAGTTTGAGCCAAATTTATAGCCTGCTGACTGAGCCATGAATTTTTAAAAAAAAGTTGTTTGAAATTTTCATGAAATTTTTTTTGAAAACCATAGAAGCAATCATCATATTGACTTGCAATTTCATGCTTTTGTAGTCCTACTCTAGTACAACTACCATGCAAAAAATGAGCCCATTTGGTAAAGTGGTCTAGGTGGTACATTTATGGCAATATGCTCTAGCTAGTGCCGTTTGGAAAAGCGTCAGACATTGAAAATATTTTGTCACTTTTTGAAACTCAAAAAATGAAAAAATCCCAAAAACACTAGAAGAACTGCTTGGATTCTCACAATTTTTTTTACAGATATGTCCTCTAGGGAGTACTATGTAAATGTAAAAGGGCAAGGGCTTTGATCAAAAGGCTTAGGCCCTAGAATTTTTTTTCAGTCCAAATTTCAATAATTATGAACTTTCCGTAGGAAAGTTCATATTGTTATTGTAGGTCTTATTTTTCTTTTTTTTATTATTATTCTTCTGAAGAAGTAAAGGCTTATTA
Organism: Alitta virens; assembly: GCA_932294295.1. Lineage (NCBI taxonomy): Eukaryota > Metazoa > Annelida > Polychaeta > Phyllodocida > Nereididae > Alitta > Alitta virens. The sequence goes on along the minus strand of OW028578.1, from coordinate 20,640,088 downwards.
CTCAGAAACTAATAAAGAGAGGGCTTTGGCACTTCAAGAGTGCACAGACAGCCAGAGCGCGCTTTGAACAGCATAAATTTCATGACCAAATTTCGCCCCAAAAAAGCAGGAAGAAAGTCTTCAATTTCATTCATTTTTTGCACATATATGTCCTCTGGGTAGTACTACATGACTGCAAAAGACCAAGGTCCTTGATCGAAAAGTTTAGGCCCTAGAATTTTCTATTGGTGTAAATTTCAATAATTTTTAACTCCAGTTCTATTCAATCAAATTTCATGCAACTGGCGTCATTATGTAGAGAAAAATTTGGACTTTACATAGGATACCATGTCTATTCACCAACCTTAACAAGTTTCAAACCTGGAGCCAAAATTCTCTTTCCCATGTTATCCAATGGGGAGACCTACCTACCTCCTACAACCCTAGACCGCTGAGTCAGCAATTTTTACAATGAATGTTAGGAAGTTTACGTGCATCGCCCCAAAAAAGCAGGAAGAAAGTCTTTAATTTAATTCATATTTTGCACATATATGTCCTCTGGGTAGTACTACATGACTGTAAAAGGCCAAGGTCCTTGATCGAAAAGTTTAGGCCCTAGAATCTTTTATTGGTGTAAATTTCAATAATTTTTAACTCCAGTTCTCTTCAATCAAATTTCATGCAACTGGCGTCATTATGTAGAGAAAAATCAGGACTTTACATAGGATACCATGTCTATTCACCAACCTTAAGCAGTTTCGAACCTGGAGCCAAAATTCTCTTTCCCATGTTATCCAATGGGGAGACCTACCTACCTACCTCCTACAACCCTAGACCGCTGAGTCAGCAATTTTTACAATGAATGTTAGGAAATTTACGTGGATCGCCCCGAAAAAGTAGAAAAAAAGTCTTCAATTTCATTCATATTTTGCACATAGATGTCCTCTGGGTAGAACTACATGACTGTAAAAGGGCAATTACCTTCATCAAACAACTTAGGTCCTAGAATTTTTTTATCACTCATAAAGCCTGAATTGCTTACTCAGACCAAAATTTTGTTGATAGATTGAACCAAAAAAATTCACAGGAGTGTATATACATGAGCTTCACAAATTTGAGTTATTTCAGAATTTTGGGTCACAGGGTCAAGGTCACAGAGTGTCCTATATATAAAATAATTTCAGGCGTTTTGAACTCGGGTCTTGTACAAGGTACAGCAACCAAAAAAATATTTTCTTTAACCTTTTTTCATTATCTTTCTATTCCTGTATAGCTTGAGAGGTTAGGGCAACTATTTTTGAGGTTTTCAGGTACTTAATTAATTGCCCTATTGGAAATTGAATAAAAAAACTTTAAAAAGCCAAAACCCACAATTCTTCATTGGATCAGTCCCAAAAAATATACAAGTGTGTATCTACATATGACTGAAAAAAAAAAAGAAACATTTCAGAAATTTAGATCAAAGGGTCAAGGTTACAGTGTTTCCTACATATGTAGTTTTCATGCATTTTGAACTCAGGCCCAATGCAGAGTACAGAAAAACCCAATAGATATTTTTTGAAAGTCAGTGCTGGTGTGTGTTCCTCTTATGAGAAATTTAAGACAATAAGGCAAAGATTTCTGAATTTATGAAAACAATTTGTAGTGAGGACACCTATTTCCCACCCCCATGATACTCAGGAAGTTGGCACCCCTAGTAAGGCCCAATCGCACTCTGAACGGCACAAATTTCATGACCTTATTTCATGACACTTCTGCGCATTTCAGGGTATACAAAAAAAACTTTTCTTCACGGTTCCAAGAAACTGGCCTGAGATAATGGCATGACATTTTTTTTCAAGAGACCTTGGAGACTTCTCCAGTGCAGAAATTCATGGTACTGGACAAGAAAGACAAAAGGAAAGGAAAGTTTATCGTAATTGTCAGGGACAATTGCAAGTCTAGTTGTATTTATTTTTTCCCCAACTTACCTTGAATATTTTACTCTCAGCAGCATGTAGAGCTATATCGTCATCGACGATGGACCACCACCCCTCCTCAACTCCTTCCATGGGTTCTTCCTCTTCCTGGACTCTACTTTTGATGAGAGACGCATCATCAATTTCCATATCTTCTTCCCTCCTCTCGCACCTCAATCTCTCGCTGACCGTAGCTCCTCCTCCTCCTCCTCCTCCTCCCAGACCTTTACTGGTCTTAGTAGATAAACCATTACTAGTCTTAGTGGATAGGCCTTTACTAGTCTTAGTTGACAATCCTTTAGACACGCAACTCTTACCCTTCCCGTTGGTGCTAGTACTGGTGGTAGTGTCAGTGTCAGTGGTAGCGGTAGCGGCGGTATTAGTGATGGGTGTAACCTGTACCCCCGCACGTACTGAGAGGCTAGACTCTCCAATGGTAGCTGGCACCCCTCCCAGTCTTTTAGGAGGGGTACGCGAGGGCTTTGCCACTCCAACTTTATCTCTTCTCTCTTCTTCTTCTTCTTCACTTTCATCGCTCTCATAGCTCTCATCACTGTCATCACTGTCATCACTGTCATCGCTCTCATCTGTACACCACTCATTACCCACATCGTGGTTCGACTCTACGCTACATCTCACACCTGATGTGCTCGGCATGGCGGTAGAGTCCAGGGGGGCAGGTACTGTCTTTTGGTTGTCAGGTGTCTGAGTCGACGACTGAGGCTGAGGCTGAGGTTGAGGCTGAGGCTGAGTCGCCATCTGCATCTGCATCTGCATCGGTTTCTTGGCGAGTGAGGATACAGCGAGGAGTGTAGGTATGGGTGCAAGTGACTGTGTAGGTGTAGGTGCGTGTGTAGGTGCAGGGTTTGAGGTAGGCCTCGTCGTCGGCACCGATACCGGAACAGACGTCTGTACTGGAGCGGGGGTTTGAGTACCCAATGGCGATGGTGCCTGGGGCTCTTGGTGAAATGCATGACGAGGCAGAGGTCGAAGCCCGGTTCGAGTCAGGGTCTGGGCTCGAGTCTGAGCGTGCGTCTGAGTCTGCCTTGGTGCCTGAGCTTGAACCTGAGGTTGAACCTGAGGTGGCACACGTCCTCGTACCCGAGTATGAGCCCTAGATAGAGTGCGTGGTCTAGGCTGCAACTGAACTTGAGGTTAATGCTCGGCCGACTCTGTAGGTGTACCTTGGGTCACGCTGGTCACCATGTTCACACCGGTAGCACTGGGGGCACTGGTAGCACTGGTAGCAATGGTAGCACTACTTATCGTAGAGACATCAACATCAGCGGCAATATCGGCATCGCCAATAGCTGATACACATACAGCATCGGTCACTCGAGGCACGTTTAATGAGGTTACCCGAGCTCGAGTGTCTTGCACTTCACACGTGTCCATTTCCTCCTCAGTCGTGGATCGTGTAGTGTCGGCTCCTCATGACAAATCCCTCAGGTCTTTCATCACTTGATCTACAAATCTGTAAGAAGAAGAAGAAAAAATTTATAAAACATAGAGAAAAGTGAAGCTATATTCAAGTTCGAGTCTCCCTCTTCAACAATAATAGCCGGACCGTACTGTCTGGTAAAACGGTTCTGACTCTCTCCATATTGAGACAGGCTGAACAGATGTACACCATACCAACCGAGAAAATACTTTACGCGTTTGGCGTGCATCAAAAAAAGTTTGATGAACTTGAGTCAGACGTGGTTAATCTAGACACTCATCACGGTTTACCTACACGTGAGATGATAGAAGAATTGAAGAGTGCTAATGACGAAGGACACAGCTTACTAGTCCTGGATGACCTCATGGACGAAATATGTAAATCTAGTGAAATGTGTTCTCTCTTCACCCGAGACGTGCATCACAGTCGTATCTCAGTCATCATGATATCTCAAAACGTCTACCACCAGTCGAGATACTCGCGCACCATCAGTCTCAACACCAGCTACTTGATATTACTTAAGACATGTAGAGACTTACAGCAGATACACTTCCTATCGCGTCAGATGTTCCCCGGCACTCCGAAGAGACTAGTCGAGGCTTACAAGGACGCCACTCGCAATCCGAGAGGATACCTCGTGGTGAATAACTTGACAAGCTCCGGAGACGAGGACGTACGGCTGAGTTCTTCTATTCTACCGGGGGAGAATCTCACTCTATACACTCGCAAATAGCAAATAGCGAATAGCGAATAATGTCTAAGAGAATTGGATACGGTGGCGGATCCAGAGCACGAGGAGCAGGAGTAGGAGCAGGAGTAGGAGCAGGAGTAGGAGCCGGAGTAGGAGTAGGAGCGGGAGTGATTGGATGTATGAACTTTTTAGACCTTTTAATAAGTACATACAGGATGACACCCCGTTTGAGTCGAACCCTACTGGATGATGCTACGAGAGATCAGATACTTTGCATAACCGAAGTGGTCTTGAATACGCTGGAAGGGAACGTTGAATTACCTAGAGCAGTTCTACACGAATTAAGTCGTCGTAAGCGAGTGCTCAGGAAAAGGTGTCTCGATTAGCTCAGGGGAGCGGCAGAAGCTCTCCTTCCATCATAAGGGTGAACGCCTCAACTCGACGTCAGTTGAAGCAAGTGTATGTGACGCACTACAAGACGTTAGTCGGGTTTTTAGAACGCTGCATGCCTCACGTGAAAAAATTACTACTTAGCTACGATGACTCTGACAATGAAATTTAACAGGAAGGTATACGTGGTACCTCAGGAAAAATACGAAAGCATGGTAGAGGTCCATAGGAAGAAGTCTTCAGATGAGACAGGACAACTGGCCGCTACCTCTGCCATAGGCAGTGGAGTGGGCCAGTCGTCCTCACTGCATGAATCGTCCGGTGAGCCGAGTGTTAGCAGTCCACAGAGTGCGAGAGGAAGGCTCATTGAAAACGGTGGTGGGCCCGCTAGCAATGGAAATACATCGACAATTGGGGCTTCGTCGACGACTTCTAAGAATTGCCAAGATGACAGTTTGACGAAATTGCCCAATGACTCGCCGTCAGGGACAGTGACAGTGACAGCGACAGCGACCGAGACAGAGACAGCGACAGCGACAGCAACAGCGACAGAGAAGGTACTGAGAAAGGTTGAGACTCTACTGACTTCTAAAGTTCATAAAGATAACGCTAGAGCCATATTGAGAGCTCTCACTAGCACTCTCACTCTCACTCTCACAGACCGCGATGTTGATGGTTATTCGGAGTCACTGCTTCACACACAGTCTTCAAAGTTCCCTGTACCCGCTAGTCATCGAGAATTTTACTGCCTCCTACTAGAGCGTGATATTCCTCTCAAGTTCATCTCAAATGTCAAATTAAGACGAATATTACACTATATGAAGAATAAGTACTCTAAAGAGGAAGAGGAAGAGGAAGAGGAAGAAGAGGAAGTTGAAGTAGAGGAGGAGGAGGAGGAGGAGGAGGAGAGTGCAAAGAAAATAGCTAAAAAGAGTAGTGTCTCCTCTATTAGACGTAAAAGGAAAAAAACATGCGAGGAGGAGGAGGTTGAAGAAGAAGAAGAAGAAGAAGGGCAAGAAGAAGAAGAAGGACAAGAAGATCGAAAGAGGAAAAAGCAGAAAAAGACGAAACTCACTTGGATACGAGTCAAAACAGCATAATGGTTCTACCTAAAGATATAGATGGCTACTTATCCAGACGCTTTTACAATCCGACGAAACTCACTTGGATACGAGTCAAAACAGCATAATGGTTCTACCTAAAGATATAGATGGCTACTTATCCAGACGCTTTTACAATCCGAGTTCTCCAGCCAGTTTCACGAGCACCACTAAACTACACTCAGTCATTAAGAGAGAGGGACGCTACAATATAAGTTTGAATCGGATCAATGACTGGGCTAAATCCCAGGACATTGTCACATTACATAAGGAGGCGAGACAAAGGCCTGTAAGGTATCGTCGAGTCATAGCACCGGGTATCAACCACATGTGGGACTGCGATTTACTGGTATTGAATGGAGAGAGATTCAGGAGCGCCAATGATGGCTACGCGTACATACTGGTCACAATTGACGTTTTTTCGAGATACTGCAACGCTGAACCTATCAAAACCAAAGGGGGGAAACACGTACGGGATGCCTTCGTGAAAATATTTACCACAACAACATCATCAACTAATGGAGATAGAGAGCTACCTCATTTCATGAGGAGCGATAGGGGCACCGAATTTACAAATGACCATGTCACATCATTAATGAGGGAGAGGAGTGTCAAACTCATTTACTCCAACACTGAAACTAAAGCTAACTACGCCGAGGCAGTGATCAAGGGATTGAAGAAGAGACTGTTCCAATTTTTCCAATACAGTAACAGTTACAGGTATATCGACGAGTTTCAGAATATAGTATCGTCGTATAACAGCACAGTTCATTCGAGCATTGGAGTTGCACCATCACAGGTCAATAAGTCTAATGAACAGGACATTTGGGACTACCAGTACGTCACTCAAAACACTTTGGACCTAACGACTGCTTTCAGGAGAGCCATTTCTTCAGTCCGGAACAAGAAACTTGGTGTTTACAAATTCTCAGTCGGTGATAGAGTCAGGGTGTCCTATCACCGTCAAAAGAATTTTTTCTCGCTCATACGACGAGCAGTTTACGAATGAAGTGTTCACTGTGCGAGCGAGAAAATATTCTGACAGCATCGCCGTTTACTACCTCACTGATTACGGAGGCGAAAATGTTGATGGGCTACTTCTATTCAAACGAGCTGACATCTGTCAGGTTTGATCCCGATGCCTTATTCAACATTGAGAAGGTAATCAAGACGAGAGTGAAGCCTGATGGCGAGAGCGAGAGTGTAGTTAAATATCAATCATGACCGAGTAAATATAACCAGTGGTTACCAAGTGGAAGCATCAAGACTCTGAAGAAGAAGCGGAAGAATCAACAGAAGAAGAACTGAAGAACTGAAGAACTGGAGAACTGAAGAACTAAACTAAACTAAACTGAACTAAACTGAAATAAACTAAACTAGACTAGACTAGACTAGACTAGACTAGACTAGACTAGACTAGACTAGACTAGACTAGACTAGACTAGACTAGACTAGACTAGACTAAAGGAGGAACAGCTACTGCAATGTTTATTTACATCGCGAGTAATCAGACTTTGGGGATAAACCCGAGTAACAACGCTGCCTGTTTCACAGTTCAGATGCCCGAATCATTCTCACCACCAAAAAACACCTTGCTGAGCGGTCAATGGTACCTGGGACTGATTGACATTGTAGTACCCTCAGTCAATAACAGGTGGTCTAAAGGGGATGTGCTGTATGTGACTTGTCCTCAGCTGGAAGGTTCACCCTTTGGAGATACTTACGTACCATTACTATGTTCAATACCTCTGGGTGAAATAAAACGGCATAACTTCCTCCACATGCAAACGGTAGTCCACGTTCCAGTGCGTGTGACGGACGTGAGACACATTTCTATCGAGCTTAGGAATTCAGAAGGAGACTTAATACCCGAACTTACTGGAGAGAAAACACAGTCTACGAAGTGTACTTTGGAGCTGATATGGAGGAGAGATACAAATCATTAATCGCAATGAATGCTGAGCCCTGGATAGAACATTTTCGGAAAACGGCAGGACATACTAGCTTGTGGACAAGTAAACCCATGCCTATTGTCATTAAGCCGAGTAAGAACAAGAATACCGAGGACACAGGTGCCAGTGAAAATTTACCATTGACAGTGGTGTCACCTGTAGAACAATCGAATGAAATGGCTCAAGCTGAACTGGCATCGAAAAGCGATAAAAGGACATTCGATGACATCGGTGGTTCAGTCCACTCGCAACGTAAGCCACAGACGCAACGTGTCAAACGTAAGAAGACAGCGCCGAGCGGAGGGACTAGTAAGAAAATAGCTAGGATCAAAGACATATTCACTCAACATGACAAGGTACTAGAATCATCCGATTTGGCCTACGAGGATACGCTAAATTTGTTCAGCGTCCCCGCAAGTAATCTAGGAGTGACTGGAGTGAAATACTTGTCTCACAAGCCAGTGAATCAATTTTCTACAGAGGGCGATGCGAAATTTCATGTCCCGGGTGTCGGAACTTCATATGTTGACCTTTCGAATGTGTACTTAGCGACTAGAGTGAGAATAGTCAAGGGTGATGGCTCGAGTGTACCCGCACGTACTTCAGCCTCGGAAGGAACATCTGCTCGGAAGCCTGGTGAGGAATCAGACGTTAGTGAAGAAGAGGGACGTGGAGCGTGGGCCCTGTTAATTATCTAGCCCAGGCTCTCTGGGATCAGGTGGAAGTGTGTCTTAATGACCGAGTAGTAACGGGTGGACAGACAGGATACAGTTACAAGGTTCTAATAAACACCCTTTTGGGCGAGAACGCACTGAATGACTCGGAACTGGAATGTGCCATGTTTCATAAGGACTCAGCTATGTTCATGGACGATGTCAGTCTTATTGCTGGAAGCAATGTAGGATTTAAAAAAAGAGCCTCATACATGAGAGGTAGCCGCACTGTTGAGCTGCTGAGTAAAGTTGATGTTGATGTCTTCAAAGTGAACAAATACCTACTAAATGGTGTGACTATTGACCTAACACTCACACCCACTTCGAGTAGATTCAGGTTACTAAGCTCAAATAAAGAGGGGACCGATTACAAGCTGGAAATTGTGGATATTACTTTAATACTGAAACACGTCACACCTACCAGACTCATTCTACTGGGTCATCAAGATGTCATGCTGAAAGAGATTTCGCGTGCGAAATATTTCTACACGAAAGAAGAGCTAAGAAAATTCAACCTAGCCCGAGACACATCATCGTATTACGTGGAGGATGCCTTCAATGGCCGTGTACCCAGTAAAATCGTCATAGGATTCGTGTCAGGTGAATCTATGATTGGTAGCCTACTCAAGAATCCATACAATTTTCATCACTACGACATCAATTTCATTAACGTGAGCCTGTCAGGTACACCAACACCTGGAGGACCTCTGAGTCTCGACTTCACCTCAGATAAGTACATACACTGCTACTCTGAACTCTACAGGGGTAAGCAGAATTACTCCAGTCAAGCCAGAATAACCAGAGAGGAATACAAGTCCGGTTACACCTTATTCGTCATTGACCTAGTGCCTCAAAATTACGCAGAATTCTATCCAGTGACGAGGGAGGGCTGCGTCAGAATAGAGCTACGTTTCAAAGCACCCCTAGAAGAATCAGTTGTTATTCTCACCAAGGTGACATATCCTGGACTATTCGCTATTGATTACGCACGCAACATCTATTTGACATGAATACAAATCAGCTATACGATATACTTTGGAGGGATAGCACTACGTCTTCTTACGTAATGGCAATTGTTACCTCGAATGCTCTGAAGTACATCAACTCCGACAGAAACGAGCGCTGCTACATTGTGAATTGTAATGAAAACTCGTACTTATGCGGAGACGTGGGACACTGGATGATCTTGACCATTCATGGTAGTGGAAATGCGAGAGGGAAGTTGAAGAATGACGATTCGAGTCTTGTTGAAGTATTCGATTCACTCGGGGAGCAGACCTACAACGATGAAATGACTACTTTTATGACAAAATTTAAACACTGTATTGTACATTCTAAGTATTTATCGGGCACTGACTGCGGCTACTATGCACTGTTATACGCATACTATAGGAGCAGAAAATACAGTCCCCTAAATATACTACGTGAAATGTCTGAAGTGAAAAGACATTGTCTACTACTATATAAGACTTTCAACGAATTTGACTTTAAATAAAATTAGATAGTTATTAGGTTGAGTCACATGAAAATACATTGTGTACTACTATATACGCTTTTTCAACGAAATTACCTTTAGATAAAATTAGGTAGTTATTATGTTGTGACATGTGAAACTGTATTTTACTCATGTATGAACTGTATCATGGTAATGGTTTGAAATAAAAAAAATCTATAACGATTTAATAAAAGTGTCACTTGTTCAATTCTACCTCAAACGAGGGTCTTTGATATATACCGAGTCTCAAGAGTATTACTTCAAAAAATAATTAAAAAGGACATATGCGAACATCTATAGTTTAGACAGGTAATACATATGCACTCTGCTCTGCGACAACGGTACCGTATTAAATACTTGCATTAAAATAGGCACCTGTTCGATTCCTGTTCATATCACATATCTCATATCTCATATTCATACATTCGAGCTATGTCGGCTCTCAATAGTAGTGGTAGTAGTAGTAGTAGTAGTAGTAGTAGTAGTACTAAAAATATAATAAAAACTTACCTTTTTCTTTATGTTAAAAAAGTAGAGGACGGTGTAGAAGGCTGAAAGTACTGGTCCTTGTACTGGGTGCTTTCGACGGTGATGTACTAGAGCTGGCTTGTACAGTCGGGTAGTGATGCCCTCAATCATCGAAGCCTTGCTTTTTATACCAAATAATTAGCTCGAGGGCAAAACAATAACCCCCACAGCTCCCGCTGCCTATCCTGATAGTGATCTATTGTGTGTGTGTGTGCACGTGTTTTTTCGTGTGGCGATTATTATGATGATAAATAATTATTAAAGTTTAAAATGATTTTATTTATTCTCACAGACATATTAATATATTTATCTTAAGTGAAAATTTGCCATATTCTCTTTAAGTCTTTCTAGATTAATATGACCTTCAGTTTTAAACTGTGGCTATTGTCTTTAGTTACTGGAATTATTCACTGAATATTATACCGTGTTTAGATTGAATATAACTTACAGTTTAATGCATAATATACCCCTTCTATTGTCTCAGGGTGCTACCCCTTGGTCGGTCTTTTGTTTCCATTACATAACAGTAGCGATCGGGGGTCACGTGATTGGTGTTTCTTGAGGGGTGTAAGACCATAACAGCGTTTTTGTAAGGAGAGAAAGCACGTCAAATTTGAGTTGAAACATTTATTGAGGACAAGATGAGGGGAATTACGGTTATTTTACTACTGAGAATCGGCCTGAGTCTGACGGAGGCATGGACTTGCGGGAATGAGGGTCAATGCAGTTGCGCTTCTTCAGGTGCAGTGCTTTGTAAAGACATGACTTCGGCGCCATTTTTTGCAATGGAATATAGAAAGGACCAGATGCTGACACTGTTGGCTTTAGGAAAGTGATTGTTGCGGGGCTTTCCAGTGATCGCTGTAGAGAAATGACTTTGATGTTCCCCTGGTCTCAGTGCTTGATGCATGCAGAGTCTACCCCTATGATGAGAGTGACTGTAACTTCATGGACCAGAGCCGATGTCGAAGGGCTGGGTAGCTTGAATGTCGATGATAGGGAGTTGGCCATTGGATCTGGACATACATCAAGGGGCCCTAGTACTGCCGTGATTGTTTGGATAACGCTGGGCACTATTTTAGGTGGCATCCTCACGTGCTGCATACTGGTGAGTTTGGTGAATTTGCACGCTCGGATCGACAGTCACGCTCATGCTAATGACCCTGCTCTGTGCGCCATTGACTGCTGCCTAAAGTGTATGGCTTTATTGATCTATCCCTTACACCTGATTGCGAAGTGCTGCAACTGCACCTGGGCTAACCTACGCACCCTGGATCGTGATTCTCCCCCTACAGCAACTCCCTTCCAAGTTTAGGTGGGTTAAAAAAGAATAGGAAGTTAAATAGTATAAGCATTAGTTGAATTTAAATATATATATTTATATATTTTTTTTTGGACCATTAGCTTCGAGCTTAAATTGTTTCCTCCTGTTGACAGTAATAAGATGGCTTTAGCTCACGGTGTACTTATAATACTTATTTCTTTCCAGAATCGTGAGTTGATCTTGCAACACTGGTGGACCCTACTTAGACTGATACGATTTTTCGTGGCAGTCTGGGTGGTGTATGTTGACGGTGCTATGATCCAGCAAATTGGCCAAAACCAGCGGCGAGGAATGGAGCCCGATGTCGATGACTTTCCATTAGATGAGGAACACCCACGAATGGATCATGATGACTATGATGATGATATTCGATTAGTTGAGGAGCATGTCAACAATATTCGCTTAGTTGAGGAGCAGATCGGCAATATTCGATTAGTTGAGGAGCAGGTCGATGTAGGGAGGGGGGACCCCGATGAACAACCAGCGGCGCCGGTTGTTAGGCCGAGGCCGCCCCATGTTCGTCGAGCGAGGGTACAGCCTTGGATAGATCAAGGCAATGTTATAAACCAACGGTTGCGAAATGCTCGCCCTTGAACTTTTTAAAACATTTTGGGGTTTTTTTTTTAATTGTTTTTTCCACCTTGATGCCTTGCTGTATTTCAATGTAATATGAGCGTCTGGCGAAACTTACACCTGTAATACAGCATCGTACTCATTAAAGGGCTGGACTGTATATATATATATGTATATAAGTATTTTACTGTATCTCAATGTTATTATAGATTTAGCTCAGCATATATTCCCTCCAATTGTATTTACGTCTACTAGCCTGTATATATATATATATATATATATATGTATGTATTTTACCGTACCTCAATGTTATTATAGATTTAGCTCAGCATATATTCCCTCCAATTGTACCTGTTTATGTCTATGTTTTTATAAATACCTCGGTGGCTCACTTTTAACTTACATTTTTTTTTTTTTGTGACTAGTCTAGCACGAAAATATGCCCATGTTTTATTTACAACTTTTCATCAACTTTTTGTTATTTAGTCTAGACAGAAACATTTATAATTTGTACACGCTTATCCTCTGACTTTGAACCTGCGCTTATTAAACATCGATTTTCAAACTGACATGCTAATCTTGTTTTTCTTTGGAAATTTTGGTTTATCTTGAAAACGTGTCTTTGTTAAAATGACCAAAATATTATGCATCTAAGAATACAACTGAAAAAACATGTCTTTCTTAAAATGGCCAAAATATTATACATCTAAGATTACAACCGAAAAAAAAAGCAATTATTCGTATTAAGATTTAATTCTCAATCTACCCTGTTATCTTTTTTCTTTTAAAGCTACATATGCCTAAACAGTAATTTGTGCTAATATTCAGATCTAACATCAAGATAATGTATGAGACTGATGTTACACTGTGCTTGTACTGATACGAGTCTGTAAACAAACAATCAGAGTGATTGCACACCTGACTGAAATTACCCCAATGGTCGTTTGAGCTATAAACCGCTAGCGTTAATGACTCATTGAGCATAAAGAAGCTCATCATATTCTGCTCAACGTGCGTGTTCTTATCGCCAGTTTGACTCGATGAGGTTTTTTTAATCTTGATAACGAGTAATTTACAAATACTGTTGAAAGGAAGCCAATGCGTTAACCCTAGGGTGTTTTACTCGACAGGCTCTCAGTGTTTTGAAACCAGTGTTTTAACTGTATTATCGTCACTGCCTTATCTCCCCAATGCTGTACGTAGACATATCGTTTTTAAGAGCAGTTTGAAATCGGAAATATTTCTAGTACTATTTTCTGACTTAAATATTTACATTTAAAAAACTGAATGTTTGATTCACCTATAATTCCGAAATGGTATAAGACATAGTATCACAGTATCATAGTATTTTAAATAACTGTCTTGTATTCATCGCTTTACAGTCGCTTTAAACGCTTATTGATTGGGTCAGTTGACCCATTGAAATGGACGAAGACATTTGTTACAGCTATAATTGTGTTAAGTGTGCCCTTTCAACCTATCCATAGCTTAGACTAATTTATATTTACAGTTTAAAGCTGAATAATGACTTAAGCCCTAAAAATATTTTGCTAGTATTCTTATTCATATCAAAAAGTGTCATGCTTCCATGGTTTAGAATTTCACCATTTATATTTTATATATTGATATATTAATATATATTATTATTATTATTCATACTCTACGTGGGTGAAGGTAATATAAATTAGTACCATGCCACCTATCCATAAATAAGACTAATTTATGAAAAATAAAATTTTCTTCAAAAATCCCTTAAATTCCTAAATTTTACAAACTTCACAAACGTTGGTCAAACGTTCAACAAGTAAAATGCCCCCGGGACACTACTAATTGATTTGGTGTAATTAATTCCTGCTGACTTCATGAAAAGCCCTGGGGGCCTGAAATTGCTTCTGCTCCCTACAACATCAAAGGATAATTATAGGCAAATTAGCATAAATTAAAACATACCCCGGGGCAAACTTGGAGAGGCACAGGATCAGGGGCCACAGCACGATATGATATCCCCCCAGGGCACAAAAATTACGTGATCATGATATCATAATGGCCTTACTGTAGTTAAATTATCTAAGTCTTTCAATTGTTGCTATCAAAAACAATCCATGCAAATAAAATCTTTACAGTATTATGTATTGATCCAGAACAAATATTTCTAGCAATGTACTGCTGTACAGTGCTTATTATATTCAGGTTTACATCATAATTCAAATTAAGTGGCTTAAAACTTTAGGCCTTTAAACGGACGGAATCAAGTTAGCGATATATGCCTGTTCAGTCTAAATATTGAGTTATTGTAATGTGAATAAAAGTTTAAATACAACAATGTTGGTATTTAAATTGAAGCTTATTTTTTACTGAATACAGTCATGTGCATAGAAATATTCTATGTCCCATAATATGAAAAATACGCTAAGTGCTAAAATTAATTTCAAATTGACTCAACTTTGAATCGGTCTTGGAAGGGATCAAAAATAAAGGTACACACCTGTGTTATACCTTTTTGGAAATGGTTTTTCAGGCTTAACAAAACCTGGGTGGTTTCCATTTGAAATTCTGAAATAGTTTTTTTTCTATGTATTATCACCCCCTCCATACTACTGCAGAAATATAGCAATAGTAGGTGCACATTTGAAATTTTTAGTTTTGCTAAAATAGCAGAAAATGTAGCGAAAGCTAACCTAATAACCAAAATTTAGTAATAGCAAGTAATGGATTTTAATGAAAAATTAAAATTCATGTTTTGTGTGCAAAATTTACGTACTGTAAACAGTTGCAATTTATAAAAGCTGACAGAAAATCACAGGGCTATGTACACAATTGCAATAAACTGACATGAATTCTGAGCCAATTCAGGCGTCAGTCTTGATTGCTAGTGATAGGCTATTAATTGCATAAATCTGCAGCTTCAGTAACCACAAGGTATGTATGCACGTGGCAACGTCAGCAGAGTGGCGGAAACCGTTGGATCCTTAGATCCAGCGCTTTGCCGTCGCTGGTGGCGTCATCATCTATGACTGCTGGGGGTGTGGTTAAGCAGACTCATGAAGTCAATTGTATATTGCATAGTGTTAGCATTGCAAATGTTTCTTTCAATTAATTGCCAACAACAAAGTTTTTGGTGGGCGGCGCCGCAACACCAAAAAAAAAAAAAGGATTCCCAACTTTACCCACAGCTACTTGTTTCAAAATGGCTGCCCGGACGTATCCCAGCATGCCTAATCAAACAAAACAAAAAGCATACTATTGCATGTTATTTATAAACCTTTAATTGTAAAAGCCTTGATTTAACATGCTATATAGTGCATTTTATAAATATGTAATTTTCCTCCAATTATCATATATCCAAGACACACTTAACTTGCCTTGGGCATTCAAATTATTAACCTTTTAATTGTAATAAGCTTAATATAAATATAACGGTCAAGAAAACATTCACCTTGAGATAAAATATATTATTTCTCAGCATATTATTCCCTGAATGGACTTTTAATGGTTCATAATTAATTGCTAATTGCTCCATTAATGAAGCAAACTGAAGCCTCTTTTAGCAAATTCCAGGTATTTGTTAGGTTGGCTCGAGGTGCCCCAAGTCTGGTTAAGGTAGCAGACCTGTAGCAGACCCGTAGCAGACCCGTAGCCAAGGGGGTTCGAGGGGGTTGTTTGACCCACCCAACTTGGTCCATGTCCACACATTGGTCCACATCAGGGAATGCGATTTAAAAAATATTTGTGTATGGAAGGTCCACAATTTCATGAAAAAGACCCACCACTACATGTCAGTGCATATACTATCACAATAGGTCATTGTTACGTAATAGGGACCCCCCCCTAAACTCATAATATCAGCGGTCTCTGGACTCCAGTGGGCCTCCCAAATAGCCTGGGGGCACTATAATTAAAAAACGATTAAGACCCTTTGATCTTAAGATATCACCGACAAGGGCCTGTATATGGGTGTAAGCCCTCAGGGCACTATAATTAAAGGTCATTATTCAATCAACTCTGACAGCTACTGTATGGGGGGTAATTAAGTGAATATAAGTGATAACCAACCCATATAGCACCTACAGGACAGTGTATGAACAATAGTCTATTGTATTCCTGGTCTTAATGGTCAGACACTGGTTAGGACAATACTCCATTGTCATAGAGAATTGATGAACCGTTCAGCTACAAGTCTGAACATGTTCAAGGCTCAAGTCCTTCATGCTTCAGTAAATCAGGCCTAACCCTCCACCAGGGGTAGCTCCTTCATGCATCAGTAGTACCGCGCTGTTACCCCTACACAAAATCCCAATTAGTACGTCACTACTACCTATACTTCCGAAGTAGAAGGACCTCGGACATTTCTGACATCTCTAACGTCTCTCGTATCGACACACATACTCGTCGACGTACACGCACACGTACACGCACACGCATCCGCTAACATGGCTTCAGCTCAGCTTAAACCTTCAAGCAATTCTCAAGTCGTGAACATGACATGTATCCTGGGAGAGAGGACCAAGGTCATCGCTCATCCTGGAGATAAATGGAAGGCCAGTTACTTCACTTTCTCACGGTTGGCCACCTCCAGGAACTCTTGTCGTAGTACACATCTCTCCAAGAGGGCCTTCGAGAAATTCTGCGAAAACATCGAGAACATCCATGAAGCCATCAAGAACCATGCCGTATATCAACTAATGCTTAACAAGAAACAGCACATACTTATCAGTCATTTTAAGAGGGAAGGACAGGAAACCCTCTATTATGTCAGCATTCTACATCCTACTACAGAACACGAGAACCTGACCAACGACACCAATATAAACCATGCCAAAACCATCAACTTATCAGTTTCCGAGTTTGAAAAACTAAAGATCAACGTGGCAGAACTTATCGAAGTCGTGAGATCTAAGGTCGAAAAACCTGATGAACAAGAGAGCAGTCTCATCCAAGGTTTCAGATGGAAGGCCAAGGACACAGGAGAATGCTGTGACAAGATCTTCATCGACTTACTCAGATGTAAAAAAGATGCGGAAGAAGATTACATCAACAAGCACAGTGAGCAGATGCAAACCGCCCCCGCTAGCTTCAGTATCGAATCTTTCTACGAATACGAAACAGTACACATCAACCGCTCTAGCAAATTGGAACTCATAGAACACATGGTTTATCGTACCCTGCAAATGGAGCTCCTCGCTATGTCAATCGACATCCGTATTACCCCTCCGAGTTACCGAGAGGTTGATACAGCCATCCATAGCATGGATACTAGCTTCATATGTCAAGTCGTGAAACAGGCACTTATTCAGCTCAAGTATCGTAATGTATACATGGTCAACGAACTGATTGACATTTTCTTTTACACTCAAGGGATGGAGACTCTCACGAGACTAGACATAAAGCCTCACCCTCTTGTCTACCTTTCGCTCAGCTACTTAATGGTAGCTACCAAGTGATAACTGAGAGTATGAAAACTCTTTGAACATGTAAAGAAGAAAAATAAAAGAGGAACGGCCTCATTTCAAATTGAATGTTTTTGTTGCGTTTCTTTTTATCGAATAGAGTTTATAATAACATCTACATATTTATAAGAAATGAAAACCACTGAGACATAAGTGAATTATAATTACCAGTTAAAAGTATTTATTGTTAATTAGTAGTAAACAAGGATATATATCAAAGTGAATTTAAGACAATGTAGATTCAATGAAAAGAGTTAAAAGTTTATACAAATGTAGGGATAAAAGATTTAGTAAACCAAGATTTTCACAAATTAAATTATATCCCCTAAGTTTAGTCAATCAACACTTCATGAGAACAATACAACATGCGTATCATCAGAAAAAATTTAAATAAGATATCACACCTGATACAACCTATCACATTAAGATATCACAACAGATATAACCTTTTGCATTAGGATTCACTAGAAAATGGGTAAAAACTATATCACATAATTTAACACAACTTTTATTATACATTGTTAATACAGCATTTATATCACAAGAAAGAAAAAAAAAATAATAATAATACAAGAAGGGGGATGTCAATGATTAATAGCCGTAAGGCAAGGTATCTAAACTCTTAGGGATTAACTGCCTCTTACTGTAGGTTACCCTGTACCTTTTTATTTCCTCTCTATTAAAGAGGCGGAATTTGGCTTTATCCCTAGCAATTTTAGTGTATCGGGCGCATATGAAGGGATCTTGGTCATCTGGTAAGGGATGGGTGTTGGGGTCAGCCCAAAAGAGAACCAATGAGGTAATACTCTGGAAGTCCAGCTTCAGAGCATTCTCATGGTTCAAAGTGAAGCCTTTCAGTTTGACCACCTGTCTACCCATGTTTGTTATGGAAGCGTAGGATTTGGGGCCACTACTTACAAATTTAGTAATGTGCTCCCCCTCCTTTAACTCATTCGTCCATTGACCAAGATGATCCCCCATATTGGGCGAGTACTCGGTCACACGGTCATCGTATTCGTAAACTACGGAGTCCGTATCAAAATAGATGACACGTCTCCCTAGACCGAGTAGCACCTTATACAACCGCCGTCTGGCATTAGAAGTAGTGAATGCGGCAATAAACACATTGACATGCGACATTTCGGGTAAAAACCCATCCGCATTGTCATACTGTACCAGACAGCGGTCACGGGCAATAACATTGACATCCCTAGGTTTTAATGATGGATTCAATAATATTTTAAAAAGGTCAACCCCACTACCCACTAATTTGTGTACTCTATGATTGTTGGACTCCCCAAACTTACCCCAGAAACTATTCAATAAAAGTTTATTAGTAGCCCTCTTCCCCGAATTATATTTAATTGCCGCCTTATCTAGTACAACACCTTCCACCTTCTCATACTCGGTCACGTATTCATCCTTCTCAGCTGTACTCATATCTGCTGAGGGCCAACCCGAAGCCTCCTGTTTACCCTTGAGGAACATGTCGACGTATTCAGTGAACAAACCTGAACCCTCCACTTCTCTGTCATATTTAGCTTGTTCCTCAAAGTGGTAAACTTCGTACACTCAATGACCTCATAACCCACATTCAACGTATCTTCTAAGTCTATAGTGGTCCAGGTACCCACCAGGTCTCTCTCCTCTTTCGAGCACCTGCACTTAACCTGGGAGCTATCTCTGGCCCACTTCCCACAAAGAGGGAACAGGAGTTTCCCGTTGCACCTGACAGGTAGACAGGGATGATACAGACTTTTTGAAGTTCAAGTTTTGCAAGAGCAACCACCACCGATCTAGCGAGACACAGGTTGTCCTAATTAGTAATCTTGGTCACCCCTCGAGAATTCTTTAGGCGGTCGTCATCTGTGAAGAGACCATCCATACTGGTCCTACGACCGGCACCCCTAGGATTACGGATAACCGCCACATGAATTTCGAGGGGTTCATCCAAGAATAGGTCCTGGTCAGATTGAAGGATTTCCTCCAGGTGGGCTAGCACCTGCTCAAGGGTCAGATCCCTCAGAGGCATTAACCCTTTACCCTGGGGACTATAGAAAGCGGAATTTGTAATAAAAAATCTAACTAAGTCTGCCTCGTCGTAGCTATTCCTAAGTCTTTCGATTATACCTCCTAACAATTCTGTCAAGTCAGTGAAAATACTAGTAAGAGTTCTATTTTCCCATGACTGGTCAAAATGCACTCTATAGAGACTCTCCCTAACAACACCTTCATCAAATTCTAAATCATTATGGACAACCTCAATGTTTCTATTAAAGTTCACAGCGTAATTAGGACCTTCGAAAAGCATGCCATCCTCGAAGTCCATATTGTCTAAATTATCATCACCAAACATGTCATCAACATTGTCTACCTCCCGTTGAATCTGTTGAACCTGATCCTCCTGATCCTCCTGTAGGAATGGTAGAGGGCTAGCGGGTCCTGAGGGTGACTGGGCAGGAGTACTCATGCTATCACTTACGTCACTGTCTCCTCCATCCCCTATACAACTATTACGGTAAATAAGTGATACCAGTTTTCCAAAGTCAGCGTCAATTGCGAACTCCTGAGACGAGACTTCTTTCAATTCCCCTCCTGACAACTGCCCCATGATATCCATTGCCTCTCTTAAAAGAAATTAAAAAATATATATATATTTATATATATTAACACTCTTTTTTAATCCGTTAAACGCTGAATCATAATGTAATTTAAAAAAAGGATGTAAACGTATACATTGGCAAAAATTACCTACCGATAATCCAGTTGAGGTAACTTGTTGAGGAAATCAGTCACCGAGGATCCTGAGGGTTTGTTTATTCCGGAAGGACCTGCTACAGGTTCAATAACTTTCGAGGCTGCTTGTAAACCTGAAGGACCCGCTATCGGTTCATCCATTTGGAGACCTAAGGGACCTGCAGAGGGACCTGCAGCTGTAGAGGGACCTGCTGAAGGGCCTGGAGTGGGATCTACCCCTTGTTCAATACTGTCTCTCGTGACCCCACTAGTGGAAGAAAAACAAAAATTAGAAAATATAGTTTAGTCTTTTATATCATAGGTGTAGGAGAATGTAAAAAAAAAATTATCTATAGCAATGTAAGTATCAGACTATAGAATGAAAGAAACGACTTACCTCGAGACATCAAAGACCTCAATGACCTCAGGGTCCCTAGACTGGACGCCTACTTCTTTATCATTATCCTCTTCTTCAATTTCTTCACCACCAACCACTCTTTCATTTTCATCGTCCTGTGTATTTACTACACCGCTGGTATTGAGAAAAAAGTAGTGCTATTTATACTTTTTACTTGAGCTGGGAAAAGTGACATAGTGATATTAAAGAGATAGAATAGAAGAACCCTTAATTGTTACTTACATATTCAGGAGAAGACGTTTAGCCTCAGCATCTATGTCAAGTCCTCCGTCCTCTCTCTTCCTTTTAGTCGACAATGCTCTGGCTACTCTACTGAGTTTGATGAGCTTTTTGGCGTGAAAGACTAATTGTTGGTGGACTTTCTAAAGTAAGCAATAAAACGTTATTACCGATGGGTGTCTTGATAGTGAGGTTGAGAGAAAAAATAAAACGAAGAAACAAACTTTTTTATACTTAAATTCTTAAATATCCCTACCTTACTAAGAGCTAACTCAGAAGAAACTAGTTCCTCATCATCAACGTCCATCGGTTGATTTTCTTCGAATGGTTCACTCCCATAAGAAGCTGATGTAGGAAGAGGACGAGGCAGAGTAGGCAGAGTAGGTCGAGTAGGCAGAGTAGGCAGAGTAGGCAGAGTAGGCAGAGTAGGCAGAGTAGGCAGAGTAGGCAGAGTAGGCAGAGTAGGCAGAGTATTCAGTACATTCGATGTCTGAGCTGTGTCAGGTACCATAACAGGTGCCGTTGCAGGTCTCGTAGCCGGAGTGGTAGCGGGTGTCGTAGCGGGTGTAGTGGCCGGTGCCGTTACAGGTGTCGTAGCCAGTGTTGTAGCCTGTGCTTCCATTATGGGTACAGGTACAGCTACAGACTCACGTACAACATCAGCCGGTGCATCCTCAGTATCTCCGGTCTCTTCAGTATCATCGAACGTGAAACCATTTGAAGAGTTCTCTCCTTCTCCTTCTCCCTCACCCTCTCCCCTCTGAGAAGAACACAGCTGCTTGAGAAGCCTTAGCTCGTGTATGAGATCATCTGCCATTCTGAAAGGAGGGAAAAAATTATAATAATTAAGAAAAGGAAATCGATATCAGTTATGATTCTTCGGACGTATCAGGTATATTCAAATTCGAGAGCCCCTCTTCAACTATGGTCATCGGACCGTTCATGGCAGGGAAGACCGTTCTAACTCTCGACATACTACGAAACGCTTCAAAAATGTATACAGTACCCCCCAAGAACATAATCTACGCGTACGGAGTGTATCAGAAGGTTTTCACTCGCTTGGAAACGGAACTGAATAATATCACATTTCACGAGGGACTACCTACCAAAGAAATGATCGAGAACTTAGGTTCTGAAGAAGAGGAAGACCACAGCCTCGTGGTCATAGATGATCTCATGGATGAGATATGTAAATCTGCCGAAATGTGTGCCCTATTCACACGAGATGTACACCATCGACGTATTTCTGTCATAATGATTACCCAAAACATTTACCATCAATCAAAGTATTCCCGTACTATCAGCTTGAACACTAGTTACTTAATATTAATGAAGACCTGCAGAGACTTGCAGCAGATACACCACCTTTCTCGTCAGATGTTCCCGAGCACTCCTAAGAGACTGTTGGAGGCTTATGAAGACGCTACTCGTCGTCCGAGAGGGTACCTAGTCGTTAACAATCTTACGGGTTCTGGTGATGAAGACATACGCCTGAGTACGAATATTTTACCTGAAGACTCTCTGGTGCTGTACACTAGAAAGTAACATGTCTACTCGTCTCAGGAACTGTAGGGCTTTTATAGAGCTAGTGGTCAACTCGGGTAAAGTGTCACCCACCCTGGCTAAAAGTCAATTGGACAAGGCGAAAAACGAACAGGCTCTATGCATCATAGAACTCATAGTTAACACCCTTCAGGGTAACCTTGAGATATCGGAGGAGGTTCGTTACACTTTAGTGAAAAGCAGGGCAATTCTAAGGAAGCTATCTTTTATAGAGGACCCTGAACGAGCCAAGGAAGGCCTCGTTAAACACTACAGGACAGTACTGAATTTCCTCACTCATTGTACTCCTTTCATCAATAAAGCACTGGGTGTAAAGCGTCCTCCTCCCCATTCTCCTCATCGTTCTCGAGGAAATATAGAAGAAGAGGAAGAAGAAGAGGAAGAAGAAGAAGGAGAAGAATAATAATATGAAGAAGAAGAAGAAGAAGACTAAGAGAATGACCTCTGTGATGAAATTTAACAAAAAAGTCTTTGTGGTACCCGAGGAGAAGTATCTCAACATGATGGAAAATAAAAAGTTGCGGGATGAGGGTGATCGTGTAGGCGATCACCCTCCTACCGCTCATATACCGAGAGGATCGGGAGAATCTTCCTCGGTTAAAAAAATAAGCACCTGGGCGGATGAATCGGTCAGGGGCTCTGGAGACCATCTCCCTGAAAAGAAAAGAGTCTCTCCTTCTTCCACTTTTTACACTTCTTCTTCTTCCACTAAAGATAAAACGAGTTCTAGTTCGAGTTCGAGTGGGAGGGGGAGTACAAATAAGATGAGTGGTACGAGGAAGAGTGGGATCGGTAGTGTCTTGGAAAGAGCTAAATTGATACTCATGGAAGAGTCTCAGAAGAGTAACGTGACCGCAATTTACTATCAGATCCTTCCTTACTGGCTGATAAATGAGGAAGACGAAGAGGAAGGTTACATAGATTTACTGGCGCCTACTCAATCCCAGCTTTACCCTATTCCCCCGAAACACAGAGAATTTTATTCCTTATTAATAGAGTGCGAAGTACCCTTGAGACTCATTTCTAACTCGAGACTGAGAAGGGTGCTCCACTATCTGAAGAACGAGAGGAGTGAAGAAGACGAAGACGAAGACGAAGAAGAGGAAGAAGAAGAAAAAGCCGATGTAAAGCGGTCTCAATTAGGGGCAAATAAAAAGAAGTTTGCGAAGAGAGCAGGAAGAGGAGGAGGTGGAGGTGGAGGTGGAGGGGGGAGATACATCCGTAAGGAGAAGGAGAAGGAGAAGGAGAAAAATAAGAAGCTAAGAGAGAAGATAGTTACAAATACAAATGCAAATGCAAATGCAAATGCAAATGCAAATACAGCAAATTCTAAAGTAAAGGGGTCAAATGTCAAGGCCAGCCTTAATAAGAAACTTGGGAAGACTTCAACTTGGGCAAAAAAGAAATCCTGGATAAAAGTCTAACTAAAGGATTTCTGAGAGGGAGAAAAGGTAACAATGGTGTTGCCTAAGGATATCGATGCTTACTTGAACAGACGTTTTTATAGCCCTAGATCACCGGGCAGTTTTACCAGTGCTGCCAAACTACACTCAGTAATAAAGAAAGAGGGGAGATATAACATTACACTAGCTAGGATAAAGGACTGGGCCAGAGGACAGGACATTCTGACTCTACATAAGACGGCCAAACAACGTCAACCGTTGTACAGAAGAGTCATTGCCCCCGGTATGAATCACTTGTGGGACACAGATTTACTAGTACTCACTGGTAAGAGATTCATCACGGTTAATGAGGGTAATGCGTACATCCTCATAACGGTCTATGTATTTTCGAGGTATTGCTATGCAGAAGCTATCAAAACTAAA
This sequence comes from Alitta virens, assembly GCA_932294295.1. NCBI lineage: Eukaryota > Metazoa > Annelida > Polychaeta > Phyllodocida > Nereididae > Alitta > Alitta virens. Next base: position 20,615,735 of record OW028578.1, on the reverse strand, counting down.
GGAGGAAAGGATGTGACAGAGGCGTTTAGAAGTATTTTGGATAGGTCAATGAACATACCCCGGTTTATAAGGAGTGACAGAGGAACAGAGTTCTCAAACTCTCTAGTACAGGCTTTATTCAAAGAAAGGGGGATAAAACATTACTACGGTTCGACGGAGACAAAGGCTAACTATGCAGAAATTCTGATCAAAAACATCAAGAAAAGACTTTTCCAATTCTTCCAGAATAACAATAGTTATCGCTACATTGACAGTCTTCAAGACATTGTCCACTCTTACAATAACACACTGCATTCGAGCATAGGCATAGCTCCTGTCTCAGTGACTCGTGGAAATGAGCGAGATGTATGGGATTACCAGTACGTGATCAATTCCCGACACTACAGAAAGACACTGGAAAGGGCTCTGAGGTTGACTAGAAGGAAAAAGAGGAAAAAATCGTACCCCTACAAATACTCTATAGGTGGGACTGTGAGAGCGGCCTACTTTGCCAGAAAACCATTTCATCGAGCTTACGACGAACAGTTCACCGGTGAGGTCTTCACGGTGAGAGCTAGAAAGATTATTGATGGTGTCTCCGTTTATTACCTCAAGGACTATGGAGGGGAGAATGTAGACGGTCACTTCTACGCCAGTGAATTAACTTCTACTAGATACGACCCTAAGGCCCTTTTCAAAATAGAAAAGGTTCTGAAAAACAGAGTACGAGAGGGTGTCAGGGAGAGTCTAGTAAAATATCAGTCCTGGCCTGACAAGTACAATGAGTGGATCACTACATCATCTATCAAGGATCTGGATAACAAAAAGAAATCAAAGAAGTAAATAATCTGATGAGGAAGAAGATGAAGAAGCGGAAGAAGAAGAAATAGAAGAAAATGTTGATTTGTCTGCAGAGTGATCAATCCCCGACCGTGAACCCTAGCAATACACCAGTCCTCTTCACCTGCACATTACCAGAACACTATAACCTGGACACTCAAAGAAGAGGCCGTTGGTACCTAGGACTGAAGGAAATTGTCTTACCGTCTATCAAGAAGGGGAATAAATGGGATGCTCTATACGTGTGTTGTCATGGTTGTGAAACCTCCCCATTTGGTGGCATATACAAACCCATCATAGCCTCTCTTAGTCTCGGAGAAATAAAAAGGAATAACTTTACGAGGTTCTCTCCAGTACACTACGTGCCTCTCAGGGTACAGAGCTTGAGCCAGTTGACTGTGGAGATCGGCTCTACGGAAGGAGAAATCTTGGAAGAATTGAAGGAGAACGGCAGGGGGCAAGCTACAAAGTGTACATTCCAGTTGAAATGGATGAAAGATACAAGTCCCTGGCGACCTTAAAACCAGATGCCTGGGTGAAACATTTCAGAGACACTGTAGGGAAACCTTCGACATGGGATGATCAGTCTAGACTAGTGTTAATAAAGCATAGCAAAGGAGATGGAGGAACTAAGACGGCATCAGCTGACTTACCACTGAATGTGGTTTCGCCAGTAGAACAGTATACCAACATGGCGCAAGCGGAAATTGATAAAAAGACACCCGTGTACAAGCCTCGGTCAGTTTCAACTTCGAGCTCTAAGAAGGATCATCGAGGTAAGAAGAGGAAGGCACCTGTAACTTCTGTCAAAGGAAACACGAACAAGAACAAGACGCCTAAGAGAAGGATTGTAACCAAAGACATACTCAGCAACTAATATGGCCACGAGCGAAAGGGTTTTGGCTTCCTCTGATTTAGGGTACGACAACAGCCTTGACATTTTTAAAATACCTGTAACGAATTCTGGTGTAACAGAAATCAAGTACATCACTCACAAGCCTGTAAATCAATTTTCTTCGGAGGGCAATGTCAAATTCAGACTACCAGGTGCTGGTCCTAGCTATGTTGATCTTAGAGATGTATATGTCAGGACACTAGTGAGGATAACCAGAGCCGATGGTACAACTCTCCCTAAGCAACCGGAAAGTCTGTTGGTTGACCCGGTTACTAAAAGGAATACCGTTAGTAGTACCAGATCTGATGGTGATACAGGTAGCACGGATGACACAGGCGGTGAGAGTGGTACGAGCGGTAGCTCTGCTAATGGACTACGGTTAGTACATCCAAGCAAGACTCTGATGAAGGACCCTGGAGTGTTGGACCTGTCAACAATCTAGCCCACTCCATGTGGGATTCCGTAGAAGTAAGGTTAAACGATGTTGTGGTGCTAGGTGGTCAGACAGGCTACGCTTACAGATCAATGATAAACACCCTCTTGGATGACAATGGTGGAAATGATTCCGACCTAGAATGCAGCATGTTTGTCAAAGACACAGCCGGTAGTATGAACGAGACTACCATGAGATTTGCTTCAAACGAGGGTTTTGTCTCCAGATCCAGGAGGATGGACGGTAGTAGAACTGTAGAATTGATGGCCAAATTAGACTTAGATGTTTTTAAAGTAAAGAAATGTCTGTAAAATACCTCAAAAGATGGTTCTGGCATTCGTAGCAGGAGATGCGTTGACAGGTGATATTGCCCTTAACCCATTCAATTTCAAACATTATCATATCAACTAAATCAATGTAAGCCTGAGCGGAAATCCTACACCCAGGGGGCCACTTACTTTTGACTTTGACTCGGCCAACTATCAACAGTGCTACGAAGACCTTTACAGAGGAAAGACTGGTACATCGAATAAGAGAAGGATTACACTCTCGGAATACCCTGAAGGTTACAGTCTCTTCGTGGTTGACCTTGCGCCTCAAAATTATGATAAATACTACCCAGCAAACAGGGATGGTAATGCTAGAATAGAGCTGAGATTTGCCAAACCTCTACCAGAATCAGTGGTGCTAGAGTCAGTTACCCTTCCTTATACGAAGTGGATTATGCGAGAAATATTTACTTAGCATGAATGTATCGGAGATCTACGAATTACTGTGGAATGACCAAAAAACAAGTTCATACGTCATGGCTGTGATACCATCAGAAGCATTGCCTTATGTGCGGCCTGACTACAGGAAGAGATGTTACATTGTCAACACTATGGCTAGAAAGAAATATGGCTCACCTCTTGGCACTCCTGGGACTCTGGGGGTTCCTGAGAAAGGGACATTGGCTGCTCATTGTTGTTATTCATGGTGAAGTGGTTGAGTTGTTCGATTCTTTAGGACAAGACGGAACCTGGAACGGAGACATAATGAAATTTATTAACCATCATGGATACATTAATGTCAACAGTCATATTCTGTGCTCAAAACTGTGCAGTTACTACTGTTTAGTTTATGCATACTACAGAGCACGAACTTGAAACGATTGAAGTAATTGACATTTTGAAGAACACTTATGATATAGAAAGCCACTGCTTGGCACTATTCAACTGACTTTACATTACTAGTGTCGAATCTTAAAAATTTAGTTAACAGTAGAATTACAGCAGATGTTATTTATTATTGAAGAATTAAGTAAAAAAAAAGCTATTGCTAATGATTATATTTATACATACATGTTTGCTATAACATAATGGCATTTATTTACTATCATGGTTTAATTAATGGTAACATTCGCATTCAGCCCAAACCGCTGCTCTACTACTACTACTACTACTACTGTTTAGCTTACGCGTAACACAGTAGCGCAAAGCGCAGAGTCAGTAACCATTGAACAGTGAAAGTACTCGATATTTTGAATAAAAGAAGCATGATATATGTATATATATATATATAGTTAAAAAAATAAAATGAACCCACTGTTTGACATTATAAGACTGACTTTAAAACACTAGTTATGAATATTAAAAAATTGAGTTAAAAGTAGAATTACAATCAATGTTATTTTTTATTAGATAATTAAGTTAAACAAATGCTTTTGTCTATTTGTGTAGGTAAAGTATTTTATGGTAACGGTTTAATTGTTTTATTGTATAATGTGTGCTTTTAAGAAGAAATAAAATTAATATATTTGATAGAAAATTACATTGTTTGTATGTATCGGACTGTAGTGATTTATCCTAAATAGCATGAATATGTAGTATATTACTCATATTACTCATTGTATGTATGTATGTATGTATGTATGTATGTATGACAAATATAATGTAGATGGATAGAATAAAAAATATAATTAAGAAAGTTTTGACTTATTATTCATTTATTTTTGAATAAGGAATTTAAGAGGTAGTGATATATAACACTAGGTGATGCTCCCTGTACTGAATACAAACGAGAATTCTCCTGGTCGTATATAACACCACCTGACTAGTTCCTTAGTCTGAGAAAGAAAGTTTGCAAGTGTTAAACACCGCAGTGAACTAATTATATATAATATATAACATATGTATATGGGTTCATATGTTTTATCTTTTAAATTTATTTCTTAATAAGACTATAACTTCTGTTGTTAAGGACTTAGATAGACAACGACCAGAGATAGCCGATGTTTATCTCAGATGAGCTGTTTTACCAGAGCACAAGAAGAGCATTATAAAATGAGAATTAAAAAATTAATGAAATAGTATCAAAAAGTTTAGAAATAGTAATAATTGAGAGTCTAAAAAATACGGCATTTTCTCATGATAATTCACACACCTCATAGACAATTAAAAAGCATCCAGAAACATACTATAGAACATGATTTTAACGAAATGTTCTTTATTCCTGCTTTGATTTAGAATTAATAGCTGTTTACATCAAGTACAATAACTAGTTATTCTAAAGGATGTGATTTAATGTCCTGTATTATTAAGAAAACGATAATTTCGTTTGAGTACTCTGACCGCTCTATGGTGTACATATTTACTTAAAGCTGCCGATTGATTTAAATCAGTACAATGTAATATTATTACTGAGATTACCATTCTAGACGAATTATATAAGCTAAATATGAAGGAAAAGATAGGTCTATAAATATACTCCTTCGGTTTAAGCTACTAGTTAGACTAGTCCTACTTGTTCTACAGGTCTGTGATCAATGTAGTTCTAGTTTTACAGTATATTAAGGAGTACATTTCTATTCTAAATGAATTAAATACTTGTACGTCTAAATATACTTTCTCTAGTACATAAAATAAATTATAAAAAGGCTCTTTGAAGACTTAGCTATTAGCATGAAATAAATATAAATACATACATACATGCATAATATACAGAGTTCTTTTCAAATAAAGTTAAGTACGAATAATATACTAAAAGTAGTAGTATAAAAGAAATGTAACATACCTTGTTAGCTACTGATAGCTGAGTACTTCAGATGACACTCGGAGATGAGTTGAAAGCTGAATGATGATCACTATGATCTTGACAACCTTTTTATATTTATTTTAACAGATAACCAATTGTTCCTGACTACCCAGTCATGATCATACCCCAATCTATTGATGTCTACAATGAGTCATTATATTCCATGTCTGACCCTCATCTCCTTGAACTTTCCATGATCACTTGGTGGGAAACAAAGATTCTCTGAGTAGATTTAATTACTCAGTACGGTGATCAATTGATCTATAGACTGGTATTATTAAAAGATCTAAAGGAGCGAAAAAATAATAATAATTCCTTCTACAGATTGACCTAGCTTTAGAGATTGAAGTAATTGATAAGAGTATAGAAGTCTTTTATAGGGAAGGGGCTAGAAAAGTGGTTAAATTACTTTACAATCTACCCTATCTATGTCTTTCACACCCTGAAATGTTCAATGCTCTCTCTATAATCAAGTCAGGGTTCGAGTAAATTGGTCTCAGTACGGATGTCATCTTAATAGTAGGGGGGTATCTTAATCACTGTTTGACCTAATAGTTGAAAACTATACAGTCAAATATAATAGAGAACTGATGACGGAGGTTGAGTTAAGATTCATTGTCTAAGTCCGACCATTACATAACAATGTGCTAAACACCCTGGGTTGTTAGGTAATATAGGTCACTTCTGACGCAGTTTCAATTGAAGGGTCAGTGAATGGTCAGTTTCATTCAAGATTGCATATAGGAACGACGTATTATCAGAGAATTTCGAAAACAACAACAAAAGAAAAAGAAAAAAGAGTGATGCTAGAATGAAGCCAGACAAAATGGATCTCCTTGAGTTATTTATGGTATTGTCACTGGTCACGCTTACAAATGCATGGATTTGCGGTGACGATGCGCAGTGCATGTGCACTTTTGAAGGAGGTGTTGCATGTCAAGGCATTTCTACGGCACCACGTTTTCCTACCAGGGTGAGACATGGTAGATTCCTAACACTACAGGTCTCCTCGGATTTTGATCTAGCGACATTGGATAGGACCTACGGATTTGAACTGGTGACCTTGCTAGGACTCACTTACGAACAATGCCTATTAGTAGAGCAGGATTTTCCTTGGGTAAGGTGTCTTTCCCAAGGTCATGAGAGCTTGATGCCTACTGTCCTACATAAATTAGTTGATGTTACGATGCCGATGACGATGACTCAGACCCCAAGTTCGAAACACCCATTGACAACGGATTCAACTCAATCTACTTCAGAGAAAATAGAGTTAAAGGATGCCAGTGAGACTTCCAGGGAGAAAATGCAGTTGAAGGATGCCAGTGAGACAGTGACACCGGGAGCGGGAGTAGGTGGTAATGCAAGTACTACATCTCGAAATACGGACAAGGTTAGGACTGGGCTGTCACCCTGGCTGATTACTGGACTGGTGACAGGAGGACTGGGGTTTCTGGTCATCATATTATGTATTCTTGTAAGTTTGGTTAACTTACATGAGCGTCTGAATTTAAGGACAAGATCAGATGATAATCCATATTTTGCTATTTATTGTTGTAAGGTATTGATGGCTGTATGTCTGGTCCCATGTCATTTGATTGCCAAGTGCTGTAATTGCAACTGGAGAGGCATGAGAGACCTGGACAATGAAATGCGTCTAATCTAACTTTATTCAATGTTTTTCCAGAGACAAGTTGACATACGGCAATGTTTACTGCACTTTGTGTACTTTTTGACAGTGTTTGATAATTTTATGGGGCGCTTACAAGAAAGACTAGACCATTAGAGTAGGACTATTTTTAGCCCAACTAGCTCTTGCAGCCCGAGATATCCAGGCACCCGTTCCTCCTGTGGCCCCTAACGCTGAACGCCGTGAACACCGTGAACGTGATGTACGACCCCGTGCTCCCCTTGCCCCCCTTGCTCCCCATGCTCCCCGTGTTCCCCGTGCTCCCCGGCTTTTACGTGGTCTTGACCCTGCCAATATAATACCTGGAGTAGGTAGACTCAGACGGCGTAACTGAAGTAAAAAAAAAAAAGGGACATGGAGTCATACTGAGTGATTGTTTTTATTATTATTATTATTATTATTATTATATGTATGTATGTATGTATGTTCACTGTTTGATGTTTGTTGACATTTCGGTCATTTCGGTCTGGCCTATATATTGAACTTCTGGTTTTGAGATGTAGGGTGCTAACCATACCTTTTTTTTCTTTTTTTTTTAAGCTACCCCAGCTGATTGATTCAGTAGGGGATAAGCATGTTGTTCATGTTTACATTTTTTATTTTATGTATATTTATATTTTGGTATTATTTTACATTATCCCCGTAACAAGCCGGCATGAGTCATTGATAGGGATTTTAATTGTTGGTACCTTTAGTTGTTAAAAACTGAGAGATGATTTTTACTAAGTACTGATAATAGGGAGGGAGGGAGAAATATTATATGAGCCTATGCATGTTATTGTTAGAGTAGAAATTTCTTTGATTACGTATTGTTTTTTAATTGTTCAGTGTATTATAGTACATTTAGTCATTGATATTTACTATGTACTAGTATTGATCTCAGCTGACAGCTGGTATAAAAAGACTTTAGTCATGGTGTTGATGCTTCATCGAGTGAATTGTATTACTGGGACTTGAAATTTACTATTGTTTTGTCATTTTGATATTTTAATGTTTTAGCAGTTGATATCGTGGTATGCAGGTGCTTGTACTGATCTCAACTGACAGCTACCATAGAAAGACTTCGGTCATGATATGTATGATGCATCACATGACTTGTATTACTGTGACGTTAAATGTAGTATTGTTTTTATTTGATTGGTTTCATTTAGTCATTTGATATTTTTTATGTCTTCACACTTGATACCAGTTGTAAGTAGACATCCGACTTAAAAAACTAATGATGATAACTATGTGACTTTTTAAGGAAATAATGAAAATAAATTGAGATTTCATGTGACTTTTAAGTGTTTTATCCTTTTACTTTAAATGACCTCTGGGAGGTTAAAAATACCCCATATGACTTGGGCTATGAGTATATACATGGATGACAAGTGACACGTTTTCCCTTCAACTGACAGTGAACAAAGAACCCTAATGACTAGTCAGGTCTTTTCTCAGTCCTCCATTGTGTCCGAGTGAGGTCTTCAGATCTGGTGGATATAGGGGTAAGCTGACCCTGTAATCAGGGGTTCTACCCTAACAATGAAATTACTATATGAACAATAGACAATGCAGTGAGTCTCAGTTAAATTGCTTAGCGTTATAATTTACAGATAAGGCTAAACATCATTGTTAAACATTAAAGCTTTGTTGTGCCAAGTACTTTACAGACTTGGCGGCAATTTTACACAAAAAATTATAACAAATACAAAGAAATATAGATTGTAAGGACTTCTTTTATTTTTTCTAGATTACATAAGTCATTTCAATTCATTTTTTAATAACAGATATATGATTCTACACAGTGTTTAAACACTGAATTAATTAGCATATACTCTGAAAACTCATCTAGTGTCATACATGTGTGTTCTTGAGACTCAGTAGTCAGTTTACGATAAACTGAACACTCATTTCGCTCACTCATGATGGTACGTGTAATGTCCTGAGCTGTTTCAAGCGGTTTGTACTTTAATTTAAGTAGTACAGCTTTAAGGATTTCATCAAATCGGTTTTCAATTAAACCTCTGAATATTTGAGTGATTGCCTTCTTTGTACAAGGAGAGTGGCAGGGTTTCCAAGTTGAGTGTAGTCTAGATAGACAAGCCATCTCTAGCAATGTACGGCAAAATGACATGATGTCTGGTCCATCGATCTTACAGCGGGCCACATCCCAAGCTCCTTCATTATCCTGAGTTGAGTTATGATCTGATTTAAGGACCTTGTGATCCTCCCAGGCATTGGCAGCTTCTTCAATACTGAAGTACATGAGTTGAGAGTCGTGGTTGGTTACTTTATCATGCCATATATATGTATGTATATACGGCAATTCGAAGGAGGTGGTCGCTGTTTTTGAGAGGGTGGAAATAATGTCGCTTAGATGAATGCTGAATGTAGTAAAATCCCTGTAGTCGAGATGAAGGCTCTGATCTAAATATAGTCTCTCGTTTGGAGCTATGTGATCAACTTCATTAACTGTACGTATAAAAACAGTGACCCATATGTACTGGTCAGGGTGTTCGTATATCACACCGGGGTATAATCGCATCTCTGTGGCTTTGAAAGACGATAACTTTTTGCCTGTTTGTACTGTCATCCGATTAAATTTGACATGTTGTAGATAGCTTATCTTTACACCAAACTCCTCATAGGCCATATTTCGTTGAGAGATGATTGGTATGTAGCTCTGTAGGTTTTTCAGGGCATTCACTTCGAATTTTTGAGATGTTGCAGTTCCGTTATGTCTGCTCTGGGTGACTACAAGGTGATTGTCCTCGATTGTAGGTGTGAGGTATCATACGGCCGATGTCCTTGAGTTGACCTTGAAATCCATTTGAACAGGATGAACGAAATATGTTGACATGGCTAAATTGTATAAGAATATCAACAACAAGGAAAGAGCTGTAGTACTTCGATATACAGGTGTAGCTGAACTGTGGTTATTCTTGATAGTCTCCGATGCCTGAGGAATTTTATAGTGGTGGGAGGGTCGATTAGATAAACCCTATTCCAATTGAGGGCTCAACTTACGACGTGTCACTCATAGTTGTGGGAGGGTCAATTAGGTAAACCCTGTTCCAATTGACTACTCAGCTTCCGACGTGTCAGACTCGGAGAAGGCAGAATTATTCCGAGACTGCTGGACAAAAGAGCTGTATATAAATTACTGTCTCCATTGCGAAGAGACAGGTTAATTATACAGGCGATTATAACGATGTATAGAATAATGACTTGACAGAAGAAAATCACTTCAGTTTTAGGAACGACTTGTCCAAAAAATTTCCATTGCTGTGTTTCATTATCTGCATCATTATCTAGTGAATGGTCATCATCCGGTATCATCATATCAGGTGAGTCCAAATTTTCCATTTCTTTCTCTTCTTGTTCTTGTTCTTCTTTACCTACTGCAGTAAGTATTGACGAGTTTGATTTGTTGACTATGTTAAGTGGAGAGAATAAAGAAGTAGATCCTTCCATAGTGAAGGTATGATGAGAACTGAAGAAGATCATGTTAGGTTGTTTAACATATATGACACGATTTTGTACTTAATTGAAAATATTTTTATTTCATAGATGGTATGTAGAGTGAGAATTAAAGACATGAGAGGTAAAGAGATGTATAAAAGTCGGTTGAAACACCCTCTTAGAGCTAAGTACCAGGATGTACATTGTATATTATTATGTCATATGAAGCATAAAGAAATCAGGCTATAATAAGTTGACACTTAGTAAATTGTACTTCCATTATGTAACATTACGATATGTTGACATACATATTTTTGTTATTGAAATGCATCCCCTATTGTAATTAAGTATTCACTGATACAGTTAAAAGCATATCATAAATGTACCTGTCATGAAGTAAATTGAACACTCATTATGCATAATCAGAATATTGATTGACTATAACTAAAATTGAACATTCATTATGTAACGAGACTAAAAACTGACACCAATTTTTTCCCATACCCACACCAAATTTTTTCCCAGGGTGAGCACCACTCTCATTGGCATGATGACCTTTAATTATAGTGCCCCGAGGGCTTACAACCCCTGTGCTAGGCTTTGTAGGTGATATCATAAAGATCAAAGGGTCTTAATCGTTTTTTAATTATAGTGCCCCCGGGCTATTTGGAGGGCCCACTGGAGACCAGAGACAGCTGATATTATGAGTTTAGGGGGGGTCCCTATTACGTAACAATGACCTATTGTGATAGTATATGCACTGACATGTAGTCCCACGCAACGCCAGCGGCTGGCTGTGGGCCTGAGGTCCCCATGATCGGGACACCATGTGCCATTTGAGCATATTTCTTAAAGACAGCATATAGTGTTTGAAAGAGGGGGAAATGCTATTAAAAAAGTATAGTAAGGTGTCTATATTAAGACTGTACGATTGTCACTTCATGCTCAAAGGTGGAAAAAGTAAAAAAAATAAATTAAAAAAAGGCCCTTTCTATCCCTTTCTGTCATAACCATAGGCTGTGTGGCAGTAATACCTCATCTACAATGCTCACACGTACGTTATTCTTGTTTTACCCATGCAATCATTCTAAAAGAATGCCACATATGGAATGCAAATATATATATAGGGAAGCGCATATATTAATTATATAGAGCATGATCAGTGTTTCTGACAGTTGTAATTCCTAAAATTCTTAAAGGCATCTTACACGATATCAATCGAATCTATTGTTGTTACCATCAATACATAGAGTTTTTCTGTGGTCTGCCTGATTACCATGCTTTTCGTCATCGAAATTTTGTTTACACGTATTTCTTTTCTGGAAGAATTAGATATCTATTTATTATGGTATACAGTCATTGAAAGGCAAGAGGAATAGGCCTTTTTTGTCACAGACTAATATCAGTGAAAAGTAAGAGATACGAGGTTTGAAGAATGTACTATTGCATTAAACTGATAGATATACTGATGTTTATATGAGGTACAGTTTTAGTCACTGCATTACAGATCTCAAATATTGATCAGCCGAAATGCAGTCCCTGTCTGTCCAGAAGGTGTGCATGTCTGTGTGACCAGGTTTAGTTTTGTGTTGTTTGTTAAGAAATTCACAAAGATGGCAGAACCTTGCAGTCATCTTTTCTTGAACAATCTCATACTCATCTTTCCATGTGAAATAACGGTCATAAAGTGTATAATTTTTTTCTAAAACTTTGAGGTATTCTGCTAATGCCTTAGGTGAATTGAAATCCTTGACATCAATGTAAGATTTAGGCGGCAAAAATTCCGAATAATTTGCTCCTCCATAAACGATTGGTACCATGTTGGCACGATAAGCGTTCTTGTACAATTTTTCAGTGATGTATTCTTTGCACAATGAGTTTTCTGCTGCAAAGTAAAATTTGTAATGCTGAGAGATATGATTAAGACAATGTCTCATGGGGCAAGAAACGGTTGGTTTGCAGCCACCAAATTCATCGGTTTGCACATGCTTCCGTAGTTCATTGAAGTAGACGTGTCGATCGCTTAGGGCTCCACAGTTGCTGACTAACCAGGCCACCATCTTTGAGCGCACTTTCTTTGCTCGGAATTTGGCAAACCGTGCTTCTTTAGGATCTAGCTTTGGATTAGGCAATTTCCTGATTTTAGCATATGGAACTGGGATGTCCGATGAACGCAAGTGTGTCATTGTGATGTTGAATCGATTGTTTAAAAATTGGATGGCTTCTCCGCTCAGACTTCGAACCTGAGATTCTCTGTTGTAGTACACCCAGTACTGGGTCCAAGTCCTCGTCTTAGGCAAAGACTGCTCATATTCAGTGGCGTTTAATACATGGTATCCATGGAAAACAACAGCATCACTCATATAAAGAAGACTTTTGTTCATTGTTGAATCACAATTTGCCACTGGACAATTACTGAAGTCTACTCCTTCAAAATTCTGATTAACTTTGTGCCAAAATAAGACCAGCTTCTTGGAATTCTTAGATTTAGTGGTTCCATTTGGTAAAGACTCTTTTGTTTGCGTGATTTCAATTGGTATTGACTTCATAGTATTAATGGTTTCAAATGGTTTAGCATCAATGCTTCCAGACAGTTGTGAGTTCTTGGCTTTTGTCATTCCAGGTGGAATTATCTCCCCAGTTTCACTTGGTCTTAGAACACGGTTCGGAACAAATATTTTGGCATGCTGCAAAAAAAATTATTAGAAGTGTCATACTGAGGCCACATTATTCATGAAATCATCTATCATGTTCATGAAGGCGATGTCAGGGGCCTATATACATAGTGTAATAGAAATCACCAGTAATGAGTGGGTGGATTTGGGCTTTACGTCCTGTATTTCTGCACTTGCTGGGTTAATTAGGACAGGCAAGGACCATGAGATGAAACAGCCGTCCAATTTAAGATTGACTTGACTGCGAATCAAAATCTGTAACAGCAAAAAGTTCTTTTTTTTAAAACTATATGTGGAATTTTCAAAACCCAGTCAAAAGTTGCAGATAATGATCTCTAGATTTTTGATAGTTATATTAAGTGGTTTGCTAACACCCATAATGCACTTTGATTTGCGGGAATGCTGTGATAGAGTTCCGGTCAAAACTGTAGCACAGCTGTGGCAGGGCAAGAAAAAAATACACTGCTATCAATTATGTAAAATACTGAAACATTTGTCAACACTTATATCCTTGTGGAGCTTGGAGTCTCAGCTGTTCATAACTGACTGTTTTTTCCACGTACAGACAATTATCCAGTATCGGAGAGCATGTTTTTAAACACTGGCTCATGCTTATCTCTGTACCGCAACTCTATCCACAAATGTAAACATTGGTTGGATTCCAGCACCGACAGCAGAATACTGAATATTATTATTGTTGTAATAATTACGTGGAATTGTCTTGTAAACATCATTAGGGTTTTACAACCACTGATTGGTCAATAGCTCTGATGCTCAGCACAAGGTGTGACATCATGCCCACACGCAATAAAGCCAGAGTAAATGTATTGATCACACTGAAAGCCGAAGGCTTTTTTAAACCCTCAGCGAATGAAGTTGGAAAAGAGTTTTGTTATTATCAATGTCCGTCGGACGGGAGGGAGGGTGGGTGGGCAGGCGGGCGTAACACTTTCGTTTCCGGAGCAGAACTCTAACACTAATGCATTTACCCTTATGAAATTGTGTACAGTAATACTCTATATGGCCTAGTGATGCCTTTTGATAGGCACATTTTCATATGTTGGCTATGTTTTACAAAATAGAAAATAACACAACAGTTTTTGCATCAGGTAGAAATATTAAATTCCTATTTAAAAAAGTAAATGAAGATCTTAAAAAATTAAATTTATGGTTCGTAAGTAATTCCTTATCCCTTAATGTAGCAAAGTCTAATTATATCTTGTTCAGAATGAAAAGTAAGAAAATAAATTGTAACAACAAGATTGAGATTGGGGGCAAAGAAATAAGGAATGTTAGAGATACAAAATTTTTGGGGGTAGTTATTGATGAAAATCTTGACTGGAACAGCCATGTTAAACATAATATGTTATCTAAACTGACTGCAGGAATTCACAGTTTAAATATGGTAAAAAATATTGTTCCTTTTCATTTAAAGCGTGTAATATATTTAGCAAATATACAGAGTCATTTGAATTATGCCGTGTGTGTTTGGGGATCTATGTTAACTTCAAGAAATCGAAATAAAGTAAAAGTAAAGCAAAACCATGCAATTAGAGCCATTTTTAATCTCAATAGAAGAACATCTGTGAAACCATTTTTTAAAAAGGCCAGACTATTGAATTTTGAAGATTAGATGAATTTGTCACTTTTAAATATTTCATATAGATATGTAAATGATTATCTCCCACTTCGTATTACTAATTTATATGAGATACAAACACATGATCGAATTACTCGCAATAGAAACTCACTGCTAACACCTGTTCATAGTTTAGAAATATATAATAAAAGGTTTTTGGGTAGAGCACCTTATCTTTGGTTACATTAATCAAATACTCTAAAATCAGCTAAAACTAAAAAACTGTTTTCTAAAACATACACACATTCTTGTATAAGTTCCTACTAAAGTATGTACATGTATTGAAATAATTGGTGTGACATATATTTACTTATATTGAAATTGATTGATATGAATGTCAAATGTTCGATAATTATTTTTGCTGTATTGAATTGTATTTCTTCTTCTTTTCTGTCTTTGCTTCTATGTTACATACATAATTATTAACTATTTTTCATTTTGATTAAACTTTTATAAAAGGGAGCACCCACCCTATCGGGCGATAGTATATGATACTCGGGTGTATCCCTTGCACCAATCTGATGTGTTCTATATTGTTACTATGTTGACTATAATTTGCAAAATGTATTCACTTTGTTTGGTGCAAATAAACAAACTCAAACTCAACTGATGCTCAGCACAAGGTGTGACATCATGCCCACACGCAATAAAGCCAGAGTAAATGTATTGATTACACTGAAAGCCGAAGTCTTTTTTAAACCCTCAGCGAATGAAGTTGGAAAAGAGTTTTTGTTATTATCAATGTCCGTCGGACGGGCGGGCGTAACACTTTCGTTTCCGGAGCAGAACTTTTTTTCATGCTAACTACAAAAAATGGAAAATCTGAAAACAATGCTGAAAATTGGGTTTAATTGTGTTTTCGACCATTATTGCACTTACCCTAACAAAATTGTATATGTTATTACTCTATATAGCTTAAATGTGCATTTTGTTAAAAACATTGACAAATCTGAGCTGTGTTTTAAAATATTTAGAGAAAAATGAAAAAAACAAACATAAAAATTCCTGTGTCCAGAGCAGGACTCGCACACTAATGCACCTACATGCAAACAAGACTTAGTAAGAATATGTCTTAAATAGTGTAGAGATACCTTTTTGGGGTTTCATGACCATTTATGACAGATTTTATTTAATAAGAAACTATGAAAATTTGGATAAGTACTCTTTCAACATTCATATGAATGACTCTATGATCCTTACATCAGTAACATTTTGCCAATGATATATCTAGATTATAGTACTTTCACTTTTAAACTTCTATTTGTCATTTGTTTCATCATTCTTTTTTTGTTCAAAATATTGGAAAATCTTAAAATTTGCAAAACATTGTGTTGCTTCCTTCATATTCCTTAGCATCCCATACTTAGCAATGACAGCCATAAATGCTGTACAATACATGTGCAATTATTAAATATTTGATCATAGTATTGCCATGCTCAACCAATTCAATAGTTTTTGTTTATAATTAGCAATTTTATAATAATTAGTTGCGTGATGATCTATGTTACTTTCACTTGACTCCAATACTTATTATTTTCTTCATATAAAGTGTTCGGTTATAAATACTAATTTAAATACCATAGATTTAATGCCAATCAGCAACCCGACTATTCAGCAACTGAAGGAAATATGGCAATTGATAATAAATAGTTCCTTCAGTTGCCAGCTAAATTTAAACAGCGAGCAAAAAATATTTTGACTAATAAAGGCATTAAAATGGGTGTGTTGAGTATCATTCCATATGAAATTAATCTTTAAGATTTTGTATTTATTTGTATTTAGATTTCATCTATTTAAATACAGGTAAATAAAAACCTTGAAGGTTAATTGTGTATGAAATTATACCCAATTTCTTTATGTGGCATAAAATTATTGCTGAATTTAATATATATTCCTTAGGATCACTGCCATAGCCTATATATGACTATTTTGGACATATAAATGATAATCTTAGTTGTAGATTAGTTCAGGGAACATGCTATTGTGTTGATATTTCTAGTGAACTGAATACTCCTTATTGTGCATAAAATCTTTGAAACAGAACAATTAAATGGCAAGAAAAGTATAGAGAATACTTTTTATGCTCACCTGGCTTTACTCTGAACATAATGGATTGCTGTTAATACAGGGTTCCTGCAGGTTTACCTTCGTAAGACATAAGATATTTGTAAGACATTATAATATCATGCGCACATGAAAAATAAGACCACTTATAAAGTAATATACACCAATATATTTAATCTCATCGTCAGAAAAACAATCAGGGTATTGGCTATTAAGCAATAAAATAAACGCAGTTCTTGTGTATTTAAAGAAAGTTCATAATTTCTATTCATTTATATTTACCAAATCGTCTGAATATTACAATGTAGGTGTCAGTTAGACTGAAGAAAGTCGAGAGTTAAAAAAAATAGGATATATTGGACTCTAATTAGCATTGCATAATATAAACACTCAAGAAATAATATTTCTCCAAATTTTGTAAAACATAACCGATATATGTCAGTGTAGCTATCACAAGGCACCACTAGGCCATATAGAGTGTTACTGTATACAATTTCATTAGGGTAAGTGCATTAGTGTCAGAGTTCAGCTCTAGAAACAAAAGTGTTAGATTTCTGCTCTGGAAATGAAAGTGTAACGCCCGCCCTCCTGCCTGTGAGACAAACACATAACAATTTTACTGATGCCTGTATGCTATGTGGGATGCGCTGAGGGTTTAGCTGCAGCACAGCCTATTCCTTTTACTTGTTTTGGGCCACTTGAAGCAATATTGCTGATCAGAATGGGAAAACTTTACTTACTTGATTTGGTAAATTAAGTCTTTATTATGTCATATAGGCTTTTACAACGCTATCTTGCTTGGCTTTAGTACTGTTTTGTTTCTTCAGAAATGAAGAAAGAAATGTAACACAAAAGAAAACTGTGACTTCATGTTCCCAGAACTAATAACATTGAAGAGCGATTCTACGTAATTGTTACAATCATATTAAAATTGTAGCCATGAAAAGTCACTTCCCAACAAACTAGTCAAAATCATTTCCAAGTTCCTAAGTGATAATACTTGCAGGGCAATGTTGACCACTGACAGGAAAGAACTCGTCCATTCCAACATTTGCTCCAGATTTCAAAGATATAACATTTTTGCGATTTAATAAGCCTGTGTAATATGGTGATAAGGTGTCTCTGAACTTAAATGTTTCTATTAGTACTTACCCATAAGTTGCAACTGGAACCGATGGCAAAATAAACCAAACACAATAACAGGGAAATCCCAGGTATCTTCCTTGAGGTGATGTTCTTTCTAAGTTGAACCTTTATGCGCATTTTAAGTTGTGGGACCATACCAGGTCCTGTCATTGTTAATCTACTGCTGCTTTAACCGTTAGTTTTTTCTGAAATAACTTCCGTTTTCCTGAGATATACACAGCCTTTTACAAACTAAATGTCAATGTTATAATACATTATATATATATATATATATAGTACATATATAGCCACGTTGCTATCATGTCTAGGAATCAATCAAAAATGGTGTTCGTGAAAAGGTTTATGTCAAGATGTTGCCACATTGATCTGACTGTATCGATTATAAAGTGTGGTTTGCTTGCTTGTTTCTGTAATCTTCCACAGGTCATGTTGTAATGTGTTTTAGTATTGTTCCAGTATGACCACATGTTTGAGACCGGCGAGAGGATGAGAAGATAAGGCTTGGAATCTAGACCATGTTACATGCTTACCCCATGGATTGTATATTTTACTTGTTCCAGCATTGACTGTGACTTGAGGGGGGTTTGCGCAATTTATAATTTTCTGTAGTAGTTTGTTTAAAAAAAATCAAAATAATGTTAAAATTTGAAAGTCCACGCAAAGAAAACCATAAATTGCCGACTTGTGTTAGCAAACATTTGATTTGAAATATTCAATGCATGTTGTGTCGACTGCACACATTACATATTCACCCAATGCGGATATAAGAATTTTGTGTCATGTAACTAAACCTATGGTGTTGAAGACAAGTTAATTGTTACAGTATCGCAGTTTCACTCGTGCCAACATATTAAGTCTATTTTTGATGAAAAATTGTCACAGAAATGTTTTTTAATTGATTGTTGACTATTATAATTGTAGATGATATTTTAAATGCAGATTTTTCTGTCATCTACTTAGATTTTCACATCCTACTCCATGAATTAATTTGCAAAAGTGTTGATTTTATTCCCGAATATATATAATAAGCCCACTGAATTATATGTGCAGTAAGAATAATTAAGTGGCAATCAGTTGAGACAGTAAGTTTAACTAATAATAATATTTATTAGAATTATGTAATCAATCAGTTGTCAATGATTTCATATCCTGTCTTCCAAAAATACCGCTCGCAATGTTTGCTGTTTGTATGTTTATTTACCAGAAGAAGCATATATGCTTATCGAGCTGGTAAAAATTAAAGATAGAAAATAAAACAAAACATTGTGATATTGCGATAATAATAACATGTATATTAAAAATGATATTGAAACAGAGTTGAATAAAGTAATTTTTATGCTATAAAAAGGTAGTTGAAAGAAAAATTTTGACAATTTGGAATAATATCTGGAAATATTTAAAAAATTACGATTGTTGATACTTTAGGTATATATATATAAATATATATAATTTTTTATTGACGGAAGATGTCAGAAAAGACATATATGTCACAAATAAGATAATTATTTATCGTTCTACTACATAACTTTAATGCAATATTCTCTACAAAATATAATGTGATCTGACCACTTGGTTTTACCAATTTATTGTAGATAAAATAAACCCTGCAAACCTGAAACATTATTAAGTATGTGCTTTCAGAATTCACATTACAATGTCCGGGCTTCCAACCACTGGGTCCCAGGTTCAATGAAATTATACAGTTAGACAATTATATGACATTTTAGTGCAAAACATAAAACTGACAAGTGGGTTGATATGCTTAAACGTCATAACTTCTCAAAAGTTTCCTTTGCCCAAGCTTCAATGAAAACAGCTGTATTATATGTATTACAGGGTTTGATAGTTTTTGAAAGTATTTGCTACAACAGTCAATCTGATTAATGCGATGTATTTCCTACTGTGCCTAGTTGCCAAGATTCCAGTTGCACAAATATATCAATGAATAACTTATAAAGTACTCAGAATAAGAAGAGTTCTAAAGTCCATATATATACAGGTGTCAACACATTCATAGGAGAGCAAAATCATTTTTAATAAGCAGCTCCCAACAGCAAGGTTCCGCCCATCGGAGAAGTTGCTGGCGATAATAACGACTTCCAGGGGTGGATCCAAACATGTTTAAGACATGTTTCTGGATGTCGTTATTAGCACCAGCAACTTGGCTGATGGGTGCTGTAAACACACCAGAGTAAATTCACACTCTTGCAGTTCTAGAAATAATATACAGAGTTAATGTATAGACAAAGATCACTTTTTCTCAACAAGTTTATCCCATCAGACATGACCAGTTTTCTTTAACTTCTGCTACATATGTCAAAAACACTACTCAACCATATAATTGCCTAAAACAACATTGAAGTTGTACCAGAAATGTCTGAATAAAGATCTACGTCACTGGCAGATTCACTGCAATTAGATACAAAATGCACTATTTTTCTAATTGGTTTCTTTATTATACAAATACTGATCATAATATCACAATAAGATTATAATTTATATTTTGCATCATTACAAGTGAGTTCAAAGTAGTTTATGAAGTTCCACAAGCATTAATTTCTGCACATGTAAAAAAATATAGTGTCCATGGTGGCACAAATACAGAAACCTGGCGCAGCCAATTTTTTTTTCAATGTTAAATTAAAGTCTACATTACTTTTTTAAGGAAATTACTCAAGTATATATAATTTCAGGTTCTTTATTTGATGTCAGTGATTTAAATTTTATTTTATATAAGTTTATGGAAATTTGGTATCAGGTTAGTTGCTTTTATGAGAACTAAGTTTAAATCTTGCTGTGTTGCTCTTGGTTTCAGTCTTTTGATTTAGATAAGGTTAAATACAATAAGTTTTAGGGTGTTTTTCAGTATCCTTGATTGTTGCGTACAGTTTTAGTTCGATTTCTGTGACCAAAGTATTATTAGAAAAAGTGCAGTATAGCGGACCCAGATTTATGACCATATTTAACTAGCCTCATTGCCAGGCCTATTATATAATATGACGTAAAATGCTTGAAATGTAATTATGACGTCACAAAAAATTAATGTAGTTATGACGGCCGTTTCATCTTCACGGTAAAGATTTACCGTGTTTATTTTTGCTACCGCCCCCAAACCCCTGCTTATTTACACCAAATGTTATTTTAATTGTGCTAGAACCTAAAACTTGTGAAATATTTGATAAAATTTAATATTTAATGGCCCCCAAATATGGGTATACTGCACTAAACCCTCTAATTTGAACAAATTCGTGCTTCAATACAACTGAATTATTCTCAAATGTATCTGATATTTTCTGACAATTGTTCATCAGTACCCCTAGGGGGCTCTGTCCATAAAATATTGATTTATCACGTTTATTATGCCTTGTAGACTACATTAATTACTCAAGATTTTTACAAATTTATTTATTTATTAGAAAAAATATAATAGCAAAAAATTATGGTGTTATATGTTCTTCATATCATTCCAGACCATTGTTGACGTTCCTTATTTTTACAGGGTAGTCGTGTTAGTCTATAGCAGTATAGGCCAATTAGAACAATGATATAATGAATTTGCGACTTCTAGAAGTGGCAAATTATTATGATTTTTATTTTTAAATAATTTGATAACTTTATTATTGGCATTTCACTGGGGTTTTAAGGTAGTAGGATTCAAAATAAATGTCCAACTGTTTTGTCAAATATTTTTTTCCTGTGGCATGGAGGCTTCATCATGATGGATCAGCACAAAATAGACAGAATCAAATATAATCAAACCCCAACTTGCTAGGTGATGAAAATAGGCTATTATTTTAATTTTAGTAAGTTGGCTGGTTTGTATATTGGTATCCAAAGTACTAAATAGTAAATAATATACAGATCAACAACTGTCAAAAGTTCATTGAACCCAAATTGAGCTGTCAATCATCTACATGATCTACATGTTTTTTAATAGGGCTAGGCATGGTGTGAATTTTTTAGAAGCTTGGTAAACAATTATACTTGACTGGCTATTCAGTTAACAGTTGTTACAATTAGTTGGAGTTTTGACTGGGCCCACTCACATTGCAAATCATTTCAATGTCGTTACGTCGCACGAGTCACTGCAGGGGGCGGAGTTTAAGTTTGATTGACATCGCTGTTTATTCATTAATCACGTGGGTTGTTTAACAATAGATGCAAATTATGTCAGACAATAACTCACTTTTGCTGGTATCAATAGAGCTATTCAAGTTTTTTAATTCAATTCAATTTATTGATATTGAATTTATTTTCAGTAATTATTACATATAAATTACAGAAAGTACAAAAAAAGGATTTGACCATATAATGTAAAATATTTACCTAATCATTTCACAAATTTCCATTACAAACTAGCTTTGGCAGCCAGATGCCATATGGCCTTTATCAATGAATATACATATATATAATATAATTGATGAAATGCTATGGAATTGCAAGCATGCATTGATTTATTTCTAACTTTCGAAATAAATCAATGCATGCTTGCATGTTTTTTTGCCTCTTGTAATCACATAGGACACAGAAATTTTACTGAAACTCTTCAGAGCAGTTATAATAAAGTGAACTCCAAAATAAATTACATATGTTATTTCATGGAGAAGCACAAGATAGATATGTTTATACATTTATATCTGAACTGAATTTGATATTTTATTGAATATTCAAACCCATAAAAAAATCTGTGTACAAACGTCTTTTGACATATTGTCATCATTTGCAGCCATTTGTTATGGTCACAAATAAGCAGCAGAAATTACCATGGAAAATATAGCAAACTTCAAATTATTTACATTTTGACTAATAATGGTGCATGGCGCCATGGCCATTTATCAAGGCAGCTGGTGTGCTTTATGTTCTTGCTGCATGTGCTTTATAAAAACTCACAACCCTTCTAAATAACTGCAATTTTCGTATTAATACTATTGTAGTTTAATTTTTCCATAATTTCTTTGGTACAGGTTAATACTCATGAATATATTGTATTATAAATTTAACATAATTCAACAATAATTTAATATGCCACTTCTAGAATGAGTTCTATAACATCATGATATGGGTACCATTAGTACCAGGAATAAAATGTATCAGACATGTAGTTTCGAAGAAAATATAGTACAAAATCTGGAAAAAACACAATTTTCAATAAATTCAAAGTAAAATTGCCCATGTATGGTAACATGCACTAACCTGAAACCTAGATTATTTTAAAGATCATATTTTTTGGCAATGTTCAGTTAAACGTTCATGGTGGGATCTTTGTTCATCCAGTTTTGCATTTTTATTTTTTCAGGAATTTTTTCAATTGACACGGAATGACTCTAATTCAAATAGGCCCTATAGAATGGTTTTGTTAAATGTAAATAAACATGTAAAATCGCTCTTGTGCTTGTAAGAAGCAAGTGGGGGGGGGGGGGGGCTATGTAGGATGGTTAAAAGCTAAATGGTTAAAGTTATGTCACTGAACTCAGTCAATTCTGTCTGTCAGTTCAGCTAATCCGTTCAATCAGTCAGTAAATATTAACAGTCCCAAAAATGTTAACGTCTTCAGTGGTCATCCCACGTGATTTTGCGGACACTGCGCTAGGAGGAGTGGATGGGGTGGGGGGGGGGGGGGGGCTGGATGGTGATTGTCGGCCGATTTTCTTTGACATGCCAGACTCCTTGCGACGCCGATTTTTTTCCGGGAAATCGCGACGGCGGGTCCATGCACACTAGCGCGATTTCATTGGCCGACACGGAATCGGCCGACAAAATCGCATAGTGTGAGGCCGGCTTAATTACTTAGCCCACAGGTGCCGTCCAGCAGTTGGCTTGTCAGCCAGCTTGTGCTTAGCACTAACCGACTGCCTCGCAAGGCAAGGGGTACTTACTGAACACTGTGTACAAGTCCACTCTTTATAAACTGATATTCTGGGCTTTGTTTCCTTTTAGTGCTTAGTCTCAAAAGGGGATGATTTGCTGTTTCAATCCACCCCATGTAGCTGTTGCATTCATAATAATAATATTTGGTATAAATATGTGGTGAGGTGGAGGGGGGGGGGAGCATTGCTTTAATAGAGGTGGAAATGATTGCCTTTAATTTAAAGCATGTTATGGTACAGTAAAAAAAACTTCTTTTTTTTTTGGCTTTTTAAGATTGTTTTAATAATTGCTTCATTTATAGCATAATTCAAAAGGCATGGATGCCTGTTTTTCAGAATTATATGCACATCATTGAGTAATAATGAAATTTTACTGAGATTATGCATCAATGGCTATGCAAGTTATTCTATTGTGTTAGGCCAAGTTATTATATTTTGCATTACAGATCAATGATCTAATAGCTGTCAATCACCTACACGGTCTAGGCATGGTTTGTATGATCAACAATTAGACTTGATTGTCTATTCAGTTTAAGTTGCTACATTAGTTGATGTTTTGACTGGACCGCACATATTGCGCAACCAGGGGGGGTGGGGGAGCTTAAGAATCACGTGGGTTGTTGAACTGACTTAAACTGAATTGATATTTTTATAGGAGTAAATTGTAATATGCATCAATTGTATAGTGAAATAAATTCTACACTCGGAGACAGTGTCCCCCCTCCGTTTCAACTTTGAGTTCTTTCATGAGAACTTTGAACAAAATAAAATTCGAAGACATGGAACATTTTCAGTTATTCATAGCAAGGGACATTGTGAAAGGACTGCAGCATCTTCATGATATGGGGATTGTGCACAGAGACTTGAAACCTGATAACATTCTCATATCCAATCAACATTTCGAACATGTCGATTCATCATATCTGGATGAAATGTTCTTCAAAATACCTGTGGTGGCAAAATTAACAGACTTTGGGGAAGGAAGAGCTGAACTCATACAAACGGCCACTGTATTTTCCACATGCACTGGCACCCTGAATGCCCGGAGGGGTACTCCACCATACATGGCTCCTGAAGTATTGTCTCATGATGGCATATCTCCCCTAGGTTTGCATGAACTCAAATTAGCTGATGTGTGGTCAGTTACAATGGTCCTATTTATGATGCTAAATCCTGATGCAACCTGCCCATTCTACTACGAGTACAGCAATGCCAAGAAACACAATGACAATGCAAACAAAGAACCATGTGACATTTTCAAAGATGTTATCACTGAAGGACGTATGCCCATGGATAGCCTGCAGTACTCCGAAATACGGAGAACTAAATGGTCCATGCTTCGAGATGCGTATCTGATGGGGGCCCGCTTCAATCCATATGAGAGACAACCACTCAGCAAAGTACTTCAGTGTCTTGAACTAGCTGTTTCGTCTTCACAAGCTCAAATGTAAGTGTCCTTTAAATTCATTTTCTATTGTTCAGTGCTGCCCCCAGCCCCTAATCAAAATTATGTGGATACCATAAAATACAGCAATCAACCAAGGAAGTTTGTAATGCCTACATAGGCGAACCATGAAGCCTTAGCCGCTCATGCTGCCCAAGCTCCAGGTCTAATGAATAAAAGCAAATGCTTATCAATAGTTATACAAATGTTATGAATCCAAAAGCATGAAAACTATATAATAAAAACATGTGTACAAAAGATGTGTATATTTGAGCACCTAATACAATTAACACAACTGGTAATACTGATATATAATGAGCATCCATCATGAAGGTTGCAAATATATATAAGAACAGGCCACAGCTTAAATTAATATTGTGTTATGGGGGCCCAAAATGAGAAAGCACTCCAGCACCTTTCCTGGGTGGAGAAATGGGGCTGCAATATAATTTGCAGTGCACCATTGCATATATAGGTATTAGCAAAGTGCCTATATATAAGTTATCATGTTTTGGCGATTATTTAGGTGTATATTTCCTAAGTAAAATGTTCTCACTTTCTTTCTCTCTCGCTCAATCAATCAATCTTTATTTGCCTCAGTAATTGAGATCATTGAGAAATGAGCATGTCTACATAAACATACATAAATCATATCATATTATGCAAAGTGCATGACTACATTATTTCTCATTTTTATGGATTAACATACAGTACCAGAATTCAGGGAATATAGCAGGAATATTAAAATTTCCATATTTTCATTATTATAAAAAATAATGAAGTAAATGTAAAATTAAAATTCTAGCTAAACTTTATGTATCTTGGTATCATAATATTAGTTGAGATGTAGAGTTTTGCGAAAATATTAGTTTTTCACATTTTCCCTCATTATAGACCGCAGGGCTTTTATGGCTATAGAGATTGGCCAGAAATGAAATCTAATATTTACAATAAAATACAATAATGTCTGTTAAGTACAATTGGAAAGAATAAAAAAAGGTGGATGTTCATTATTATCTACTGTAGTGTAAACAATGAAATTGCATTAATGTATAAGTCTGAATTGCAAATATGCAATTATCTGATGTGACTACACATTAATCAGATACTTTTTTATATAAGAATTACAGCATACATGTCATGTTTGATATCATTTTGCATGTTTTTTTATGACAAATTTGATGGTGATGTTAAATAATCAATATTTACAAGTTCCATGAGTTTGATACTTGAAATATACTTCAAACAGCCACTAAATTGGACCCATATTGTGGCCAGCTGGTACTTGTTATGCTTGGCTGATCAGAAGGCATGAGGCCAGTTGGTGGAGGGGGGGGGGCACTCTCAAGAATTTTCCAATGCAGACAAAATAACTCTTGATAAATCAACATATTTTGTAACATACTATATATTTGGTGCAAAGTGCTAAGGCATACTGCTTCACAGACTATATAGTAGGATTAAAAATAGATGTCCACTTGTTTTTTGTTTGTTTATTTTACCACATTATCCTGAAAAAGTAGTTTGGTATGACAGAGAGACCGGAAAGTCGATGTGTATGAAGAAAACTAAAGCAGGCGTTAGCCAATCTAATTTTGTCTTCATTTAAAATATTTACTTCAATACTTTTACTTAAGATAGGCGCACCAAGATAAATATATTCTTTCACATTCTTTAAAGCACAATTTTCTATTGGTGTTGGGTTCAGATGTATGTTTGCCACATATGCATATATAGTTCTCCAAACTTTTAGCGATATCATTGTAAACATAGAGCACCCATCCTCGGTCCACACTTGGATTTAGGGAAAATTACAAACAAATTAATTTGCAACTATTTTTCATCGTTTCCATTATTATGAAAAAGGTATGAAATGAATGTCAAAGTGAAGTCTTGAGAGGGAAAGCACTGTAATTTATACATTTTGTAGCCAAATTAAATTTTTGAAGGTATAATCTTGGTGAAATTAGAACAGGAGAGAACACTGAAGCACAAAAAACACGCCCCTAATTGAGGAGCAATAGTGCATGAATAAACATGAAATGTTTTCACCCTTTTGTCAAATATCTCTAATGCCATTTCTCACTTTGGTCTCCCATCAATCAGTTTAAATATCCTTTACACTTCAATATTCATTATTTAATGCTGCAGTTTATCACAACATTGTGCAGTGAGTCATGAATTACAATCCTTAATATTTTGAATCTGAAACTTATACACAGACAGTAAAGTAGGTTAATAGATTGGATTAATTGTGGTATCATGCATATGGTTATTTAATTGGTTCATTCCTTGGCGAGATAAAAAGTGTTCAACTCCAATCTGCATTATTTTTGCCACTGGCATGATCCGGTGTATGAAATGACAAAATAAAATAAAAAATTTATCATTTGCCCCATGGATAAATTATTGAACAAAAGTAAAGATATCTAACCCCATGTGTTGGACTATCCAGCTTTAAAAGATGAAATGCTGAAAACATGTATGTAATTAGGTTTTAAACAATTTTAAATTTGTAACATTTCTTTTTTAAAAGGAGATTTAAAACTAAACACCCCAATTTATAACTCTCCTCTCCCCTTGCAAGCAATTTGTAATGGCATCATAATTTTCATATAAACAGATAATTAAAAATTAGACGGCAGTATACTGAAATATTTATCTCTGTGTAAGTATTATGATGTATATGGGGTATGAGTGGACATAGTGCAGGCAATGAGGATCAATGCAATCCACTGCTAATCTGTATTGGTGATGATGGTTCTTTTTTCTTTTTTCTTTGCATATAGAAAATTTGATGTACTGAGAAGCATCTACTGAGCCATTATACCTAATAGTTAAGCAAATTAACAAGCAAAGTTATCTCTAGTCAAATAAAGCAATGTTTGATTATTGCAGGGAGGCTGCTGGACTTGTTGAGTGTAGCAACAATGAGTTGCATTTGGCTTCATCGGTGGGAAGAACCTCAACAGATGATCAAGCTGAAGTAGAAATTGCTGAAGCAGATGGAAGGACTTCAATGGAAGACCAGGCTGAAGTTCAAATCGCCGAAGCAAGCGGAAGGACTTCAATGGAGGACCGGGCTGAAGTTCAAATCGCCAAAGCAAGTGGAAGGACTTCAATGGAGGACCAGGCTGAAGTTCAAATTGCCGAAGCAAGCGGAAGGACTTCAATAGAGGACCAGGCTGAAGTTCAAATCGCCGAAGCAAGTGGAAGGACTTCAATGGAGGACCAGGCTGAAGTTCAAATCGCCGAAGCAAGCGGAAGGACTTCAATGGAGGACCAGGCTGAAGTTCAAATCGCCGAAGCAAGCGGAAGGACTTCAATGGAAGACCAGACTGAAGTTCAAATCGCCGAAGCAAGCGGAAGGACTTCAATGGAGGACCAGGCTGAAGTTCAAATCGCCGAAGCAAGCGGAAGGACTTCAATGGAAGACCAGACTGAAGTTCAAATCGCCGAAGCAAGCGGAAGGACTTCAATGGAAGACCAGACTGAAGTTCAAATCGCTCAAGCAGGTGCAAGGACCTCAACAAAAAGACAATCTACTGGTAAGGATATGAAATTATCTATCAAGTTGTGTCACCTCTTTGCATTTCAATACATTGGTGAACTTGCAGACAAAAAACCATAAGTTGCACTTTTTTTGTCATCCTAGGTCCTGGCAAAATGTCAGTGTCAAGGAAGAGGGTTGTGGAAGGATACGATGATGAAATGCTTAGTAAGAAGACAAGAATGGTTATTGAGGGTGAGTTTCAGTTATATCTCAAGTGAATAATACCTAGTTTAAAAAAAAAATACTGTGAATCCTAATAATTTTCTGTTACTTGTTGAAACCGACTGAGTAAGGCTAAAACATTACTTTTAAGCAGGGTAAAGTGAGCCATTGTTTCATATATTTCTGATTTATTCATGATTAAGGTATTCAGCGCAGTTGACACTGTGGTCATATCTGCCTTAGATGTTGTTATTGTATACTATGCTGAAAACACCCTTTGTGTAATTAAACTTATACCCCCCCCCCCAACACCCCCTTTTCAACAGTGGCTCATCTTACCTCCCTCCACCTTGCACTGAGCAACACATGGGAGTGATCATTAATTTTGTTGTACCTAATCTTTTATCATATTCTGTTAGAATTACATTGAAGATTTGCACTCCTGCTGAAATTTCTCATTCAAAGTGATGGGAGTTGATATTAACAAATGTAGAATAGAGTGAACTCCTTTTTTTTAATTCTTTAAATCTAATGTAATCATACTATTCCTACTAAAATGCCCCCCCCCCCCCTTTTTTAACAGATGATACAGGATTCCTGGACTGCATCAGTCTGCTTGATCCGCAGGTATGTACCGTAACTGCAATTTCTATAATGATCATTCATAGGTCAAAGATAACATAGAATAAGAATCATAGTTATGAGTAATTAAATACGAAGTGAATAATCTTCAAGGAAATACATTTCAGCTTCAGAATTGAGCCGAAATGCAACAATTTCTTAATTAAATAAATATCTAATAAACAAATATTTGTGGGACCTATGGCTGGTTGAGACCTTGTTATGATATATTTCACAAAATCAAAGCTGACCCCAAAATAAGCTTGCTCATTTTCCATTAAGGCTCTGCACATTATGTTTTTATTTGAGTTAAGCTCAATATATGCTGATTTATGATTAAGCTAATGGGGTCTAAAACAGGCAATTCTTGCAAACTGTCTTACAGATGCGCCGGAAGGTTTGCATACTTCTTGACAAAATAAAACTTATGGCATAACCAAAATCTGTTGTATCATTTAAAAGAGGGTCCCAGAGCATATTTTATGTTATATAGTATATCGGATGCTAGCAACAGCCAATTGGCTTGACTGTATTCCCATTTACATAAGGGTCACAAAATGTACTAAACAATTACACAATGGTTTATTGTGAGACATCATATGTACATCCTCAAATGTCATGTCCAACTCAGACTTCTGCCTGGCTATACATTTATTTGGGGTGAACATATCTTCATGACTCAAATGTAACATTCGTGCAGAAGCAATAGGTTTACACTAGATACGACTTTAAATAAAAACAGAACATACGTTACATACGTATAATTCAACCCAGAAGTCTGACATGCTGACACTTATCCCATTTCCAAGGTTACGAATTGTTCTAGCTCTTGAGTGGCTTCACGTGGAGGAAAATAATTTTATCCTGAAAATTCTATTAAATGAAATCATTTTACATATAAATCTAGATTAAAAAGCCGACTGAGTAAGGCAAGACCATTCCTTATTCCAAGTAACCACTGGTGCTAATTCTATTTGAAAAAATTAAAGTAATCTTACGGATAATCACCAATATATGAACTGCACTGACAGCTACTGACAAACAATAGAGTCATTCAATGGCTCGTGGAACTCTAAAAGCAGTCTTAGTAACTAGTTACTATACACACTTATCATTAAACTAACACTTGGCATGTGAAAAACAACTATTGGGGGGGGGGGATAATATCTGATGAGGGAGCACAGCTAAACTAGGCAATGGTTATTTAGATTATTGGGATAAATTGATCAATTATCAACCAAGCCTGCCCTGTGATATTTTCTGAGTGCCTATTTTCATGGAAGTTATTATTCTATTGCAAATCTAATCCAGTGGCGGCTCCAGGATTCTGGATTGGGGGGGGGGGGGCGCAAATGAAGATGTGGCGTAGGCACAGAAAATTTTCACTGTTTCACTTTAAAAAACTGCATTTTGGATAACAGTGTATTCTGAAACTCTTTTTTAAGTGTTACATCAGATCTTTTTTACGTGTTACTTCATGTTATTGACAGTTATTCAATTCCATATATATATATATATATATATATGATTCAGCTTAGCATTTCTTTAACAAATGATTAAATCAAGGAACAGAACCAAGTGCCACGGTATGATCTATGTATCAAATAGATCTATACTGGGATCCATAATAAATATCCACTTGTTTTTTATTAATATTCGCAACAATTAAACTCCAACATGCACCCCCCCCCCCCTTTCCCCTCCTGGAGCTGCCCTTGATCCATTTAAATTCTGTAGTGGATTGATTTTTCTTTTGCTTTGGTTTCAGGGATCATGCATCTTTGGAAAGATACATCAAGCCTCTCCAGATGTCTTCGACCATGAAGCCGCTGGTTCACAGTGCTCTACCATTTCGATGATGGCAATTGTTGCACAGCACTTAAAACCAATGAAACAATGGAAGTCCGAAGACCTGGATGCTATTGTGACAGAGGGAGACCGTCACCATGTGTCTCGATTAGTTTATTTTGGATGGCCATCCAATAGAGATGATACAATGTTGGATATTGACGAAATCCCTAGTGTCATGAACTGTAGGCTGTGGGGAACCAATACCTCAGTAAGCTTAGGCTTTACTGAGGGAGCTGTTTACGGATTTACCAACCAAATCAGTGATATGCTGAAAAAGGCTGTTAAATGTTATCCAAAAATGTCTTTTCTCCTGAGGATGCAAGGTAGATGTCGTGTTCTTTTGTACAAAAACAGCCAATACAGCTTGTTTGATCCCCACGCCTGCAATAGCAAGGGTCTACCAGATCCAAATGGCAAGGCGTACCTGCTGTCATTCCATTCTATTGATGACGTCATACGACATCTTAACTACATAGCTGAACATTTTCCCTATGATCAAGTTGACATCAACCCAGTGTATGTGGCAGTCTTGGCAGGAGATGAGGCACACTGTGTATCAGCTTCAGCAGATGAGGTCCTCTGCATATCATCTTCGGCAGATGAAGGTGATGACAGTGACAACCTGTTAACAGAGGAGCCCTCCAAAGGTAAATCCATTTGTCAAGCTAATGTCAACTGGCTGGAACATAATAGCAAAAAAGCTAAGATTTAATTTATTCACCTGGCTTATGCCTGAGCTAAAGTTTAGATTTTTGGACAGAAAACCCCTCAGGTTTTTTTTTGGTATAGATATTTAAGCACTTTTGACTGTCATTCGGTGAGATGAGTGACTTTTTGATTTGGTTGAAGTTCATATCTATCTATTGATATACCTAGCTAGCTAGCTAGCCAGCTATCTATATAACTGTCTATCTCTTTTTAATTACTACTTAAATTACATATTGGAGAATTTCATCGATCGAGAATTAGGGAAATATGATATTTTAGGGGCACCCCTTGATAGTGGCAACTGGCATTAGTGAGGTGTCCTTACAATAGAAAAACGCATGTGATAATTATCTAGTCACTTATTTTTGTTAACAATTGCTTTCTTGTAATTTATTATTCTATTGTCTCCATTACAAAAAGTGATCATCTCACTCTGACTCCATGTTTAAGAGGAGGCCAAGAGCCAGCATTTGTCTTTAAGTCATCATTTTGATACTTTCAAAGCACACCAAACAAAATTAATGTGATGCAGGAAAGAGTTAAACTTTGGTCTTTCCAAGCAAACGCTGTAGCTTTAAAATCCATTCCAACATTGTTAGGTTAAGAATATTATTTGTATTTGACAAAATGTGGTATTTATTCCTGCATTGAATGTAGAATAACAATGTTTCTTTCTATAGTTTATTCTATAATATATATAATTTTTTAATACATCTAATGATATACCATTGCACTTGCAGATGCAGTGTGTCCAGTTTTTGAACACAAAAAGGAAGGCCTAAGGACCTCTGACCTAGTGCGGCTGTGCTGTTTCACAGAATATGCTGCTTATCAGACCTGCAAAACTGTTCCATCGCCCGCAAGTAATTCAACATTTGTTGTTGACCTTTCTGCTGTCAATGTTTCCGATTTATCTTGTGATGACTCTGGCAGTTATGCCAATAATTCATCCCCTTCCGCCATTGTCAGAGCAACTATTGAAAATGGACAATTGTCCGTAAACATTATTAAAAGGAAAAATGTTAAAAAAACAGATCCTTTGTTAAGTAGAGATGACATTTATCTTGTTAAACGTCTCTACAGTGACAAAATCAATCAAGTAAACCAGAAATTAAAGCGCATAATTACCAAAGTCATCACAAGGAATGGATTAGCTAATTATGCTGTGATACAATACCTAGGTAACACTCACAAAAATGTACATAGACCCCATGGAAATTCCAAACTTGGTGCAACAACATTTGTCAGAACAAAGCCATCTGTCCTGAAACGCCAAAAAGAACTGGCACGTAATGAAACGCCAAAAAATATTGTGAATATTATTGATAAAGAAAATGCAGGTGTTTTTGGTGCAAAAGCACCTAGTGATATTGCTAGAGATAGGCAACAGGTGTACAATATTAAAAAACGTGTTCAGAATGCAAAGAAATCCAGGAACACTGGCAAAGTTGTTACCCCAAATTTTGCCAAATTAATAGCTCTCATGGACAGTGGCAATTTTGTAAAAAGTGTTGACTTTGACCTGCGACAGCCTTCCAACAAAATCTTCCCTTTAACTTTTGCTTCATCAGACAACTGTCTCAGGTGGATCTCAACGTTTTGTACCCCTTCTTCTAAAATAAAATCTCAACTATGCGTGGATATGACATACAAAGTAGGACCCTTCTACACCACATGTGTTTCATTTGCAAATCCTGTAATTGTTCACAAGTCTAGAAAAGGACTACTCTTTCCTGGCAAGCCAGTTGAAGTCCAGATGTGGTGACAGTCTGATATATGGTACTGATGGTGAATTAGCACTTGAGACAGCATTTGAGAACGTGTTTCCTATAGACCCTCCTGGGCACAATGCCCACAAAGCTAGCCTTCATTTAAGATGTTTTAACCATGTGCATGACGATATCAAAAGGAAATTGCAAGATATTGAATCAAATAATCCAGATCAAATAATCAAATCCATCTTGGGGGCGGAATTAAATGGACAGAGACAAGGCGGGTTGGTGGATCAAGATCTTCCTAACTTCAACAAAGCCTATGAAAATGCCGCCAAAGCATGGCCAGCTGGATTTAAGGATTACATGGAGAGCAAGCGTCTCAGGGTAAGACCAATGAAGGACACTTTATTGTTGTGCATGGGTAAGCAGGTAAGGATTGATGCTGGACTTGGCAATCCACCAATCCATTGGTGGCAACTTTGTAGATCAAGCCCACATCCATGAGCTTGTCCATGCCAATATTGTAATTCCTCATGAGCGGGAAATGATCAAAGCTCTCTATGGTCAAGGTGAGTATAGGCTCTCCAAACACTTCAAACATCTAGAAGTATCACCACAGGTATAGAGAGGAATGACAGAGCAGCAAAAAGAACTTAAAATAAAGAAGCTATTCTTGATACCACCCGCACAATCTGGCAGACCAATAACAAGAAAACTCTCAGTTCAACCTGAAGAGTTTAACGAAGAGATGGGGAATCTCCCACGAAGCCTGGTTAGAATTCTATGGAAACAAGCAGAAGAAATTATATCACACGATGCCATAAAAGAACTTCAAAATGGCTCTGTATGCTTGATTCAGCCTGATGGTGCAACTGTTGTCTCCTGTGATGGTCGAAGGCTCTCTTGCAAATGTGAGCAGTATGGCAAACTGCAGATTTGCCATCATGTACTAGTGGCAGCTGACTTTAAAAACGTATTGCTGGATGTGATTGGGACGTACACTTATAAACCGTCACATGCCATTCATCGCCATAAACCAGATGGAGCAGGCGTAAAAAGGAACAAGAAGCTGCGAAAGGGCAACCAGCGAGTTGTTTGTCAACCAATTGAGCACTGCTTACCTGAACCTGCTACACAGGGTGAAGACATAAGCCTCAGCAGTCCAAGGCCATTCCAGTACTGTGAGATTTGGCACAATGATAAGCCTTTTTATCTAGTGAACATCAGTGATATCAACAAACCATCTTTGAAGTGCCAGACCTGTAACTGTGTATTAAACAGCAAAAATGCACTACCGCCATATGACATAATTTTCAAACATGAAGAAAGGTACAAGTACCCTCAAAAAGATGACCATGGCAACATAACTGGCTGGATTCCCACACGTAGCAAAACTGCCCAGAGGTACTACTGTGTCAGACGATCATGTCTTTTAACCCGACATCCATACTTCTGGAATGGACTCATTTATGTGGATTCTGCACTTATGGATTCTCATGTCATCTTTTTGCAGCGAAAGTTGAATTTCAGTCCTCCATCCCTCCGCTTATATTGAGTATTCGAAATTTCTTCATAAAGGGACATGCATTAGATTAACTTTGGATGACATGCCTTTGCCTCGTCGAAGATCAGAGTTGAAATCATAACTTTAAATCTGTGTCTACTCATCATCATCTTGCCCAATGCTGAGCCTGTCTTGTAAGTCATGTCTACTCATCATCACCTTGTCCAATGCTGAGCGTCGTCTGGCGTCTCGTAAGCCGTGTCTACTCATCATCTTGCCCAATGCTGAGCCTGTCTCGTAAGTCGTGTCTACTCATCATCATCTTGCCCAATGCTGAGCGTCGTCTGGCGTCTCGTAAGTCGTGTCTACTCATCATCACCTTGTCCAATGCTGAGCGTCGTCTGGCGTCTCGTAAGCCGTGTCTACTCATCATCTTGCCCAATGCTGAGCCTGTCTCGTAAGTCGTGTCTACTCATCATCATCTTGCCCAATGCTGAGCGTCGTCTGGCGTCTCGTAAGTCGTGTCTACTCATCATCACCTTGACCAATGCTGAGCGTTGTCTGGCGTCTTGTAAGCCGTGTCTACTCATCATCATCTTGCCCAATGCTGAGCCTGTCTCGTAAGCCGTGTCTATTCATCATCACTTTGTCCAATGCTGAGCCTGTCTCGTAAGCCATGTCTACTCATCATCATCTTGCCCAATGCTGAGCCTGTCTCGTAAGCCGTGTCTACTCATCATCATCTTGCCCAATGCTGAGCGTCGTCTGGTGTCTCGTAAGTCGTGTCTACTCATCATCACCTTGTCCAATGCTGAGCGTCGTCTGGCGTCTCGTAAGCCGTGTCTACTCATCATCATCTTGCCCAATGCTGAGCCTGTCTCGTAAGCTGTGTCTACTCATCATCACTTTGTCCAATGCTGAGCCTGTCTCGTAAGCCGTGTCTACTCATCATCATCTTGCCCAATGCTGAGCCTGTCTCGTAAGTAGTGTCTACTCATCATCATCTTGCCCAATGCTGAGCGTCGTCTGGCGTCACGTAAGCCGTGTCTACTCATCATCATCTTGCCCAATGCTGAGCCTGTCTCGTAAGTTGTGTCTACTCATCATCACCTTGTCCAATGCTGAGCGTCGTCTGGCGTCACGTAAGCCGTGTCTACTCATCATCATCTTGCCCAATGCTGAGCCTGTCTCGTAAGTCGTGTCTACTCATCATCACCTTGTCCAATCCTGAGCGTCCTCTGGCGTCTTGTAAGCCGTGTCTATTTATCATCTTGCCCAATGCGGAGCCTGTCTCGTAAGTTGTGTCTACTCATCATCTTGCCCAATGCTGAGCGTCGTCTGGCGTCTCGTAAGTCGTGTCTACTGATCATCACTTTGTCCAATGCTGAGCCTGTCTCGTAAGCCGTGTCTACTCATCATTACTTTGTCCAATGCTGAGCCTGTCTCGTAAGCCATGTCTACTCATCATCATCTTGCCCAATGCTGAGCCTGTCTCGTAAGTCGTGTCTACTCATCATCATCTTGCCCAATGCTGAGCCTGTCTCGTAAGCTGTGTCTACTCATCATCACTTTGTCCAATGCTGAGCCTGTCTCGTAAGCCGTGTCTACTCATCATCATCTTGCCCAATGCTGAGCCTGTCTCGTAAGTAGTGTCTACTCATCATCATCTTGCCCAATGCTGAGCGTCGTCTGGCGTCACGTAAGCCGTGTCTACTCATCATCATCTTGCCCAATGCTGAGCCTGTCTCGTAAGTTGTGTCTACTCATCATCACCTTGTCCAATGCTGAGCGTCGTCTGGCGTCACGTAAGCCGTGTCTACTCATCATCATCTTGCCCAATGCTGAGCCTGTCTCGTAAGTCGTGTCTACTCATCATCACCTTGTCCAATGCTGAGCGTCCTCTGGCGTCTTGTAAGCCGTGTCTATTTATCATCTTGCCCAATGCGGAGCCTGTCTCGTAAGTTGTGTCTACTCATCATCTTGCCCAATGCTGAGCGTCGTCTGGCGTCTCGTAAGTCGTGTCTACTGATCATCACCTTGTCCAATGCTGAGCCTGTCTCGTAAGCCGTGTCTACTCATCATTACTTTGTCCAATGCTGAGCCTGTCTCGTAAGCCATGTCTACTCATCATCATCTTGCCCAATGCTGAGCCTGTCTCGTAAGTCGTGTCTACTCATCATCACCTTGTCCAATGCTGAGCGTCGTCTGGCGTCTTGTAAGCCGTGTCTACTCATCATCATCTTGCCCTATGCTGAGCCTGTCTCGTAAGTCGTGTCTAATCATCATCACCTTGTCCAATGCTGAGCGTCGTCTGGCGTCTCGTAAGCCGTGTCTACTCATCATCATCTTGCCCAATGCTGAGCCTGTCTTGTAAGTCGTGTCTACTCATCATCACCTTGTCCAATGCTGAGCGTCGTCTGGCGTCTCGTAAACCGTGTCTACTCATCATCATCTTGCCCAATGCTGAGCCTGTCTCGTAAGTAGTGTCTACTCATCATCACCTTGTCCAATGCTGAGCGTCGTCTGGCGTCTCGTAAGCCATGTCTACTCATCATCATCTTGCCCAATGCTGAGCCTGTCTCGTAAGTCGTGTCTACTCATCATCACCTTGTCCAATGCTGAGCGTCGTCTGGCGTCTCGTAAGCCGTGTCTACTCATCATCATCTTGCTGAGCCTGTCTTGTAAGTCGTGTCTACTCATTATCACCTTGTCCAATGCTGAGCGTCGTCTGGCGTTTCATAAGCCGTGTCTACTCATCATCATCTTGCCCAATGCTGAGCGTCGTCTGGCGTCTCGTAAGCCGTGTCTACTCATCATCATCTTGCCCAATGCTGAGCGTCGTCTGGCGTTTCGTAAGTCGTGTCTACTCATCATCACCTTGTCCAATACTGAGCGTCGTCTGGCGTCTCGTAAGCAAGCCGTGTCTACTCATCATCATCTTGCCCAATGCTGAGCCTGTCTCGTAAGTCGTGTCTATTCATCATCACCTTGTCCAATGCTGAGCGTTGTCTGGCGTCTCGTAAGCCGTGTCTACTCATCATCATCTTGCCCAATGCTGAGCCTGTCTCGTAAGTCGTGTCTACCCATCATCACCTTGTCCAATGCTGAGCGTCGTCTGGCGTCTCATAAGCCGTGTCTACTCATCATCATCTTGCCCAATGCTGAGCCTGTCTCGTAAGCCGTGTCTACTCATCATCATCTTGCCCAATGCTGAGCCTGTCTCGTAAGTCGTGTCTGCTCATCATCACTTTGTCCAATGCTGAGCCTGTCTCGTAAGCCGTGTCTACTCATCATCATCTTGCCCAATACTGAGCCTGTCTCGTAAGCCGTGTCTACTCATCATCATCTTGCCCAATGCTGAGCCTGTCTAGTAAGTCATGCTTTGCGTGTAGGCCTATACCCATTTTTTCTGCTGTTCATTTTGTTATAAAATCAAAAAGGCTCAATTGATTTGCCTCAAACTTTCAGACAATGCTAACAACATATACAAAATATTAAGATAAATATAAATAACAACTGTAGAATTAGAAGTACAGTTGTATTTTATGTAAGACTAAATATGATATCAAAGGCTTCATTATTTTTGCACTAGGCCTTATGTGATTTAAAGTTGAACCTCCTACTTTGTATATATATATATATATAAAGACCTTCGCTCCTCTTTGCCAGTGTACCCTGATGTTGTATTGGTGTTAATGCACCAGGTTTGGTAAACTTCCTCTTTATAACAATATTACACATCAGAATACTATTAACTGTTTTACAATATAAATCTTTTCAAGGTTTATTATTTCTTAATAAACTGAGGAAAATGACAGTATCCTGTTTAGTGCACATTGTTTGTAAAAGGTTTCCACCAGAGCTGATACAAATACATTTTCTTCTTCATTGTTGTATACTAATTTCTGATGGTTGTCAGATAGTTATATGCTTGGAACATCGTTCCCATTGTTAGTGAATTTCTGTTATCTGTAAACTTTGTGTAGTAATATTTGTTTTGTGCTTTATTTTTTATTGGAGTTTGGCCAATAGTTGTTTTGTACACCTTTAATAACATATTCCTTGTGTAACAAATTTTGCGAAAGTCCCTACATTTTACATTGTCCAGGGTTATGTTCACTGAAATTAAGATTTTTTTAATCAGAATCTCAATCCATACATATCCTATAATAGCAGAACTCATAGAGATATAGATACTTCATAAGATTGGTTTTACGAAATATCATCGGAGCCTTGTGAAGATTGCCAGTGACATCACTGATGTTTGTGTAAATTTAAGCTGTGGCCAGATCACTGATCTTCACATATTTGAAAATGGCTTAAATAACCTAACTATGGCATATTTGTCTTCCTTGAATAAAATAAAGCAACTTTGAATGGAGGACCATATGTCAAAAGTGCCTGGTTTTATTGTATAAAGTACTTATTAAATCTTAACAGTGCCCCACTCAAACATCAATGGACTCATCCATGTTAGTCTGATTTCTGGGAAATTGGCATGGTTCATTTAGGTCTTAGGGGTGAAAGCTTGTGAAGGTGTTCAACAAATATCTGTTGGAGGCCCATCATGTAAAATGCCGAGCAACTTAACAAAAGCTTAATATCTACTTACATTATTTTTTTCCGATGAAAACACATTTGATTTGAATGGTAACTATGGTGCTTTGGCTGTTAACAAAAATCCAGCATTAAATGTGCTTGTGATACTGCTGGTGTTATACCAGTGTTGCAGTGGTCACTGCATTCCAGGCATCTGGCCATGATTGGCCAGTTGAGTGACACACCCACACTTTGACCCATAAAATGAATGAAACTGGCCACACAAACTCTGTTCTCACTCTTTCTTAAGTGAAAAAGTGTAATTACACAAATTGGATTTGTCAATTGCTCTTTATGTTTCTGATAGCTGATTGTATTTAAAACTGTACACTGTAATTAATTTCAAGTATTTACAAATTGGCCAATGTTGAAATGAAATTATTTCTCAAACTGTTTTAAACAGCAGATATGCAGTTCAAAACACTACACTCACTGAACCTGTCAATCATGTATGTCAATGTGAAAAAAATGAAACATGATTATATTTTTTTTAAATTTGGATCTGAATTATTCTATTAGATGTGCAAAACATGTCACATTTTTCTGAAAGACAGTTTTTTTGGCTGTAAATTACAGAATACTAAAAGTACTATAAAAAAATTCTATGCAAATTAATAGAAAGTTTGAAATATATATACATATATATATATATTTTTTTTCATAGTATGTCTGACAAGCAAAGGTATCTTTTTATAATTACTAATACTCTAGATGGTGCAAGTGGTCGATTTGCAGACAGTTGTGGGTAGCTAGGCAAGAGTAGCGAAGATCTATAGAAAAGTACATTTTATTGCATTATATGAACTATACTAATTGATTGTAATATTTTGACATGATACCTTGTCATTATCTGTTACCTGCAACTAATACCCATTAGTCTGTAAAATTCATTTTTTATTTTTGCATGCCTAGGCTACATGAACCAATTCTGATGCAGGTCTCTTTTTTAAAGAGAGCTTTTCTTGTTAAAAATAGTGACACTGAGCTGTTTTACATGTATGTTTCATATTGTAATATAGACCTTGTAATTTTTGTGATGTTTAGTTTGGTACGTTGATCCAAAGGACTTAGGGGTTAAGTCTGTACAGTGTACAAGTGATTTCTAGTCAGTTAACTCATTACAGAAGCAATGTATTTATATAATGACCAAATGAAAATGTACGCCTATGTATGTATACATATACAGTATACTGCATAAGTGAGTACACACCCCTTGCAAGGTGGGTTATTCAGCCTCAGCTCACAAAATATTAGAAATACAGTGAATTTGCTGCAACAAAATCTTTGTCTGGCAACATATAACTGTTTCGCAAAGAATGATCACAATTGCTTATATCAACAGTTCATATTATGTAATAGTTTATAATACAGTCAGTGCAAAACTGAGTACACACCAAAAATAACAATTTATCATGTTGCTATTTAACCAGATTAAAGTTTACAGTTTATCAAATACTTAATAAGAGATGTTTGATGAAGCGTTCCACCCAATTAATCTGAATTAAGATACCCTTAAGTTGTATAATAGGTCAAATTACCTTAAACAGTCATCTTCAAAGTGATATGACAACAATGGCACCACATGGGACTGAGATTTCTTGTCAAATAAGGAAAAGAATAGTCACACTGCATAAGAAGAGGCACAGTTACCAGAAAATAAGCAATGCTTTGGAAATAAGCCGAAACACAGTGGCTAAAGTGATTCAGAGATTCAAGAAAAATGGAGAGGTGCTAAACATGAAGCGGTCAGGTCGTCCCAGGAAGTTGACTCCAAGGGATGAGCGACATCTGGGGAGATCCTTGGAAAAAAAACAGAAAAGCAAGTACTGTGGAGCTTGCAAAAGCTCTTGAAAGTCAAGTTGGGGTGACTGTGTCCACTGATACGATAAGGCGCACAGTGCATAGAATGGGACTGTATGGCTACCGACCTCGAAGGAAGCCCTTGCTCCAGCCAAGACACAAGCAGGATCGCATGGCTTCTGCTACAACAAACCAGAAAAAGGATGTAAAATTTTGGAATAAAGTCCTGTGGTCTGATGAGACCAAAATCAACCGGTTTGGGTCTGATGGCATCCAGTGGGTTTGGAGACGTCCAGGTGATGAGTACAATGAAAAGTGCATGGTACCCACAGTGAAACACGGTGGTGGCAGTGTCCTCTTATGGGGTTGTATGAGCTCTGCAGGTGTTGGAGAACTCCATTTCATTGATGGCATTATGGATTCTAATATGTATTGCCATATTCTCAAGGAAAAGATGCTACCTTCCCTCCATGCCCTTGGTCGTGGGGCCATATTTCAACAAGACAATGACCCAAAACATACTTCAAAGTTCACCACTGAGTTCCTGACAAAACACAAGGTGAAGAAACTTGATTGGCCTAGCATGTCTCCAGATCTGAACCCAATAGAGCACCTGTGGGGTGTTTTGAAAAGGAAAGTGGAGCAACACAGGCCCAAAAGTATCAATGCCTTGAAAGAGGTCATCCTTGAGGAATGGAGGAAAATTGATGCTTCAGTATGCCTTGAACTTGTCCATTCAATGCCTAGGAGGATTGATGCAGTGCTGAGAAACAAGGGTGGACACACTAAATACTAAGACACTATACTTACCTTTACTTTATGTTACAGTGTACTCATTTTTGCTTTGTCTTTATTTTAAACCATTTATATAATATGAACTGTTGATCTAACCAATTGTGATTATAATTTGTGAAATGGTTTTTTGTTGTTAGATAAAGGTTTTGTTGCAGCAAATTCCTTGTATCTCTTATATTTTCTGAGCTGAGGCTGAAAAACCAACCTTGCAAGAGGTGTGTACTCACTTATGCAGTATACTGTATTATGTATGGTATGTATTCA
Source organism: Alitta virens (assembly GCA_932294295.1). Classification (NCBI taxonomy): domain Eukaryota; kingdom Metazoa; phylum Annelida; class Polychaeta; order Phyllodocida; family Nereididae; genus Alitta; species Alitta virens. The sequence continues at coordinate 20,572,978 of OW028578.1, read as the reverse complement.
GATCAGCTATTTCATAATTAATTATAGGCCTATTGCTTTACATGTTCAGGCCTATTTCGTATTGTGAGCCAAACAATATGAATTAATACAACTGGACTGAACCTGCCAATTAAGTACTTTTGACTGTTGTAATAAATGAGCAATCACATCTTTGGAAATTGTATTTGTTGTCTTCTTTAAAATTTGATAATTGATTCATAAAAAGTAAAAAAAACTAACAATTACATATTTCAAATTATGCTTAAATATATAACTTTCAAGTCGTGAGTATTATGACCTTGGTTTTTAAGGTAAAGGTCTGAACTGATACCAATTAATCCCATGCTGTATGCAAAAGCAAACATGACCCACTATGCACAGCTGAGGATAACATTTTTTATGGATTTAAAGAAAATAAAACTCATTTAATCGATGAGCATGACCTCTCCTATGCTCATATAGGCAAAATGACCCAAGCTGCTTGCAGCACCACCCCTCCTCTAACACGTGATCACCTTGTGACCCTGTGTGACACCCTGGACCATGGTTATTTGAGAAAGGCAGGGTGAAATAAGGTCATTCATTTGTTCCGTTCCGTTGATTACCAATACCCCATAGGGGGTATTGGTAATCCACGGAACGGAAAAGAGACAAATGAGTAGTTTATACCAATGAAGTATGATTCCAAGTAAATTTAAAATGTGGTATATCAACTATTAGGAGCCAGTATACCCAGTCGCGGAGGTGGTTGTGATTATGATTTACCAAAATGTAAGATCCAATAACATCCATTCAGTATATTAATTCATTTTAATCATTCTTCAGCAATTAATGAAAAAGTGCAGCACTCATACTTTAATCACCAATGTTGTTATGACCATAAAACAAACAAATTATCCACACTTTGCCGTTATAGAGTCAAAGTTAACTTTCAATGCTCTAAATGAGACGTAGGAATACAAATATTTATGCTATGTTTCTAATTCAAAATTGCTTAGTGAATCAGCCACATTTTTATATATTCAGTGATTTAAAACTTGGAGAATGCCCATATTTCGACACATTATCTAATTTTGACACCACATGCTTTAATTCTGACACCCTGGTTGTAATAGGAAAACTGTTAAAGAAATATTGTTTTTTTCTTGACTTTGCATAAAAAATGCTGTAAAACCGTAATCCTTTGCAGCTGAAATTATGCTATATATATACTGATTTGCAAAGACTAATATTGAATAAGTGATAGGAATTAAGTAGGCCTACATTAGAGAAGCCTCTATGTATTTCTTCCAAGGTCGGATTGAGTCCAGATTTTCATTTGCCCACTGACCCGTGACGGCCTTTTGTGTTTTGCTGACAAAACAGATTGTTTGCTGCAACAGCAAGGTCGTTTAGCCCGGTTTGGGATCACTACGTTGTTAAAAATCATTGATTCAGGCTATAGCACTCTAGTGTAGACACATGCTGCAAAGTTGAAATTACCACTGATAAAGTCAACACTGAAACTACGTTTTTTTGTTTTTTAGTGAAGTGACCCCCCCAGCGGTTCCGTTCTGTTCCGTTCCGTTTCGCTGTTTACCATTAGCCGTCAAGCCATGTATTGCTTGTCTTTGCCTAGCAGGGCTGGCCACAGATAATCCAATCTGTTTTGATATTTAAAACAAATGGCTGTCTGACTTCTACTTGACCGTTGATCTCTTGAGTCCATCAATGTTAGAACTGTGGCAGCTTCATGATCTACAGTACCAGAAGAGGTTATTCTTGACACATGAGCTTCACTGGCAAATATTGCTATACTGTGGCTGACTGTTTGGTAACTCAGGTTGTTCTAAGGTTTGGAGCCCCCATATCAGCTTCATAGTGATCAGGGCACCAACTTTGAGTCCAAGTTGTTCCAGGAAATGTGTAAGTTGCTTGGCATTGTTAGGACCCGGACAACTGCTTATCACCCCCAGAGCGATAGTTTAGTGGAAAGGTTCAATAGGTCATTGCAGGACATGCTCTCCAAGTCAGTCAATGACTATAGAGATGATTGGGATGATATTTTGCCTTATGTCATGCCTATCGGGCTACGCCCCAGCATTCAACTGGGGTCACCCCCAATAAGTTGATGCTTGGGAGAGAGGCCCTCCTGCCTGTTGACCTGTTGTATGGTCATGTCCTCCAGAATCAGCCATCTTGTACAATTGAATATGTTGAGTGGATACGGTTGGCAATGGAAGATTCCTTTGAACGCTGTCGCTTAAAGCTGCAGAAATCAGCTCTGAATCAGGCGAAGCATTATAACAGACTGTCCAGAGTTTTGTTGTTTTATCCGCCTCTGGCTAGGCAGAAACTTGGTTTGAAGTTTTTAGGTCCCTACAGGGTGGTTAAGAGAGTGGGGGAGGTGAATTACGAAATTTTTGCTCCTGCAACTGGGAAATCTCGAATTGTGCCAATTAATCAGCTTAAGCGGTACCTGGCTGAAGTACGTGAGGCTAATGTAGCTAGAATTTCTGATTTGCCCTTGACTGACCCGTACACAGACCCCTTTCTCTATGATGAGCATCAGAATGAGCCCCCCTCTGAAAAAGGGCAGGATACACCTCTGACGCGATCTGGGGAAACGAGAGATGGTGTGCTTCAGAGTGCAGTGAGGCCAGCAGCAGCATCCTCTGAGCACGTGATGCTGAGAGGTGATGCGGTGCCCCCAAATGCTGATGCAGCGCCGCCTACCCACGTGGGTATAGGACACAGAGAAGCGCCCAGGTTGACGCCTGCAAACCGCATGGAATGTGGCGGGGGAAATGGCGTCACCCTGGCCGGCTGAGGATTCCAGACTGAATCATGAGGCTGAGCCCTTTATTGCAAAGAGGCTGAGACAGCCACCTGACAGATATGGTCACAACATTGGATTTGATTGGGGTTCACTAGTCCAAATCCCGGTCTGTCGTCTATACAAGTAGGTAGGTAGTGTTATTGTTTAACGCCTCATCAGCACCTGAGTGGGCTATTTAGAGGCTCTCTAGGGTAAGATTGATCATCCATAGTTGGTAGAAGAAACCAGAAGCATGCAAAAAATCAATAAGTGTCTGCGTTGGATAGCTGGAGCAGCTTGTGCAATGCGCACTGTCCTGTTTTAGCCACTGGGGATAGAGGTTCTCACCCTCGCCGCGTGGAGGCCCAGGATCTTTGAGGGCTGCTGTCGTCTATACAGCGAATATATGTATAGAGTGAGTTTATTTTTGATTGAGTGGGGCCCCCTTGCTTAGTTTAGTGAGTTACTTTGTCATTAATACGGAGTAGGCTAGCTCAACTGTCCGGAAAGGAGTGAATCAGCTTAAGAATTCGGTAGGGCAAATATTAATTCTTTAAGTTGTACCCTGTACCTGATATGGTTTTCCAAAGAAAGTGTCAGTGTGACATGACCTTTCTCCGAAGATTTTATTCACTCCCCTAGTGAGTTATGTGTGACTTTAACTTCTAATAGGAATATCTCTCTCATTTTTAATGAGATTGCGGAAACATGGGTGTCTTGTCTTGCTCAGATTTATGAGCATGTTGCTGTGAAAATTGTATTTGAGCCATAGTTTCTAGTGATAGGAATGGCTGTTTTTATGTGGTAATATGTCAGATTGATTTGTTTTTCTCTGAGTCTTATCATGTAATGGTTTGGCACATGACAAATTGTGCTGGTGTTATGGAGTTGCGAAACTTGTTTGTTTTGGGTCTATTCCATTGGGTGGGTCCTGAAAGGTCCTAGATACTGATTCCATTAATTTTGTATTTTGATACTATTGAGTGTATGTTGGCAAGTGGGGGTTTCTTTGTCTGAAGAAAACATGTGTTTCTTATTAGTCAAATCTCGCCAAAAAGTGCCTGGACTTTTGACCTCGGCCATTAAAGGTCATTACTTAGGCAAGTTGGCACACAGGGGTGTCTGTTAAGATGGTTACATCACCCCCCTTGGTTGGCAGGTTGACCGAGTTGACCCTTCATTTATGAGGGGGGGTGGGGTAAATGGTGCCAAATTCCGTATTTGGCTAATTTTATTGCCTTTGGGGGGAAAGACAGTGACGCATCACTCCTTTCTTGAATTTCATTCAGAGAGGACCTGTGCTGCAGTTAGCCATTTATTGTGAACTTAAAGAGTTTTTGTGGAGTTTGTTTGTAATTCGAAGCATGATGGATATGGATTGTGGAGAACTAGCTGATGTAGTGATGCAGGCGTTGGACGCGGCTGGAGTGGACCTCCAAGTGTCCGTAGAGGAAAATGAAGTGGAAGCCATTTGTGGTGGCCACTTGGACACTCAGTAGGCAACTCCAGTCCGCAATCTGGGGGCAACCCCAGTTCTTGAACAGGAGGCAACTCCAGTACGCCAGCAGGGGGCTACCCCAGTTAACGTCCAGAGGGAAACCCCAGTTAACCAGGAGTACTGGACAGCAAAGAGGGAGCAGGAGGCCCAACGTCACATGTGGGCCTTCATGGAGTCCCGGGCGTACGAGCCCATTGGGGTGGCAGGGCAGGCCCCGGAACTCGTTCGGTTCCGCTTGCTTGTCCAGGCAAAGCCTTTACAGGGAGACATGGCTGTCATTCTGCAATGGATTCGTGATGAACTGGGGCCACAGTGCCGACTGGAGGACGTCCTCCGGGATATGGCAGACTGGACATGGTACGCTGGTCCCCCCCGGCCCAGTGGACTACCGCTTCTTCGGCTCCAGTTAGCCAGCAACGGTCTACGTACGCCAAGGCAGTCAGGGTGGGTGAGGGTTGCGAGGAGGCCTCTTTCTTGGGCCCCTACAGCCCCATCAAACCCCCGCCGAGCAGCCCAGTGGCAGATCAAGACAGCAAGGATCGAACCCAGGACCAGGCCCTAGTAGTCCCCATCACTAGTTATAGTGACACCGGGGCAAGGGTCCAAGCTCCAGAGTCCCCCAGTGATGCCATGGCTCCAACATTGGAAGCACTATCGGTTGCTCCCCCAGTGACACCCTCCCCAGTCTCCGTGGCCCAGTCCCCCAGTGCCTCCTCCCAGGAGTCCTCCCCAACTTCCGGCGGGCACCTGGAGCTCCAGCACAAGGCAACCAGGAGAGAAGCCGAGAGGGTTGTGGCCGCAACCACCCTGGAGGAGATCCAGGGAGCTCATTCCGATGCTTTCCTGCCCGCGTCCAGGCCATCCCCTATGAGGACCCAGACTCATCGCCTTGAAGTCCACTACAATGACCTGGACGCCGTCTATGGCATCCCAGACGGTGGTCACCAGAGTCACGACATCAGGGAAGGCCCTTTCCCCAGTCCCCAGTGTCTCCTGCTCTTCCTCCTCCCGGCCCCCGCAGGCCCTAAGGGAGAAGAAGGAGAATGTGAGAGAAGAATGAGTTCTCCCCTGGGAAATGACGCCACAGGAGAGGTACCAGGACGTCATAAAGGACCTGGTGAGGGCTCGCGCCCAGGTGGCCGCAAATGCCAGGGAGAGGGACGAGGCCCTCAAAGAACACGAGGGTGAGAAGAGAAGGCGCCAGGACATGGAGAGGCAGGTGGACCTCCTCCTTGATGAGGTCACCCGGCTCACCGAGGGAAAATGCCGGATGTGGAAGGAGCTCTGCCGGGTGTCGAAGCCCTAAGCCCTTTCCCTCCGGCTCCCCAGCCTCCGGTGCGTGGCCCATTTCTTGGGCCCCACTGCCCCCGGTTACCCCCAGATGACGACCCCGGAAGCCAACCTGGACTGCCCCCGGACAACGAGCTGATCAACTGATCAACGGAAAACGACCCAGAATACGCCCCTGGATAGCACATTGGACACAATACATGGACACTACCATGGAGTGACAATAGAATTGGGTTTAGGCTTGCCTAATGTGTGATGACTTGACCGTGAATAGGTCTGTGGACTGAGGTGGAGTGCCTAACGGATACCCAAACTGGTTTGATTATTGTCTGTGGTGATTTCAATGCGCAGGAGTGTCCATCTTTGTAGTGATTTCAATGCGCCAGAGTCTGACAGTTGATCTGACAAGGTCACAATTTGACAGCTTGTGCTTGATTGTGATGTATTTGTGTCCGGTTTTCATTGGGCTGGGGTGGGTTGTTGAAGTTTTTCATATAATGTTGTAGCTTATGACATGTCTGCCCTGACCGCTAGCCATATTGTCCTACTCATTGTTAGCCAGTGATGGATACTTTGTTTAAAAGTCATTGCTGATGCTGCCTAGAATCTCCCCAGTAAACATTGGTGATCAGGTCTTTTCTGGACTCTTCCGGAGGCATGTGGACATGCCTCATTATTGGAGGAGGACAGTGTGATGACCTGGATCCGTTTTTTTAATGTTACCCATTCCCATAACCCCAGTCACCTCTTGCCAGACCGTTGGCCTAGAATTTGGGGCATTTCCTATGCCCCAGTAAGGGGAGCACGTGATAGGGGTGTGGTTTGGTTCCTATTGGCTAGAATGGGCTACAGGGATGCTGGCAGTACCAGTAAGGTCCAGTATAGTGGATAGACAGGACGTTTGACTAGGGCAGGGCTAATAAAGCTCCAAAATGTATTGTTTGTCTTTGTTTGAGTCAAGCCAGAAGGACTTTACAACCCTAACAACATAGGTTTAAAATCCTACCTTAGTTCCTGAGATATTGGCGGAAATAGATATTTCAGTAATGGCCTTAATTTGCATATATAGTAAACAAGGTTCACCATCTTGGCAAAGGACTAATATGCCAATTTCGCATTAACAATTTGCACAATGAAGTGACATCACAATATGGGCTCCCTATTGAAACGCACCATTTTTTTAATCTGGCATGAAGCAGATCCTTAAAGTGGAGATTATAGGTGACTATTTTGGTACCTATTAACTTATGTATATTTTTCATGTTCACTTACTCCAAAAATTTTGCCTTTTTTGGACTTCTCCTACTGCACTAAGGGGGGGGGGAGAATCTAGCTCCAAACTAAAATCCTGATCAAACTTCGGCCAGGTAAGTCCTCATTTAATCTCAGAATTTTTGCACTAGGCCATACATTTTCAGATTATCCTGTAAAGTATTATTATCGACAATTTATTTGCTATTAAAATAAAGAAGTGTTTGAGTCTTTTCTGTCTTTTTTTTGGAGGGAGGGGGGGGGGAGGAAAGCGCACTGAATGGCCAAAAGAAAAAAGAGGGACCTTTTTACAATACTGGCTGATGGAAATTGTTCAGACGAAAATTCCCCTAATGTAATTGAAACATAACACTTCCTTCTTGCCAAATAAAATGTACTCGTGGAATCATAGCATACAAATACAATAGCTTATTATGTGGTAAAAGGTTTCTCTTCACTAAAATACATTGTTAGGCAGAGGCGAAGCCCGAAGGTATACATTATGCATTGGGCAGGGGGGAGGGGGAGGGTAGAGATCTTCCATGCATCGACTATAGGCAAAGATTCAAAGCAATGCCAACCCAATACGATACTGCTTTCAAGGTCTAAATAGAAAATATATTTGCCTATTTATGAAGCCTGTTTAACTTCATGATTATCCGCATAGCAATATGAAAATGTAAATCTGGGTTTATAGTCTGTTATCACTCAACACAGTCTCAACCATCCTTGGCAGGCCAATCTAGTCTTTCTCAACTCCCTTGGGAGTGTTCAGCCTTGAACATCAGGGTTAACCGCAGGGTCTTAAGAGCTCACACCAGTGCCATCACTGTGGGTGCCTGAGGCCAAGTACCCATTGCACTAGGAGTACTTAATACGGTGAATTTTATGCTATTTTGAAAACATAGACAAACTGACAGGTAACCCATACTCGAACATTTGAGAAGATGCTTATTGTTTCATTCTTTCGTTGCTATAAAATTTTCTAAGTGCTAATATATATAATTCCACCCTCCCATTTATAACAGTTCTGGCAATTGCCTGTTAGAGTTACAAACCGTTTTCTTTTATTTGGTGCATCTATTTAAAATAAATCGTATTCAAGAGGTGTCCACTTAAAACTACTTCCGGGAACCACACCCAGAATTGCGAACAAAGAATAGATTGATGTGGATGATATTTTTTACCTCGTCCACTTGCTCGCCTTTAGAATTTGAATTTGAAACGCTGTCAGGGCTACCTTAGTGCACTGAATAAACAAAGTGTAACTACTGAAATAGTTAATCAGTAACCAACTTGTCAGGATAAAATTATTGCATTTGAACACGTTCCAGACATAGTGCTCAACAATAATAGTCACTATTGCCAAAAAAAAGTATATTTAGGGTTAACTACTAAATTGACATCAGTTTTAAAAAATACAAATTTTTCTGCATTTGCATGTGTGTTTTTGTTTACTGCTCAGCTGTGATGAGTCACACTTCCAGGAATCACACTGAGGCCCCAAACAGGATTCACAGCGAAGCAGGAGGGAGACAAACGGAATCCTATTGGCTGAGCCAGGGCCTGTTGCACTATATATAACAGCCTTAATTCTACACTTGCATTTATGTCTTAAATTTATTAATCCTGACTCATAAGGTAAGTGGCTTTTTGATGCTGTTATTAATTTTGCATATCATTATATATCATTAGGCATATTTTATTAGTAATAATACATGTGAATGACATTCATTTTTCAATATCAGAGCATTGATTTAAATGTTTAGTGTGAATATATACATTAAAAGCACAATATTGCCCCACGTTACCAGGTGTCATTTGCACTTATCAGTGTTACCAGATTACAGCACCTGCAAAATTGACACCCTTTTATAAAACCCATTTTTCCCCACCGCATTACAATGAACCCTTAGATTTTGAGTAGGAAAAAAGAAGTTCCGGTATGTTTATCAGAATTAAATGAGAGGCTTGGATTATAGATTAATCCATTTTTGGTGATGCTTTAGAAATATTGACACCATATCCTTATATATTTATTTTTTACATTTGAGAGAACTTTAAAATGTTTATTTCATCAATTTGCAAGGTATTCAGATCATTGTATATTCACTGTAGCATAATGTATAATTTTATATAATGATATTAGTGCACCTGATGTTAACTATTGCAATTCCATTAAAAATCAACAGTATTTGATATTGCAAAAAGTCTCAGAACATTCAAATTACTTCATTTTTTGGTTTGCATCGTTTATTTAATTTCACTGTAAAATACAGTGTATCTAGTCTTATTCTAGATGATATTCCAATGCACTGATACAAATACATAGAAGCACATCATATTAGGATATTGTATTTCCTATTGCACTTGTCTGTATTCGTGTAATGGACGACATTAACATTTGTTACATAACAGGACACAATGAGAGATCAACTGTTGTTGGCATCACTCTGCCTTCTTCTCTTTATTCCATTTTCCCTTCAATGTGGAGGAGGAAAACCGCCTGGTGAGTAAATTAATTATCAAATTAAGAAATAAACAGGTTCAGTACTGCTGTAATTGCTTGACTAGAAACCAAGAGTTTTTTTAACATTTAATGTGCTGATAATAACATGCACTCATAACTATGGCATGCTGGTTTCCAATCAGTTAAGTGAATAATTTGTCATTGACTAATTATGCCATCTCAATTGTTTTTTATAAAAGATAACGTATTTCACAGATGTGACCAATATGTAATTATCCACGAGATGCTGCTGCATAATATATAATACATAATATCTGTACACAGCATAAATAGATATAGGTATATAGGCCTATACAGATGCTGAACAGACACTTGAATCATTCATATACCAAATCAAACACAGCATAAACAGAACGGTGTGGCAACAGGTTCTATGAATAATCTAGAATCCTGTTGTAAACATGACAAACATGTTATCACGTGGACCGTGTGACCTCCCCCCCCCCCCATACCTCCTAGGTCGTCAACCAACCAGGAAGTGGAGAGGAGCAAAGGGGATTTTTGAGAAACGAATATCCAGTATATCGTGTCATACTTTATTTGTCCATTCTTGAATAATGAAAATGTTCGATCAAATAGACAAGCTTCCTGGTTCATGCACTATGAAATGTTTGTTTTATTTTGTGTTGACAAGATATATGCATTTATATTAGCACATTGTATTGGATTTGAATACGTTATTAATGCACGATTCATGTATTCATCACATCTATATAATAACCCTCGGCAAATTCGAACACCATACATTTTTACTATAGACCTTTAAACATATTTATGGGGACTCAATAAAGAAATGTATTGCATGTAATTTAGCAATCATTAGTGAAGCGCCTACATGCTTTTTTTCCTATTTTTTATTTATTTATTTTATTTTACATGAAGTTCACTCACTAGCCATTTCTGTTACGACGAGTATACAGCTGTACAATGATATATCATATAACTGAGTAAATGTGTTTTGTAGACAATTCTGCCCTGATCGCTGAGCAGCAGGCAGCCCGGGAACAAGAGCTGAGACTATGGTGCCATGAACACTGCGTTTCAGAATGGACGCCTTGGAGTCCTTGCGGTTCGAGGTTAGTATGTAGAAAAATTCCATGAAAAATTATTTTGCATGCTAGATTAGTTCCTTATTCTTGACAATCCATGATTTAGTTTCATATTCACATTCCTTCAGTATCAGCAGGCAGATTTTGACTGATTCACAGTCTTGTTCAAACCGCAGTGTTGTTCAACCCGGAAGTATTTTAAGAATAAGTCAGAAGTTGCCTAATCTTCCCAATATTTTTTATTTTTATACCTGGGCCTAGGCCTTTACCAAGTATAGAACTATCATACTATGTTCTATGAACAAACGCTCTGAGGCTTGACAATACTTATGGCATAGGTATTCATATACTTTAAAAGGGTGCTGCTCTTCTAATATTGGTCCGATTTTCGTCAAATAAAGACTGAATTGTTTAGGAAAATGTGTATAATTTATATTTATACAATAGATGAATAGATTTGTAAAATTGTGAGTAAAGAATGGAGTATACAAGGCACAAACACTGGTCTCAATGAGGCAGTAGCCATCATACTTTATTAAAGTGTTTACACTGTAGGCCTAGTGCTGCTGGCATTCTACTCACAACACCAGGTATCTATTCTTTTTTTGAAAAAGAATATTCTTGTTCTGTTTTTGGTCATTATCATCAACTTTTCAATATCATCAGATGCGGCCGAGGAAAAAAGAGCCGAACCAGAGTGCGCACCAACTCAGAGTGGTGCAAGTTGCTAAAGACGTTCCAATGCACACAGAGTACTCGTCAGGAGGGGGATTGCAATGCCGGCTGCCCTTACGGAGGACTTGCCAGCAACCAGGGATGCTCAGGGTGTCCAGCGACTAGGGAGGGGACGTGCTGTGAAACTGGTAGGCCTTGGCTATGTCATTATGATACCAATAAGACTATACCATGTGACCTTTTTATATTGTTCTTAGGAGAGATTCCACTGACAAAAACATGTTGGCCATCACCCTCTTAAATATAAAAATATTGGTACTACTGCAAAGTGATATAGTTCCGTAGACCTACTTTTTGACAAATCCACGTTTTTTTAACTGCGGAGGCCAACCTGTTAGTGGTGAAAGTCTCTGTTCAGTAAGTTAACATGAAAAGCTCTCTTTAAAAAGGAGACCTGTATCAGAACTGGTCGAAAAAGTCCAGACATGGGAAAAAGATTAATTGATGTATTTTGTATGGACTAGAGGGAACGGTTGCAGGTAACAGATATTGACAAATATCATGTCATGTCAAAATATCACAATCAATCAGTAGTTCATATAAATGTATGTGTCAAATATCGTTATGGCTAAAATTGCTATAAAATTACTTTTCCATAGTTATATAATTATGTCCATATTTCTTAGCATTTCATAGTTCAGTGTTGAAATATCCTCAATACTCTTCCCCAGCTACCCACAAGAGTCTGCAACCACTTGCGCATCTACAGTATTGATAATAATGAAAAGAGACCTTTGTCTTCATGAAACAGCAACACAAACACTTTGATTTGGCGTAAAAATTAAACAGGGGTTTTTATTTTGTTTGTACCAAGACAGTGAAACAATCAGCTGTAGGCTGAGAGTTCTCATAGTTGACATTCTGTAAAAACCCCTATGGTAATAATAAAATGCAATTTAAAACTAACATTGTGGCAGCATGTAAATAGCCAAAGCTGAGCTTGCTCAGCTGCTGCCATAAAATAAAAGAGAAAAATAAATGCTACTATTGGCAATATAAGCCAATACGAAAAGTTGTCTTAAACACAATTGTACCGGCAGTTACCGTTGAGCAGTAAGTGTATGACCAGACAACTACTGGGTTGTCCTGGTGCATACGCACAAAGCGTGTATTCTATGTATGTTTTATAACAGTAAAATATGGTATAATAACAAGTACAGACAATACTCGAGTAGTATATTGACTAGTAGTAATCAAAACAACAGTATGCCAGTAGTATAATGACTGGTACTAATAGTACTCTAGATAATAGTCTAATTACTAGTACAAATAGTATCTAAGTAGTATGTAATGACTATCAAAATGAAAAATGACAAGGTGTGTTTAAGAAACATTGTAATTATGTACAACAGTGGGAGAAATACTGACAAAGACTAGACAATGACAACTAATAGAACCAAACAACTACTGGGTTGTTCTGGTGCTTTTCAGCTGTAAGTCAGACCTAATACTATAGTAGTACATTTGCGTTAACATATTGCAAGAAATCTCAGTGACCTAGCAACTACTTGGTTGCCCTGGTGTGATATCATCAACAAAGTTCTGTTGTTTTGGTTTGGCATATAATACAAGCACATAATAGTGATGTAACGGACGGAATTGGCATATAGTACAAGGTAATAGTGATGGAACGGACGGAATTGGCATATAGTACAAGCACATAATAGTGATGTAACGGTCGGAATAAAAAAATAAATAAAAATCCGAATACTGGTACTGGTCTGTCACTTTTAGTTTGACATTGAAAGAGCATGACACTGATCCCAACAACTACTAGGTTGTCCGGGGAGAGCATGAAGGCATGTAGTGCGTCAGCCGGTATAGAGGAGATATATGTTATTAGGCATCCAATGGCAGGAAAGATGAGCGATGACATGGTTCCCAACAACTACTTGGTTGTCCGGGATGTCATGCAATTGACAAAGCCAATATGTATTGAGGCCGTATGTATTTAAGATAAGCGTTGGATTTCCAACGACCAATTCTTTGGATGGTGTCATGTGGGATGTTCTGTTATGTCTGTGGTGCGTCCAATGCGAAAAGAATGAGTGTTGTAATTACCCGTGGCAATGTTCAGATATCGCAGGCAAGCATGCAGAGTTGTTATGAAGGTTGTGCGGAGTACTGGGCTGCCTTTGTGCAAGTACAGTGGACCTGGCTGATTATAGCGTTGTCTCAAATACGACTTCAGGCTCGATATGGATGGTGGTGTCTCGCTGAGTACTGTGCTTGAAACTGGAGAATTTGATGGAGAAAGAGTGTTCTTTCATAGTAATGCAGTCCATGTTGAGAATGTGTTGTGGTGTGTTGGTAATTAGGACTTCACTGGCTCGTAGGCAAGCATAATACATGATGCTGTACATAGATGTATATAAGTCTGCCTCATATGTGGTAGATAACATGTTTTCAAAACCGTGACCAGGCCAAGTAGTATTGATCTGGTTGTTGGTAGACGCTGATCTGGAGGGGCTGTTTGTAGATTGCGAACGCCAGCAAGTAGTTTTACTGTGGGATAACTGGTAGTAGGGTCTGCGAGTTCATGCATTTTGTGGAAATGCGAAATGGCAGACAGGTGTGATAATATAGTAGAATGTCTGTAATTCAGGGAATGCAGATAGGCCACATACAAGTGGATTTGGTTTGTTGTGAATGGGAGCGTTGCTCTCTGTTGGAGGGTTGTCTCTATGAAAGTCTTGCATCTTTGAAAGTTGGTGTTATACATCTTCCTTGTGGATGGAGCAAGTGCATTCTCCAGTATCTGGTCTGCTACAGCCTGTAGCTGCCTGGCAGAAGTTCGTCCAGGATGGGTGTTGGATGGTGGTCCATTGACAGCGCCTGCAACATTTGGGGAGTGTGTATAGAACGTGACAGAGCATCTGGCAAAACATTCAATTTACCACTGATATGTTGGATAGAGAAAAGTATATTAAACTGCAGGCAGTGTAGTACTAAATGGCGTAGTAGGGTGAGCATTTGTGGGTGCTTAGTTGTCTTTTTGGATAGGACTTCAACTACTGCCTGATCATCACTGTGGATAATAATGTGAGTGTTAGACATTTGATTTGCAAACAGTTGCAGTGCTAGTAGGATAGGGAACAACTCAAGAACACAAATATTGTAATTAGCCCATGCTTTAGGGAATTTTCCCAGGAAATAATGACATTTGTAGGTTTCACCAAAACCCTTTGGACAACTGTCGGTGTGAAGGTTGATCTCAGTTGCTGGCATTGGCGTAGGCTTAATGAAGAAACTGGTACCATTGAAGTCACTTAAAAATGTCTTCCACATTAGTATGTCTTCCTTGATGTTTTTGGTGAGATGTATGTGGAAGTATGGTTTTGTCACTCCTATGGTGCTGTTGATTAATCATCTAAGGAAGGTACGTCCAGGGAGTACAACAGAGGTTGTGAATTGTAGGGATCCTATAACCTGTTGCATTTCATGAAGTGTGCATGTTTTGTGGTTTAAAAAGTTTGACATCATATCTTTATATTTTAGGACTTTATCCAAAGGTAATGATGCTTGGAATGAAAGTGAATCCAGTTGTATACCCAGGAATGATAAACATTGTGTGGGGCCTTCTGTCTTTGTATTATTTATCGGGATGCCGAGCTGGTAGCAAATATCTTTAAAAACAATCATACTGTTTTTGCAATCTTCTGGATTTTGACCTAGGAAGAGAAAATCATCTAGGTAATGTATGACATGTTGCCTACCAAACTTGGATTGTAAGATCCACTGCAGTGCTGTAGCAATGCGCTCAAAAATAAAACAACTGGAGTCAGCGCCTTGCGGTAATGTGGTGTAATAAAAGTATTAGCCCTTCCATTTGAATCCTAAGAGGTGATAATCATGAGGATGTATTGGTACTAGTGTAAAAGCTGAAGCAATATCTGATTTTGCCATTTGTGTACCTTTACCCAGTTGCTGTATGATGTTGATGGCATCTTGAATCGATGAGTACCTAACATGCTTGAATCTGGGATGGCACTGTTAACTGATGTGTCATCATATGGATAGCTTAAGTCATGCAGTAGTCTCCAGCCTAGGTTGTCATTCTTTGGACGTAAAGATAATGGGGATATGAACATATCTTGATAAGGTGGCTGTTTGAATGGTCCTGCTATGTGGCCATTCAGTAATGCTTTGGCTATTTTTTGATCGACCGCCTCAGGATGGCGATTAGCGATTGAAGCATTAGTGGTAGACTTATTGGATTTGGATAAATGTTCAGTATGTAGGGTGAAACCATGCCTAAAACCTTGTACTATATAGTTGGCTAATTCTACATCATAACCATGTAGGTATTGTTCAAGTATATCGGCCCGTATTGGGGTTGGCATCCTTGGGCTTAGGCTTTGTGGTAGTTTGCTCTGGTTTGTTGATGGCTGGTTTGCGGTCATTGTATTGGGGCCTGTCCTTGCATCGATATACTGGGTGCCTATCTTCACACTTTGGACAGAGGTGCTTGTAGGGGCACTTGTTGGCTCTGCAGAAGGTGTTTTTCGCATGGTAGGCGATACAGAACCCTGTGGGCACCCGGTATTGAAAGGGCTTATTCGAGGCCTTGTTGTTGTTGTTGTAGTTGTTGGTGTTGTTGCTGTAGTTGTTGCTGCTGTTGGTGCGAAAGGGCGTTGTTGCCTGAAATAGCAAGCCTTGATGCACACTATCCCAAGAACAATGGGTGGTGGCCCTTTCCATGCGGAACTGATCATCATAGTGCAGGAAGTGTGCTCCTCTGCGTGCCATGTCTTTGACATCCCGCATGTATGTGCACATGGATGCACAGACTTGATGTCTCTCTGTGTATACAGCCATGTATACCAAAAAGGCATCTTCCCACTGTTCGAGGGTGAGGGTGGATGGCTTTGGTTTGGTCAGCCGAAGACCTAGATTGTTCTGTGCTTCTTGGCACAGGGCTTGGGTTATTGTCTCTGAATATTGTGTTGCCTGTTGAGGCAGTAGGTGCTGTAGTTGGATGTATTCATCGTGCCAAATCTTTTCTTTTACTTGAGGCGTGACGTGGGCTGATATTCCAATGCCAGCTGTTATAATTGGCCTGGGTGTGGGCAGGAAACATTGCAATATGTCAGCATGAGTGTTACCTGCAACATTGTCTGTGGATGTGGTCAGTTGGTTGCTGGAGGTTGCCTGGCTGAATTGTGGATGGCCTGCTGAGGAAGGGGTATATGTTGCTGATGGCGGTACAGTTGTGGCTTGTGGAGGCTGCAGGGTCTGTAGTGTCTGCTGTATGAGAGTCATTGTGTGTCTCATGTCGTCCATCTCCTGTCGCAGTAAGGTTGTGGTTCCATCAGTGGTTTGGTCACGACTGTTAGATCGTGATCGGGCTTCAGGCTGTTCAGGATCATTGGACGGTTGCCGTCTGGTGTCAGTCATAGTTGCGCGTTGGGCATCGTCGTACTGAGATGGTGAATACCTTGTACTAGATGTACGTCTGCGGGTGGGTCGCTGGCGACTGGATGTGCTGTTGTCATGTTTTCGCTTCATGATTGGGCTGAAAAGATATGAAATAGAATTTGAGTAATGTCGGCAAAATAATAATTATTATTTTATTATTTTATATTTAAGTATATATAAGACATAGGAGGTATGACAAAAGAATTAGCTTAGTAGTTTGTATGATAACAAAGCAAATTGTGATATAAATGTTATGTGTAACAAGGGTGAATAGAAAGTGAATAATATATGGTTTAGAAAGTGAAAACATAGCTTTTAGGATACCGGTGATTGACACTCCATTGCTGTTGAGCTGATTGACTTTGGCCAGGTGCAATCCCATAGGTGAAACAGTATTGGTATGGTGGCATTATTATGATTCTGTGACTGTAGTGAAGTCTTTGACAATCTGACAGTTGGCTGACAGTTGTCATTGCATGCAGTGCCAGTGGTGATATGCCCTATGAACACATACGGGCTGTGCTGGAGTAGGGGACAGTGAAATCAGGTGTAATACAAAGGCTGATACTGTGAAATGTGGTCATAATGACATTTGATGTCATTCATGGAGACAAGCCGATACGGCAGTGTGTCCACTGAGCTGCAGAGATGCAGAAGGTGAATGCAAACAAACATGCGCACTAAATGCTAGGTGGCAAGACGCAATGGTAGCGGACCCTGGTGGTATTTATTGTAACGGCTATGGCCAGGCAGCCTCTGAAGTTTGCAAACGAATCAAGTAGAGAAATGATAGTAAACCTTGGTGGGTGAAGCTCAATCGGTGTACGGCATGATGTAGTGCTGTTCTAATGGACTCGTTGTACTTTTCCATTCCTGACTTTTGCTGTGAATGGCGACGCTTGGGGAATGGATGGATGCCGTCGTCCGACCACATAATGACTGGTTGAGCAGTGACAGCGTCAATTTGCCGTGCGAAACCTTTGTGTGTGTGAAACGAGATGTACTTCTCTGGTACACACAACTGCTTCATGTGGTTGTTGTAAAGGTTCATCTGTGAATTGAATTCGTCGATCGAGCAAGTGAGGTTCCTGGTTCGATGTAATATCGATGTTATGACCGCCATCTTCGCTCCGGCCTCAATGGAGCGTCGTGCGTATAGGAAGATGTTGTTGGCAACTTCAATGTAACTGTGTCCACGGGCTAGATCATTAGTGCCACAATCGACAACCACGATTTCAAAACAGTTGCAAGTCAGAAATCCTGTTGCAAACTTGGTTTGCTGATGATGGCGCCATTATGGCACGACTGCCGATCCAGCGTGCGTAACGTTTAACATAAGAATGACCAACCACGAGAGCTGTGACCTCATCCATACTTAGTTACACGACAGGTAAGCGAACTGATAAACAATATGAGCAGTGATAAACCTGCAGAAAAATGGTCTTTTGTGGTATTATGTGAATATGTTTGAGGACGAACCTGAGTTGCAACTTCTGTTGTGGTTGATAATTCAAGATGGCGAGGGTCATGTGACTGAGGGTACTGTTATTGGTTGTTTTGAGCCATGTGACCAGAGTATGCAAATTTGCTGTTTCAAGACAAATTATTTTTCTTTACACAAAAATTTGTTTTGCTTGTTAGTATTACAATAACCAAATTAAATATATTTAAAAATTTCTATTTAGTTTTGCCTACAAAACAGTGTCTACTGAAAAATTTGATATTATTTTGCATATCTGTGAGTAAAATTCATATGCACATTTAAAAAAATATATTCATGCTTCATTTCTCCGCATTTACATACATAATTGACAGGTCAGTGAGTGTAGCATTTTTTAACTGCATCTCTGCTGTTTAAAACAGTTGGGTAAATATGCAGTATTGTGACAGCTACTTATGAGGTGGATTAACAGAACAGCTGCTGACATAACCACTAAAATGATAAAACATAAGCTTTCTCCCCAAAGACCAAAATAAACCATACCAATTGGGAAAATGGACTAATATGGTGAGTCCATTGATGTTGAAGGGGGGACTGTGCAGATAAATCCTTCCAAGCGAGGAGAATTCCAGGCTAATTCAAAAGTTTAAAGGCGACATTTCGTCTTATTTAGGCCAATTGACAACATGATTTCTGGTAGTTTTTCGGACTTCTCTGTTGTAGATCGAACTAAACTGAGTGATCAGCTCACACTTAAATGTACACAAACATCAGTGATGTCACAGCCAATCTTCACAAAACTGAACTCAAACTTTTTGGTTTGGATCGCAATATGTATCATAATCCATAATCAGGATAGCCTAAGGATTTATATTATGATACAATTATGATACAACAATCAAACAAATCAATTTATAGGCCCAATGGATTAATGCTACTCACAAAATATTATGGGCAAAATTTCTGAGAAACAATAGTTAGACTATATCTTAAAAATAGTGCATTTTAGTAAAAACATCTGTTTATTTTTGTATTGATAAATTTTTCTGTAAAATACACAAATACAGTGGCTACAATACAGTGGGTACTGAAAATGTCACATTTGCATTTAAATGTTTCATTCAAATCTCATCACATTTGCATTTACACTTGCATTTGTATTGCAAATATGCACTTACATTTTCATTCACATTTTTAAACCTCAAAATATGCCTAGTTTGGGTAAGGCTTGAAATTAAGCACATACTTATATTCTAAGTTATAATGAATTACTTTTAATATAAATTACACATATTTACAAGATCACACTTTACACAGATAGTTGAGTACACATTTTATAAACAACTTATTATCGTTGTAATAATTACGAAGAATCACTCTTGCTTCTAAGAGCAGGATGTCACCATTTTCTCCTGTGTTAATGAAACAAAACAATTTGAGCCAAAGAAGACAGCATTGTAAGAGCATTATGACATAATTAAGACTTAATCAAAACGTTTTAGCAGCTAACAGTTTGTTTGACTAAATCAATTGATGTTAGCGGTTTCAGATCAGCAACAGTACTTCAAGTCAACCAAAACAATTGCAATAGAAAGGATATTTTGGCTTTCATCATGTTCAATACATAGTAAACTATGACATCAAAAAAGGTATGGGCAAGAATTGACCAATCAGTAGCTGCAAAACCGTCATGATGTCAAAGACAAACGTAAAAGACTTTTCTACATAATTATTACAACGATAATAATAACTAAAAAGTCTTCACAAAGGTAGCATTTATAATATAGGTTATTAACAATGTTGCCCAATTGCAATTGCATGACAACGAGTGTCACCTACCAACTTTAAACTGCAGTTGTCAATGTGTAATACTCAAATGTATTAACATGTGTATATACACTTTAAAAACGCATTATCTCGGGTTTGTACAACATGTTTTTCCTATGCGTTTTTAAAGTACATTAGTCCATTAGTGTACTTAAATTTTCTAAGATTATTTGTTACCTATTTTATAATCTATCAGATTCTTATGACATATCTTAAGTGTATTGCAATTTATCAAGTGCTATCTAATATCATTTATCTTATCTCATTTTAAGTGATGCAATTTATTAGTTTTTAACCAATATATATATATATATATAGCTATTTTGTCATAGGTTAGAAGTTCAATTAAATCTCTCATGCTAAATACGAACACAATAGAGTAGGGGAATTTCCCTTCTACTGACTATGTCACCCTTTCTTTTGTAATTCTAAACAATAGGGGTTCAGCAAAACATGTATAATTGACCTAGATAGTGCATGTAATTGACCTAGATATAGACTTCTATTTTGATACCAATGTCAATAATAAATATTGTTCACCACATAACCTAAACATAAAATTTTATTCACTGCGACATTATGTACATGGCCAAATGTGCCACGTGCGTTTTCCATGAGAAAGATAAACGCATGGAAAACGCATGGTTTGTGCCTTATTAAAATGTGGTGAAAACCATGCGTTTTCCATGCAATTATCCAAACGCATGGAAAACGCACGTAGCACATTTGGCCATGTAGCATTTATGAATAAACTGATGAGTAAAATATATCCGCATCTTCAACACAAATTGATTATAGTGGAAACCACAAGAACATTTCAGTGACTGAAAATGGCTGAATGTTTTGTTTTAATATTATAGTCCATGGAAAAATAAAAGTTAATATCAATTCTAGTTTTATACCATTATTTCCTTTTATAGAAAGCTTAGCTGGGTACTTTCACTGTTCTTTCTGCTTTTAGAACCAGTTGTTGTTGACTTAATTTTTTGTGGTTGTCACAAACCAATATCCTGATCTCTACAATTTTGATAATGGAAATTCATAATCTTGATCATAGTTCTGTGTGGTAAAGTTTCAGAAAATATTTAAAGTATATTATGATATACCCAAAAAGTAATTAAATGGAAACATTATAATAGATATGTTTCAGTCTTGATGATAATATCAAAATACAGTTACATGAATTTTATTTGGCCAAGTGCTTGCCTTTTAAAATCTCTTTTAATTTTATAATTGCATATCTTAATACTTTTTTTTCTGGTGTATTTGAACCCAAGCCTGCATATGTATATTGCATTGTTTTGGTCAGACATTTGAAAAATATCAAATGCATTTACAAATGTATTTGCATTTGCATTTAAATGTGTTTCTATATATATATATATAATTAGACACTTGCATTTGCATTTAAAACCATGTGAAACATTTGCATTTTCATTTAAATGCTTTTGGTCGCATTTGTACCCAACCCTGGACTTCCAAAACCATCATTTTCTATCATATGTTCTGAGTATCAAAGAAAGCTTTACAATGATGTATCATACTGTTCACCAGACCATTTACTATAAAGCGGAATGGGCGCCATTTCTTGCTTTTCATATTCCGATGATATTCGCCACCAAACTTAGTAATTTATATTCATATTTCGTCCAAGAAATTAGCAAAATGCTAAATTCCCCTTCTTGCTTTGCATGAAAATTCTTAAAACACTTCTCTCCCTTTTTGTTGTTCAACAAAGAACTTCGCAAATATAACTGTAACAAACCCCTACTATTATTGCCTACAACTGCTACTGTTTCTTTAGGGCACATCACCTGGTTGAACCATGATTGCCTAGGATGTAACACTTGGGCCAACTTGGACTTTAGTACACCACACCCATAGATATGTTTATATAAAGCAATGAAATGTGCAATATCAAACTGACACTATTCAGCAGAAAACGAGCGGGAATAAACAAAGCACGCCAGTTGCTCTTACAATATTCTCACACAGCAGGAAGACAAAGGTTACATTTTGCTAAGTTGTTAGGCGAAAATACGAATATAAATTACGAAGTTCGGGGCGACAATGAGAAGCAAGAAATAACACCAATTCCGCTTCATACTTTACGGCCCTGAGGGTGAAGTGACTTTAATATAATATTTTATGTCATACACAAATGCATACTGTTCCTCCCCCCAATGTAAATTATCTCAAACCCTGAGAGATGATGATGTGTCTAGCATTTTGTCAGGTACTCTTGCAATTTTTCTTTTATCCAGAGATCTTTTGCGCCTATCCACCCCGTCCTAGCAATGGCAAGGTGTCAGGCACTTGGCCAGCCAAACCGGACTCCCTAGCTGAATTCACTTGCAACACTGGATTCAACCTCAAAGGGAATGATCAGGCATTCTGTTCGAGAAATGGTTCATGGAGCCATTCATCCCCCAAGTGTGAAGGTAGGGTTATTATAGCTAAAAGGCGACATTTAATAGCTACGTAATAGGAATTTCAATAAGTAACAGTACAATACAAAGTATGAGGATCTTTATTCCTATCAATGTTAAAGAAAATTTAATATTTTATGTCATACACAAATGATGCATTCACGATTAAACTGTAGAGTATCATTTTCACTATATGGAAGCAGAAGTGACGAGCATGGGGAGCTAAATTATCTATATATCAAAGAAAACCATGTCATATGAATTTTTCATTTTCCATTTCAGCCATTCAATGTACACAGCCAATCCAAAATCCTAACGTTAAAATACTTAATGCAAAACCTCAAGGTAGGTGGTCGGAAATCTTTCATTTTTTGTTAAGAATCTGGAGATCATAAGTCATAAATTGAAGCAAAAGTATAGAGTATTTCTTTCTAGGTTACGCATTTGGAGAGCAAGTGGTCTACGACTGTGAAGATGGTTACACCTTGGTGGGTGAAAGATCTCGCACCTGTCAAAGAGGTGTCACCGGCCAAGGCGTCTGGACGGGATACGATGTACAGTGCAAACGTAAGTGTTTTGGTCCATCAGTGCCACGAAGAATAACATGACACACAGGGGGGGGGGGGGGGGGGCAAGAAATAGATTTGCACAAATTGTTTTTTCAAATATAACAAAGAACACCCGAACAACAATTCCAATGTGTCTGGCAGACATCTTCTGGCATAGCAGCCGTGCTGCTGAGTGATACAATATTTTGTTAACTGGGAAACACTTCTACTGTAATTATATATACACTGCACAGTCCTATCAAAATTATTTCAATATGATGTCACACCTAGAGTGGAAGTTGGCACAAGTCTGGATGTGCTCTTTTGTGATTTTTATTTCATTTTATTTCTCAGTACATCTATATACTTTGCAAATATGGAATAATTAGTACTTTTCAAAAATGTATTACTTTGTTTAAATGGACTTCAGCTGTCAAATGTCCTGTGCCGGAAATCCCAGAAAATGGAGACATAGTAACACAAACAACATCGTTCCAGTACAAAGATATCGTTCGTTTCACTTGTGATGAGGGTTACAAACTAATTGGTTCAGATGCGTTGCAGTGTTTGGCATCAGGATCCTGGTTTGGCCACCAACCCACGTGTGAAGGTTTGCAATTCAGAATATATTGTGTGAATTAGCAGAAGATGTTCAATATTAGTAATATTTTGTTACATTTAATGCTTAAATGTACTTAATGAAAACTTATGCTGAAAGATATTACACATTTTATCTAAAAGCCATCTTTTTGATCCCCAGCTATATCATGTGAGCCACCATTTGCCCCTCGCCATGGACATGTGCGCATTCGTAAAGCAGGTATCCGAGCATTTGCACTGTTCGAGTGTGACGAGGGGTATAGACTTGAGCCGAGTGTTCCTTCTCTCACTTGCACCTCAAACGGCACCTGGAATGGCGCTGAGCCTCAATGTGTTGGTTCGTAGTTCTTTAATAATTGTATGCATGTTCATATTTGACCTTCAGAACGTTGACATCATTTATATTCGCTCTCTGTTTTTGATGATCTTTAAGTTCTTTGTGCTAGTCAGTACAGACATATAAATGCATTTATCAACATTTTCATGGCGGATATATGTTCAAAGTGATATCACTGATTGTGTTCTCAGTGTTGTAATGTTGGGAAGGAAAGTCGTATTAATCAACTATAACTGGCAGAAAGCAGACTAGTTAACTAATATTCATTGAATTAAACATATTCAATAAGTAAAGATAGGTTCATTAAAATGCATAATCCATATGAAAATAATATGAAAATGCCAGAAGCATCCAGCCGAAGGCAATGTTTATAGCACCACAGTGCAGTGTCAAATATAAGAAAATTAGCGTGGCGCTGTTATATAGTGTGGGCGCGGATTTCAGTGGGTGCACAACACAATCTGATCCACAATCATTGATTTATGCCGCCCCCAACCTACCTGCTTTCTCCTGCCTCTGTCTCGCTTAATACTTGGTTAGAATTTTTTAAAAGTTTGAACTATACTAAATGAAAATGCTCAAGAACGTTAGATCGCTTTAAAAACTTTTGAATCGAGTGATGCTCTTTATGACTTTCACCATGACGCTAGCGAACTTGCTTCTCTACTTTCTCCTATTCATATCTTGCTTAATAGTTGATCCATTTTTTATCTGAAAACATTAAAGATTATATTAGCTGTGCTACACAATGGGATGATCAATTTCAATTTATGCAGGCTATCTTTCACGTAAATTCACTTAAACTTTTCGAATCGATGATGCTCATCATCACGTTTGCCTCGCCATTCGAGAATCTTGCATGTAGAAAAACTCCTCAGGTGCCCTTTGCGTGTGAGCCAGATTGGCGTTTTGCTGAAATCTACAATAATTGTGGGTCAAGTGACCTCCCAGTTTGATCCTACAGCCTCTGGGCCTTCGGTTATAATATAATTATCCATAGGGATGACTAATCATAAGTTGTGAACTTATTGTTCATAGAACATAATATTATCTGGTTAATATATTAGCAGTTTAGCAAAAAGCCTTTTTAGACATCATGTTTTTTTAAAACCCAAATTTTTATGACAGAATAGCTGACTAATTTAATATTTGTATTAGTTGTCCAAACACTCCTGTGTGAGGACTCATACATGAACGTCAGCTCATAAAATATGCTGTGTTAAAATAGTACCACGTCCTTCTCAATATGTTTTAACAACTATACTCTTTGATTACTGACAATATGTGCTTATCAACTTGATCCTGATTCAGCTGCTTCATGTGGTGACCCTGGGTCTCCAGTAAATGGCTACAGAGATGGAGGCGTCT
Source organism: Alitta virens (assembly GCA_932294295.1). Taxonomy (NCBI): domain Eukaryota; kingdom Metazoa; phylum Annelida; class Polychaeta; order Phyllodocida; family Nereididae; genus Alitta; species Alitta virens. The sequence continues at coordinate 20,547,881 of OW028578.1, read as the reverse complement.
TCACTTTTGGCAATAAGGTGACCTTTCACTGTGAGAGAGGGTACGAGATGAAAGGAGGCTCCAAGACCATGGAATGCCAGAGCACCCCTCAGTGGAGTGGTTCTCTGCCTGTATGTGAAGGTAGGTACAGCTTTGATGATAGCATCAGATACAGAAACAAAAACTGTTGTGCCTGAAAGCTATCCAATGGCTTGCATGAATATCCTGTGTTTTCAGCATGTCCAGTCGACTTCTACATGGATGGTGAAAAGTGTAGCAAATGTCCAGCTAATAGCCACACCGCATCCAATGCTAGTACGTCTGTTGTTCAGTGTCTGTGTGACACAGAAAAAGGCTTTGTTGGACCTCCAGGGGGCCCTTGTGAAGAAGTCTTCTGCACCGAACTTATTGCTCCTGATAATGGTGAAATTTCACAGTGTGGAAACAAAGTGGGAGATTTTTGTGACTTCTCTTGTGGTGATGGTTTTGTGGTGGAAAGAGGTTCCACCAAAAGAACATGTCAGAATACTGGGGATTGGGATGGGACACCGGCATTCTGTGTGCGTAAGTACAAGTTCTGTGTATCATATTCATTCTGTGTTAGAATGACTCAAAGACCTTCTTTTGTTATAAAATTTTGATGTTATTTTCCAGCTTGCAAGCTGAATACATACAAGAGCGGGGAGCGAACTTGCTCGCCCTGTCCTATCCATTCCCATACAGAAGCTCCAGGCCAATTGAAAACCGGATGCATTTGCGATAAAGGTTACAGTGGGGCACCTGGAGGACCTTGCTTGGATGTCAATGAATGTGAAATCAATCAAGGCAAAGGTAAATCACTTGTGCAACAGGCAAGTAAATTCATGGAAAAGGAAAGACATCTCAAATTATAATATTTTATCAATTCTTTTGTTATGCTAGCGGAATATAATTCCTTAACTCAATCATATCACCATGTCTGGAGAATGCTTTCCCATTAAATATGTACCCTTCAACAAACACAAGCATAACAAATGTGAATGGATGACAAATGGAATATTACAATCGATGAATTATAGAAATAAATTGTACAGAAAACTAAAATACAGATCCAAAAAACAAGAAACATATGAAAAAAATAGGTTAAATTTAAACACAATAAAATCTCAAGGAATATAAATAAGGGTAGCAAAGCAAGAGTATTAAAAAAATAGTTTGAATTGTTTAGCAATGACATACAAAATACATGGTGGGAAATAAACAAAGTTCTGAAAAAACATTTGTTATAATACTAAAAACATTCAAACTTATTTTGTGGTCAATGATACAAGAATTACAAAACCTGAAATAATAGTCTTTCAGTGGCTACTTTATAAACATATGTCCTTAACTCTGAGAAAGTATAACAGATTCAATTAACCAATCATTTCAAGACTACTTGAAAACGCCAGTAACACAGGAATTACATTTGAACCTATAACAATAACAGAGACAATCAAAATACATTCAATACTCTTAATCGTAGAATACTACTATATAACCTTTCCTATTATGGAATTCAAGGTAAAGCACTAAAATTACTAGAAAATTATTTAATAAATATAAAACAATATGTAGAATTTAACAATGCAAAATCAAACTTTATAAACATAACAAAAGGAGTACCACAAGGTTCAGTGCTATGACCGTCATATTATTATATACTTTAATGACATAACATGTGCCACTGAAATTTTTCATCCTGTCGTCTTTGCAGATGACACTACTCTAATAACATCTCTAAATGCATTTGCAGAACATGATATTGAAAATGAAATCAATTATGAATTAGAACGAAAAAGCAACCAGCTCAAACTAAACAAATTATCATTAAACTGTAAAAAAACTAAAGCTGTGATTTTCCATATGCCTCAAAAATGTCATTTGTAAAGTGTGCCTGAATAAAATCATCATCATCCACCTCATCATCATCATCTATACTGTTTTTCCATGTACTCTTTATTTTTATTTTTTCATTCCGTTCTATTGTGTTTAAAGTACTCGTCTTTTGCAATTACTCTATCCCAGTCAAGACTAAAATGTTATTAGTAAAATCACCATGAAAGGTTCTTGCTCACTTACGTTGTTGTAGGTCCATGCAGGGATACCTGTGAGAATAATGATGGAAGTTTCCACTGCAGGTGTACCATCCCTGGCTACAAGATCAGCCCTCAGGACCCTCTTGCTTGTATAGGTATATTAATTTTTAGTATTGTTGCACACTTCCAAGGATTAACAAACTCAGACATGCCTAATTTTTGGGTGACCTCAGCAGCTGATGAAACAATATACCGGCTGGCTTCAAAACTAATATTTTCTATTTGGAACAGCGGAAGAACAGTGCCAGAATTTGACAAGAGATGACGCCCCTGAGAATGGAGGTTTGGTTTGTCATTGGTATTACGAAGAGAATTCACAGCACTGCACAACCAAATGCAATCCAGGGTTTGAGCTTCCAAGCAGAACCAATGACTACGAGACATGTGGACCGTCCACTGCATATACTTGGTCCTTCCAGGTGGTGAATGTTACTGCCGTCCTGCCTCCCTGTATACGTAAGTCTTATGATTGCTTTTATTCTCATTTTTACAAATTAAAGTCGCCCTTCATCCGTCAATTTTTTGTTGCTGTAAAGGCATAGAACTAATTATCATCCATTCATTTTGGATGTAGTAATTGACCTAGATTTTTTTATCATCTTTATATGTGACATTTTCAAAACCTGTTAGTGAATATTGAGGCTCCAGAAAATTTGAGGAAAGACACCTACATGTCAGTTCTAGCGACCAATAAAGGCAATCAAGGAGGCTTTCCATTCTATATTATGACAAGTTGTATGAAGTCTTATCTCCAGTGTGGAATATGTAATTATATTTGTATTTAATCTGTTTTCCTGCAGCTGAATTTTTCCCTGAATTCCGACTAGAAGGTGAGACTGCATACTTTGCAGCTGCTTGTGAGGATTTGACAGAGGATCAGAAAACAGTTGCAAAGGAAGAATTTGCCAAGCGTTTGAATGATAAGGGAGTCTGCTCAAAACGTGAAACAAAAATCTGCAACATCAAAGATATGGGCATCATTTGTGGCAGAACAACAAGAAGACGCAGACGAAGAGGTGTTGATGTTCTTGAACATTCTGTTGATTTTGCTTACAATGTTTCTGCACTCAAGTTTGAAGGCAAAACTACAGATTGTCATGGCAAGATCTGTCCACTTCTTAGAATTCCACCCAGATACTGTGACCAATATTGCAAACCTACCTACAAAAGATATCTCAAAGCAGCAGTGGAGTTTGCAAAACGACAGCTCATTGACATTCATAAGGACACCAACAAGTTACAAGATCTGAGCTTCAGTGTGAACAACCTAAGATTTGCTCCAGAAGAGGAGGGTTTCAGGGCATCTGATGTTATAAAAGAATGCCCACCAGGCATGGCTGCTATTGATGACCAATGTGGTAAGTGTATCTATTTTGTAGTTAGATAACATTTGTACTATCCAAAATTACCCCTTGGTTCAGAGGAGTGTCTACAAAGATATGTAGCATTCATAAAACCATGACAACTTGCACTTACATGTTGAACAGCACATTCAGTGGTTAACTCTAAGTCTGGATGAACAAAATTTAATATTAGAATGATAAAATATTGAGTTTGTGTATGTTTCAGTTCCTTGTAAAGCTGGATCGTACTTTGATGAAGAGAATAACCTATGTGTTGCCTGTCATGTAAACACCTACCAAGACAAAGATAAGCAAACTTCTTGCACTCCTTGCAAACTCCTTGGCCCAGGGTACAGCACTAGCAGAAATGGCTCTACGTCTTGTCAGTGTAAGTTTCTCAGCTTTGCCATTTATATATTTTTTCCATGGAGAAATTAGTGCAATACAAGATGAATGTATCAGTCTCATTAGATTTTACCCACTAAATCTATATGTTAACAACAAATATCATGGTTAGTCTTTTTGTACCTATTATTATGCCATATAAAGCTTATATAATCATGTACATGTAGGAGAACCCATCCGCAATTTAGTATCTTGTCCAGTTTAATGTCCTTGTTTCCCTGGTACCACGGGTTGGAGGGTGTCCTCTGCTAGTCCCATCTATTTCTGTGTAGTTGGAATGAATCACCCTTCTCCAGTCCTCACAGTTTTGCGTCATGTCTGTCTGAAGTTTTTAAATTTTCAAATCCTCTTTTATGCTGTCTACCCTGCATTTCATTGGTCGACCACAAGGACAGTTGCCTTCCACTTGGACATTCAGCACTTTTCTGGACCAGCTATCGGAGCTATTCAGCCGGTGTAGGTGATACTTTAGCCACTTCTGATAACCCTTGTTAGGTTCCCGGTCTGCTACTTTGGCCGGGCATATTTATTCTGATCATGGCACTACTTCCTCAGTGGTGTTAGCATGACAACCAGATCATCAGCATAAAGAAGTTATCAGGTACAGCCTTGTCTAGATTCTCTAGAAAGTGATTCCAAAAAAAAACTCTCACAAAGGACATGGCATGCTCGTACATGGCTTGTACCTGATAACTTCTTTATGCTGATGATCTGGGTAGCTCTGACAACTCATTCTTGGTCTGGGTATGTGGTCAAAAGCTTTTTTTAAGTCCACAAAGGCGAAGTATGGTCCTTATGTTTTACTTAGTGTTTCTCTTGCATTTGATGCAGAAAGATTGCGTCTGTACATTGTTGTGTCCTGGCATAAAACCAAACTACATGTCACTGAGATCTTATAATGCTGAGACCTTATAATGCTTTCAAAGATTCTCTCAGTTTCAGTACTCGGTCCAGCAATAGCAATTTGAGGCCTATGAAGTTGTTCCTCAGCAAAGTTTTGCCCTCTGAGATGATGTTGTTCACCAGGGCGGTTATATGTGGCATGATGCGAGCTTGATAATTTCCGCTATGATGCCTGATGGTCCGGCTGTTTTAATGGTTTTCTTACGTTTTATGGCTTTTACTACCATATTGTCACACTTTGTCACTGATATAGATTGCAGGTTTGTGTGTGGCTGCTACAAATGACGGTCCTTCCTTGTTTCATGGGAATTACTTGTTTAGTAACCTATCATAGTGACTTTTTATGTTCAAAACTTATCTTCATCGCTGGATGTTTAGCTCTGTATTTAATTGCCTTTGCGTTTCTCTTGGCACTATTATAGGTTACTTTACTACCTGATATAATAATACAGGGGTTAAATTTCTGCCATCTTCATAAAAGGTAACTCTCCGAAAGATTTTTTTTGTTCCTTTGTTAGAAACACAGTCGAGGTACTATTCAAGAGCTTAATTGGGTAGAACCTTGCGTTTAATTTTGTATACGAAACAGGCTGTTCTACTATTGATATTGTAATCACTTCTTCCCCCAGAATCTCAGCTGCTATCTATTGGTGAAAGTTTACAAAATTATCTCATAATTACAAGTGCCTTTCTCAACTGGTAACAGAGGCTAGTTATATATATTAATGCAATTATCTAAATTTGCTGATATGGAAAAGTTTAATCAACCTCCCTCCGCCCCTCCCCGTTTTTCCATCCTTCAATCCTTGCAATGATCTCTTAAATGATGTCCAATTTCAGTTTGTCCTGAAGGCAAATGGGGTGACCTGTGTGTCAACAACTGCAACTGTGTTCATGGTTCCTGCAGTCCATTTAATGGCCAATGCATCTGTCCATCTGGCTGGGAGGGAGACCACTGTGAAAGAGGTATTTCAGTAGTAATGTGTTGTGATTCATGTGTTGAACTTATTCTGATTGATGGACTAACCAATTTAATTTCTCTACAGATGTAAACAGCTGTGTGCCAGGGTCATGCTTCCCCGGTGTGACTTGCATCGACCAAGCACCACCCGGTACCGGATACAGCTGCGGCCCTTGCCCTACTGGTTATCATGGAGATGGCATCACCTGCACTCCACAACGACAAAAGCGATCCATTGGCCTTATGGCTTTTGAACTCTGATAATGATTTGAATTGTGTACTGTATGTCATTTCTGCAATAAATCGTTTGGTTAACCTGCTGTTAAATTGTTTAAATTTTGAGTCTTATTCTAAAAAGGCTTAACATGTGCAACTTATTTTTTGCAATAAAAAATAATCCAAGCATCCTGAAAAAAATTGACCATTAGCTTAGTTTCGGGAAACACATGTTCAATAATTAATAATTTCTTGTCCTATATAAAATCTGGTAACTTTAGTCAGGATCATCAAATATATACATAGGCTATGTCAGAACTTTAAGCTTCGTCTGCAAATCTTTGGGGATTTGTAACCATGCCTTTTTTAAAAGCTTATGGCAAAGATATTAAAAAAACCACTGTTTCCAAAATTCCCTTGCAGTGATGGCTATCTTGCATTTCAAAATGGCGACCGCATAAAAGCATTTAATAACATTTGACATCTAAGCTTAGAAGTTATAATTGAGGTAGCAAGTCACGCAAATACTCAAATCCACCCCCAGTGGGTGCCTTCATGGTAGACGCAGTAAAGTGGTAAGCTACAGTCACAGAAACCTTGCTTTGATCCTGGAAAAAGGTAAAATTGTCAAGGAAACCAGCTAAATATTCGCCCTTCCGTTGTAATCACCATTGAAACGTAATGACGTCATAACTCATCCTGCCAACCCTGATCCATTGATCCTCTTTTTCGATATCACAAACGATAGTGCCGTGGCACAGAGGGTGTTCAGAGGGGCTGACCACAACTCGAGGTAGAACAAAACACAACCTATCCAGTTTTATGCTGTATATGCAGAATATTATCTTGTTTATGAACAATACGGTTGTGGTGAAATAAAATGTGTTTGACTTGGTGAAAATCAGGGATTTGTAAGGCAACCTAATGTTCAGCTGACGAAAAAAAAATCATATTCTGTCCTGTAATGCTTGCCCTGTTCAGCCAAACTGCACAAAAATGGTTCTGAATCATTGGACTGGACCTAAAATTCATGATATACCTTAGTTAGTTTAATATTTTTGTGATTTTCTGAATCAGGGCAAAATTAGGGTTAATTATTTGCAAAAAATACTTCATTTTCAGTTCACCATGCTATAATGTTTTCAATTTAACAGAGGTAACCTTCATCCAACATGGGCATATTATGTATCAAAATTTGCCACATTTACTCTGCTATCGCACATGAGCCTATTCGATAATTTGTAAGGCCACAGTAAGGCAATATATTCCCCAACTGAGATATCATTAATAGAACAGTCAAAATTACTCAAAACAATGGAAAACTTACACAAGTACAAATAAGACACATCCAGTGAAAACTTCTATATACCTAACCCCACACAGCATGTTTATTGTCATCAAGACCAATGTATCGGCAGGGTTTTGTATTGGCAATGGTAAAATCACAATTTTTGTGCTAAATACCCTTATAATACAATACATGATACGTTTGCATTTTGTAATGTATTGTCCATATTAGAATAAAATAACTCATTATTATCTCATTACCGCTCCAATAGAGCAGATTCTATAGCGTACTTTGTACTATATCCATGGCAAATTTAGAAATTAAAGTAATTATTCTGAGTTGAATTTTGTGCTTATAATTCATAAATATTTGCCATGCTCAACCCATTCAACAGTTTTTGTTTATAATTAGCAATTTCATAATAATTAGTTGCATAATGATCTATATTACTTTCACTTGACTCAAATACTTATCATTGTTTTCTTCTAATGGAATCATGGTTAGATACATTCGTCATACACAATAAACAAATACTACAAATTGAACTAAAATTTTAACAATACATGCAATTTCAAGTATTAGAGCAATAATGGTTGTGAAATAATAGCATAACATAAACTATATACATGATCAGAAAATTGATGGTTAAGATAAAGCTAAATATATATACATTAATTGAATAAGTAACTATGTGATTAAGTAATAGTTTCTGGTCCCAGTTAATCAAGGTAATAATTGTACAAAATAATGTCACAGTAATGTTAGGGAGCTCAGCGAGATGAGGTTATGTGTGGACACATGTAAAAACTCAGGGTTACACAAACGATTCACGTTGAGCAAAGGTTCCACACCCTTCACCACCTTAAGCCCCTTTACATCTAGATGTATGCACCTAAAACAAGTATGTGCAAAACAGAACCCACGTGAAAATCAGATTGACCAGAGTAGACCCCAACTTTGGACTCATCGCTAACGTAGACACTAAGTCCTTTTGCTTTGTCATTCAAGAGGCCTTTATTCAAGTCCGCATGTTGAGACCAGCCTCCGTTTGGCCGTGGAACATTCTTTGGAAAACAACCACGTAAAGTATCCTAAGAAGCAATACGAAATGCGATTCTTCACTTTCTCCGGCACGTCTAGCACCATCAGTGAACCCAACTTGTACTCTGGTCACATACCCTCCAGAATTGCCCTAGGCTTAGTCGACACTGACACCACCTTTCAAATTACAACATTACAACATCACTGACGTAGACCTGAAAGTTAACGGGAAGAGCATTCCTAATGATCCCATGAAAATCAACTTGATCCACCATGACTACGTGCTCCCTTACACCATGATGTACAGAAACAGAGGTGGATTGTTCACCAACGAATCGTACTGTGTGTACAACGTGTGCAAACGGTTAAGTGGTGTTGGCTTCCAGTCAATCTTGTTCCATTTAAATCAACAGGTGGAATGTGGACGCCGACAACTTCGTGACAAAATTTGTGAAGCGGAAATTTGGGAAGATCTGTTCTTTCCCCGATTCTTGTTTCCTAAGTGGAAAGGTCAACCAGTGTTGCAAAGCCGCGCCCAGTTGCCCGCCTTGTCTGAAGAATGCCCAAAATTTTGAACAACATCATATTCGGGAAAAAACACGTAATACTACGTCGAGCTCTACCTAGTAAAAAGTGGAAGACCATGGGCCACACACTTGAAAAAGTTGAGGAAAAAATACAATTAGCTAAAGTTCGACTTGAAAATTACCGTGCGACTTCAGAAAAGACAAAACGAAGGGTACATTTATACCTCTCCCTGCTTTGGCTCCCCAGCCCAAATCGTGTTCACCGAACAAGACATCCCCAAAACGTTACAGAATAGCCACCAAAAAAGGTTGGATGCATACAATATGTACATGAAGGAAGGCAGTGGTTGGACACTGCTGAGATTGGAATCCTCACAAATGAACGTATACAGATATGCTATCCAAGGCGGAGGTGGGTACAAGAGCACGCGTGAAAAGCTCCTCCCTCCAAGTCTAATCAAACATCATTGCAGCATCCTCACATTCCCTCCCACCTCTGATCAAAAATGTTTCCTGTACTGCGTTCTGGCAGCCCTACACCCTCCGAATCGAGAAAAAAGCCGGCACCAAAAAAGTTACGAACTGCGCCACTACCAACAACACGAAAAGACGTTGGACACCAGCACCCTGTCCTACCCCATCACCCTAGATCAAATATCCGAATTTGAAAAAAGGAACCACATCACCATCAACGTATAAGAGTTGAAAATAAACAAGGATCTGAAATTCCTCTACAAGGATGAAGAAACCCACATTCAACAAATTAACTTGCTTCTGCTCGAGTCCTTTTTCCATTTGATCAAAAGTTGGAACTGCTTCTTAAATTTCAATGCTAAACAAAAGAGAAGACTTTGCCAAAGGTGTGGTCGGTTCTAGAGAGGTAAACTTTGCGCTGACTGCAAGTCGGACTCAGGCCACGCGGCGAGCTGAAAAAGAGACCAGCAACCTGGTTTTTATGGGTCGCCACACCAAACAAGAATTTTGAACTTCAACAACCTCAACAAGCACCCTGTCGTCTATTACGCTGACTTGGAAACAGCCTTATCAAGCGATTTCCACAGATCGGACACCCAAACAAAGACTAAAAGGACCAAAAAGCATCTACCCATCGCCATTGGGTTGATAAGAGTTTGCAACGTGAAAAAATACACCCAGCCACGCCCCACCATCCACACGGGATACAAATGCATAGAACAATTTTACCACATGTTACAAAAAGAAATAGCGTTCATGGACGATGTACTGTTGAACACCTACCACCCCGTACACAGGAACAAGGAACAAGAACGAGCCCACGGAAACAGCGAAAAGTGCTACGTTTGTCACAAACCCTTCTGGTGCAACGAAAAAAACAAACTAAGGGACCACAACCACATCAAAAGACAAAGAAACTACTTGGGTGCCATCTGCAATGCGTGCAACCTGAACAGAACGGACACCAGGTTCAAGAAGACCCACGTGATCTTTCATAACGGTGGTCGGTTTGACATCCACTTTCTCATCCAAACCGTACATTTTTTGGAAAAACAAGAGGCTCAGTTGATTGGTAAGACGGGTGAAAACATCATGTGCATGGAATTGTTCTCGAGTCGACTGGTAGTCATCGATTCGTTCAACCACTTGAGCGCAGCTCTCGCTGCACTCGTTCGCATCATGAAGAATTCAAAGAAACGTTTGCCCATAACGAATTTGTCACAGACGAAGGCGTACTTTGGAACACCACAGCGCTACCCAACAAGTTGTTTTTCTATGACAACTTGAAGGAGTCAGAGATATCGTCCAAAGATTACGAACATGCTCAAAATGTCTGGAACCAATCCAAATGTCCCAACCTCATGAGTTTCTTGAAGATTTACCTACAAACGGACATAACCCTCTTGGCGGATGTGTTTGAAAACTACCGAAATTTCTTACACTCGCAATTTGGGTTGGATTGGACTAAGTAAATTTCCCTACCGGGGCTGTCATACGATTGTATGCTGAGCTACTGCCGCAACAAACTTGGCTACGTCTACGAAAGAGAAATATACGATTTCTTAAGGAGAGGTACGAGAGGGGGCGTTGCAATGATCCCCTTACGTTACGCCCGCGCCAACAATACCCTGTTGGAAGATTATGATCCGCAACTACCTACCTCCTACTTGATGTACTTTGATTGCAATGCGCTCTACAGCTCCATCATGACCAAAAAACTGCTGTACAAAAGCTTCCGCTGGGAAAAAGACTTGCACAGAAAGGAGATGAAAAAAATAATAAAAAACTACTATCCACAGAGTGAGGTGGGTTACATCATTCAATGCGACCTAGAATACCCGTCAAACATTCACAACTTAACAAAAGACCTGCCCCTAGCACCGGAACACCGAGTAGTGAAGAACAAAATGCTCTCACCATACTCAATGAAGCTGGCCCAAAAGCTGAGTATCAAACCGGACAAAATACCCAAACTCTTGTCAACACAACTCGACAAATAGCATTTAGTGTGTCATATTAAAAACCTACAATTCTACCTAGTAAAGGGCATGCGCCTCCAGAAAATACACAAAGTTTTGCGGTTCAAGCAAAAAGCCGTCTTCAAGCCGTACATCAACCTGTGCATCGCGGAACAAGCCACACACCACCCCTGACGAAAAACAAATGTGGAAACTAAGCTGCAACTCCATTTTCGGCAAAACAATCATGAACATCGAAAAGAACAACGCGATTAAAATTGTAACTAACCAGAAGAAGGTGCTCAGATCGGTCAATTCCCCGTGTTTCAAACTAGCGGACGTCATCAACCGTCGAGTGGTACAGATAACCAGTGCACAAAAGAAAAATGTGGTTAAAACACCGTATCACAGCGGCATAGCCATCCTGGAACTGAGTGAATTACACCTCTGCATGACAGACACCGATTCATTGCTGTATAACATCACAACGGACAATAACATCCTTGAAGACTTGACGAACATGGGCAACATCGACTCCGGCAACTACCCACAAGATCACCCATATTATGACGCAAGTCACGCTGGGAAATTATTTTACATAAAAGACGAAGCAGGAGGACAACCGATCAAGTCGTTTGTGGGCTTACGGGCAACAAGCTACAGCGTCGAATACCAAACAATGCACAAAGTCGTGGGTAAAGGAATACCGAAACATAAACTGAAAAACATCCAGCACCAGGACCTGGTACAAGTGCGTTCAAACCCACGTTATCAGTAACCACCTTCGAAAGCTTCAAACACGAAATGTACAGCATACAACAAGAGAAGAAAGCGCTGAGTCCCTTCGACAACAAAAGGTATATATGCCGAGGAGACATCGAAACTTTGCCATACGGCCACATTGACATGAGCGCCTGGGAGAACGAGGAAACACCAGTAGACGAAGGAACAACATGCCACCAATAAAAATGAACAAATACTCCAGAGCATGCGTGAAAGACATAGTGAAGATATTGCAGTTGGCTTTAAAAGAAGAGGAGAGACCGAAAAAGTTACGGATGCCATGCAGCTTCGAAAACATGGAAGAAAGTGTACGCTACTTGACAGAAAAAGTACCCAGACCACACGCTAACATTTTGCTGAAAGCATCCAACCGAAAAAAGCTGCTGCCTTCCTGGTTCTTGGGACAATATGAAAATTTAAGGGAGGCAGAAGACTTCCACATCACCCATGTGAGAACTTGTATGAACAAGTTACTACCCAAGAAAACATCAAACCAACACGATCACAGCAAGGATGAACTCTACTTCTTGTGAAAATCTGCGCGTACGGTATAGCCGACGACATATGCGAAGTCCCAACGTCCACACTGAAGAAATTTCAAGAGGGACACTTCATGGCAGAACCCCATTATCCCGAATACGAAAAGCTGAACAAAACGAGTAAGATCGGGGAAGAAGATATCATTAAAATGGCTGTAGACCGACTCAGTCGCAATTTACAATTCAACGAGGGAACTTACAACACCGATCAACTCAAGAAGTATGAACCAAAACAGTATCACTCTTTACAAGGCCTACGTCGAAGCCTTAACACCCTCTGTGTTAGAAACATGGAAGGAACTGAAATACACAGAAAAAAAGCCAATGGTAAAACAAACGGAAAAGAAAGAATAAAGTTGGTACGCTTTGATTCCGCAAATGTAGAAATCTTCCTGGTACCCTGGTAGATGATAGCCGATGTGGCAAGGAATGGATGAAGCAAGCCATGGCCAGACGTACACGAAATAGAGAGAAAAACAAAAAACAAAAAGACGCCACCACCGCGTCCATAGACATACAAACCATTCCTGGACATAATGGTTTATTTGTGAATTTTTAATATTGTGATTTAAATTTATCATATTACCATTGTACCTTGATAACACAATAAAGACTGTTCATTTATTTCGTTGAAACACAGAAGACAAACAGGAAAAATCTTGAAATCTCTTCCCTTCAAATGCACGGCGCTTAGTTATTATTTTTTTCTGTTAATGCAGGCTACACATGTTCATAAACGTCAACGTGCCAATCTCTACAGCTGATGTTGATGTCACCTTCACCCTTTTCCTCTCAGTTCGCCAAAGCATAAACTGGCAGGAATAAGGAGAACATTTTCATACGTCTTGCCTGTTCAAAGGTTGAAGGTGTCCATTTTTTACAAGCGGACCTCTGTCTGACACTGGTAATCAATCACCTGTCTAGTGGAGCGCCCGCAGGCCTAGATTGAAAAAACCCTGGTATACTAAACTAAAAATATGAAGGCGTTTGCTACCTATGTTTTTGTACGGGGCCGATTTGGAGGCCGGTTAACCAAAGGTAAAATACCCGAGGGGGGGCCCTTAGAAAAAGCTATATCAATATATATATACCAAAACGGCCTCCCCTGTTTTTTAAGATTAAGATTATAAGAAGTGAAGACCAACTATAAGATAGGTTTTATGTTAGTATTAGAAAGTGCAGACCAGATCTGAGAAACCGCAAACCAAGTTTAGAAAAAGCAGAACAAATTTAGGAAAATGCGGACCAGGTCTGAGAAAGTGCAGTCCAAGTTTAGGAAAGTGCAGACCAGCTCAGAAAATGTACAGAGCAAGTGTTATTTTAGTACATGTATTAGAAAGTGCAGACCAGGTCTGATGCAGACCAAGTTTTATGAAAATGCAGACCAGATCTCTGAAAGTGCAGACCAGATCTGGATGTGCATACCAAGTTTAGGAAAATGCAGACCAGATCTGATAAGTGCAGACCAAGTATAGAAAATGCAGACCAAGTTTAGGAAAATGCAGACCAGGTCTGAGACATTTCTGAGAATACAGACCAAGTTTGATATTTGTAATAGAAAGTTATAGAAAATGCAGACCAGATCTGATAAAAAGTAGACCCAGTCTGAGAAAATACAAACCAAAGTGTGTAAACAGACAGATTTGAAAGAGTGCAGACCAAGTTTTATATCAGTGGTAGTATTCTACTGGGCATTTTTGTGGAGCACTTACGTTTCGTAAAGCACAAAGTGTATTTGACTGGCAAAAAACGTAAATTTTCGTAAAGCACAAATATTCACGAAGAAAAAAGTGCGTAAACTGCTGTAAAACCTAGTCACGTGATCATTTGTGGGCAAAACTGTAATGAAGAACGTCGCCGATTCACATCTTCAGAGTCATTTTACAAAAAAAATAGATAGGCGTGGATACAATTCACACCATAAGCAAACTACAAATACATTTTTGTACATAAGGAACTTGGAATTTTTAAAATCGAATGAAAATTGAAGGAGCTGTTTAATAAAATGTATCACGAAGCGAGGACGCTAATGACGTTCATATGTGACTCGTTTTCATGTCATTGGCCATAAAAATGCAATGTAAACAAACGGGCAATTTTTGATCGCATGAAAAATTAAATGCCAGGTGAAGTTTATTTATTTGATGAGAAACTGTGAACCCTACTCAGCATGGAGTAGATAAGATTGAAAGGTTTATTTTCATGATTAAGTCTTGTTTGTTTTTTTTGGTCAGTGTGTCGAGGGGCAAATTCCAGGTATTTTTATTTGACTGGGATACTACCAGTAACAGATAGTGCAGACCAGATCTGATAAAAAGTATATAAAATGCAGACCAGGTCTGACAAAGTACAGACCAAGTCTGACAAAGTGCAGACCAGATTTGAGAAAGTGCAGACAAAGTTTCATGTCAATAATGGAAAGTGCAGACCAGGTATGAGAAAGTACGGGTCTAATTTCTTCCCCATTAATATTATTAGAAATTCTAAGAAATTTTTTAAGTGCGGACCAAGTAAAAATTATCTTTGTTTTTGAATGAGCTTTATTTATGTCTTTAATGCTTCATTATTTTATGGACATAATTTTGTATTATTTGAGAAATCACACAGTTTTCATTACAATAAATTCTTTTGGTCCGCATTATACCCTGTTGAACAATCGTGGATTCTATGGTTGGACAGCTTAGGCCAACAAACGATAGCCCCTACTGCGTTGGTTTATTGCTGGTCCGCGTTGTCCGCATTATACACAGACCCAGCCATTTTTCACTAACGCCCTAGAAGGGGGATCCTCGACAGGAGTCGCGCGGGTCGAGGGAATCCCCGGGGAATTCCGTTGAGGTATTCCGTTGAGGTATTCCCCGCTGAAGAGGGAAGTTACATGTTTTGAAGGAAATTATGGCTTCAGTGGGTATGTATTATTGATAAGCCATTCACTGTGAGCTATGTACGTGTAGAAAATGACAACAACCATAACGTCAACACCAAAAACAGCTACACGACTATAACCAAAACGTCTGTAGACACCAATATTCGGGGACATTACCGAAACGTCAACATGCTTTTTCAGTACTTAACCATAACATCTACAGAGATTTTCCCGTTAACAACGTACAGACCTTGTAAAATAACTGCTACTGTGTATTGGGGGGGGGGGGGGGGTTGAAAAATTGGTGACGTCACCAACAATCAGTCGCTCATTGACGGTCAAGGCGACAATCTTTATCACTCATTAGACTCTACAGCTATACTTATAGATTATAAATACATTTTATGTTTGTATTCATATACAGAATAGCAATCTTCCGTGACCGTTATGTCAATTGCTATTAGCATTTTGAATGATACAAAGAATGGGGTAAATCATGCTTTTTCATCTTTGATCACAAGCATGAATTGAAACTCTGAATTTCAACTGATTCCTGTTTAATATGTAGCTGTCAATGGCAGGAGTGAGAGAAGCTATACAATATATATATATATCAGATTTTTATACATAATTTTATTCACAAAGATTGAAAGATATTATCATCATTGAACGTCAGACATACAATATGCATACAAAATACAATACGTTATTTCCACAATAACAACAGTCAAATTATTAGATAACAATACTAAGAGGGTTAAGCCAACAGTCTATACTACATGTAACTATATATTCTACTGAGAATTTGTCCTGGTTGTGACTAGAAAAATAATAATAAAATTACAAACTTAAAAAAATGTATTGCTTGTGCTAGTGGTTTTAATTTGGCTATCCATCTACAGATTTTGGGTTTATTGCAGTATAGCAGACCCAAATTTATGCCTATATTTGGCATCCATTAAAGTGATACTCCTTGAATCCCATGTAGAAAATCTGACCTTAACTAAATTCCCGGAGTTAACGCCATTACACTCTTGTATATGACAACAGCTTTCCACCACAATCATACAATAAAGTAAGCTCTAATATGTAGCTGTCAATGACAGGAGTGAGCGAAGCTATGTAATATGTATATTTATGTCAACTTAAAGTTACTGTGTCTCCAGATTAAGCACATTCAAGTAATTATATATATATAAATGCTGCTTTCTTGTCTTATGTTATTTTTTACCATTACACATGCCCACCTTTGCACAACGATTTAGTCTTAATTTACAATAAATAATTTAAGTATTAGTTTTTCATGCCATCATACCCAGTGTGTTTCCAATGTTTTAGTCTGGATTTTCAATGTAAGATTTATTTTTAGTAATAATGTCTGATAAAATCATTAGCTAACACACAAATTTAGTATGCCCTGAATATTTCTGGCAGGGAATTTTGCATCCAACAGAAATATTAGTTATCTTCGACTATTTGATGAGTCTTAGCAAATTGCAAATTGACAGACAGTGCAGCTTTAAATGTTACAATCTCTCATCTTTTAATTAGACTTCATGTAGGTTTTTAAATTTTCCAAATCGAACAATAGATAACAATTTAAGAGGCAAAAGAAGTCAGATAATTGTAATGTGTTTCTCAGCCGCCAGGGGCGCTGCGAACGCTTACAACTTACCCTGGTGTGATAAAACGTCATCGCAACAATGTCGTTGGCGCGAGCGTGATCGAATCAAGATGATTTGTTATTCATATCTGGTGGGCTCCCCTTCTAAATAAACGCTATTTCTAGTCACTGTTAGAATTGTTACAGTTAGAGAAACAAGTTTTCTCCAAGTTTCAAGCTGGATGTGTATGAATTTGTTACGAAATTATGGACATCGCAACTTTTGAACCGACGACGTTGTTATGACATGATGACATAGTCTTGTTCTGGACCATTTGGCAAAAAAAAACGATAATAAGTTGATCTTCCATAGGATTACATGTATTTTTGAAACAGCGATAATAGGTAAGATCAAATTTTAACCAGTTCCGGTTGGCTTGTCCACTGTGTAGCCACTCGTCTACGGGAAGTGAGCTTCGCTCACGGCCTATGGCCGTGACGAGCTTAGCTCATAATATGTAGCTGTCAATACCAGGAGTGAGCGAAGCTATATTATATGTATATTTTCAACTTAAAGTTACTGTGTCTCCAGATTTAGCACATTCAAGTAATTATATATACCAATGCTGCCTTCTTGTCTCATGATATTTTTCACCATTACACATGCCCACTGTTGCAAAACAATTTAGTCTTAATTTACAATAATTTAAGTGTTAGTTTTTCATGCCATCACACCCAGTGTGTTTCCAATGTTTTAGTCTGGATTTTCTCTCAATATAAGATTTATTTTTTAGAAGTAATATCTGATAAAATCATTAGTTAACACACAAATTTAGTATTCCCTGAATATTTCTGGCGGGGAATTTTGCATCCAACAGAAATATTGGCCCATTAGTACAAGTTGATGACTTTTAGCAAATTGCAAATTGACAGACAGTGCAGCTTTAAATGTTACAATCTCTCATCTTTTAATTAGACTTCATGTAGGTTTTTAAATTTTCAAAAATTGGACAATAGATAACAATTTAAGAGGCAAAAGAAGTCAGATAATTGTAATGCGTTTCTCTGCCGCCAGGGGCGCTGCGATTGCTTACAACTGCCCCCTGGTGTGATAAAACGTCATCGCGAAAATGTTTGGGGTGGCTCGCGCGAACGCTTTCATCAAATTATTTTTGAACCATGCAACTGCTGAAACTGAAGCTGGTGGGTTCCTCTTCCACTATTTCTAGGCACCTTTAGAATTGTTATTGTCAGACAAACAAGTTTTCTCCAAGTTTGATGCTGGGTGTGTATTCGTTATGAAATTATGGACATCACAACTGTTGAACCGACGTGTTTTGACGTGATGACGTAGTCTCGTTCTGGACCATTGGTCAAAAAGCGATATTTAGTTGATCTTCCATAGGATTACATGTATTTTAGAAATTTTGAGACACTTCTGGTTCAGCATGATCCTTGTGTAGCCTCATTTTGAAACCTCTTTCTACGGGAAGTGAGCGAAGCTCTGCGCCTGTGGCGCCGGTAAGCTTCGCTCATATTAGTTAAGGAGTAATTAGCCCTCAACTTCCTATAGGTGGCCCACCAATAGAACTGGGTAAAATTTAAAGTGGCCTGCATGGACGCTGGTGACTCACCACGTTGCCATGGTTACAAAATTCTTGCAGCCCCCACTGACTACTGCTGACCCACTTGGTGACAGGAAGATGGCTCTAAGTGGTTGATTCTTGTAACTGTCAGTCTTGACCAAAAAATGTGGATTTACCATGATGTAGTGGGATAAATATTTATGAAAACCTGCTGTAATGATACTTGACAGTCACTGAAACTATTGTGAGTACTTTCTGGGGGAAATGAAATGGGTCAACTTTTTAGACAGATTCAAGGAGTATCACTTTAAATATGAAATAATCGCTATTTTTGAGCTCGTACACAACAAGAATAACATCATTGAGTAGCAGGGGTTTGGGGGCAGCAGCCCCTGAGAAAAACTAAATGTAAACAATAATAAGCTGTGTTCTTGCCTTAATGCCCCCGTTTGTTTGTGACGTCATATATGGAATTCAAGCATTTGATGTCATTGGCCTGGCAATGGGACTCGCTAAAAATGGTCTTTAATTTGGGTCCGCTATACTGCACTTTTTCCCAGATTTTAAATAATAGTAGGAGCCCAGGGGGAATGAAAAAGAAAAATGTCTTTAGAGGACGTGGTTTAGAAATATGCCAAGAGCACTAATAACACCTGCTTCTTTGGACATTATAGCTTGAAATTGTTCAGGTGTTCTATATGACAACTTAAATGTTACACTCTGTGTTCTTTTAATTGGACTCCATGTAGATTTAAAAAAATTTTAAATCGGACCATAAATAACAATTTTAGGGGCAAAAGAGGTCAGAGAATTGTAATGCGTACCTTCGGCTGCCAGGGGCGCTGCGGTTGCCTTACACTGCTCCCTGGTGTGATTTAACATCATCGCAACAATGTCGTTGGCGGGAGCGTGATCGATTCAAGATGATTTGTTATTCATATCTGGTGGGTTCCCCTTCTAAATAAACACTATTTCTAGGGCACTGTTAAAATTTTAACAGTTAGAGAAACAAGTTTTCTCCAAGTTTCAAGCTGGAGGTGTATTCGTTACGAAATTATGGACATCGCAACTTTTGAACCGACGTGTTTTGACGTGATGACGTAATCTCGTTCTGGACCATTGATCAAGAAGCAATATTAAGTTGATCTTCCATAGGATTACATGTATTTTAGAAATTTTGAGACACTTCTGGTTCAGCATGATCACTGTGTAGCCTCATTTTGGAGCCTCTCTCTACGGGAAGTGAGCGAAGCTCGGAGCCACAGCTCATATTATGCATATTAAAGAGGGAGATTTTCTATAATTTGTTTTGATCATGGATGGAACATGCAATTTTAATTCCAGTTGGATTATTTTCAGAAACAACAACAATGAAATATTAATAATTTATGTAAAATGAAATATATACAATTAAGTAATTCATAGGCTAGATGTATATACAGGTTTAGAAGAAGATAGATGAATGAGAAAGCATATAAAGCCTCAAATAGTACAATTGGCCATTTTGGTAGGTGGCCGTTTTATCCTTTGGCTGTCTTGGTATGGTAGTTGTTTTTGCGTTTGGCCGTCCTGGTATGTTGGCCGTTTTATATTTGGCCGTTTTGACCAGACCCTGCCTCTATATAGGCCTATGTAGTCTATTCTTGGGCTTCTTTGGATCAATTTTGTTTTGTAGGCACCAATCCAAGTGCTAATTTTATCCAATTTTCAGCTTCTCAATTTCTTCAAGGCCTAAACAACGCCGATTTTCTCTATGAAAACGTGGGGCGCTTTTGGGTGCTTTTTGTTGGGGAGATAGATCGGGGTCTTAGCTACAATTGTACTAAGTTTGAGAGCAATAGGTTGCTTCTGTGATTTATAGTGAATTTTTAAAGTTCCCATTGGATTAACATGGATTGTCAAGGGCTACCAAACAGGTGACGGGTAGCACCCCCAATCTGTTCCAACCCCCCTGTGTCGTATTGATCTGCCCCTTGTTGTCATCATGGAAAGTGCAGACGTTTTGGTGTATAAAACAGACATGCCAAGTCTCACGCATTCGGGGTGAGTCTCATGCATTTAGTTGCTGTCTCATTCTTCTGGACTTGAGTATTTTCTTCATATTTTAATTTAACTCACGCAATGAGGACCAGAATAAATATTACATTTTAATGTAAACTGGTTGGAAAGAGCCAAAATTCACGCATTCACCACTCAAGAATTTGGCATCTCTGTATAAAAGTGTAGCCGTTTTGGTGTATGAACGTGTAGCCGTTTTTGGACATGGAATTTATGGCTGTAGCTGTTTTGTGCATCTTGTAGACATAGCATTTAGCCATTTTGACATAGCCATGTTGACGTTTTGGTCATCTGTTCATTGTAGCCGTTCTGGGTGTAGCTGTTTTGGGAATACCACAAAATTTTGTAGCCGTTTTTGGCTCTAGCCGTTTTCGCCTGTAGCCGTTTTGACTGGCATTCCAATTGGACCACTGGCAGTGCTTATTTGGAAATGTGGCACGCTGTTGCAAGCAGGGGTGGATCCAGAAATTGTTGGTGGGATGGGGGGGGGTGGTCTGATTCATTGTGATCAACAATATGCTTGCATGTGAAATAATCGCTGTCTGCTGTAAAAACTCGAAAATATTTTTATATAATGATTTTGTCAAACATAGCCACATAGCCAATTCACTATAACAATGACTAAATGATTGGCTGTTCGAGTTCTGCTCCAGAAGCAAAAGTGTAACAGTGTATATATTTTTTTACACATTTTGAAAAGAACTCAATTTTGGGTTAAAATCCTTGGTTACAACTTCCAAAGTTTATAGATTAAAAACCTAGGCATAATTGAACTTGTAACTATGGAGTATTACTGCACACACTTGTTCGCTGCTCAGGCGAGCTATTTATAGAACACAGAGCCTAAACTTAAAAAAAAAATTTCAATTCATAACCAGATTTGGTGGCCCAGTGGAGAGAGCGTTCGCAATTAGAGTGTGGTGACACTACATAGTGACAGTGGTTTGAATCCAGCTCAGTACATTTTTTTTTTCTTTCATCAAAGTTACAGTCACATAATAATTATTATGTGACTGTTAATTAATTTGTAAGGACAAAATATTGCATAACAAGATGATTTGTTGAGCCTCTGACTAGCATTACGATATCCACACCATTTTTTTTATTTAATACATTTGTTTATATTAAAGCTTCATTATAAATGATCTTGTATATACATTCCTTTCATTTCACCCCAGACCATTCAACACTAACTTATCTGCTTAGTGTCATCATGGGGCCTTCTGATGGCTCCATGGTCCAAATATCATGTACAATGACAGCTGTCTACTGCTATTATTCACGTTGCCAGATATCTATTCTTTTTTTTTTTTTAATAATTTTCTTGTTATATCTGGCGTCTGGACCTATCACACAACATAACTGTGTCTAATATTAGCTTTGTCAATGCCAGGTATTTATTACGAGCAGTCTCTCTGATCTCTGATAGAGATTAAGTCATATGCGAGACTTAGAAGATTGGGATCTGTAACATTCACAAATGTTTTGCTTTGGTGAAAATGAAAAAAAGAATCTCTTTATAAGATATATATGAAATCTTAAAGCTGCATATTATATGTAATTATTTTGTAAATAATGTCAGATGAAGAAAATATATTTTGTCCAAATTTCTACTATTCTGGTCAACTGGTCCCCCAGAAGACTGGTCCTCTGACCCAATCGTCCGCCAGTACAACTGGTCCACCAGTCTGGTCAAATGGTTTACCACCTGTGGTCAACTGGTCCGCTACTAAGAGTCAAGTGGTCCGCGAGAAAACCAACTGGTCCTCTGCAGAAAAAGTCAACTGGTCCGCCATTTATAGGGAAGGATAGCTGCCCTCTCCCTGGCAGTGAGGTTGCGGCTGCCCCCGACGAGGCCACCAGGCCGTACTGTATTGGAATTAAATAAAAAATTTCATTAAATTAAATGACAACTGGAGTAAAAGGGAGCTAATAAATTTTTAACAATTATTTTCCTGTTAGATTTTGGTCAATATATCTAAAAATAACGGACTTGCAACAAGGGCCACAGAACACAACTTTCCGTGGCAAACAAGTTGGTACAAAAACCATCCTCCTACGGTTTTTAGTTCTCAAGATATTCCAGTTTCAATATTATACAACTCACTCACAGAGTGTGACAGCAAGAGCAATGGGGGGGGGGGGGGGGGGGCGGGAGATGGGGTAGCCGGCAAACACTCAACTGCGAGGACGGGGCCACTTCACATCCCACCGGCCCCCCTTCTAATTGAGAGGTGGACAATTTGACTTGCTCCCGGCGGACGAGTCAGTAATTGATCGCCGGTCCGACTGCGGGTCGGCGGACGAGCCGGTATCAAGTGGCGGATGTGTAGGCTTCAGCAGCGGACGTGTTGGCTTTACTGGCAGCCCAGTCGGTTGGACAAAAATCATGCTAATTCACACAAATGAGCTCTACAGTGATCATAGCTTTAGCCAATTGGATAGCCAGAACCGACCTACATTGCATTAGATGTGATGTAGGTAGGATCGGAACGACTTGCATAGGAATTCTTGGAATTTGACATTTTTGACAGTTTTTTTTTCAATTAACACGTTAGCATACCTTATTTTATCGTTATGTACACGAGGACTGCTCTGTTTACTGTCATCTCGCACTCATCGTTTTAAAGAGCATTTTCAAATTCACGTTTGCTGTTTCAAGGGATTCGCTATTGCCACGCTCCCAACGGCATTCTGGGAGTGTAAGTCGCAAACTTCAACGCCCCTTGTGGATAAAAAATTTAATATGAAATAGCTCTGTCCAGTCCATAGTTTCTTAAATTTGACAATTAAAATAGTTGAAATATTATTTCCAAATATTTTCATTGTCCTAGTGTGCGAAAAAAGCAAATAATCACCAATAACGTCAACACAAAAGCATATCAATCCGTGATGTTTGCCGAAGCCCTCTAGAGAGTTTTGGTGGAACTAGGCGGCAATGGCGGTCATGCATTATCAACGAAATGTGAATTTGAAAATGCAACAGATATCGATTAAAATTGGAAGAAATCAACCATATCTGAGTGCAGGACAATAGAAAAGAGGTATGTCTAAACCTAGTGCAGGTGTATTTTGTGTGGCAAACGTTTATTAAAAGGCTAGTTCCCACCTTTGTAACCCTGTCTTTTAGATACCTATTGGATAAAGTCCTTAGTTACCACATTCAGTAGAACTGCAGTAGAACAAGCTAAACAACATCCTTTTTTCAGTTGACCACATGCTCTATACATAGAACATTCAGGCATGATGGCCAAAAAAAGTTCAGGCAGTTCAAGCCAGCAGCAGTGGCTGAATGCTAAGGTGTTGGTTTGTTTGACATGGGTTGGGAGGGCAGAAGTTCAACTCCAGTCCAAATATTTATTATTTTTAAATATTATTAGTACCCAGTGGGCACGAGGCGTAAACGAGACGTCATTTATTGGGCTGTAACTCGTCATGACGTCGGTGACCAGTTTCAGACGTCAATGGGACGTAATTATTGCTACGTTAAAAACACCAGTCTTTGCAACGTTGTTCAGACGTCATTTGCTCGTCACATGTTGTGTATAACACACATGCCTATTTTAGTTGCATGTATACGTCTTTGTTACGTCTGTCTAAAGACGTATTAAATACGTCTTGTTTTTACGTCTAGGAGACGTACATTTTCATGTAGCTGGGCACCTGTGACGCATATTAAGTTGGCGCTCTGCCGCACAATTTCGCGCATAATCAAGCCATATGAATTTCCTCAAGATAACACAAGATGACAGCAGGTGCAGGGCTAGCTTTGGCATTCTCTACCAGAGGTCACCGTAGGTCACCCTGTTATTCCGGGCATGATTATCTCCGAGAACACCAGATGCCCCCAACAACAAGACATTCAGGCTGGCAACTTGCCAACTAACTTCACTCTATGAGTGGAGGCGCTGCGATTACCATGGGTATGGGGGGGGGGGCTGCAAGTTGGGGTGCATGAATATAGCTATTTCTTCTGACTACCTTTTCCATTTTGCAGATTTAAAAAAAAAAAGGCTAATTCTCGATTCATTTGAACGTTTATTTTGAATATTTGTTATCTATTTAATTTTACTTTAAGGAGGCTTTCCTATTTAATCACACCATGTCTCAAAGGCCAGGGGTGTCTCTTGACCTCTATTAATGTAATATTATTATATACAGGCCTTTTTTATATTTTCTAATGTTGGCTTACATATCTATGTATTGTAGTTTGGAATATTATATTGTATGACTGTAATATCTATAAATCAATCAATCAATGTGTACTAAGTAACTACTTACTACTTTGGGTTCATAACTTTGGGTAAATTATAACCTTGGAGAAATTAGACCAGACCCTTAGACTCTCGGATTGTGCAATATGAGCATTTCCTAATGAAAGTCTCTATTTCCTCAAATTTCACAAGTTAACGTGGATTTTGGCTTTGAAATCCTCATATTCAGCAATTAAGTACCACGGCAATAAAAACTCTTATATGTACAATCAGTGTGATAGCTGGGTGAAGACAGTGGCCCTATGAATTCAATCTCCTGCTAATTAGCAGGAACTCCCCAGATAGCATTCCAAATCGGACCAAGAGTAAGTAAAAATTCTGGCCAGTAAAATGATATAACATGCTAAACATCAAGATAAACATCACACACTTTATTGAAATTAAAACAGCATTAACCTAACAACTATGCATCTGAGTGAATTAAAATTTTAGTGTATGTGTTTTTTAGTGCTTAAGTGCGCAGGATAATCAAATTATGTATATCATGGAGTTCTATGTATATCATGGAGTATAAAGAAATGGGCTTGAAAGCTGATTAAGATGTATATTTCATATTGTTGCACAATTGCCCCCCAATTAGGGGCGGGTCCTTCGCCGTCCAGCCCACCCTCTCAGCAGAGTGACGGACACGTGTCATTGCTCGCCCCCCCTCGCCAAGGAGGTTATGTTTTATAATATAATATAATCTTTAAAGTCAGCATAAGGCAACAATGAAATTACCTCAAAGAGCTATTAATCGACTATATATATATATGCAAAAATAAAATGCAGATAAAAAAAATAACAATATATATACAAACTAATTAAAATTATTAAACTATATAATAAAAACATGAGATATAGATAGAGCCCATAAGCAGACATGTAAATAAATATTACTATAATGATGACATGATAAGTTTGGAATCCACTCCCTATTACTATTTTAATAAAAGTACTCTGTGCTATACGTCCTGCTTCAAAATTTGTTTTAGTTAATGAATTATTTTCTCGCATGAACACGTTATTTAGCACAGCAACTTTTTAAAATCATTATATATATTAAAATCTAAAGCTTCTTTAGAAGTAAATTCTACCGTTGAACACCATTATATGAGATTGTATTCTTTCCATACATAATTATGTTAAAACGTGGTATGACTTAAATACTACTATTATACTAGCCTGACAGCAGTCCATTAATTGTTTGTGGTGTTTTTCAACAGGTTGAATAAATTTTGTCTGGAACATCACTTGCAAATTTTATTGGTGACATAAACCTCAGGTTTGTCATCGGTATATATATATTTTTTTCTCCATAAATTAGGTATTAGTGTATTTTCTCATTGTGTTACTTTAAATATATTAACATATATGATAAGTTAGGTATAAATGAACTCTTTGCAAAAAAACCGCATTGTTCTATCATGTATAGAAGCCAAGAAATTGCCAGTTGAAGTTTTGCACTCCTCCAACATCTTTAGGTGAGTTAAAGACAAACGTCTTTAGTTAAAGAAAGTCAGGTGAGAAGGCCAAGGCAAAAAGTGGGCAGTTCCTGAATATAGGCCAAGGCCAAAGGTCTAGGCCAAGGCAAAAAGAGTTTCTCAGAAGTGTGACTTGGGGCTCTTATGTCGGTCATTTTCTATCATGAGTAAAATCTATTGTTTAGATCAGTTAGCCACAGTAACTTCAAAATCTAAATTTTTTGTGCAGGAACGACAGACATAAAATTTGGGTTAAATTTTTAATATATTAAATGGTTATGGAATTGTGGATTTATACAGCCAAATAAATAGAAGATTATACAATAACTAGAACATGTGAAAAGTGACAGAAATAAGTAAAAGTAATATATAGATATGTACATAAAAATCTAGACTATGGGAGACAAGAAGGAAGAAAATCAGTTAGCAAGCACACAAACAGTGATGGGAGAGGGTGGGTGAGTTGAAGAAACTCTGATTTGAGATCTGAAGAAATCAAAGATGCTGCTGCTGTGGTCATAAGACACTGACGCAGGGTTGACCTATTTTTAACAGTTGAATGAGTCTGTTGTCCCGCACAAAAATGCGTCACGCTCCACTGAGACGCTGTTATTTTGTGCAGGAACGACAGACACAAAATTTGGGTTAAATTTTTAATATATTAAATGGTTATGGAATTGTGGATTTATAGAGCCAAATAAATAGAAGATTATACAATAACTAGAACATGTGAAAAGTGACAGAAATAAGTAAAAGTAATATATAGATATGTACATAAAAATCTAGACTATGGGAGACAAGAAGGAAGAAAATCCCAAAGTCTCGAAGGCTTACAGTCAGAGGGACTGTCTCCCATAGTAGAAAAAAAGAAGGACAATCAACAACAGTTAGCTTGTGCATTCTTGTAGACAGATGAAAAGAAGCAGTGAGCAGTAGTAGTTACATTGCAAGAATAGTCTGATGTCGATGGCTGAGAGAAGCTATATATCTGGAGTAATGACGTTGCTGAGGCAGTCTTTACTGACCATCATGTAGAAGGAGGAAAGACGATATGTAGATGGATGTAAGAAACTATCAGAAGAAGTAGTCACTGAGGCAGTTTGCACTGACCCTCGTGTAGCTGACCTGTAGATCCATAACCTCGTTAGTTTACCTGCAACAAAATAAACTAAAAGCATAACCTGGCCTTGATATACGTGGATAATGCAATTATTATCTAGTGGAAATGGTTATTTGAAAACGATATATAGATTTAAACAACATTAAAAATACTTAGCTCTCTCAATCAAACATATTCCAGCTGCATGCCTCTGGTTGTTTCTTGCATGGATGAGAAGGAATGAACCTCTTGCAGATTGATGAATATAACAGTAGTGAAGTAACAGGCTTGTTGTGAGGCAGTTTGCACCGACCCTCACATAGACAGATGGATGGAACCTCTTGTAGATGGAAGGTTATAGTGACATTGGGAGGCAGTCTTCTTGTGAGGCAATTTGTCCAGACCCTCACATAGAGAGATGAATGTAACCTCCTGTAGATGGACTGATGCAACAGCATTAAAGAACCAATCTTATTGTGAGGCAATTTGCACTGACCCTCACACAGACGGATGAATGTAAGCTCTTTTAGATGGGAGGATGTAACTGCATTGGGAAGGCAATTTTTTCTTGACTCTCAATTAGAAAGATGTAGACGAATGGATTTCATAGTTTGAAGGATGTAACAACATTGAAGAAACAGGGTTGTTGTGATGTGGTTGACATAACAGGCTTGTTGTGAGGCAGTTTGCACTGACCCTCACTGGACGGATGGATGTAACCTGTTGTAGATGGACGTATGTAACTGCATTGAAGATGCAGACTTGTTGTGAGGCAATTTGCACTGACCCTCACCTACACAGATGAATGTTCCCTCTTGAAGATGGATGATTATACTTGTTGTGAGGCAATTTGCACTGACCCTCACATAGACAGATGAATGTTCGCTCTTGAAGATGGATGATTATAGCAGCATTGAAGTAACAGGCTTGTTGTGAGGCAGTTTGCACTGACCCTCACATAGACGGATGGATGTAAGCTGTTGTAGATGGACGTATGTAACTGCATTGAAGATGCAGACTTGTTATGATAGATGAATGTTCCCTCTTGAAGATGGATGATTATAGCAGCATTTGAAGTAACAGGGTTGTTGTGAGGCAGTTTGCACTGACCCTTACATAGACAGATGGATGTAACCCTTGGTAGATGAACGTATGTAACTGCATTGAAGAGGCAGACTTGTTGTGAGGCAATTTGCACTGACCCTCACAGAGACAGATGGATGTACGCTCTTGAAGATGGATGATAATAGCAGCATTGAAGTAAAAGACTTGTTGTGAGGCAGTTTCCACTGACCCTCACAGAGACAGATGAATGTTCGCTCTTGAAGATGGATGATTATAGCAGCATTGAAGTAACAGGCTTGTTGTGAGGCAGTTTGCACTGACCCTCACATAGACGGATGGATGTAACCGGTTGTAGATGGACGTATGTAACTGCATTGAAGAGGCAGACTTGTTATGAGGCAATTTGCACTGACCCTCACATAGACAGATGAATGTTCCCTCTTGAAGATGGCTGATTATAGCAGCATTTGAAGTAACAGGGTTGACACTGCACTGACCCTTACATAGACAGAAGGATGTAACCCATGCTAGATAAATGTATTTAACTGCATTGAAGAGAAAGACTTGTTATGAGGCAATTTACACTCACCCTCACATAGACAGA
This sequence comes from Alitta virens, assembly GCA_932294295.1. NCBI lineage: Eukaryota > Metazoa > Annelida > Polychaeta > Phyllodocida > Nereididae > Alitta > Alitta virens. The sequence goes on along the minus strand of OW028578.1, from coordinate 20,518,729 downwards.
TATATTTTTTCTCTAGAAGATGAATGAATGTAACAGTATTGAAGTAACAGGGTTGTTGTGAGGCAGTTTGCACTGACCCTCACATAGACAGATGGATCGAACCTCTTGTAGATGGAAGGTTTCAGTGACATTGGGAGGCAGTCTTGTTACTAGGCAATTTGCACTAATATATAATATAATAAATTTAATGTTGAGAGCACAGGCAAATAAATATTATCAGTCACAGTTGTTGATGAGACAGGTGTATTTAATGTTGTAAATTGGCACAGCAGACAGGAAAGTATGGAGAGAAAACCCAACATGAAAATATAATCACAACAAGATGTTGTGATAGAAAACAAATCGCGATACAGCAACAAATTAAAGTTGCGATGCAGCGATGCAGAAAAGAGTGTGAGCAATTGCGATGCAGCACTTAGACATTTGCGATGCAGCAATGTATGGAAGCATTAGCGATGCAGCAATGTATGGAAGGAGTCTACTGGGTAATATTAGACAAGATCGAGATTCTCTTTCTTAATAAGTGACAAATCGACACTGAAGCTCTTAAATAGTGAAGGACATAAGTTGAATATATTGTTAAATAGTGATAGTATATAATTTTTATTTTATTTTTTGTAAAATTGACAAGGGACATTGCTTCCTATTTTTTTAGTCCCATGTAGACCCATTTATGAAACCATTTGTGATGCAGCTATGAAAGAAGATTGCGATGCACCAATGTATGGAGGCATTTGGAATGCAGCAATGAATAATGATTGCCAAAGAAGCAATGAGAATAATAATGCACAGAAGTGAAAATCATAGGTAGAAATTAATGTAACATACAGCAAACAGATTGACAATGAGTTGAACTAATATTTCCAACAAGAACAAAAATAATGTAGGTTGATAAAATGTAACAAATATGTCAAAGAAATATAAGAAATGAGTTACGATTTGACTTGCGTTTACATTTTCGACTGTATCTTAAGAACGGATAAGAATAGTGATACAAACAGATGATACAAAAATGTGGCTGAGAAAATTACGCTTCTTTTGATAGGTTGGCCATTGCAGTAGGATATTTGTAGGCTGTGAAAACGGTGATTGTTTATGTTGTATTTTTACCGCAAATTGACTTGCATTTACATTTTCGACTGTATCTTAAGAACGGATAAGAATAGTGTAATACAGATGATACAAAAATGCGGCTGAGGAAATTACGCTTCTTTTGATAGGTTGGCCATTGTCGTAGGATATTTGTAGGCCGTGAAAACGGCAATTGTTTAAGTTGTATTTTTACCGCAAATTGAAGCAACTGTGGATGCAATAGGCACAAATAATAATGTAAATATGTGGATAGTAACCTGTGACACATACGCCTATAATCCAGGACGTACAAACGGTAATAATTGAAGAAACTCTGTTTTGAGATCTGAAGAAATCAAAGATGCTGCTGCTGTGGTCATTAGACACTGACACAGGGTTGACCTATTTTTAAAGGTTGAATGATTCTGTCGTCCCGCACAAAAATGCGTCACGCTCCACTGAGACGCTATTAATGTGAGCCCAATAACTTCAAATCAAGCAACTAAATTATTTAATATTGCTCATTTTGTCTAGAAATGTGTCCTTATTTAAATGTTTTTTATAGACAGTGTAGTACAGGTCTACAAAATTTTTGTTGAACTTTTAAACACCTCCTAAAAAAATTAACAGATTGCCTTTGCGCATTAAAACATTCATGAGTAAAAGATGACGAAAAAAGTATTTATTAGTTTCTTTCAATGTTTTTAATACAATGATATTCAGATAAGTATGTCAACGAAAGGAATTTCAGCCTATTATGCCCTAATTCCAACCACTAGGTCACGTAATTCAAGCCTACTAAGAGTATTTAATCCAGCCATGGCTAGATATAAGTCCACTTATTATGAATATGGCTGGAATTTGGTACACCTTAGGCTGAAATAAAGACCAAAGGCTGGAATTTTCTCATTTTAAAAAGTTTTTGACAGGTCTGATTTGAAGTTGTTTAGTATCAATGTAAATCAATATCCTTTACTCAGATATAAGCAAATGTGTTGCAAATAAAAACACATTTTCAATTTCAATCAACCTTTCCCCAAGTATGTCCAGGAATTTCGTTATTTTGGTAGAAGTTAACGACACTGTGCTTTGGGGCTGGAGTTTGGTCCATCCACCCTAAAACGTGAAAACCCAAAAGCCAGCGTTTAAAAATTCATATCACTTGTATCACAAGCAAAAAACTGGCAAATACTATTACAGAGTAAATTCCATTAAGGCCTAAATATGACATAGATATATCTTAGCATTTGACACATGATCCACAACTGCAAACCTATAAAGTTCCTTAGATGCTAACTTTACAATTATATTGTATAACTTTAACTCTAGTTAGTCAAAAAGCAGTTTTTTGTTTCATTTTTATTATCATTCTTTTATATTTTAATTATCATTATTTTTGTTATAGTCTTATCCTATCTCGTTTTGCCTATGTGTGACATTAAAATAATAATAATGTTAATTCATTGCAACCAATGCATGGTTAAATAGTAGTAATAGTACTAGTACTACTAGTATTAGTTGTAAATTTCTTTTTATAATTTATATGAATGTAATAAAAGCTTTTTGTTTGTCTTGTCTGTCTGTCTATTACCAAGTGCTATTACTACTATTACTACCACCATCAGTAGCTACAGCTTCTACCACTGTTGCTAGTATGACTATTACACTAGTACTATAACTGCACAACAAATCAATTTAGCCCTGGCAGTTTTCTCATGCTATCAGGTAGGTAGGTAGATAGATAGATAGATAAATAGATTGATAGATTGATTGATTGATTGATTGATTAGTATGAAGGTAGGTAGGTAGATAGCTAGATAGATAGATAGATTGATTGATTGTAAGTAGATATATTGATAGATAGATAGATGGATGGATAGATTGATAGATGGATTGATAGATTGTTTAGTAGATAGGTGGGTGGGTAGGTAGGTAGGTATAGATTGCTTGCTTGATTGATTGATTGATTGGTAAGTAGATAGATATATAGATAGATTGATAGATAGATAGATGGATAGATAGATAGATATATAGATTGATTGATTGATTGATTGATTGATAGGTAGATATATAGATACAGTGTTTGATAGGTAGATAGATAGATAGACAGATTGATAGATTGATGGATTGATGGATTGATTGATTGATTGATTGATTAGTAGGTAGGTAGGTAGGTAGGTAGATAGCTAGATAGATAGATAGAAAGATTGATTGATTGATGGATTGATAGATTGTTTAGTAGATAGGTGGGTGGGTAGGTAGGTAGGTATATATTGCTTGCTTGATTGATTGATTGTTTGGTAAGTAGATAGATATATAATATAGATAGCTTGATAGATAGATTGATAGATAGATAGATAGATTGATTGATTGATTGATAGGTAGATATATAGATAGATTGTTTGATAGATAGATTGATGGATTGATTGATGGATTGATTGATTAGTAGGTAGGAAGGTAGGTAGGCAGGTAGGTAGATAGCTAGATAGATAGCTATAAAGATTGATTGATTGATAGGTATATATATAGATTGATTGATTGGTAGATAGATATAGATAGATAGATTGATATATTGATAGATAGATAGATTGATTGATTAGTAGGTAGGTAGGTAGGTAGGTAGGTAGATAGCTAGATTAATTGATTGATAGATAGATAGATAGATAGATAGATTGATAGATTGATTGATTGATTGATTGATTGATTGATTGATTGATTGATTAGTAGATAGGTAGGTAGGTAGGTAGGTAGCTAGATTGATTGATTGATTGATTGGTAAGTAGATAGATATATAAATAGATTGATGGATAGATAGAAAGATTGAATGATTGGTATATATATAGATTGATTGATTGGTAGATAGATAGATTGATAGATTGATAGATTGATTGATTGATAGGTAGACAGGTAGTTAGGTAGATAGATAGATTGATCGATGGATAGGTAGATAGATAGATAGATTGCAATTCACTATAATTGCGTCTTCCCAGAAAGAGCAATCAAGAATCAATCCAGATAGTGACAAGTCAATTATTGCAATTTACGTCTTCCCAATTGAAACCCCAGCTAACCCTAAGATCCCACACTTATGGTTTCACGGATGAGAATTACAACGCGGATGAGAAAAATAAACAAAGACCTTGTAAAATTATACCAGGGAAGCTTGGTAATAGTCATTCAGAAACTTTTAGAATTTTTAAAGTCATATGAAAAATGACGGAAGTTATTAAAGAATATGTTAAAAATAATCAGACATAATTGCCTGCGCTCTCAAATACGACAATGATGAACTGAGTAATTAGGTTCTAAATTACTAATAGAATTAGTTATCTGCACATTAAAATGTATACTTAAGATGTTGGTAATAGATTTAATAATATAAGTATTGTTGACATACAATATACATTTTACAAGTAGGTAAAAAGTATATAGTTGTAAAAGTCATTATCCATCATGTCCGATTGGTCTGTTACAGTGTCACTGACCTCTTGTGATACGTTTTTCCCCCAATCTAGTTTCAATTATTTTTAGGTTTCCTCAATGACTAAATTAATTGGGTAACCCTAGGTTTTTATAGATTTTTATTGCAAAATAATCAGTATATCAAAGATATATAACTAGGCCAATGAATGCTATGACCTTCTATTGTCTGACATTTAATTGATGTACCAGTAAAATAATTTGCTAAAACAAAGCATAATACAAAGGCAAATCGTGGTCCTAAAAATGTGATGAAGATTGCCATGATTAAATCAATTTATTTCAAGATGAAAAAAGTTAGTCTTTTCCGTCTAACTAAAGGCCCTCCTTTATTAACGGGTAGAGGAGGGTGCAATAGCTTTTGGCTGACCTGAGGAGGTCACTATAGATATGATTGTGAAGTTTAATGACCTTTCGCTTCAGAGATAATTAGCCTGTGATGGCAGTCTGAGGTGCAGTGAGTTTAAGTCTAGACACATGTTACATTAATTAATAAGCATATGGTCAGCAAAGCAGCTGTGCCTGTTTAATTAATAAGCCCAGTATAGAGTGTTCTCAATTTACCCTCTTCCTGTTGGACCTGTAAATCAGTTTAATTTCAAATTCTAACTGACTCTGCCAAATTTTGCTGCTAACTTCGCTAAGTCATAAATTCATGACTAACTGCTGGTTGTTGCAAATTATGCTGCTTCTGAACCAGAAACTGACTTAATGCTATACAATTCCATGAAAGATACAACAAGAAGTTTTAAAAATTATAACCTAGTTAAGGTATGAAAATGTAGCTTATCTGATTTCATACAAACTTCTGTTCATAAATATATGGAAATGTGAAATTATGACTAGGGTAGGGTAATCTGTCATTATCTATTTGCAAATTACTGTCCTTTTCATCACAGTGGCTGATCCAGAAAATACATTCATTTCAGCTTTTTTGTGACTAAGTTGAGTTTTCAAATCTTACTTGACTTTTGCTGCTTATCATAATAAATGTGGTGGCTAGACTTGGTCAAAATATCACTAACTTTTGCTGCTAAATGCTGCTGCTTGCATGGGTCTACTTCCTATAATCCGTGGTAAATTCAAAACTAAAGAATTTATCAAAGTCTGTAATGTAATGTGGGCCATGTAGCATATGGAGAGGTGATGAAATGAAGGGTTAACTTATTTTACTATTTTGGGTGTACTATACAGTTGTTTAAGTATATTTTCCTGGTGTTGTTGTTGTTACTTCTTTTAATAAAGATTATTATACAATATTCTGTTAAAAGTATAATTAGAAAGCTCCCCATGTAGAAGGTTACTGAACAGTGTAGTATATATAATTATTATAAATCAGTCTGGTTTTAGGTGTCATGACTCGTGTCCATGCAGTATTTTGCAGTTGCTGGGGGAGGAGGGGGGGGGGTTGGCTTGATGGGGTTGTCACGTGGCTTAATGGGTTTATGCAAGACCTCTATGGGGGACAAAAGGTTGATAAAGGTGTGCAGTAGATGTCTACTTTTGAATTTTGCTTCTCCTGTCGTCATAGTCAAGTGTATTATCATGGTAGAATATTATCCTACCTATTTTTGACAATGCCACTTGTCTACCCAATTATGATTTAATATGTGACTCTATGCTCTGACCTCTCGAGTCCTTGGAGGTGGTATGGCCCAGATTTAGGCGCAAATTTTGGAAGACCAACGGACCATCTTCATTCTGCATGAACCAAGAGGTGAGTTAACATATAATTACCTATACTCTGTTAATAGAAGTATTTTCAGTGTCATTACTAAAGATATCCATGTATTGACAATGCCTAAATGTAAGCAATGAGTTACTGCTGTATTTCTATATCATATGCCATGTTATACCAGGGGGGGGGGATTGATCAGAGGTTTTCCTTCTGAGTTCTGCAATTGACCCTCACTCTCTAGTGACTCCATGATAATATGTACAGATAATAGAACGTACGTAGTGGGTCATCTATTCTTTTCTTTGTTTTTTTGGACTTACAATTGGACATGATTAATAATTCCTAGTGTGCTATACTAACAAAATTGTACATTCATTAGTAGTATAGTATTATCAAGAGATAATTTGGTTTTTCTCACCACAGAGGGAGAGCTGATGCAGATACTTTACTAATCAAGCTTCATATTCATCTAAGATGGGCAGGACAAAGAAAACACTCAACAAGAAGACTGAAACATCGTCAAGAAAATCTATGTAAGTCTTCTTTTTATGCTTTGGTCAAGAATCATTGAGATTTATATCAATAGGTCATATAATTGACTCATACTACTGCATGGAAATAACTATGTTGGTACAAGCATAGAGGTAAAAGAGGACAGGGAACTGGTGTATCAGTGGTGTCATCATTATCATTTAGCATGGTATTTATGAGATTTTCTGGCCTTGCTTCATGCTGAGCTGACCTTAAAGTCCCTAATTGATGCATCATATCCTTTGATATGGCATTAGTCAAAATTGCAACACCCAACACCTTTGAGATATTTCAGTTTGTCAAATTCTCAATCTGTTATTACAAGTCATAAAAAAAGTTAAATTCATTTTTAAGAAATGATCAGTCAAGGAGGGGTTAAAATGCATATCCAGGTAAGGGGTAAAATGATGGGCATTTCAAAGTCAATGGTGTCATATTCCACATCTGGTCATTATTCTCGTTCATGTCAAAGCTAAAAATATATGCGCACATAGACAATATATACATGACTATATGGTATATATACACTTGGAAAACGAGTAAACTATAGGTATTGTGTAAGGTTCTTATGGAGTGGTTTCGTCTGGGATCAAGGTTGGCAGATTTAAATAAATCATTGATTTAAATCATGATTTAAATCAAGGCAAAATAATAATAATAAATTGTTCTTTGCTACATTCCCTGAATCATAATACCTTAGATGAACTAGAGAAGGATTGGAGACTTGGAAAGTAATAAAACAATATTCATTATTAGGTGAATTAATAGGAGTCAAATTCGCCCAGAGCTAGCCCAGGGACCCCTGCTGCTTCCTTAAATACCTTAATTCTTTGATGTACACACTGCGCTTCAGTGAGCACACCCCTCATCAGTGATGCCCCTGCATCAGCAGCAATTAACTCCCCTGAGCTGCAAAGTCAACATTTTTGTTTCTTGTTGTACATACTTAATATCACTACCAGTGAATGCAACATGATCCCAGGATTCTAAAAGTGTTTTTCCTGATTTTCTAGGCCTAATATTAAGGAAGTAATGGTCAAAAATGTCAATTCGGCAGTACTATTTTGTAAAATATCTTGTCTGTATCTCACTATAACTCAAAAGCCGTAAAGAGCCATAGATGGGGCCATGTTCATCTTAAAGCTGAAAACCTTGTCTTCATGGAGATTGTTATGTCATATGTGTGGTAATTTGTCGAACTGAGATACATACCTTTAATAATAAATTATTCAGGATTATTTCTTTTTAAGAAATTAGCAAATAATGTTCGACCAATACAGACTGCAACAATGTCTGTTCATGTCACAGAGTCACTTCTGGTACTATTATTTTTTTTCTGTGAATTTTGTTTTTGGTCACATATGTGACATATACAGTGCCTTGCAAAAGTATTGGCACCCCTCATGGAAAGGCAATAAATTGATATGTTTCTAATGACAGAATAACCTGGGGTTTATGAATATTTCAGGAAAGGAACAGGACCAAATAATAAATAATTTCTTTATGGAATCATTAGTCAGTGTTGATTTTGACAGAGATAAAATCCACATGTGTGTAAAATTGTGCTTGCAAAAGTAATGGCACCCATAATTGCAGACAGTTTTTTTATGTTTTCCACTTACTTTGATCACTGCTTTTTAATTTTTTATGGTTGTTTAGCATTGTTAGACTGATTAACAATCGGCTTTAGTCAAATTTTAATCTGTCTGACGACCTCATTAAATGATGTTCCCTTAACAACCTACATTTATGTTGTATGTTGAATTTTCAACATGAAAACCAAGGAGCATTCAGAACAGCTGAAAAAACTTATTATTCAGAAACACAGAAGTGGACTTGGTTATAAGAAAATCGGCAAACTTCTTTCTGTGCCATGTGGTACTGTGAGGAATATCATTAATGTCTGGAAAACAAGAAGATCAGTAAAAGTGGCACCAAGATCTGGCCGTCCCAAAAAACTGTCCACAAGAATGAGCTCAAAACTTGTGAGGGAGGTCATCAAGAATCCATCAGTGACTTTGAAAGAACTGCGGGAGTCTGCATCTGAGTCAGGTGTTTCTGTTCATGAGTCCACCATATCTTGGAATTTGCACAAAAAAGGCTTGTATGGACGTGTCACTCGAAAAAAGCCTTTTTTGAAGGAAACCCACAAAAGAAACCGTCTGAAATTTGCTAAGGCCCACATTGATGATACTCCAGAACAATGGTCCAAGATTTTATGGTCAGATGAGACCAAAATAGAACTTTTTGGTGTTAATCAGAAGAAGTATGTATGGAGAAAGACAGGCGAAGAATTTGATCCTTCAAAGAGGATGCCAACTGTGAAACATGGCGGTGGCAGTGTCATGCTATGGGGGTGCTTTGCAGCTGCAGGCACAGGAAAACTCGCAAAGATTGAAGGAATCATGAATGGAGACAAGTACCGCCAGATTCTTGAGGACAATCTACTCAGCAGTGTCCGGAATCTTAAGCTTGGTAGACATTTTAGGTTCCAGCAGGACAATGACCCGAAACACATGGCCAAAGTGACCACTGAATGGTTCAAGAAGAATAAGATCAAAGTCCTGGAGTGGCCCAGCCAGTCCCCAGACCTCAACCCAATTGAAAATATGTGGCATCACTTGAAAATGGCCGTTCACAAGAGGTCCCCACATAACCTGGAGTAATTGGTAAATTTTTGCCAACAAGAATGGAAAAAAATTACCCCTTCCGTTTGCAAAAAGCTCATTGATGGCTACCAAAAATGACTCAAGGCTGTCTTAGATGCTCAAGGTGCAGCAACGAAATATTAACTGACTGTACATGGAATTAACGCATGGGGTGCCATTACTTTTGCAATGGACATTTTTTGCTTTTTGCATTGTTGGCTACTGTTACTGTTGATTTTTTGATAATTACAGTTTTGAAATGTTACTTGTTGTGTTATTTCCTGATATTTGCTTTTGATTTACATTCAGTCAAGTTTTTTTGTTTTAAAACAAACTAAAATGTCTTCATTTCGAAGGGGTGCCAATACTTTTGCAAGGCACTGTAAATGTGAATATGGTTTCATATTGTTATGATTTTTTATTTTTCCAAATGTTGAGATGCCTATAGATATACAATTTTGAAAGTCTGAAATACAATGGAGGAAAATGTCAAGCTTATACTAAGTATAGAGGAAAGGCTTGCATGTCAGCCTATGTGAATACATATTTTGCACCCCTTTCTATTGTTTCCCAGTGGAATCAGAGAGGGGGAGTTGTCAAACTGACTCATATTACAGCATCATCAATTGGTCATTTGGAAGGCAGTGAAGCACAGTATAAACCTTTGAAGTATAGAAGTTTTCAATCCTTCTCTAGTTCATCCAAGACAATACTCTATGTTTACAATGTTATCGATCCAACTGATAATTCAGAGGTGTGTATATATATAGACGTATGTTTAAAAAGTTGATAAATCTTCCAATCCATATTTTTTACCAAGAAATATTCCTTGTATGCCCCATCGAGACAAGAGTCTTGTCTCCATGTATAGCTATGTATGCCCTCAGATTGCAAAAGTCAAAGTTTCTGTTCTTAATATCCGCCTCTAGTCTAAATATACCAATTTGTAGTTGTTGTTTTTCTTACACTTTATAATGTATATTGTATTCTAAACAATTAGTATACTATAGCAACAAATACTTTGAGGGGCGGATGGAGGGGGGGGGGGAGTGAAGAAGGGGAATTTAGCAGGTGCTCCATAACTGGGCATGGCCTGGCCAGTGCTTGGTTGGCTTTCCTTCTCATTACATAACATAACTATGTTGAAAGAAAATTATTTAAATACACGTATATATTTGCTAGTAGTAGTATAAATTCATGTGGTCATTATTTATTTGTAGAAATTTAAGTTGGTTGATTATTACAATAGACGGATCACAGAACCCTAGTAATCATGACACAAATTTAACATCTTCCTTCCAATGCACTTCTAAATATAGCTTAATACTTCCATATCTGAAATATTGATTAATGATATTGGGCTGAGAAATATAAATATCCAGTATTTATCTAGCAAGCTAGCTGCTGGTTGTCTAGCTGTCTGAAAGCGCTAAGACCATCATTTATTATTAGTGTGTCATTAACTAAAACCTGGAAAATGCAGTTCCCCAGGCACCCATGAGATAAGAAGGGAATGCCATTACAAAGAACTAGCAGTAATTAAAGCCTTCTTTTCATAAATTTATGCTCGCCTAGCTATTGTAAACCTATCTCAGATTTGGCCTGACACTTTCTCTCTGCCATATAAAGAGCAATAATTCAGATTAATGGAGCTGGTGACTTGAATTCCAGTGTAAGATGTGGGAAATTGTATTGACAAGAACAGTGAACTTTTGCTTCTCTGTCCATTAATATTTTCTGTGATACATAGCCAGAGATACCTGTTCAATGAAATTTATTTGTGCGGTGTCTGTTGCATTTGATTTGTTGTTCAATGTATTATTGTAAATTATACTAACAAATAAATTTATTTTAATTTTACTATAGTTCAAGATATTGAAATATAGAACGATCTATGGGAATTGGAATTGTATATAATACTATATACATATATATATATATATAGATAGATATATATATTTGATATCAAACGAACTACGCTTATCTTTTTTTCCCCCCATTTCCAGTTCCTCGTAAACCATATAAATCTGTGCAGTGGAGCCAGCAATACCCACAAGCAATCCGTGAATACACAAAAAAAACGTGGGGGTGATTACATTTATTTTGGCCTGGAAACAACTATTCTGATGTTTTTGGCTCAATATCCTGAATATAAGAAAAGAGCTATCCAGCTTCAAATTAACATTGATGGACTCCCTATTTTCAAGTCCTCATCAGACCAGTTTTGGCCCATACTTGCGAAATTTGAACCATTTAAACCATTCTTTGTTGGACTGTTTTTAGGAAAATCTAAACCAGCACCAGTCAAAGAATTTTTGAAAGATTTCATTGAGGAATACACAAGATTGTCAGAAACAGGTATTAAAATTAATGATGAAACTGTCCAGTGCACCATCCATAGTTTTATATGTGATGCACCCGCAAGGAGTATGATCAAATTAGTCAAAGGCCACACTGGCTACTCAGCCTGTGATCGTTGCACTATTCATGGGGAATGGGTGGGGCGTGTGGTGTATCATGATGATTGATCGACAGATAAGCGCACAGACGAGAGGTTCAATCAACAGTATTATGATGAACACCAGTGCGGAATATCACCTCTTTCAGAAGTGAATTTCTCTTGTGTCCAAAGATTTCCACTCGACTACATGCATATGGTTTGCTTGGGAGTGGTTAGGAGGATGTTGCATTTCCTGAAAAGGGGTCCCAGGATATGCAAGTTGTCACAACAACACATAACAGGAATTTCTCGATTTCTAAATGATCTGAATGGTAAACTTCCTTCAGAATTTGCGAGACAACCAAGGGGACTGGATGAATTGGATAGATGGAAGGCTACAGAGTTTCGCCAATTCCTTCTTTACACAGGAATGGTTGTTTTGAAGTCCCACTTAATTCAAAAGGTGTATGACCATTTCCTAGTTTTAGCAGTTGCAATATCTATATTACTCTGCGACATTGATGATATCAGAGGGGCTTATCTCCGCTATTCTAAGGAACTCCTCAAAAAGTTTGTCAAGGATGCTAGGGGCATTTATGGTGACACATTCACAGTTTATAATTTTCATGGATTACTACACTTAGCTGATGACGCTGAAGCATTTCACTGTTCCCTTGATGATTTGAGTGCTTTCCCGTTCGAAAATTTTTTGCAAGGACTTAAGAAACTGTTAAAGTCACGAAGAAATCCCCTTGTCCAGGTTGCAAAGAGATTATCAGAACGCCAAGGTAATTCCCAGGGAATTATCGTATCAAAATCACACATCTCCAGATTAATTTCCACCAAACCAAAGGACTCGTGTTTCTAACTGGACAACACAGACTTCGCTATTGTGCAAGAAAAATATGATGAAACAACATATCTGTGCAATATTTACAAGCAACGAAATCTTGATAACTTTTTTAGCCGCCCGTGCCAATCCAAGCTTTTGAATATAGCTTATTCAAAAAACAAGGAACCAAGTGGAAGCAAACTTATAACAAAGCAACAATTTTCAAGAAAGGCCATAGCACTCCCGTACAAGTCTGGCCTTGTCATGATGCCCCTTTTGCATTCAGTAAATCATTAGTTGTAACCAGGTCTGTACCTAAAGTCACAAATTTGTTATAATTATGCAATATTATATTCTTATCACCTCCTATAGTATAATTAGTATTGCTATTGTATTTATTTTCCTCAACAAAGAATTTAAAAGAACTGTTTAAAGTCAAATATAGGAAAGGCATGGTGACCTTCAACAAAACCATAGGTATAATCCATGTACTGTAGTTTAGCATTGTCAGTTGTGATAGTCTTGGATGCAACAAGAATAACATAAAAAAGATAGTATAATGTTTAGTTGCTCAACTACATTTGTTACTGAGGATTCTTGAAAAATGTTGATGGTGCTAGTACACAACTATGTGGCCATTCGTTGAGGGTTTACTGCGGCGCAGCCCATGTTGTCAATTCTGGTTGCAGTTCAAATAAACAAGTACTGAAATAAATCCCTCTATATATGTATTATGTGTATATGGGGAAGTTCTAGGCCCAATTGCATTGTCACTGAGACCATTTACAGGCATTTCACCAATCACTATCTATGCAATGGTGAAACTGCATTTCATTTTGGGCCCCACCCCCATTGATTTTTGATTAGGTTCAGAGGTGTATACTATGGTAAACATTTTACACCTTTTAGAGAGGGCTGCACATTCCATACCATAGCATACTATACCATTAAACAATGTTTTATATTTTCAATTATTATGAAGTAAAATAAATTAAAATAAATCGAAGTTTGGAAAGGAAAAGAACTATAATTTAGGCATTTTTTCAGCTAAATAAATTTCATGGCAATACTCGATAGGACCAAGTTGTGTACGTAGATGAAATAGTAGTTGAAATGTGGGGTTAGGTAAAATGTGAATTGACATTTTCTCTTATAATTAAAATTCCATGTTATTAATTGCCCTGAAAGGTACAACACTTTTTTTTGACAAATACTTAAGCATGTTGGTGCAGTAGTATCAGAGTTATGCTATAGAAACGGGGGGGGGGGGGATAAAGTGTTTTTTTCCCAATTGTCTAAAACACCTGTGACACTATCAAAAGTCACGAAAAGACAATAAAGACATTAAATAACAAAAATTGTGTCTGCACGTGCAAATACATTGGTAAATGTTCCTTGCAAGGCCGTATCCTGCGGGGGCCTCTAGAATTTTGCCAAATATAGTACATTTATGGTTATTGAAGTGAACATCAGAACGTCTTGAGCCCCCCCCCCCCTTTACTTTTTCCCAGGCTGCGGCCCTGTCTTGTCTTTCATTTGCATATCAATTTCCATTATATTCATTTCAGGTCTTGGGTAAAGGCTGTGTGGATTGAACCCGTGCGAGGTGAACAGGAGGGGATTGTGCCATCTACCTGGATAAGAGACAATGTTGTCTATTGGCCCAATGGGGTGGATGCATCAAAGAAAATGGATAAAGGCAATCTACCAAGCAAGAGCTGGCGACAATTTAAGCTAAAGAAAATTAAATTTTCATCTGGTGAGACATTCAAGAGATTTTTAACCTTCAGCGAACTAAGTTCAAAGAGGATTATTGTGATAATTTTTTGAAAATATCAATGTCCGTCTGTGTGGTACTTTCATAACCAGGTGCAGAACTCAAGTCACTTAACGTAGAAATTTCATACAGTAATACTCTATGAGGCTTAGCTGCTATGAAGTATAATATATATATTTGTTTGTTTGTTCTGACAACTTTGCCAGAATATATTGGAAATATATTATAAATAATATGGAATTTCTGCAATAAGGGAAGGATATGAAAAATGCTTACTTTTTCAAACCACTATATCAAAGATACAATTAATTCAACATGAGTGAAATTTGCAAATAACATTAATAATTATAGTATTTTTACTTGACAAACTTAGTTTTGACATTGATTTCATGCTTTGGTTCGTAATAATAAAAAATCTGCAAATAATGCTAAAAAAAAAAGAACTTGTAAATCCTAACAAAATTTCATGATAATACTAATTATGACCCAGTTGTGCCTTTTGGTAAATCGCATTGAGAAATCCAAGCTATGTTTACCATAACTAGAAAATTCTAAATCAGGCTTACTCAATTACATATATAGATTGTATAAACCACCCCAGCAATCCTTTTCCAAAACACTATTTTTGTTGTCATGGTTTTCAGAAACCAAGAGTGAGTGCGAGCGATTCAACTACACAACGACAGCTGAAACTGATGAATCGGACAAAGATGGTCACTGGAAGAGGCGACGCAAATCAAAACATGATGAGGCCTATACATATGGTAATTATAACACTGCCTATAGGGAAATTGACATTGTTACTTAAACTTTGAATACATATATTATGTATATATATATCAAAGATACAAATAATGCAACACGAGTTGTTGTTTTAACCAAACTATCTTTTGACCTTCCAACCATATTTTGTTGATTTGCTACCAATTGGACTGTAAGGTCAAGCAATAATCTAGATTGCTTTTAGAGTGAGTTATATTAATGGATTAGTTATAGAGATGTGTAAATTCTATATTTTTAAATAATAGCTGAAGAATGCCAGTTATTAAAAAGTGTGTGTGTCTGATTGAGAGAACAGAAGGTGTTGACTTACAAGGCAATAGTTATTAATAACTTTTTTAATATTTTCAGATGCAACTGAGAGTGAGGAAGATCAGGATTATCAGGATTATCCAGAACCACCTGCAAAATATGACAGTAAGGCACTTTTATAACTGATAACAAAAAAGATAAGATAAGACAAGATTAACTTCATTCATAGTCGGAGCTTGGATGAACTAGTTCATCAAAGGTTGCAGTTGAAAGACAAACAAAAGCTATGAAATATTTAGGCGACTGGTAAAAATAGCAATATTAAAAAATTTAGGTGTATTCAGATGATTAGAATGAGATTATTACTGAACTGTACAAAGATCACAAATCAATTACAACTTTTCAAGGAACTGCAACTTCTTTATAAATCTTTGAACTTGCTATAAAACAAAAATAACCACAGGCCTTATTACTGTTTATTTTTAATTTATTTATTGCAAGGCGACACTTATTTATTTTTTAGCTTTTTATATATACAATATGATGAATTACATTCAAAAAATGACATAAAAGACGGGTCACAATGTGCATTCTATTGCATTTTTTTTTCATTCAAAAGTGCTTGTTAGGTTATGTACTTGCATCCAATTATCATTTATAAAATGTAGGTATAACTTCAGTCCAAATGGTCGGATCTTTACCAAATTTGGTTTATACACTCTACAGGGTACTGCCAACATGTTTGAACGCTTTCAGTGAATAAATACCACCACCCCCCCCCCCCCCCCCACCTCAATGGGATAAAGTGCTATAAAATCAGCTGAAATGATCAGATATGGCAAATACGGTTATGTATTGGGTTTTTGGGGGTACATATGAATCTTAGAGAAACAAAGTTAGATCTATGTAATCATTTGGGAGTTGTGACCTTAGGAAGGTCACATGTGGTACTTGACCACTGGACTTTGTGACTGGTCAAAGGCCAAGGCCACGGTTGATGTCGAAGTTTAGCAGTCGCCATTAATGACATCAACATGAGAGTCCTGGAAATATTATGCAATGTTGCTAATATATATTCTTTTTCTGTGGGAAATTTAATGTGTATTTTTTGTGAACACAGATACAAGCAGTACATTTTATTTATTTTTGAAATTTAAGATCAAATAAGTAACCTGATGTATAAATGAATTGATCAATTTTTCATTATTATTTACCTTATTTTTTGTTTATTTTTCAGGTCAGTACATGGACATTTACCCACAAGGATCTCCAATACACTCCAGATCCCCTTCCCCTAGAATATCCCCTCCATGCAAAGCTGGATCTCCTATGAGCCCCGCTAATTCTGATTCCCCCAACTCAAGGTCGGGATCTCCTATGAGCGCAGCAACATTGGATGATTCCCCAAAGTCAAGATCACACCAGGCTAGCCCAGCCAGATCTGATTCCCCCAAGTCAAGGTCAGGGTCTCCTATGAGCACAGCAACATTGGATGATTCCCCAAAGTCAAGATCACACCAGGCTAGCCCAGCCAGATCTGACACGTCCTACACCCGGAGGTCATCACGCCAAGCTGGATCACCTGGGAGCCGAGCTGACTCAGATGCATCCATCCTGCAGTCCCCACATGCCGCGGTGTCTTCATCGAAAGCATCTTCAAAAGATAATAAGAGGTCTGCAGAAGCCAACCACAAGAGGAAACAGGTGCTAGATACACCAAAGAGGCCAGTGCTGAAACCAACAGGGGTAATGACACCAAGAGCTTTCCAGACTGCAAGAGCTGCAATAACACCAAGGTCCTCGGAGACAACGGCAAGACCTGCAATAACACCAAGGTCCTCGGAGACAACGGCAAGACCTGCAATAACACCAAGGTCCATGGAGACAATGGCAAGAGCTGCAAGAGCTGCAATAACACCAAGGTCCTCGGAGACAACGGCAAGATCGGCAGAGACGCCAAGAAGGATAACTGACAGTTTCCCGCTGTCAGAAGCCAGTATGTATATAAACTATTAAACATAAATATTAATATAAAGAATAGTAATATCACAGAGTCTCAGATATATTTGCTATGGATAAAAATTTACATGGCATGCTGGTTTGCAGCTTTGCATAAATTCCACCAATTAGTAATTTTACTTTTATTCATGCTTTTAACTCACCAATTTTCAACCGTTTAATCTATTCTGACCAGTAGTTGCAAAACTAAAAGCACGATTACAGTAAAATTAAGTTGATACTTTTTTCTAGTTAATGGTAGTTATTGTCTTTATAGTGACGAGAAACTGTTTTGTTTCAAGTTTTTTCCTTTTTCTGACAACTGTATCACCCATGTTGCACACTTTGCAGGATTTCAGAAAAGAGTCATATCTTTGCTCTGTGAAATCAGAGATGCAGTTAGCAGCAGGGCAGGGCAAGAACGGGACATTGATGTTGAGCTGGTCAGTTCAATGGAAAGCTTTGACAACCTGAGTGATCAGTTAATGGCTGACCAAGAACTATGGAGTAGGATGGTAAATATATTTTATATATTAAGAATCAAAATGGGTCCTTTCACGGAGCTAAACTACCAAGTATTAAAATGTACCCACGGTGGTACTGCTACAATGTACATGCTATTTATAGGATTGTTACTACTATTTTTGGATGTTTCTATTTCAGAAGTTGAAATTAATGCGAATGGGGGGAACCTCAGCATCGGATATGGCCTTGAGGGTGGTAAACAAGTAAGTTAGAAATTGCACTGAACAGAGACTGTTAATTTATTTCAAGGGTACGGAGAAACATGATTATTCAATAATTCTATTCTATTTTATTCTATTCAACAAAATTTGGAATGTTGCAAATTTTCGGCATTAATCGTGTGGATAAAATATAAATGTAAAGAAATTTTTATTTCAGACTAATAACAACAGAGCTGCAGTGCCAGTTCAACATGAAGGGAATGCGGACTGACCAGTCAGGGAAACGCCCATTCAAGGGTACTCCCATACATAAACTAATTGTTGGTGTGTACTCTACTTTTTAAAAATTTTGGATATTGTTTGAATGTATATTATAAATAAGACTTATGGTGAATCCAATACTTATTAATGCTTACATTGAATAATAACCACAATATCTGTCTTCTTTTAGCAAGTTTCATGGCTGCCCAAAAGGGGAATGAAAAAGACCTGGATTCAATAATAGGCAATCACCTTAAACATGCCCCATCCAGACAAAGACGGTATGTACTAATTAATTCTCATATATTTAATTCAAAGTCAGACAGAAAACACATACGAGTGTGGGAAAAATGACTGAATTCACATACATACTATTTCACATTGGCAAAAGACGTTTTATACTTGACAAATGACCGTATTTTAAGTGCACTTCATGGGTGATTATATGCCATAATGATATTAACTACCTTAAAATAAACTTGATCATTATAGGTAAATGCTGGCATAATCACTTCACAGCAAGTTGATACTCCTCCACTTTAGCTTAATGGTGCTTAAAATCTCATTAAGGTGTAACTTTCTTAACCCTCAGCAAACACTAGTTATCTTATGTGTTATTTGCTAAAATTCACTCATATTTATGTTTTAGCACTTTCACGTTTTAAAAATCCATTTAAGGTTTCTTCTTAATATGGCAAATCTGAAAAGAAAATGCCAAAAAAAAATGTTGTCGTTCCCTACATTCCTCCACTATAGCTCTGCAATGAGTCATAAAATGTTGGTTTTCTTGAACAATCTTAATGATGATTGTTTGCATTAGCTGAGCGTTTTGCTGCAGAGCAGACTGTTTTATGTTTCTGAGAAAGCTAGGTATATAGCTTATTATGGAAAAAGGAGGGGAAAGACATACTCCCATGCAGTTGACTTGTCAGGGTGGGGGAAAGATAGACTGAAGGTGATTGGCTTTGATTATAACGGATTTTTAAAGAACTTAAAAAAAAAATCTCATCAGAGACACAATAATGTTCATATTTAGTTGAAACACTGATATTAAACTGCTCACCTAGTTCATTACCACTGATTTGGCGATATATTACGTATGGAAATAGCCTAGGGTTATACTCTGAAATAAATTTGCGCTACTATGGCTGTGAGAAACATGACCAAAACCAGCACTTCAACAGCTCCAGTCAGGGATATACAGATTTCTTGAGTTCATGAATCAGAAATTAGTGGCTGTATGTTGCAGTGGAGGGACGATTGGTAATATTCCTCACAATGTGTCTTATATCTTCCAACAACAATAATTTGGAAAACATTTGCTGTGATTAGCCAGAAAAGATGTGGAATTGTCTAGTCAAATTTTGTGTGGTCTGAAATCATAAATAAATGTCAGCAAAAAGTTGCCAGCGACAGTGATTTTGATAAATTATATCTAACTAGGTTTAAATATATTATACACTCTGTGGGGTAGACCCAAACTTGATTTATTACTCTTGTATTAGAAATACTTCATATACAATTTAATGAATGCACCAATAAAATCAAGCTTCCACATCCCTCTTCACAATAAAGATGCATCAATAATTCATTGCATATATTATATATAGGCCTATACATGGAAATAAATGTATGTAAAACATAAATTTGATTAAACATGCATGCATTTAAGAAAACCTTGTAAAACTAAAAAAAAATTTTTTAATGTGTTCATTCGCTGATAGTTTAAGTAGTAGGGTTCAAGTGCCTGGGAATCACTGAGATGTGACATTGCTCTCCTGTTGTCCATTGGCTGGCTGCGAACAGGTGTCACTCACTAGAGGGCACTGTGGCATGACCATAAGTTTAAGCAGGAAGGTGGGGACACTGAGGTACATCAAAGGTAGAATCAATGTCGCACCAGAAATTTAATGACCAGAGGACCCGCCCCTAATTGAGAGGCAATTGTGCAACAAAATGCATGAAATATGCTAATTTATCAGTTTTCAAGCACATTATTTTATACACTATTGATGATATACATAATTTGGTTATCCTGATCACTTGAGCACTAAAACCCACATACTGAGTATGGTATTTGGTGGACAACAATCTATTGAATAATATAATAACATTTTTATTCACTTAGATGCATAGTTGTCAAGTAATTGCTATGTTAATGCCAATAAAGTGTGTGATGTTTATCTTGATATTTAGTAGACATGCCACAGCAAGCCGTGAATATAAGCTATATCATTTTACTGGCCAGAATTCTTACTTTCATCTTAATAATTTGATTGTGTGGGTATTTGTGGGTTTTATATAATGGCAGGGTGAAAAAACACATTCTTAAATCAGTGATCTTTATTTTCTGATAACCATATCTCCACCAAAAATGGTTGATTTTTCACGGGAGTAGTTTCTTATTGTAGACTACAAAACTGGCCTTTACGTGGAAATTAAATAAATACATTACATTTTGCAAATTACCATGTAGAAGCATTTTTGCTGAGGAGAGTTCCTGCTAATTAGCAGGATATATCAATTCATAGGGCCAGTGTATTCACCTTGCACAACGCTAATTGTACATAAAAGGGCTTTTATTGCAGTGGTACTTAATTGCTGAATATGAGGATTTCAAAGCCAAAATCCACGTAAACTTGTGAAATCTGAGGAAAAAGAGACTTTTATTAGGACATGCTCATATTGCAAAATCCGAGTGTCCCCTCCTGTAATTCCTCCAAGCTCTATAACTATGCATTTTTTTTAGAGTTTTACAATCACGCAGTGAGATAAGTGAAAGTTTTGTATACAAGATATTCTAACATAAAAAAAATCCATTTTAGGGCACCGTTAAGCCCCCTTGATGACTTGGCATTCATGACAATGAATAATCTGGTGAAGGTTGTGGATTCACTGAAACTTTTTACTCATGGCAAGAATTAGGTTCAGCATTTTTCTTTCTGTCACTCCTGAAAAAATGCCCCAAAACGGCACTACGTGTAATAATTAGTGCCCAAGCCTTATCAGATTTTAATGACCATTTAATGACCACATGGGGTGTGTGGTTGGTGCTTGGATGAACTAGTTCATCCAAGGTTGGTGTGATGACCACCTTTATCATAACTACAGGTCAGTTTATTTACCCCACAGAAAAAAACAAAACTTAAACTAAAAAGTTTTAGGCTAGAGTCTAGAGATTATATCAAATTCATTAGTTAAAATTATACTTCCGGACAAAAATACAAATAAATAGATGCGAAACATGATTACATGAAGAATCTAAGAATAGATATTATTAAACTTAACTAATAATATATGTGCAGCATAATGTGCTTTGATTCTTCATGTAATCATGTCTTGATTCCATTCTGTTGCAAACTAACTGGACAATAAATGAAAAAAATAGAATAGTCAATACACAATGAATCTATCTGGCATTTCAAATATAATTTTTTGCCTGAACTATGTTAAATGTATTAGATGACAATGCAGTAGTAGGGAAAGTGGTCGCGAGTGTCTTAATGTTTTATTGTAGTTTATTTTCAGTCGGTTTTTTGGCTACTACGGGGGTCCGACCGCGTTCGGTCATTAACATGCTCGGTCATGGGCCCCCCCCCTCGGGCGTTTAGAGCTGTTTTACCCGTCCCTGTTTTTTCCTCGTGGGGAAGTATAGGTCGCAAGTGCGCTCTTATTTTTAACTAATCTATTTCTCTTCGGTTTTTTGGGACTATTCACACATAAACAACTTCCTTTTTTGTTTAGGTATGTTAGCTTTATATGCACAGGGTAAATAACAAACAATATGCACAATGTAAATAACAATCGGAAATGTTCAAGTCGAACATAGTATAAAGTTCAATCGATAATGTTCAATGCATTAATGCAGACATTACTGTTTGCTTACTTGCCGCTGTGTGTTTCAACCCCCATGTGGTGGTTGAGTGACAGCGTGCTGTGTTTTCACCCGAATAGCTAACAAAAAACTCCAAACAAGAAACATGAGGCAAAACATAGATAGTCTAGTTGTCCAGGTGAGACCTCTAGTTGTACCTGCCATATTGAAAAAACATATTTTGACATTTGGGAGATTTTGTTATGTCAAAGGTTTGTCTTAACCCACTTGCACAGTGTCTGGTGGTTTATGGAGTGATTGTTTTTTGACCCACTGACAAAGTGTCTGGATGTTTTTTCATGTGGGTCCTGTTTGCACTAGTCGATGAAATCTTTGTACTAGGTCAATGTCCTATTGCTCCTTAATCCAGCACATAGATGTGTTGCTTGTCTTCACTCAGGTGGGAACGGAATTTCAGTTCTTTTTCACAGTTTGACCAAATTGAGAGGTATCCGTATGGTTTGCTGGTTAGTTGCTCAAAAAGTGTCACAATTCTTTTTGGGTCTTTTATGTGCACTTTTTGTGCTACGAGTCTGATCACTGTTTCGTCCAGGTTGTTGGGAAACAACACAAGGTGTGTGGTGTTTCTGATTAAGGTTAACCTTTCTTTTCCTGGCCGAAAAATGTTCTGCGTCGAGAGGATGACGCTGAAGCTCAAGTGATGGCTGTATGCTGTGAATATTTTACTGATGAGGGGGGAGGAGCATGCTTGTTCGTCCAGGTCTTCAATGACTAGAACCGTTGTTCTATCTGGATTTTTTAAGAGTGGTAACACAATGTTCTCGGGTGGAATTCCATCCAGGGTGATTAGTTTGGTTCCAAATTTTTCCTTCCATTGGACCTCATTGGTGGTTGGCACACCTCTCATGTACACAATTCGGGTGAAGTCTTTTTCCAAAATCCCATTTCTGTTTTCTAAAATTTTTCCCAACAGTGTGGATTTACCAGTAGAACTTGCCCCAGAGATGACTATTCGAAACAAAGGAGGCAGACAACCATTAAAAACTCGTTCCGTTATGTGACAGGTTGAATTTCGGCTCGGTAGAAGACACCTGTGATTGGTTCTGAGTCTGTCAATGAAGCGATTTTGTAGGTAGTTGGTTTAGTATGTAGCACTTGTGAAATTATGAATTTTTCTCCTGTGAAAGTAGTGTCCGTAGATTTCTTGAATCTCCCAGGGTATCTTGTTATGCGTATGATTTGCCCTATTTCTAAATTTTTCTGTCTAGCATAACCCGCCGCTCGCCTGAAATATCGAGCAAACTGGTGTTTCCACACTCTAGTCTCATTTTTTGGGTTCACTTCAGCGGGGCTCATTGACGGGGGTAGGGCAGAATGCGTACTTCGGTTGTATGCGGAGACAAAGTCTGGTAATTTGTGGATGAAAATGCTCGTCTTGTTATGAGTCATGTAGCGACCAAACTTTTCACGTAGTGTCCTAATGACTCTCTCCACGAGAGCTGCATGGTAAACATTTTCCGCGGTGAAATGTATGATGCTATATTTTTTAAACAGGTGTTGCACGTGTGTGTTCAAAAATTCTTTGCCCTTATCAGTCACTATTTTTAAAGGAGGGATGGACTGGTTTTCTTTTATGATGGCTTGCATTGCTGCCGCCACTTCTGGTCCGCTTTTGGTTTTCAAAGGGCGGGCAAACAATTTCCTACTGAAAGCGTCTAAGCAAAATAAAATATATCGGTACCCATTTATCTTAGGAAGACCATCATTTAGTACAAAAAGATCTGCTTGAAAATAATGGTTGAGACCTGGACTCAAGTATTTCCTTGTCTTGGGTACTTTCCTGACGTAACGGTGTAAGGTGTAGCTTTCAATACTCTGGAGGATATTCTTCACTTGATCGTGAGTAATAGAGGGGATGACGGTCTGCGCTTTTTTCCAAACTTTAGTCGGACTGGCGAAACCAGCAGGGTTTGTAACATCGGTAAAAATGTTTTTCACTAAATTTGTTCGAGTCCTCGCACTCATGTCACTGACGCTTGCTTTGATTGTTCACCATTCCTCTCCCAGGACATGTTCATATTTCCTCACGGAGCAATTTGATGGGGTGTTGCATGAACGTTATTAACCTTTTGTTCATGACCTCGAACTGTTTGATTAGTTCTAGGTTTTGTTCAAATAGTTCCAAGCGTCTTTCCCTGTTGATTTCACAAGGCTTTTCTTTTAGAGCGGCTGTGATTAGCTTCTTTTCTTTCGGGCTCATCCCAAGGTGTCGAATGGAGCGTTTTTTTCACACCTCCTCCCCGCGTGACATCGTAGGTTTCCTGGAATTTTCGCCGAACATCATCTAGCTTGACTTCCCAGTCACCATCCGAATCCACACTATCCTTTGCTTCCGTCGGGTGCACCCCCTCCTTTATTGGCGCGTACGAATGCACTGCTATAACACTCTGGTGTGTTTCACCCGTCCCCCCGTCCCGTGTGTCGAGGTAGGTATCACCTTCTTCACGGTTGGTATGCGCTCCCTCGTCTTCTATTAGCGCATTAAGACACTCCATGGAAAAGTCAAAGTCTTCCTTTGCTTGATTTGTTGGATTAGCAACGCTCGCGTAGGATGGTTGATCCGCAGTTGCGCTATCAGGGCTCACCACGGGTACAGGGGAGACGTTTTCGTACATCAATGCGCTGTCCACATTACCCTCTGCGGTGGGGCTGTTGATGAGAGCCGATAAGTTTTTGGTTGCCGCCCCCCGTCCTGTTGATCCCATCTGAGCGTGAATGGGTGAAGGTGGATTACATATAATGCTTGCCCCACATTTGACATATGTTGGCGTGTGGTCTTGGGTCACATCCATGTTTGGGGTGGTGGTAAAGTGACCCCAGCCTCCTATCACCAAGACAAAGTCTACTTGGAACCAACTTTTCAATTTGTGTAGCACATGCCCCATTTCTTCGGGGGTGAGGGCAATGCTCCCAGCTTTCTTCCAGGGTAACAAATTTTGCAAGAGCGATTCCACTGCGGTTTGAACGGACGTGTATACCCTTTCAAAGACCGAACAACAAATATCCAAGTTAGCCATCCATAGCCTCTGTGTATCAATGTTAAGGGCAATGTCTTCGATGAAGTCACTCATCTTGATAAATGTTTTGGGCATTGTGTTGATCCTTTGACTTGCCCAGGGTACCTCCAAGATTGGTGGTGTCTTCTTGCTGTCTCAGGGGGCAGTGGTGTAAGTTTTGAGCGTGCGGTAGATGTAAGGTGCGCTCTCGTGTGGGGGGAGGGTGTCATTGACTACGTATTCCCCCTCATCAGTCCACGTATTGTACCAATTGGCACTACCTTGTGTGCCCCCTCGAGGCACGCACATGTGCTCAAGATACTCACCTATCAGGTTACGTAATAGGGCGTTTCCTGCAGGCATGTAGTCCCTGGGAGAAAGCTACATTTGCCTCCTCATAGCAAAAGTTAATAAAATGGACTTCAGGAAAAATTTAACCTCACGTTACACCATTTCCCTGACTGAGTTTAAGGGACGGTTGTATATGCACTTGGTGGATACCAGGTTACCTCCTGGTGTATCTGATCATCATAAAATGAAGCGCATTACGCTGCACGCAGAAGCCATCCTACTCTTGAAAAAAGTGTTACCCGAGATTGTAGCTAAAGTGCATGCGTTTGAGGAGGAAAAAGACACCTCACCAAGCGCGTCTGAGGCTGATGATGAGGAGGATGATGATGAGGATGATGATGATGATGATGATAACCCCCCAAAACGTAAGAAATCTAAAAGCAAGAAAAGCCTGGGGGAAACCAAGAAGGGGGGTAAGAGAAGTTGACAATGATGGGTCAAGTTGCAAGCAAAACGGTTGGTAAAGGAAGCTTACCTCCATTGAAATTACCTGACCTCGTGTGTGTATGTTGTCACTCCAATTATCATAACCAGGAAGTCACAGACGGGGAAGTCGAGGACGCAGCGGAGGAGGGGGAGAAGGTGGAGGGGGAAGCGGATGACAAAGACAATTGTGTTGCCTCGGTTGCTGGGACTGAACCCCATGTTGATGCTGCAGCTACTGATAGGACCAACGAATGAGACCATGTTTGTGGATGATCAGAAAAAAACTTTTCTCATAATGAAACGACGTTATGGACTCGCTAAATCCCCTTTACTTCTTCACCCTGGCAAATATATGGACCCCATGCGAAGGAGTGTGACCAAGCTACCTTTTCACTTCTTTTCGATTTGTTTATCCCTGTTCGAGGATGGATTTACAGGCATTAAGCGTGTGTCTCGTTGTGTGCTCATCATTTCAAGCAAGGATGTAGCCTTGGATGATACTTTATTTTCAAGGGGCATGTTTCACAACTTGTTACAGCGTGCCCGATCATGGATTGATGATTCGCTGTGTGTGGCTACGGCTGAGAAATTTGTTCTTTGACAATACCATGAGGGGAGTTTACGTCAACATGTTTTCAATGTTTCGTTGGGTCTTCATTGGACAGTTCAACAATACGCTATGCACGTCACCGTCCCTGTGATGTTGCGGAGGGTTTGTGTCCTATGTCGGGAGCAGGGAGTGATGTTGGAAGGGGAAGAAGTTGAGAAAAAGTTTTATGAAGCCATGTCATCCATTACACCCAACCATCTGCGCGTGGCTAGACGAGAGTTGGGTTATTTTGATTTTTTTGTAACCTCTGATTGGATTTTAGAGCAAACTACTAATCCACTTTCAGAGTTAACCGTGGCTTTACTAGATGTCCTGCGCCACTTCTCTGTGTGTGGTCGAAGCACCTTGCATCAGAACTTTTCCCTTCAGCTGGACTATGTCAAGCTGCAGACGGTATGTGCGGGGTTCACCCCTGTAAGTGGTGGTCAAATCTACCAGGCTGTGACGTCATTCGGAGAACGTCACCCAAATGTTGTGGATGACTCTGGGTGGATTTATTTTGATCTTCTCGCTCAGGAAAAATTTCATGGAAGTGCAGCATTAGCATGGAGCATCATCAGGGGGAAAATTGCCAAAATATGGATGTCAACAAACCTGCTCTGGCCTAACCCACGTTTTGTGCAGCTTCTTCCCTCCACAAAGTATCACCCCAAGCCAACAACACCCCCTGCTCGTGGAGATTAGCAGGGTTGGTTGCCAATGGGCCACTATTTTGATTAGGGAAAAAAGGGGAGTCGTCATCTGTAAATCACCCTTGCTCATGCTTGACATAGTTTTACAGGCTGTGAACTCATATGTTTTCCCCCAA
This sequence comes from Alitta virens, assembly GCA_932294295.1. Lineage (NCBI taxonomy): Eukaryota > Metazoa > Annelida > Polychaeta > Phyllodocida > Nereididae > Alitta > Alitta virens. The sequence goes on along the minus strand of OW028578.1, from coordinate 20,491,209 downwards.
TCCTTACCCCATGCATGTGGATGTGCTTTCTGTCAACGACTGATGGATCATTTGACAAAGATTAACACTCTGCAAGCACTCTGTGTGGAGGTAATAAAAGACGTTATATTCTCACTACCTGCACTCCACGACTTACTACAGGAGGGGAAACATTTACGCACACAAATTCCCGCTCATCTGCACGAGTATATATTTTAGAAACTATGGCGCAGGCAGGGTACGCGAGATGGCTCCTCCCCGATACTTCTTTCTCACCCTCGGTACCGGCTGGGAAGTTTCATGCGCTCCGGTTATCACCCCAAGCCAGTTGGATCCATTATTGGCAGACGATGATGGTGACATTCACACATGAAGCTCGCCCATGCCCATGCGGCAGTACCCTGTTCATCCTAGTGAGGACGCTCGACTTCTTCTCATCATGCGTGCGGGTCATGCAGACGTGGTCGAAGGGCCCGCTCGGTGGCAGGTCGTAACCTTAAGGTTACGGAGGGGTGGCACCATCACGTTCACACCACGGGGTGTGATTTTAGTTCAACCCCACGGTGCTACCCCGAGCAGAAGCCGGTGCAACCAAACTTGCTCCACCATCCGAGTGCCGTTCACAACTTTTACAGATTGGCTGCGGCGGGGCGACGCGTGGGTGCAGCTGATGGGTCGTGTCATCAGGTCCGATACTGAGTACGTTACCTTGAGTCGAGCCACTCTACGCGGATCTTCTCACCCCACGTCTTGGACCTCCAGCGGAATTGTCTGGTCAAGCACAGCGCTTTCATCTACCGTCTGTTCTACATCTGTGTAATGAAACACCTGGCCGCGATGTATCCTGATCGGATGTTACCCCATGTTCACCGCATTCTGGTCCTCGCTCACGGGTTTGGAACAGACGGTTGCTGTACAGGGAGCCTGCAGAGCCATACCTTTTGTGGAGATGCGGAGTTTGCTATTCTCATTCGTGGCGATGGAGTACACCCCACCAATATCTGTCCTCCGTGCGACGGTGGCTGGTTGCCCGCCCACGTTGTTGCTCCGACTCGAGACGGGTTTGTCAGCTACGACATCTTGGGATCAATATCAGGCATTCTTACCTCGATCTGTCGTGTCCACCCCGCTACTGGTGCGCTTGTCTGATCTGGCCTCTAAGGCGGAAATTATCTTCCAACAAAGCCCTCAGGATGATATGAGCCTGATCTGTTCTGACGTTTACCGGTTTTATTACGTCCCCGATAACGTTCGACGTGGCCCTTGGGTGGAGCGGTCCCACAACTCCATGCATCTTGGGTACCAACTGTGTACTGGGAGGATGAACTGGTTGCGGCATTCGTTGGGGTATAGCATCGCACAGCCCCACTTCCGCTTCCTGGATCACCAAGTGATTGAGAGACCAAACCAACACACCCAGGACATTCAATACGGGCCTTGCTATGTGGAGGTCCAGTTGACTTCCCCCACAACTTGTGTCGTGGCAGCCATGACAGAGGGAACAACGATCTGTCGAAGTGCTGGAACTCCCGTGGTGGACCTTTTGCTTGACGTTGTTGACTTTGTTGACTTTGTTCATTTTTCCCCTTACTCCGTTGACATCTTCCCTAAAATTGCTGCTGTGTTGGAGCGCAATGCTTCGTTGGAGTACCAGTGTGCTTCACACCTGCGGCGCCACTTCACTGACATCCACTTGATCAGTCCTCTAGGACATCGGGTTATGTTCCCACGTGACTTGTTCCGTTCCGTGGGGGCGGCTGGACTACCGCACGCTTTGACCATGAAACATTTTTTTAACCGTTAAAATATCATGCTGTCATGGTTGTTAACAATGCAAATATCTATCCATTTAACATTTCACACTTTGTATTATTACTTTACTCAATAAAAAGGAAGAGAAAAACCAAAATTTGTCTCGTCCCTTTCCTGAGCGTTAAAATCATGACGTGTGCGTCCCTGACAAAGCACAAGGATAAAAGTGTGGGTCCTCGGGCCCTTGCGTCGAGTGTGCATTGGGATTTTGACGAGTTCATGGATAACTTACCTGTGAGTTACGAAGTCCGCCGTTATTATGAACCACGCAGGTTAGACTTTGGTACCTTTTCCTGCTCCGAGGGGAGCCGGGGGACATTGACCATGGTGAAAACCCCACACCCTCAACAATATCTAAGTGTACTGGGTAAAGGAGTTGTTTGGGGTCGGGTCTCTTCTTTTCTTGTTCCATTCAGTTTATTCACAAATGCTGAAATTGTTTGGAAACGAGGTCAACACCAAAGAATATGCTACAAACGTTTTGGCCATGTAACACTCACTTTAATGCGTGCTCACATCTTTCTCCATCGCACACAAGGGAGGAAAGAATTCTTATGGAAGATGGGGCTTGTCCAGTTCCAAAAAATAGCCCACCGTGCTCGCATATTTTATGGATTACAGAAAAAGTTAAGGGCAGCTGAACGCATTTATGCACAGCACATCAAGAACTCTGAAAGAGCATGGATGGTGTGTTTACCCAGGAACTGTTTGGTTTCCAAATGGAGCTTTGCGGTAGTTTGCTTCTACACACTGGTGGGAAATAATTTGTTGCACCCTCCTGAGGGACCCATAACTCTCCCTCTCCTTGCGTTTTGGTCTGTCCTGAGAGCGGAAATGAGAGATAAGAAGTTCCACGAGGCGTTAGCTAGGATCACACTGTACCAGTTCATCCGTGTTTATAAGGAATTAAGTTTGGTGGATTTTGTACCTTCCTCAGGTGGACTATTTACAATGTTCCTGCAACGACACCTGGAAATGCGAGCTGTCCTGCGTGAAGTGCGTCACCGTTTGGACAGTGCTATTGAGAGTCGAGAACTGTGGCGAGAGAAATGTGATGATCAGAAGACACCCTTCTTGTTAGATAGGTTGCGCTACCTTGTATACAGAACCAACCTTATGCACCAAAGAGGTCAACCGGTGTGTAATACTTTGCTAGACTGTGACGCATCATGGTATTATTGGACCCGCCCCATTTTGGGTGGACCTTTCTACGTCCCTTTCCAAAATTTTCGGTTTGGGTACAAACTTTGTACGGGGCAATTTGACTGTTGAGACGGCAATTAGGATTTAACATGGCTTACCCCATCTTCCGTATTGTGGATGATTTGATCAAAGACAGGGGAGAACGCTACGACAGGAACGACCTCGAGAATGCACCTTTGTACGTAGTGGTGGAATTGAGCCCCGCCGATTTTTGTGTGGCTTCGGTTTCCTCCGGGGGTACGACAGTCTGCCGGAGTGGAGGACTACCCGTCCCCGAGTTCCTAAGTGACATCAGGGATCACATGTTACACGCCCCTCAAATTTACCATCATCGTCACGCGTGCGTGGAGCACGTTTTGAAGAGAAACATGTCTTTGGAGTATCAATGTGCGACAACTGTGCGTTTGCATTTTTGTAATATGTTTCAAGGAGGTAACGGGCCTTGGGGGGACATCGACGCGAAGTGGCTCGATAATCAACCCATCAGTGACGTTTTGTTGTCCTTGGGTCTCCCTCACCGTTTGGTGCAGCAACATTTTACCTCCTGCTGACGGAGGTCCATCAACGGTTGACGTCAAGTTGGGGAGTATATATATAAAAGCACCCTTCCCTAACGAACTCACCAGTCTCATTCTTGACTTTGAAGGTATAAGATGGATATTACACCCGCTGTGTCCACCCAACAAGTGGAGTTCAACTTGCTTCACCCACTCGCACGGTACCCTCGACTCGGAACACCCCATGCCGCGGGCTATGATGTCTACGCCATTGAGGGTGGGGACATCCCCCCGATGGGGCAAAGGAGCTTTAGGACGGGGTTGAGCATCAAGACCATCGCACCTAGCATGTTTATACAATTGACCTCCAGGTCTGGACTGGGTCTGCACAAGCAGTGTTACACTGTATTGGGTACGATTGATTGTGATTTCCGTGGAGAAATAACTGTTGCACTTTTCAATGCCTCTCCTTGCAGCGCTCTCGTCATCACACCTGGGCAATGTATAAGTCAAATGCTTTTCCTTCCTATTCTTCACCCCACATCTCGTACTCTACGTCAAGACGCTTGCTGCCCAGCGAGGGGTGATGGTTGCTTCGGTAGCACGGGAGATGGGTCCCCTGGTGGGACCAGCTCATCCCATCCAGTGAGGGAGGAAGGTGACACTGGTACGCTCTTAGTACTGGAAGGTTGCATTGGCGCTGGCAAGACAACTCTGTTCAAACATTTGCAGACGTTATTACGTCAGCGCAACGACGTCTCTTTTTCACCCGAGCCAACTGAGCTTTTCTCAAACACCCTTTTCAATGGTCAACCATTTGATCCATTATCCCAAGCATATAGTGGAAACCAGGCAGACTATGTTGTGAGCCAGGGACACTTCATCAAGACGATGACGAAGAAGTTCATAGAGCTAACCCCAAACAAGTTTGTGATATCTGACAGACACCTGGAAAGCTGCCGGGCGTTCGTACAGGTTAGGCGGGACCGTATGAAATTACTGACTATCATTACCACTATCTTTTAGATCACGTCAATGGTGGTTACGAGGCTATCCGTCAACTCTGTCCTTTCCAATTTACCAAAGTGATTGTGTTTGTATTGGACACACCGATCGACACCTGCTTGGAGCGTATCAAGGCGCGACAAAGACCTGAGGAAAGCGCTAGCAGCGATGGTTTTTGGTTGGAATACAACAAGCGTTTGAGGTCAGCCTTTTTGACCACTTCAGATACCTCGGTAACTCTTGTACGATGTCCCGACAAAGTTGTGTTGGTCAATCGTCTCCTAGCCGAAATCGGGCCAAACCCCAGAGGAAAAGAGAAGAGGGATTAATGCACCATTCCCTGACCCTGCTCACTGTGAATGGGCGTTGCTCCAAACCTATGCAATTGCATCCCATACAGTCAGCCCAGCTGATAGTTGAACATAAAATAAGAAGAGTGCGGAACTTTGTTGCTTTGAAATTGCGAGACCCGGGAATTGACATTATGGTGTATGCTTGAGGTGGTTTTAAGGTGACTATCAAGAACACAGTGTATGTCAAGGATATTGTTTTTCGCTTTGAATTATTTTTAGAAAAAATTGTGGATATTCTAGAAATTTTTTAGCGGTGTCCAATTGCTCGGGTCACTGTCAAAGTAAGCCAGCTGGCAACCGTGCTGAGATATCCCTTTGTTACCCCTGAGGGGTTTGTTTTGACGTACCAACATCTCTTGGCAGGTAGAGAGCTAAAGGCAAAACAAGTTACAATATCTATGCCAGACTCATTTGTTTGTACATACAGTTAACTGGGTAGGTTTAGAGGAAGGTGTGTCGAGTTTTTACTTCAAAATCAGAGACAGTGCTGGAGTCAATTTGGGTGATTTTAAGGTCTACAACAACTTGAAGATCATCTTGTTCACTTACAATGTCAGCCAATTACCCATGTTACCCATTCTAGTTACCGATTTTGTACAAAACGTGTTATTGACAACACTGTAAGTATGGCAAACTACCGGTGCAGCTTAGCACATGCTGGGTTTATGGAATGTTACCCCACCCCTTCTGTTTTGATTTGTTATAATAAGCAAACCTAGTTCATTCCAACATTGAAGTGTCGAGCGTGTTATTCTATATATTAGATAATGTATTATATATATGTTAGTGGAATGTTTGCAATAAAAGAAAAAAGATACTAGCCTGTTTGTGCGTGTTGTGCTTCCAACGGTACACCCGTGTTATGAGGCACTGTGTGCTGGTGAAAGTGGTTAGGTGCCTCACTCAGCCTGGGGAGGGAACATGTGCGCCACCCCTTGAGTAAAGAAGCAACTGATCCCTGGGAGAGAGATCACAGAGCAATGTTGATTAGATAACCGTTACGCAATGTCATCGCTCAAAAAACATAAAGATTTCTTGCGAATACTCATAAGGCATGGGAAGAGCCGGGGGGAAACCAAGAAACTCATTGACATCGCTACCAAAGGTGAGATAGATGCTTGTTGTGAGATCTACCTCAATGTTTTGAAAGGCAATGTGCACATCACACCAACCTTGGCTAAGTCTTTAAAGAAGCATCGTAAACAGTGCCGGGAACTTGTGGACAAAAAAGCGAAGACGTCACGCAAAAGAAAAATCCTCAAAGGACAAGTCGGTGGTTTTCTTCCCGCTTTGATTGGCTCTTTAGCAGCCCCGCTACTCCAGCCACTTATACAGAGTTTTTTGCCTAAACGACGATGACGGGTTTCAGGGAGAGTTACCTCATTCCAAAGCAAACTTATGACGCTGTCGTGGGAGACCAGCCAGCACACAAGGAGCACTTGCCAGATGACATTCAAATGAAGCTCAACGATTTTCGTCAACGCTACAATTTTGATGAAAATGGAAAGGACAAGGGCAAAATTAGGAGCACACATGGAGAAGGCACGGAAATTTTAGAGGCGGTGCGTGACTCGGGTAAAAGGGAGATTGCTAAAGAAATTTTGGATTTCATCCAAACACGAACCGGGGGAACTATCAAGTGGGACCCACACTTTAACGTCATCTTAGACGGACAAATCCTGTTTGGCGTCGACATTCGAGATGTTGTGCGAGTGCTCGTGGGGGATATTGGAGATTTTGACCACCATGCGCGACCAGTGTTCCAGAAGTTGGAGGCGCTCGGGATTCACCCCAGCTTGTTATTGTTCTATGACCGTGGTGGAAACCCATGGGTACCCGTCCACCCGCAAGACGTGGGTTGGAGTTCGCTCAGAGGTACCTCCCCTCCCCCACCAAATCTTTCACTGTCGGACCAGACCTCGAGTGAAGCCTCCTCGGGTGAAGTCTCTCCGAGTCCGATGATCCCCCGCACCCAGCGTGTTACCCGTTCCCCCACCCCTAGCTCCCACTCCATCCGCGGTGACCTTTTGGGGTTATTTCCCACACCTATGGGTGGAGTGGAGGCACCAGCGTCTCCTTCACTGTGGGAGCGATGGTTTAGTACTGGAAGAATCGTGGGAGACCGAGGGAGAGCGGCGCAAGCACAAGAAACATGGGAGACCCCAGTGAGACCACCACCTACTTCGAGGAGTACTCGACGCAAAAGTCAGCGTCCGAAAAGGTCAAGAAAACTTAACACACCACCCCCCGGCAGGTCACACCTAATGCGCACACGCAGTCAGCAAAAATGGCTAAATTTTCATTCGTGAGGGAAGAAAAATATTTCTTCCTCACACAATACACCCATCCGCAAGATGTAGGGCAGTTTGTTCTGCACCTTCAAGAAGACTTGAAGATCCCCGCAAAAAGCGAGAGTTACCTGATTTTGAAAAAATGCGTAATCCCAAAAATATCACAAAAAGTTGATGGTGGTATTTTGTCCGTCAACGGGCTGCGTAAATATAATGTTCCCACCTTTTTCATGTACAGTCCTCAAGATTTAGTCAACAAGCTTAATCAACGTTTGGCTGAAGAAAAGGACTTTGAACCTTTGTTATTTACGAGACGAGGTCACACCAACATGGTGCAAGTGATGTTACGAGGGGGACAATCGCTGCAAGTCCCCCCACATTTCGGTCAATTGTTATTCGAGGGTAAGACACTTTTGCGGAATCTTACGGAGCAGGCTGTGGTGTCATACCTTTTCAAGTGCCAAAGGGACTATGAGAAGGGTACTTATTATATATCTTGTGACCTGGCTGAGAGGATACTGGTGGCATCACGGCTCCTCCCCCTGTTGTCGACTTTGGTTGTACGCTATGAGGATGGGCAAATGCATGACAACTTGCTTTGGAACATGGAAGAGACCCAGGGGAAAGTCTACATCCAACCGGGCATATATACGAGGATAAACCTAGCCATACACGATAGCCAGGGGGAACCTGTCAGGTTGAAGGGTGGTTTTTTATTCTTACACTTGAAAATATTTATATGATTTTACCTTCCAACACCCCAGCTGTAAATTATCCTAACAATAAAAGCTCAGATTTTAACATACCCTTGCCGACTACTTTGTTCACGCCCATTCGCGAGAAATGGCAAGTTGGTCTGACACAAATTCAGCTCCCCCTCACTTTTTACAATGTTGAACAAGAGGAGACGGTGACGGTAGAAGACATCCACCATACCCAAACGACGCTGCATATGGAAGAAGGGCTTTTCTTCACTCCCACGAAACTCGCGGGTATGTTATCCCGAGTTGGGGTACACTTGTTCACCGTCAAATGGAAAGATGGTTTCAGGTTTAAAGTGGGGGATGAAGTTGAAAAGTTAACTTTCAGTCCCAATATCGCTAAACTCCTAGGCTACCCCCAAACGGTGCCCACAAACATGTCGAAGGACCACAAAGGCTATACTCAACCACAAGCGTACTTGTTTGATCCGTGGATTAACCTCAAAATCATCTTTATCGAAAGTGAGCTTTTACAAAGCTCGCAGGTCAATGATTGGCACCTCCCCGTATTGCAAGTGGTAGCTCCACCCCCTCATGAGTTCGGTGAAACTTTTTCTAGCGCTTTTCATCCAGTGGATTTTGTTGATAACCAGGGAGAGGCACATAGCGTTATCCGCATCAAAATTATGGATGTACGTGGGGAACGTATTAGGTTTCGGGCTGGAAATGTTGTCGTAGCCTTGTTGTTGATGCCTGCGAATGAAGGAGCAAGCCGAAATTCGTCTCATCGTATCTAGCCGCGAGGATGACCCCGCGCACTTCTCGATAAAGCTGCACCAGCCTTTGGACTTGGACGATAGTTGGCGTCTAGCATTGCTGGAGATCATTGTCCCCAGTCAAGTAAGTTTCTTACAAGCGGGGCAAGATGTAATTAGAATTAAGAAAAGTGTTCAGACCCCCTCCATTGATGAAAGTTCTCCCCATAGCGCTTCGCGGGAGGGGAGCCCCCATCCAACCCTGGGTGAGTCCGATGCGCTCCTCGGTGACAAGCTATTAGAGGATTCATCCCAACCGCTCGGGAACACGGAGGTGGATCGCAGGACTCTAGCAAGCGAAGATTCCACCGACACGCATGATCATGGCGGGGAGCCCCAAAGCGGACGCACAAGGCGCTCGACCACGACTGACCTATCCTTAGATGACCGACCAGACAAAGCGGAAACCTTGAGTCCAGAAGCAGGTCCTCTAGAAATGTCTAACCCAAGTGCTGGGTACCCCCGCAGCCGATCCAGACGCTCGACAACGACTGTCCCCACCCCACGAGTCGTTCTTGCCCAGTACTTCCCCTGGTTTAAACGATTGGAGGAAGTGACTGGCCAAAAACAAACAACTTTGTGGACATCACTTTACGGGGAAACGGGGGAAGTGGGCGTGACAAAAGTGGCGCAAGATTTGGGTGTGGAACTTGATTTTACCTTCCTAACCAAAGTTCTAACACTACGCGTGTTTGGGGAGAGGTTAGTCTATCTTGAAACCCACCCGCACGAGGCCTTATGGGAACGCTTACCAGACTCTCCGCGAACGTTATTGATGGAAAGGGCTGGTTTTCAGCTCCTGATGAATAGCTCACCACGTTTCTCATTGAAGGATTTCTTCCCGTGGTTTGCTCGCTTGATGACTGCAACGGGGAAATCCCAGGATAATTTATTAGAGTATTTGCTGGAGGCGGTGCGCAGCAACCGGGTTGAGGACCTAGCCCAAATTGGAGACCTCAGTACATTGGAACTTTTCACTAAAACGGATAAGTTGATTTCGATAATTCTCAACGGGCACACCAGCACCACCCTGCGTAAGCTGCATCGAGAAGAGCGCATAAACAGGGTCCTGATGGAACTCGAAGCACTAGTTCAAGAAAACCATGCTCCTAACCCTTGGTTTACAATAGCCAACTATTTTCCATGGTTTCAGGAGGTTCAAGATGTTGAGGGTAAGAATCAAGAAGAAATGTGGAATTTCTTATACTTGGGAGGCAAGAAGGATTATAAAGCTCTGTCCCGGAAACTTAATCTCAGCTTAAACCGCTTTGCAGTGGGTTTTAGGGAGGTACTGGATGTTGTGCAAAGTCTGCATCAAACAGGAGCCACAGAACCCTTACCTGCGCGGGTTTTGAAAATTTTTGAGTGGGAAACCAGCTGGGTGGTCTGTCCTTTATTTGACATTGCTAAACAGTTCCCCTGGTTCCGCAATCTGATGAGAAGTGGTCGTCTCTCGAAAAATATGCTTTGGCGTGTTGTGTATGGTCCATCATTCCATGAGAAATTCAGGGTCACCGCTCAAGGTCTGGGTATGACGGAAATAGATTTTTTTCGAAATTATGACCAGTTATTGACTGCCGCACGGGAAGAGCAAATGATCTTACGAGCATATACACACCCACCCTATTTTGACATCTCAAATTACTTTGGGTGGTTCCGCACTTTGCGCTCCATGCTCGGTGTTTCGCAGGGCAAGTTGTGGGACTATTTGTATGGGTGGGGTAGTGAGGGGAGGAATTTAAAGACAAACGAATGGGTACAGATGGAACGAGAGTTTTTCTTGTTCAATTATTATAGCTTGCTCTCGGTGGTTAAGGGGGTGAACAGGTTAAAGAAGCGACACGCCCTCACTTCCTCCGCTTTGAACATGTTAAAGCTTACTGGAGCAACGGTCCCGAATCCTCCCTTCCGTGTCAAGGAGGCCCATCCCTGGTTTGGCATTTTGGAGGAAAAATTAAACAAAACCCAAGAGGAGTTCTGGACGCACTTGTATACGGATTGGTTTTGATGAGCGCCTGGAAGCCATCGTTAAATTGCTACGCATGGGAGAAGTTAGTTTTTTCTACCTTTATGATCGCTTGTTAACCAAAGCCCGTCGAGTCCAGGAGGGAAAAACGCAGGAAGAAGTACTCTTCAAAAGGATTCCACCTGTTACCTTTGTCATTTCAAATTATTTTCCCTGGTTCAAGCACCTGGCTGAGCAAATCGAGCAGCCCTCCGCACTCCTGTGGTGGGCTCTGTATGCGCAAGGGGGTGAAGCTAGAATTTTCCCGTTATACCAGCAGACGGGGATGTCCTTGCAAGAATTTCGGGACTCCCATAAGCACCTCCTTGCTTGCGTCGAAGCATTGAGTCAGTTGGGAGGGGATGACAACTTACCACCACAGGTTTTGAGTTTGCTGAAATGGGTGAACGTGACCTTGCCACCACCCCCCTCCCTTGAGGTAACTTACCCTTGGTTCCTCACTTTGAAGACTAAAATGAACAAATCCCAGGGCGCATTGTGGGAACACCTGTTCTCCCCAGGTTTTGATGCAAGACTAAGAGTCACAGCATCAACCTTAGAGGAGGGTGAAGTGTCTTTTTTCAAGAAATATGATGCCCTCCGGGCATGGGCTCAAGGTTGGGGTGAACCAGGTTCACCCACGACCACCCCACACCAATGTCCACCACAACTCTCCCCACCCAGCCCTCTTGATTGTCCCGTCCCCGCCTCACCCTCGGTTTGTCCCTCCCCACCCAGCCCCGTCGACTGCCCACTGTTTCCAGACCCACCTCCCTCTCACATCTGCCCTAGCCCCCCACCCCCACCGACACCACCTCCCCCACACGTCTGCCCCTCTCCCCCCAGCCCCGTCACCTGTCCACTGTTTCCCTCCCCACCTCCCCCTCACATCTGTCCAAGCCCACCACCTCCTCCACCCACCCACGTCTGTCCCACCCTCCCCCTCCTACCACACTCGTGAAACACCTTGAGGGCTCGGAGACACCTCCTGCAGAAGCTCCAGAGAGTCCGAGGTTCCGCCGGGCCATGCCCCTCACATGCGCGGAACTCTTTAAATTGCGGGAACTAAGTCAATTTCCCGGATTTTTGGACATTGACCTGGCGAAGAACCAAACATACCCAGCGCAGAAATTGCTGACACAGTACGTAAGCGAACTGTTTGCCGACCTCACCAGAACAGGATGTTCCCGCACGCTGGTACAATTTGACGAGCAGACTCAGAAGATGCAATTTAGTGTGGATGAGCAAGAAGAAGTAATTCTATCAGGACGCCTCCCCGAAATTTATTCCTTACCGAGTCGAATGTTGGGTGGGGTCACCTACATTTCCTCCCATTGTGTGGATGCCTATATTGATAACCGGACATTTTACATCTACACAGATGCCACCCAAGAACTGCTCCTAGGGGAAAACTACCATCCCATCCTGCAAACATTCCCCATGCAAACCAATCCACAAAGTCATTTGACACACACCATTTTTCGTTCTCCCTTGTTTGTGCGACTAAACAAACATCACATCGTTCGGTTGAAATTAGTTATTTACAACGAAATCGGTGAGAAAGTCCAATTCCTAACCTCAATCCTGTCCGTTGCCAAGCTGTTATTGAAAAAAATCTAAATGCCTTGGGAGAAGTGGGACGCCTTTCACCTTACCCACACTACCTTCATACATAATGCCGGCGTCACGTGAGGAAATCGAGCCCTATGCTCAGTGTCTGTTGAGGCAAAACCAACATGGGGGAGGACGACCCTGGGAGAGCGGTGTTGTCTTCCGTGGTCGCAGAGGACAGAGAGGCTTTGGTTTTGGTTCTCTGTTTAGCTCTATCGGACGAGCCGCTTTACCAGTCTTAAAGTCTTTAGGAAAGCACGCTTTGAAGGGTGCCTTAGACGTTGGAAAAAGCATTTTCATTGATAATAAAAAACCTGCTGAGGTTTTGAAAAGTAAAGGGAGGGAAATTTTAAGTAACGTTTTCGCTGGACAAACGGGACAGGGACGAACCAGGCGAAAAAGACCCAAACGACAGTCAAGTCCTAGACCTTCACTCAACGACGACATTTTTGACCAACCATGGATGTCAACAAAGCGGAGGAGGAAAGCTTAGGTGAAGGCACAGATTTCTTTACCACCCCGCCTGTGGGCCTTACGGAGGAAGAAAGTTATTACATGAAAATCCACCCCACAAGCAGCATCGATAACAATGCCCCCCTTATATACGAATTTGACATTGACGACTCGCATTACGCCGACCTATCAAGCTGCTTCCATTACTTGAAATATCGGATCATGCAAGGTGATCGTACGACAGCAATCGCCACACCCGCAGCGGGGAATGACGCTACTGATGATCAGAAGGTGGCTCCAATTAACTACTTTGGGAACACACTGTTTCAAAACATTGAATTACACCTGAATGGGGAACTTGTAGAAACCAGTAACAACTTGTACCCATACAAAAGCTTCCTTCAAGTTTTCCTCTCATTTGGTAAAGAGACCAAAAATACGCAACTAGCTGTCAGCGGTTATTACCCTGACACAGATACGATCGATGTGGACGCAATTCGTACAGCAATGGACAAGTCCACTTGTACAAACACTGGGTTACACCAACATTATACCTTGAGTAAATACTCCACGCCTTTCGCCAGTGTAAGTCCTTTACACTTGGATTTTTGCACGCAAAACAGGTATGTCCAAAACAGGACCCATGTCAAAATCAGATTACCAGGGTGGATCCCAATTTTGGTCTCATCGCGAACGTGGACACCAACACTTTTGCGATCATCATCCAAGAGGCTTTCCTCCAAGTGAGGATGGTCCGACCGAGAGAAAGTCTGCATCTGGCTGTGGAGCAAACGCTGGAAAATAACCTAGTAAAGTACCCCACAAAGCAATGTGAGATGCGGTTCTTCACCTTTGGTGGAACAGCAAATACGCTCAATGAACCCAACTTGTACTCTGGTCATCTACCTACCAGGATCGCTATTGGGTTGGTCGATACAGATGCACTAGACGGGCAATGGAAGAAATCCCCCTTCAATTTCAAACACTTCAGCGTAACGGATGTGAACCTGAAGGTGAATGGGAAGAGTATTCCCAACGATCCTATGAAAATAGATCTAACAAACAACGATTACGTCATACCCTACACCATGATGTTTACAAGTACTGGTGGGTTGTTCAATAATGAACCATTGATCGATTACGAGCAGTTCAAAAACGGTCATTTCATATACGTCTTCGACCTGACGGAGGATGGAGAACATGGGTTGGATCATTTCCATCAACCAAAGAGTGGGGTAGTGTCGGTAGATATGAGGACCAGTGATCCACCAAACCACTCTGTGGCCATGGTTGTGATGTTTGAGAAAGAAGCCATCTTGACTTGTGATAAGGAACGAGCTTATCGGACCCTCAGTTAAAGCACTTGGGAGGGGGAAAAAGCGGGACACCACACGCATTGAATGGAGGGGGATGGTGGAAACAGTGAAAACCATGAACACTGTGCAACTGCAAAGGATTTTCCAACAACAACCAAACTTCCTGGGGGTGTTCCCTTCGGACAAAATCCCACCCCTCACCCTAGGTAGGAAAAAGATGAAATGCCTCATAGCCAACGTCGACGTGGCTGAGGATGAGGGCAGTCATTGAATTGCTATATGTTTACATCAAGCGCTTGGGAGAAGGACAATAGAGTACTTTGATAGTTATGGTTTACCCCCACTCTTCCCCATCCCAAAAAAGGGAGAGGACTGGTTACTGGCGTATAATGGTATACGTCTTCAAAAACCTCAAACAAAAGTGTGTGGACAGCATTGCATCTACTTCCTTGACAGTCGCATCAAAGGTCTTAGCTTCCGGACGATAATTACGCTTTTAAACCGAAAGGCAGATGCAGACGATTACGTAAGGAGATACGTAGCGAAAAAAATAGGAAAAATCTGCTCATTCCCAAGAGTGTGTGACGGTGGTAAAACTTCGCAGTGTTGTCAAAGAGCTCTAGGTTGTGAAGTGACCCCACCCTGCTTAAACCAGCTCACCCATGCCTAGGATTTTGAACGATGTCATTTTTTAAAAGAAATGCTTACCTCGGGGTAAAACCAAGTTCGACGTGGAGCTCTACTTGGTGAAGTGTGAGAAAGCATGGGGCGCGCACTTGAAAAGGTTGTGGAAAAAACACAATTCCCTCAAATTTGATGTAAAAATAGTCGTGCGTCTACAGAAGAGACAGGGGGAGAGTTATATTTACACTTCACCCTGCTTTCGCTCCCCAGTCCAGATAATATTAACGGAACAAGACATAGCGAAGACTCTGCAACTCAGTCAACAGAAAATCTTGGACGCTTACGATATGTACATGAAAGAAGGCAGTGGGTGGACACTACGTCGCCTTGAGCAATCCCAAATAAACGTGTACCGGTACTCCACGCGGGGAGGGGGAGGTGGGTACAAGAATGTACGGGAGGCGCTTCTCCCACCAAAGTTTGTCAAACATTACCGCAGCATTCTTACCTTCCCACCAACGCACGATCAAAGATTCTTCCTCTACTGCGTTCTCGCAGCACTGCACCCCGTAACCTGGCAGGAGGGTAAGAACAAGAAAAGCTACGGACCACACCAATATGAGCAATTCGAAAATACGTTGGACGTCAGCACCCTGGTGTACCCCGTCTGACTGAACCAGATACCAGAATTCGAGAAGAGGAACAAGTTGACGATTAACGTGTTAGGCCTCAGAAAAGACGAAAACCTTTACTTCCTTTACAAAAGCGAAGGCGGGCAACAGCAACTAATAAACCTGCTTTTGTACAAAAAACATTTTCACCTGATAAAAAGCTGGAATTGCTTTTTAAATTTTGCCAGCAGTCAAAAAAGAAAACTGTGCCAAAAATGTGGCCGGTTCAACCGGAGGCAACAACACCACCAGTGTTCAGACTGTCAAGGGGCGGCGCGCAATGCTCGGCAAGGTGAGACATCGAGCAATCTGGTCTTCATGGGAAAAGACGTCAAGCAAGAATTTGGTAACTTCAACAACCTCAACAAGCACCCTTTTGTGTACTACTGTGACTTGGAAACAGTCCTGTCCGATGATTTCACCCGGGAAAACCATACCAAAACCAAAAGAACCAAAAGGCACGTTCCGGTGGCAATTGCATGTCTAAGGGTGTGCCGGGTAAGGGAATATGACCAAGAGAGTCCTGTTATACACACAGGGTCAAACTGCATAGCAAGTTTTTACCGCACGTTGCAAGAAGAAATAAAATTCATGGATAACATCCTCTTGAACACCGTTCACCCGATTAACATGAGCAGAGAACAAGAGAGGAAACACTTGGCCTCAGAAAAATGCTACATTTGTCTCAGACTTTCTGGCGCAACGAGCTAAACAAGTTGAGAGACCATGACCACATTAAACGAAGAAGAAACTATTTGGGTGCCATCTGCAATGCCTGTAACCTCAACCGAACGGATACACGATTTAAAAGGACCCCACTGATATTTCACAACGGTGGACGTTTTGACATTCACTTCCTCATCCAGAATGTGCACCACCTTGAGCAACAGCAAATGCGTTTAATAGGTAAGACTGGGGAGAATATCATGTCCATGGAGTTGTTCGGTGGGAGGATGGTCGTTATTGATTCTTTCAATCACTTGAGTGGCTCACTGGCATCCCTTGTCAACATCATGAAAAGCTCGCAAAAAAAATTCACCATAAGCGAAAAATGCATACCCGACGATGATCAAGGTCTGGAATTGCTGACAAAAAAAGGTGTCTTCCCGTATGAATACGTTACAAGCGAGGACATCCTTTGGGTAACAACGAAATTACCAGACAAAACGTCCTTCTATGACAACTTGCGAGAAGCAGAAATATCTTCCTCCGATTACGAGCACGCTGAAAAAGTCTGGGAGCATTTCAAGTGTACGAACCTCATGGCGTATATGAAGATTTACCTGCGAACAGACGTGACACTCTTAGCTGACGTGTTTGAAAACTACCGCAACTTCTTTCTTGAACGCTTTGGGTTGGATAGTACGAAATACCTTTCCTTACCAGGGCTCTCATATGACTGCATGTTGCGATACACGGGCATCAAACTAGACTTTGTGTATGTGAAGGACATGTATGATTTCCTCAGAAAAGGATTGCGAGGGGGTGTTGCCATGATACCAGTACGCTATGCCAAAGCCAACAACCCTCAAGTTGGGACGTACGACCCCAAGCAACCCACATCGTACCTGTTGTACTTGGATTGCAATGCTCTATACAGTTCCATCATGACCAAAAAACTCCCACACAAAAACTTCCACTGGGAAGAAAACTGGAACAAGGAGGACATGAAGGTGAAAATTGAAAACTACCATCCGCAGGACAAAGTAGGTTACATGATCGAGTGTGACCTTAAGTACCCCGCGGACATCCATGATCTCACCAAAGACCTACCGCTTGCCCCAGAACACAGGGTGGTGGTAAGGGAGAGCCTGTCACCCTATGCACAGGCATTATCCACCAAGCTCAACATCAAACCAGACAAAATACCCAAACTTTTGTCCACGCAATACGACAAGAAACGCTATGTATGTCACATTGAGAACCTGCAATTCTACCTGAAAAAGGGCATGAAGCTACAACGGGTACACAGAGCTCTACGATTCCAACAAAACGTCATCTTCAAACCCTACATTGAGCTTTGCATAGATGAGAGGAACAAACCAGGTACATCACCAGATGAAAAGCAAATGTGGAAACTGAGTTGCAATGCAATTTTCGGTAAAACCATCATGAACATCGAGAAGAAAAATGCAATGAAAATTGTAACCGATGGGCAACAAGTTCTCAGATCAGTGAGTTCCCCCTGTTTCAAACACGCAGACGTCGTTCACCCACAAGTGGTGCAAATAACCAGCGCGCACAGGAAAAATTTCGTAAAAACTCCATATCATATTGGCATGGCGATCCTTGAATTGAGCAAACTTCACCTGATGCGAATGCACTATGATCACTTCCTAAACAAATATGGGCGCTTGAAGCTACGTTTGTGCATGACAGACACCGACTCGTTACTATACCACATCACCACCGAAAGCAACGTGCTCCAGGACTTGGAAAATATGGGGATCATCGACTTTGGGAACTACCCAACAGATCACCCGTTCTATGACGACAACCATGCTGGGGAACTCTTTTACCTAAAAGACGAAGGTGGGGGTCAACCCATCAGCTCGTTCGTTGGTCTCAGGGCGAAAAGCTACAGCATCGAGTACCAAAACAACCACAAAGTGGTAGGTAAAGGTATACCGAGGAACAAACTGGAGAATATCAAACATGAGGACTTATTACGTGTGTTACAGGAAAACACTCAAACACAAGTAGTTAGTAATCACTTGCGCAGTTTCAAACACCATATGTATAGTATACAACAGGAGAAGAAAGCGCTTAGCCCTTTTGACAACAAGAGGTATTTGTGCGAAGGTGGGATTGAGACATTACCATACGGACACATTGACACGGTCCCTTGGGAGAACCACGAAAAGAACACAAGTGAAACAACAATATGCCTAAGCGCAAAACGGAAAAAATGAGTAGAACCACACGGAAATGCCTGCAACACCTCGCGGTGATCTTACAAGACGCTTTAGCGGAAGGATCGAGCAACCTTGGGAGCGTACGCAGAGCGGAACCCAGCTCAAAAAAGCTAGGAATACCACCCAAGTTCACCAACCTCAACACCATGGTGGACTACCTAACCACCAAAGTCCCCAGACAACAAGCCAACATTCTATTAAAACGGGAAAACAGAGAACAGCTACTACCTTCATGGTTCTTGGGAGAATACGAGAACTATAGGCAAAAGGAGGATTTCCACGTGATACACGTAAGGACGTATATGAATAAATTACTACCTGATAAGGTGCCCAATCAACACGATCACTCCAAAGACGAACTATACTTCCTAATCACAACATGCGCCTACAATATCACGGATGACAGATGCAAAGTGCCCACAGCAACAATTGACAAACTGGTAGAAGAACACTACCGAGCGGAACCACATCATCCAGAATATGAAAAGCTAAACAAAGAGGGGAAAATCAAAGATAAGGATATCATAGAAACGGCGGTAGACCGGCTTAGCCGCAACTTGCAGTTCAACCAAGGGCAGTACAACACCGCTGATCTGACCAAATACGAACCAAAATTTGTTAGAGATCATAAGAACAGAATTACGCTATACAGAGCATATACAGATGCCCTAATGCCAATGGTATTGGAAACATGGGAGACACTGGAGAAAAAGCCTGCTGTAGAAAATTAAAGATCGTTAGTTTCCACCTGGCAAACAATACGACCCACCCTGTACCTTTCACAGACCCAAGCCGAGATGGAAAGAAGTGGATCCGGAAAGCTATGAAAAGGCGAGAACGTCACAAACGCATGAAAATGACTTTAGTCAACAGCATTGGTATACAAACTCCTCCCGTGAACAGCAGTATTGATATAAAAACCCTGCCTGGACAAAACGGATTGTTTTTAAATTTGACACAATGAACACTATACAGTCATATTTACTACTTGCTTTGATTGTTTTGTGATAATACACCATATTGACAAAACCGCGCACTTACTACTACTGTTACTACTACTTTACTTCTACTACTACTATTACTACTGCTACGTAAGACAGATGTGTGCAAAGCTATATATATATAATATTTTCTTTGTATCTGTCTATGATTGGATCAATAAAAAAAAATCAAACAATCATACGTATTTCATTTTCACTTAACACAAGGAACATATTCCCTACAATAGTTAAATCCAACTACCATTACTCATCAACAACGCAGTCACTTGCGTATGCATTAGCATTAGCATTAAAATAAAACACAATATCAACTGTTATCACCATCGCACGTTTCTGCCAAAATCTGCGTTTTCTTGGCACTAATATGCGGAAGAATCACGTGCTTCTCAGTTGATTAAGCAGTGAATTGGGTGAAATGTTACTAAGCAGTGAATTGGATTGATTTAAAAGTGGATTGATTTAAATTTGTTGAACAAAGATTGAGATTGATAGTTGATCAAAATATTGGTTTGCAGTAATAGTTGAACAAAATATTGGTTTGAATTTAAACTGTTGAGCAAGGATTACAGTGATAGTTGAGCAAAATATTGGATGAATTTAAAAGGTTAAGCAAGGATTGCAGTGATAGTTGAGCAAAATATTGGTTTGAATTTAAATTGTGAAGCAAGGATTACAGTGATAGTTGAGCAAAATATTGGATAAGATTGGAGTGATTGGAGTAAAACTGTAGAGCAAAAATGAACGTGAAGATGTATTTGTCCCTGTTCATTACCTTATCAATGCACGCACTCGGCAGGTGCAACGATGTGTACACCTGTAAAGGGTGCATGTGTGAAAAGGATGAACAGGGTAAACTGCAAATAGACTGCTCGTACAAGGATCTGAGTCTACCTCCGAACTTTCAATCCCTCGGTAAAATCGAGCAGATCGACATGACCGGAACTCCTTTTTGCAGGACCAGGGCCATGCGATCAGGCTACATTCTGTGTTATTTTGGTAAGTGCTGCCATTATTGAAATCTTAGAGGTCATAAAAAGTCTATGTCTTGTATGCTTCACAACCATATTATATACCTACTTTAATTTTTTTCCCTCAGATCTAGAAGATTCTTCAGGTGACCAATACCTGACCGGAAACCGAACAGAAGCGAGTGACACAACCCACCCCAACACCATGGATCTTACCACCACCAAGGTCAGTGCTTCTGGGAATGTCAACAAGATCATGGTCCCCACCACCACCATCGAAACCAGTGCTGCTGGTAACACTGCAAGACCAATTACGATATACCTTATTTTGGTTGGTATCATCTCGCTAGTAGTGCTGGTTGTGTTAGTAAGTATAAGTGTATCTTAACATACATATATATATATCTAGATAAACAGCACGAGAACATTTTTTAAAAGGTCATAACTTCATCGTTACAGATATGCTGTGCATGCAAGAAGAGGAGCAGAAGCTGTAGTCAGACCAATACCCTAAGGGACAGCTCCAGTTACCCACAAACAACGCTCAACGATGTGGAAATGTGCGAGATGCAAACCACCGTGGTGTAACAATATGTCATAGCACTGAACAGTATGAAATTAGTATTATAAACATTATGTAATGTCTGCATTAATGCAATGAGTGTGCGTGGGGATATGTTAGCTTTCAAAAAAAAAACCGAAGAGAAATAGATTAGTTAAAAATAAGAGCGCACTTGCGACCTATACTTCCCCACGAGGAAAAAACAGGGACGGGTAAAACAGCTCCAAACGCCCGAGGGGGGGCCCATGACCGAGCATGTTAATGACCGAACGCGGTCGGACCCCCGTAGTAGCCAAAAAACCGACTGAAAATAAACTACAATAAAACATTAAGACACTCGCGACCACTTTCCCTACTACTCAATGCATAGGTCTACACATACCTTATGGTGAATACTCGGATATAACACAAATAACTACTAGCACATATTAATGGTTCAGACTTTTGGAACTGATATTGAAATAGATATCATCTGTCTTTAATTGCACAGAGGGGGTTAAAACTGATACCCCAGCATCCCTTACAGTCCTTGTTTAGTAGTAAGATCAAAGGAAACTGATTCTACAAGTCTTGAATCACAAATATAATTTTTCTCCCTCTTCATTGTATGCAAGTGAGCGAATTTGTTTTAGATAGCTCTCCTATTCTAGATTAAGACCATGTAAATTTGATCGCAATGTGATTAGGAGTTCCAAAGATATCTATATTCTCAATGAATTTAAATACATTTACATCTTTCCCTTTTTTTATGAAGGCTACTTTAACATTTTTTATAGATAGATAGGTAGATAGGTAGATAGGTATATAGATATATATAGATGGACAGATGGATAGATGGATAGATAGATAAATAGATAGTTAGGTATATAGGTACATAGATATATAGATGGATAGATGGATAGATAGTTAGGTATATAGATGGATAGATAGATAGATAGATAGTTAGGTATATAGGTATATAGATATATAGATGGATAGATGGATAGATAGATAGATAGATAGATATTTGGCATCATTATACACTTTATACATAAAATAATGTTGAACTTTAATACATTGTTGACTTAAAGGTAAAAACAACAGTTTATATATCTTAGTCTAACTTTAAATGAACAATTAAAGCAGCTGGTGTCAAAAGTCATTTTTTGCTAAGCTAAATTATCTCAACAGATATTTGTTAAATTCAACTGTATCACAAAGGCGCGACCAATGGTTGCTATGGAAATGGCAATGACAGACATTGTGTGACTGACTAATATTAATAGGCTCCATGGCTCAAAGGACAACAATGACTAACTAACTGAATGACTGACTAACTGACTGACTGACTGACTGACTGACATGCTGACTGACTGACAACTGACTGACTGACTGACTGACTGACTGACTGACTGACTGACTGACTGACTGACTGACTGACTGCATGAATGAATGATAGAGACCAATAAACTCCGTTTTTCATGAATAGCACTTGACAAACAATTGACACCTGTGGCCTACATAATCAATCAATCAATCAGTCAATCACCCAACTTTTAGGCATATGAGACCTACATTATTTCTCAAGTGAATCAATGTTGAAAAATCCACCTTTTTTTCCCACTTACTTGGGTTTCTTCACTCAGTGACACAATATGGCTGATTACCCATGGCATCCATGATCCATCTAATGGTATGTCCATATGTACTGGTTATATTAACAAGGAAGTACGAGGTCAGTCCTTACCAAACAAATGCTGAGTGCAAATTGACCTAGAAATAGTTTGCCCTAATCAGGCCACCCCTTCTTTAACACCCCCTCCCCTGGTACTAGGCCACCCCCTACTACCATGAACATGGAGGCAGACTGACAGTTTAGTCAGTAAGTAATAATCTGTGCTAGCATTATTATTAAATCAGTCAGTCAGTCATAATATTCATATCACCAAAGCCCTTATTTAATATGTGCTAGCATTATACAGCAATCAGTCTGTCACGTCATCACTGCACCAAAGCCCTATTTATTAGAGCAGTCAGTCAGTCAGTCGATCAGATAGTCAGTGAAATTTAGGGACAAACATTAATAAGTATGTCAAATGAAAATACAGCAAGGCCTTAGCAGAATATATAATAACTCGTAAATAAATAGAAAGTGCATTCTCTGTTTTCTCTTGTCTGTTACTGGACTTAACTGTTTCTGCAACAATGGTCGTATGTAAGATTTTATTCTTGATTATTAACAAAAAGTCATTAATATAGTACTAGGCTGTGTGACAGCAAGTACATAGTTATAATACAGATGGACATAATATGTTTGCACAGTATAATAGAGCACTAAATTCCATATATTTTAGTTACATTGTAATATTTCATATCTTTAAATCTACTGAACATAATAAAATAAGATTTATATACTCTTGATCTAGAAAATGAGCAACCAGACAAACACTAACTCATTGGTGTATAGTTAGAAAATTGGAAAATAACTATAGTGACTTACAGCTACTTATGAAGCATTTCTTTGATCTGGCATGGGGCAATCCACTATGATGCATGCACCCAAGGCCAGGCCTGGGGGGGGGGGGGACATGAGCTGGGCGCAGAGAGTCGCCCGCATAGCTTTGCCCTTTGATATACCTTGTTTGTCCATATTTTTGTAATGGGTCACATTAAAAAAATAAAATAAAAAGCAGCAGCCCCCGTTGATTGAGACATCCTTTATATTCAACAAATAAAACTTATAAACTGTTTTCATGCCTTGATGGAACAATTATACCTTATGTACGAAATTTGATAAAATGGGAATCTGACACAGATAAGAAACACATGTGGCTGATAAGAGCAAAGGACCTCTGACCTCCACACATGGCAGCCCACCCCTCTGATATCCGCTGCTTGGGGCAAGGACCCGTGACAATCCACTATAAGACAACACCAGCCACAAATTAATTATTGCCAATTATTAGTCAGGAATTTCTATCAGCTTTGCGGAGCCTCTCCCCGCATTTCTGGGTGATTTCGGCGAAATATGGACAATTCCATATGAGTCATACTGTAATTAAATTCCTCCCATACACCAATGCACTATTTGTCACATCTATAAGAAACCTTTCAGGTGTGCATTATGTAGGTATACCAATAATTAAACCAGCGACTAATGGAAGCCTATGTTGATGCGAACATATCTATAGATCTCTATTTTATCTAGAATACTGGGTAATACCTTATTATAGAGAGTGATGTCTTGCTCCCTTAGTTGTGGTATTATATTTCTACAGTCTTTAGTTTGGGTACTAGCTTGAGTTGAAAACGATGCAAAACGCGATTTTTATAACTTGCAAGATTAGTTGCATTTTGCATCGTTTTCAACTCAAGATTGTACAAAAATTAAAAGCTGAAGAAATTTAGACAAGCAGTAATAACTCACATGACCAAAAAGGTATTGACCAGCATTCTAGATAAAGTAAATCCAGAGATTGTGCCTAAACACAGGCTGCCAGACTGCATGGAAGTGGACTTAGGCAAGCGGCCGGCTCGCCCCCCTTGCCGATTATTTTTTGTCATTTACCAGCTAAAACTGGCCGTGAGGGGGGCAAGTTGGTACTTTCTTGGTACGAAAGTTGGACTGTCCTGGTGCAAAAGTTTGACTGTCTCCGCACTAGACCACGAAATGTCCTGTACGGCCACCATACTAAACTCCTTATGAAAATGCTCAGGAAATGATCATAACTTTATAGTTGAAAATTACTATACTTAAGTAACTTAACTTGCAGACAGACATTAATACCTCTCAATAATAGCAATTCTCTCTTCAAACTAAATTTGCTGAGTAAAAAACAAAAAAGAAGTGTTTAAAGTTAGGATTGGCATCCATTTTAGCAAGTGTGTATTTGACTATAAGATTAAGATAATGTATGTATAGTCCATCATATATATTTGCTAATGTCTTACTTAGTTAGTAACCAGAAGGACAAAGTATTAATTATAGCCAACAATTAAACAGATTCTGATTCTCTTTCAAGGCTGTACCCGAGATAAGATACATACACTAAACTTGATAGTTTGAGGTGCATAACAAATCTCATAGTGGTATTATATCATAATAAAGATAGCTAGGCAATGTTTGGTATTAAATTGTATAACATTGTGTCATTCCATTTATCATGTGGAGAAATTAAAGTCAATTGTGTAAAAACATGATTAAACATCATGCATGTTTATGGGGGTAAAATAACGTATGTGAGGCTTATGTGATATTGTGGTTCCTTAATGTCTTTTTAATGTTATATGGACCATTTTAATGGCTCTAGTCCCTGATAACAGGACTCAGTATTCGAAGCAGGGATGATCAGTTTTCAGCAAACAATATGTTCAAACTTATACTATATATTTCATTAATGTGTCCATTTACTCTATTTTTTTTTTTTTCAGATCAAGTACTCTGGAAATGGATTGAGTTTTTGAAGAAGCAGTGGAATCAACCGACATTTTTATTAATTTTTAAGATTTATGTGTAAAAAGAAGTTCCTTGAAATGACCTGTAGATGGATGATTGTTTCAGCATAGCTAGGAAATTGTCATATTTGAGCATATATCTGTCATATTCATGCATTATATAGATAAATATCCATATGTAAGACTCAGATCAGCAGCCAGTCCCAATTCAGGAGCCATTACCTGATCAGGGGCCAGATAATTGTTCATCGCAAGCTGGCTCTGGTTACCATAAACTATGTGTCAAAATTAGTCTAGACTATGTCTGTGATTCTTTAATATGCACAACTAAAAATCCTGATTATTGTTATTCGTTTAGTTTTTATTTTAGTTAGAATTGTGTTGTCATAAATCTTTGTTGAATTTCCGAAAGAATATGTTAGCTATAGGCCTACTATTGTTAGAAACCTAGCTAGGCTATGTGTATTCATTTGGTTTATTCTATTATCGAAAATCATTGCAGAAATTACACAAAAGCACCAAGTTGCTTTTGATTGAGTTGTAAGAGAGCGTATAGGCATAGTACGGATAAATGGCAAGCGCTACTTGGTCAACTCCTGGTTTGTGCAGTATCAATTGTATTTTTCATGACCATGCACATACATGTATGTGGTTGATCGCTATTTATATATATGTCTATATGACAGTATACTATAATATATTACCAAATTTGTAATGATGAAAATATTTTAATGACTCCAACATGGAGCCACTGGTGGCTCCATGCTCCAACCAACACAGGAGTTTGCCAAGCTCACAGGCTGTATAGTGCTAGGATTAAAAATAAATGCCCACTTGGTTTTTCGGTCATATTTTACAGTAATGTCATCAAAAAATGCCACGTAAATTTTTATTTTATATTTAAAAAGTCAGTGAAGCAATTAACTTAAAAGTTTTCTGTAGTCTAATTGTAATTTCGCCTGCTTCTCTGTGACCATTGGCTAATCTATCTACATCTTGTTAATGGCTATACAGCCTATACTGATGACAAAATAAGAAAAAAAACAAAAAAAAAAATTGGGGATCGGAATGTGACATTACTCAGCATCACAAAGACAGGTTTTTTATGGGTAGGAAAGTTGGGATTTGATAATTACTAATATTTATTTAACAAAGGCCCTATATATATTGTCCTATTATAAGTTGGAATTATATATGATTATTTCTGGTTTGTTTTTGTACTGGATAATGTAAAACTTGTAACAGTGTATAATTTAGTTAAAATGCCTATTTTTATGTTACCATGTTTATACAATGTTCAAGCCATCCAAACACCACTAGCGCATTTTATTTAACCAGGAAATGCGTTGTCACATGAGGCTGCAATGGCACAGTGTCGCCCTCTTGTTGTTCTGTTAGTAATTACTGGGTCAATGCCAGTTAGGCCTACCCAGTAACAAGCATGGTTTAATAGACTAGTGTCGCCCTCTAGTTGTAATCTAGTTGTAAATACAACCCAAGAAACAACGTAGTTTGTAATGAATATGTATGTTATTCAGTGCCATACTATCACAATAATCAGTAGTCAGATAGGGATCCCTTACTGTGATTCATTTGTGTAATATATATCAATAAAATTAATAAATGTTTATACAATACCAGTAAGCCTACCTATAGCTACTCTCGTGTTTTTTAATGTATTTATGAATAGATCAAATTATATTTTGTTATTTTCTCTATATATTCAATTGCTGAACTATTTTTCATTTTTGTGTTGTGCATTATCTGTGTATTATCTAATGTATACTTATGCGACAAAATAAAGTTTCTAAATTTAAGTATATATGTTTTCTTTTTATTTCTCATGATCAATTTGTTGCAACCTAACCAGAATATTACGTTAAAAATACGTAATTTTGTAAACGTCCAGAATACGTCAAATAAAGACGTCTGTGTAACGTACTGCATAGTGGTTGCCATGACGTCAGCTATAGTGGTCGGAAGGTCGTCACCGAAATTTGTCAAAACGACGTCTTCAAATGACGTCTTTTAGACGTCTCATATAAGACGTCATTGAAGTTTGCATATGAGACCAGTATGGGCTGGTCATGAGACGTCTTGCAGAGACGTCAAAATGACGTCAATGAGACCACTTTTGCCCACTGGTTATGTTTACATGTCATCTTCTGCATGTTCATTAGTACAGACTGATGATAGTCTAGCTACTTTAAACTATTTCCAACAGCAAGAAATGATGATGGTTCAATTGAGGAAACAAGGTGGTCTAATCAAAGATACTGTTTCCTGGATTAGACCACTTCGACAATTAAAAATCCTAAAGCGTTTAGAATTGTAATTTAAATTAAACTTTCTCTTTTTTGGTGCAACTTGAAGTAATGTGGTTTGGACATTTAAGAGACATTCCAAATCACTACAGGTTACTCCAGAAATAACGAGTTTATCATTAACTACTTTCTCTCTAGAGCCCCTCAAAGTTAAGGGGCCCAATCCTGGCAACTCTCTCCTACTCTCCTTATCATCACCATTATTTCGCATAACATTAGTTGTGGAATAATTTGTTGACAAATAACTTTGTTTCATCATTGTATTTTCTGTTTGCAGAAGCTGGCATGAAAAAAATGCACAGAGATTGTCTGCGCCTCAATCTAACATATTTGACAAGGGAGACTCTTTTGGATGCATTATGTGACAGTTTAAAAGAAAATGGTGTCATGAAGGAAGACTGGATAGATGACATCCTGGTAAGTATCAATTAAAAATCATTTATTGGCAACATGAACTAAGCGTTCGTAAATATTCAACACTTAAGATTTAATTATTTAATATTTTCATGGAACTCGCCATTATCTCCAATATAATAATTACTAGTATAGTATGACTTTACGTGTTGCATGAAACCAGTTTCTTGAAAACGCATAACATATGCCAGCAGGGGCCCCACTTTTGGATGTGATGGACAGAAGTACAAACAATATTGGCTAGAATCATTAGGTTTGCCTGTTTTCATTGCTGTTCACTTCGCAAATATGCTGCATTTTATAAACTAAATGCATATGTACCAGCCTTGTCCAGCATTTTGCCTGATCACTTGTGTATGTTGCTTTAAGCTCCACTGTCTGTCAAAATTACTATTTTCCCAAACTTCATCAATTGATTGAAAATCACCTAATTTGATCAAGGCACCCTCAATATGTGTAAGCTAATGAATCTATCAGGCATTAATTACAAAAAATAAATTGAAAGAATTCAAGACCAAAACATTGGAAATAAAATTGAAATGGCATCATCACCCATTGTTGAGTATTGTGATGTCATCACTTGGTTTGTTTACAAATTGGATTTTGATTCAATCATTTTATTTTACATTCTGGATGGTAGGTTTATCAGTATTAGGAAGAAAATGAAGTGAATGCAAAAGATTTTGGCCACCACTGTCATATTGAGTGACAATCCAGCTTTAACAAAGATATGTAATCAGCATAATATAATATTGGTTTATGTATATTATGTTGAATTTCAGTCATATAATAGGCCGCCAAAGGATACTTGTCATGATTTGTTGGAAAAATTGAAATGTTCAGGACCAAAAGCATGGGAAGGATTCCTCACATGCTTAGACGAGACGGACCAGAAACACATTGCTTGGCGGTTGCGAGAAACAGAAAATTTTTATCGAGAAAATCCTACAATCACAGCTAGAGAGTTAAAAGAATGTAAGTGAAGTTAACTTATTTGCTTGCTAATTCTTGCATTTCTTCTATTATATCTTGACCCTAGATGCAACCCGCCGCAAAAATGGTTGGAAATGCCGCGATTTGGATCCTACTAAGGATCCCATATGCATTCGAGTGATGTCTGCCTCTGTATATTTAATGTATAAGCTTTGAGAAAAAACTATACAAAGTTATTTATTTAAATTATATATATTTATGAACAGTCAGAAATGAAAGTTTTATCATCCGTTCGTGTCTTGATTTTTAAGCAAAGCTGAAATACTAAGTTAGATGTGCTGCATTGGTTCCATGTGACCTCTGCTTAATAAAACCTAAAAAAACAATCCTCATGTACAGGGTGCGGCCTAAAAACTCTCACTCGGCATCTCCTCTTTTGGGATAGCTCTAGGTTACTCAAATGCTTATGAGGCCGTTTAAATTTTTGTCACATTTAGTCAGGGGTAAAAGCAATTGTTCATCGATGTTTTTGATCTTATAATGTCAGACAATATCAGTGTCTGAATTATTGAGAGGGTGCATGCTACAAGGCGTGTTCTGATTGACACATATCATTAGTTGTGGAATAATTTGTTGACAAGTCAGCTTTCTGTCGCAGAAAAGTTTACAAATAAGATATTTCCTCGTAACTACACCTCTGAAGCCACAGAAAATATAATATTTGCACAGAATCCTCCTTCAGTGTTTTTTATACGTGCATATGTATATTATGGTATTAGATGATAAGAAGGTTGGTTCCAGTTTTGATCCAGGCAGGTCATAAATTGAATCAAAGAAATATAATGGCATTCCAGAGAGACTATTTGAATCTCCAACTAATCTGGAAATAATCACACGAGTTTCAGGAGGATGGGCCAGTTAATTAGACAGAAAAGACAGAAAATTGACCTGGACCCAAAATGGCACTCTCCATCTCAAAAGTATCAATGCTCTACCTTCTTATTAAACATGAATCTATTTGCCCTATTTGTTGGGGCAAAGGTCAAGTAAGGTGTCTGTAACACATCAGTATTGCAAAGGCTGAGGTGAAAATGACCCAAAGGTGTGATAAGTGTGCATGTGCTATATTTAGATCCATATTATCTATCATTCTTGAGGAAGCAAGAAAATATTCATAAAGATAATTTAGGACTATTATTACTTTTGTGTGTATGATTGCATCTGCATGCGATCACTGTCAGTTGAGGTAACAACAAAAGAGGTAGCAGTGGCTGCTAGTGCAAGTTTTTATGCCGCACCCTGTACATGTATATATGTAAAATATTAATTAAATTGAACCAATGTTATATATATACTAGTATTAAAGAATTAAAAATTCCAGCTGACACATGCTACACCAGTAGAAAGTGCAGTTCTGCAGTTCTTGTAACCTTTGCCCAATTTGATTCAGATTTTGTTACAAACCCTGCGCCATCTGAGTTGTTGCCAAAACCTGAGAAACGAGCAAGTCTCCATTCGCATTCATCCATGGTGCACATCAATTCAGAATTTTATGGTCAGTAGCATCGGTCAGTTTAAAGGTCCCTAGCACAGTTGAGGACATGAAAATAAAACAGTTCGCATGAACCTAAGCAATGTGTAAAAACTCATTTTACTTTCTGTATTCTTGTATATAATTTGCAAAATTATCCTGTGTTATTTTCATGGATATATTGTGTCTCTCATAACTTTATTGAATGATCACATATTAGAAATCTTCTATGTTTTGATGAACACTAAATTTTTTAATGTGCATGGACTAGAACATTGCCCATAAACTTATGACTTTTTTCAACTGTAGCACTTTCGTAAAATTTTGCCAGGCAATATTTGTATTGCTTTTGGTCAAAAAATTAATTGTTTAATTATTATTAGAAGTTTAAGTTTGGTTTAAATTTGAACATCTTTATTGTTTCAGATCAACCTCATCCAAATGCCAAACAAAATGAGGTTATTTATTTTTCTTTTAATTTGTTTTCTGGAAGAGTACAACATTCCCAGTGATTTTGTTACTTTAGTTGCTTTTAAGTAAATTAGCACTTGTGGATATTGAGAATCTAATAATTGATGATTCATTCAATTGTTGTGTCCCTTTATTCTTGAAATATACATATGTACTCGAAATATTTACAGCTTTATTATATTTTGGTTAGTTCTAAAAATGAAAAGTACCCTTAAAACTGTTTGAAGTTTCCTGCTGGACCCTCCAAATAATAGTCTAAGCCAGAAAAACATTGTGAGGTGATAAAGTTACTCTTACCTTTGTTTGCAGGATAACTGTTACAGGATGAATTCTGAACCCAGAGGATTCATGCTGATTATTAATAATGTGAAATTCACGGATGGACAAACAGAGCGACTTGGCTCCGATCAAGACAGAGATCGTCTGATAAGCATGTTTGAGGGATTTGGTTTTGTTGTAAACTCTAAAGACAACTTAGATAAAAAGGTAACCATTTGATTCCTCTTTGCTGTTTGTTATAAAATGTATCCAGCAGCCCCTTATATTCCTGTCTTTTTCTTACGTATTTTGAATCTTGCTATTTTGCCTACTTTTCTGATGAAAGTTGCTATTTTCCAATTATATCATGTGTCAAACCGTTTAGTTTGTTATGATAGTGGTTTTTATATTCATTTGGATGAATAGTAACTAGTGATGAATGCAGCAACTTTGTAATACTGGTTAGGCAGTACATTCTAAATATGTCAAGGAATTATTTCATTGGAACAGCCAACTGAAGGTATATTTCCTTGTTGGTGTAACATAATACAAGGTTGACTAATGAAACTTTATTCAAAAAGATCGACCAGTAAGTTAATCATATGCAATTGGGATCTTCAATTTACATGATTTCTGTTAATATATAATTGGAAGGTTAATCGAGCTTACCGTAATTTGAAGTTTGACCTTAATTCCATCGATATTTTGGAGGTCCCAGGGGAGTTCATACGAGATGGCGAAGGCATCAAGTCAATCTTTAAATCTTGCATTGTCATTTGAGTTCCCAAAACCATAGAGGGAGCGGTGGGCGTATGAACTCCCCTGGGACCTCCGGAATATCGATGGAATTAAGGTCAAACTTCACTTAGGGTAAGCTCGTTTAACTTTCAAATTAAATCTTTTTCCTAGGTCTCAGGGTAGCTCCTACGAGAATTTTAGAGCACTCAAATGTCCATGCGTAGAGGAAGTACAACGAATGAAACCTGTCAAGTTTATTTTTTATTTCTACTTAAAACTGACACGTCATACATTTTTTGAGGAACAACAGCAACAGGTTTATCGTAATACTTCCTAAAAACACTAGTATCTTTCCAACCAGCAGTGTCCATTATTTCAGCTATTGGGGTCCCTCCCCTTTTTTCTGCTGAGGTGCTGGCTGACTGAATGGGGCCGAAACACTGAAATGTTAATGCCTGCCTCTGCCGCACCCAGCAGCTTAGCGAATGCTTGCTAGCGGCTTTGAAAGGCAGTTTTTTAATTAGGAACAATTTTGTCCCTTGTCCCCGAAGACCTGTAGTCCTCTGGAGATATCCAGTTAAATAAGTCCATATACATAATCTACGGTCCGGGGCATACGCCTTAAACAAAACTGGTGGATTTGTGTAGCCTGGACGACTTTGCTTCAACAAAGCATCAATATAAAAAAAAACAATCTGAGATTTACTAATGTTCTTACTAGCTATATCTAGTACACTAATCGTTTGAATTCTCTGACCTGACACCAAAAGAGCTAACAAGTCTTTGAGGTCAAGCTTATGCACAGGTGACCACTTTTTTAACAAAGTCAGTATAACCTCTGAGTCCCAAGTGGCTGTATATCTAGGTCTTGGTGGCTGAGTCTGGAAGATGCCCTTTAGAAAAAGTTTAACATAGGGCTTTTGCGTAAATGGATGATAAAGCTGATCTAGCTGTATTGACAGCATTATAGCCCAGATTCCTAGTCTGCCTGAGTTATTGTTTGCAGTATGTGAGCCACGCTGAAATGTACGTGTTGTACGAAGCATGATGGAGGTTACCTCTTCTGAGAACCCTTGAGTTTTATACGTCTTCCTGAGACTTTGCACACCCAGAGAGTCAATTTTCCGGCTAACGGATGTACTTTTCCGGGCTCGTGTGTTAGAGTCAATGTGCTGGGCCCCACCTTGATGCTGATCGGTGGTGCTGTCATAAGCTGGCATAGACGAGGAAACCATGGCTGAGCTGCTGAGTGGTCCAGTGTGGAATGACCAGCACTGCCTGGGCTTGGTCCTGGCAAATCTTCTGTAGTACTCGGGCCATCAGACTGAAAGGAGGAAAGCAATATGTCAGTGCCATTATACTCTAATCTAGTGTAAAACAGTCAATATTTCTGCCTCAGGGTCAGGCTGCCAAGCACAGTATGGTTTTAGCTGATAATTCAGGTGAGAGGCGAAAAAAGTCTACTGAGGGCTGTCCGAAGACAATGCAAATGTTTCGAAAAAGGAATGGGGCTAGTTTCCACTCGGTTGAGTCATTAAATATCCGAGAGGCTCTGTCTGCTTCAAAGTTTGTTACTCCGGGGCAGTGAGTTGATGAGAGCCAAATTTGGTGAGTGATACTGTTGCAGTTTGGGGATTGAGTTGACCCTTGTTTATTAATTCCTACTACAGTGGTGTGATTGTCACTCTTTGTTAGGATGTGACAATTTGTGGTGTTGCTGCAAAGGGCTTTGAGAGCAAAGTGAACTGCTTTCAGTTCCAGAAAGTTAATGTCCTGATAGGTTTCGTGTGAGCCCCATTTGCCGCCAGAACGTATGCCCATAGATTTTAACCTGCTCGCTTGCTAAGCTGATATAGCGTGGAGAAGGTGCGCACACATGACTCGATGCTCGTGCCACCTCTTAGGAACTGCCCTGGGACCGAGGAAAGAGATGGAATTGCATACATTTCCTATCTTCTTTTCTACCGTTATTTTTGGAAGAATTATGTTCTTGTAAAAGTATCCTAGAGGTACATTATGGTGTTACAAGACCTATTGAACTTTCTGTCATTGGGCAAAGCTTGTAATTTATTATTATCCAGAAGGTTTGCAAAGCAAATTTGGATATTGTCAGAGAGAGGAGTTGATGAGAGCTGAGTAAGAGCAAAACATTTTCAAATGAATAACCTCAGTAGAGATCAAGCTGAGCAGTGTCACATAGAGCTCAATATACTTTAAAATGCACTGCAAAACATTCTTCAGCTCATTTCTTATGAAAGATGTAAGTAGTGTGATATAAAATGCATAAAATGAGAGTGTACGGGGCCGAGAGCTTTCATCATTTCACATACCGGCACTTGCTTGCTTGCCAGCCTAGTTCATGTGGCTCTTGGCTTGTATGCAACCCAGCTCAGTGCCTCTGGTGGCGAATTTAAGAACTAGGCCTACTGAACAGAAACTCAATATAGTGCCTGGGAAGTGATTGGAGGGGTTCAGAATGGTTAAGAACTGGGCTACTTTGGGTAAATAATACAGGAAGCAAATTTGTTGTCTACAAAAGTTGTGAGATCGGTAATTTAGACCTGGGGCTCAAGCGGGAAAAATGGCTGGAAACACCGCCAATTGGATCCCACCTTTTTGGACCAGTCCAGAAATGCAATTTCTAGTTCTTTCAATTAAAATGACAGACCAGATGATTAAAATTGGGCAATTTACCATGTGACTTGTATAAATGTTTTAATTGCACTTGAGCTTTGTTGAGAGCATGTTCAGCCCCATCTGGTAGTACTCTAGCACTAACACTCTACCAATCCACTACATGTACAAAATCACCACATTCTGGATTCAGCGCCATAAGGCTCTAGTTATTATTAATTGTAGAGCCCACACTTCATGCCATAGATTTTTTGAAGAATGAATGCTTCAGTTTAATGGTTTCCTCCCTTTATTGATGATTCACACAATATAATGGATAGGCGAAGTTTTAGAAATATAATATGTGTGTAGTTGATTATATCATAAGAGAAAATTTTATTTTTATTTTGAGTACAAAAAAAAACCAAGACACAATACATCGATCAAGGAGGCCTCCAATTTTACCCTTGAAGGGTGCTTCCATTACAGCCCCCGCATCAAACAATTATTATTGGATATTAAGCCAATCACGTGAACATCTTCAGTCTTTTAAATGTGTACAATAAATCAAATAATTTCAGTGTAAAGAAAAAATAACTTATTAAAAATTATAATACAAAAGTTATTGATTTGATGATAATGATGATGATGATGATACTGTAAAAGGACTGGGCTAAATTAATAAATTTCTAATTAATACTAATGTAACAATTCTTCAAGAGGCAATATGCTCATTATTTGTTCTTACAAATAATTCTCATAAAACTATTACTATATTTACGGATGTCATTTAGATAGATAATAAATAAAAGTGGTCCGAGCACTGAACCCTGTGGGACGAGTGTGCTTACTTCGAGAAGATCTGATTTAGTATGGTCAATTTCTAAGTATTGGAATCTATTACTTATGTAGCTATTGATTAATGATAGTGAAGTGTTTTTCAAATGTATTCGTTAAGGGGAGAGTTTTGCCATTATCTAAATCTGAAGTTAACCTATCTCCTAGTTCTAATGTTGCTAGCTCTGTGGAATGTTGTGCTCTGTAACCATACTGTCCATCATAATATAAATTATTGATTTTAAAATACTCATCTATTTGTTTAAAAATAACTTTTTTAAAGATTTTAGGAATTGAAGGGAGTGCTTGTGATATTGGTCTATAAATGTTCATTGAAGAATTGTCACCTTTTTTGAGATAGGGGAGATTTTGGCCATTTTAAGTGAGTCAGAGTAAGAGGCTGTATTATTTCTAGTTTGATTTCCTTTAACAGTTTTGTGGATATATTGTCTTCACCTACACTAGATTTTGCATGTAATTGATTACTTTTAAATTTCTTCACTATATACTTGTTTGAATTTTAATTGCAGTGCAATGATTATCTAAAAATTCATATTTGATGCTAGACTAATTCCTACATTAGAAAAATATCTATTAAATTCATTAACTATTTGAAGCTTGTCACAAATTATATAGTCTTTTAACATAAGGACTTTATTTGCTGCTTGCTTTGTTTAACAGATCTTTAATAACTATCCAAGTATTTGTAGGTCATTTTAATATTTATTCAGCATGTTTTGGTATGTCTTTTTAGCTTCACGAATAAGTTTTCGTAGTATATTATTATATGTTTAAGATTTATTTATAATTGATAATGCATGGGACTATTGATGTCTGTTGTTTTCAGTTTCAAATATAATTTATCCCTAAACTTCAAAATATCATACATGTTGGCTTGTAGTAGTTGCAGCAGATGACAGCTCACTTGCACAGTTACACCTCTGGTATAGTCTTTGCTTAAAATCTAAATTTGAGGGCTTCTCATTTTGAAAAAAAGAGTAGTACTAGCGTAGTGCAGTCCTCTAAGTTTCTTGTAACCCACATATATTTTTGCCAGGTGCAGATGTAATGATGATATAATGGCTTGAAGGGAAGATGAGAGGCTACCATTGACATTGTCATCTGACATTAAATTCTTAGAGTTATTTTTCTTGTTCACTTGCAGAAAATGGAGCAGCAAATCCAGATATTTGCCAAAACTGCAAATGATTTTAAGGACATTGACAGCATCATTGTGGCGGTGCTAAGCCATGGAGTTGATGGCGTGGTGTATGGGATTGATGGGTCACCCCTCAAAGTTGATGATCTCATAGGACCATTTAATGGCATCCGAAGTCCAAACTTAATAGGAAAACCAAAGTTGTTCATCCTTCAAGTATGCAGGGGGAGTAAGTTTACATAATTAATGTATTTCAAACATAGCTGGATGGATAGATTCTGAAGCAGAAAATAGAATGAAATATGTTTGATTATCAATCTTGCAAATTCAGAGTTTCCTGGAGCTGTCGTAATTTTCTGCAAAAAATTTCTTCTGAATGTTTGTTGTGTCTGTTTGCCTTAGACTCTTGATGATATTCTGGTTCAGGTCATGTGTTGAGTTCTTCTATAGAAGAAATATACTTCTGGGGATGTGATATTTTGGTGAGAGTATAGTGACTTCTGCATGCCCGTAGCCAGCCGCTTGTGTTGGGTGGGTCATTTTCGTTAAAATTGTGGACTTTCAATACATAAAAAAAAAGCATTCCCTGAAGTGGACATGGACCAAGTTGGGTGGGTCAATCGAATCCCTCAACCCCCCCCCCCCCCCCCCACTTGGCTATGGGCCTGTTCTGTGAATGAAGAATAAAGCATGGGGATGTTATTTAGCGTTCGGCTTCTGTAATTTTATGGCTGCCTACCACATGGTGTGCAACATTTTTATGGCTGTGGGGTGATTACCTCATGATGTAAAATGATATAACTTCTATTAGGGTGATTGGATCTTTACCGAATTTGGTTGTAAACTCTACAGGCTGTTACACACTGTCATGTTCATTTGATCACTGCTTAGGTCATCCACATGTTAATCATTTCATTATTGGCACGGAGTGCCAATACTTCATTGCTTGTAGGAGACGTTTTCGCGTAATGCGTCCGGTTTGCCATTTTGCGAGCGGCAAATTCGAACTTACATGGTGATCCAATGGGGCCAGTTCGGCGGAAGGCTCAAGCGTGTATAAAGCGCATATGCACTCAAAGTATGGACCTGTCGGCGTTACCAAACGGTTGTGTAGAGCTTCATAGTCTTCGGCACTGATTCCTGGGCTTATCTATCCAGTATATTTCTCAAAATCTTCATTTTGTGTGCATGCTGGCCGCTCGTTCATCTTCGTGTATTTCCGCCAAAGCCACCACTAAACGCCAGGTGTCGCCACTGTGTTATGCTGAAGTATACAGTGGCGCCCTCTCGTGTTTGAATATTATCATGCTTGCTATCGAATTGCGCTCACCTTGTTCGTCGCACAGAAATTTGGTACACACAGATAGCAACTAAAAAGTGCTACATTTTAAGGCCCATTTCCCGTTAGCTCCAATATTTACTCTACAAACGTCGTCGACATTGCATCATACACACCTGCATAATTTGGCGAGCATAGTCACACTTTAGAGTGTAGAGATCAACGTGCATGACTTCACCCACAAAAACGAGAGGAGGCCAAATACGAAGAGCAGGTGAATTCGGCGCATATCAATTTCGGCGCCGAATTCACTAGAATCGACTGGTGGAGTTCAGTGAATTCGGCCATCGCTTTTGGTGAATTCGGTGCGTAAATTTTGTGAATTCGGCGCGTACTTTCATGTGGAATAACTTAGCATCTATGCTCTATGTAGACAATGAAGTCTGCAAAAAATTTGTTGTTGCTTAATACAACATGACAATTGACATGCAAATATATACCACAAAAACAACAAAAAACTCATTAAATTATTAAAATTCCTTTTTTTTCCCATGAAATGATAAAGTGTAATAGATTGGAATAGTTCTTCATGAAGAAATAAAATTATTTTACATCACAATAAAACTTTCAAATATTTTATGTCCCATTACTTGCTGAATTGTATGACAAGCAATTGTGAAAGAAAAAAAATATATATATAATTAAAGTTTGTTACTTTCTGATTAATCAGCTGATCATTTTCAATAATACAAGTTAATCGTATTTCGCAAATTCTCTTTTTTCTCTTTATGAAAATGTCATATACATATATATGATCTTTTTTTTATGGTGGGCTATAAATGGGCAGACATAATAAGCCTATATATCTATGACGCCGAATTTACCGTTCGCCAAATTCACTTAGCCGAGTTCACTATTTTTTGCGCCAAATTCACCGTTCTAGACGCGCTGAATGCGCATTTGCGCCGAATTCACCCGAATTCGCCAAATACAATCTACTACAGTAGTTTAAACGAAAAACTAAGATCATTCTGTTCCGCTCTATGCACCATTTGCGCATATCCATGCGTTTAATGTATACTTTGAGAAATTTGATCAACTTTTCATGAAGTTATGCGCTCCGTTCGCCGTGATCAGCGAACGTTCGCCTTGATAAGGTCAACTGTCAAATGGTACCTACCGCAAATTTTGCAGTTTCGAGAGCAAATGGATACCGTTTCTCTTCAGAAATGACTTCTATGACGTTCTGCCTTTTATTTAATGTATAACTGCGTGCCAATTTTGCACATTCCTATGTGCTCTAGTTAGTGTTTCTTTTTCTTCTTTAGGAGACTATCGAATGAGTGTTCCTTCTACAGATGGACCCAAAAGTGAACCCAAAGCAGGACCAAGTAACTCAATTATGGTGCAAGGGGGCGAAAGTCAGGACAAACCAGCGATTCCAACAAGCGTTGATGAAGAATTGTCAGATGCAATGGCTCAGTGGCATTTAGACCTTAAGGAAGCACCTCGTTATGTCCATCCTGATAATGATATGCTCCTAGCTTATAGCACACTACCAGGTATTTCGCACTAGTCATGGAGAGCCTGTTTTTCAAAATGACTCTTATTTTCTTATGCTTTGCTTCTTAATTCATATTTTTTACAACTTTGAAGAAATACTCTCATATTTTCCAATAATTTTCATTATTGATAATCCTATATTATTAATATAATCATGTAGACAAACTAAATGAGTGTTTTAGTTAAAATTGAGTAATGCTGATGGCCACCAAAAACCTTTGAATCAAAGGAACAGGTTCAGAATGTATTAAATCAGTTTTACTCTATTTACTTCTGGGATATCCATGACTTTGAAATCTCTGCTAACTTCACAGTGCAATAGTGCAGCGACCATGCATACTAGCCTTATAAGCTTTAATATATTTTGACGGTCATAGATCCTCTTGTATCAACCGATAAATGTACATTTATATTTACTGTTTACTTCACAGGTCAGTTGTCATTCAGAGATGATAAAAAAGGGTCATGGTATGTCCAGGCACTGTGCAATGTATTTCAAGACAATGCTCAAGGTGTCCATGTGTTGGATATGCTAGTAAGGGTAAGAAAAATTTATATTTTTTTAATGATAATTCTGGATGGAGTTAGATTTTTTTATGTTCACTGCACATAAGAAACCCCAGCGATCATCATGATTATGATTATGATAGTAATTATTGGCACGCAGTGCCAATACTTACGTTGCTTGTAGGAGGCGTTTTCGCGTAATGCGTCCGGTTTGCCATTTTGCGAGCGGCAAAATCGAACTTACATGTTAATCCAATGAGGCTAGTTCGGGTATACCTCAAGCATGTATACACCATACTTCTACACGTCGTAGCGCCCTGCCACGTTGTCCGAACGGTTGTGTAGAGCTTTATAGTCTTCGGCACTGATTCCTGGGCTTATCTATCCAGTATATTTCTCAAAATCATCATTTTGTGTGCATGCTGGCCGCTCGTTCATCTTCGTGTATCTCCGCCAAAGCCACCACTAAACGCCAGGTGTCGCCACTGTGTTATGCTAAAGTATACAGTGTCGCCCTCTCGTGTTTGAATCTTATCATGATTTCTATCGTATTGCGCTCAGCTTGTTCGTCGCACAGAAATTTGGTACACACAGATGGCAACTAAAAGTGCTACATTTTAAGGCCTAGTTCCAGTTAGCTCCAATATTTACTCTACAAACGTCATCGGCAGTGCATCATACACACCTGCATAATTTGGCGAGCATAGTCACACTTTAGAGTGTAGAGATCAACGTGCATGACTTCACCCACGAAAACAAGAGGAGGCCAAATACAATCTACTACAGTAGTTTAAACGAAAAACTTAGATCATTCTGTTCCGCTCTACGCACCATTT
The DNA here is from genome assembly GCA_932294295.1 of Alitta virens. Lineage (NCBI taxonomy): Eukaryota > Metazoa > Annelida > Polychaeta > Phyllodocida > Nereididae > Alitta > Alitta virens. The sequence continues at coordinate 20,450,530 of OW028578.1, read as the reverse complement.
GCGCATTTCCATGTGCTCTAGTTTAATGTATACTTTGAGAAATTTGATCAACTTTTCATGAAGTTATGCGCTCCATTCGTCGTGGTCAGCAAACGTTCGCCTTGATAAGGTCAACTGTCAAATGGTACCTACGGCAAATTTTGCAGTTTCGAGAGCAAATGGATACCGTTTCTCTTCAGAAATGACTTCTATGTCGTTCTGCCTTTTATTTAATGTATAACTGCGTGCCAATTTGCACATTTCTATGTGCTCTACACCGAGTGCCAAGCTATTAGGCAGCACCTACTTTTTCTTGTTACTCGCTTAATTTTGCACATAAATTCATACAACTTTCACATAATGTGCACTAATTTGACCTAGACTTGATGGCCAAAACATTTCTGCCTTAAGTGTTTGTCTCATTAATAAATCGTCCAGCCATGAAAATCAGGTGTGCCAAGTTATTAGGCAGGTATTGCTTTGTAGTGTGCAGACACTGTAGAAATACTGCTATGGGGCATAAAAAAGACTTATCTGACACTGAGAGGTCCAAAGTAGTTAGACTACTTGGTAAAGGTCATACATATTTAGAAATTGCAAGAAAATTAGGGAGAGACCGCCGCACTATTGAGAAGTTTGTTTTGATAGGTGGAGCAGGTAGAAAGAAGCGCCACCAAGCACCTCTGAGAAAGCTGACACCAAGGGATGTGACATCTGTCAAACTAGAAATGGCCAGGAAACCCCTATCCTTATCAGCTGAAATTTTTGAAGCTGCAGGACTAGATGATGTGCCAAAATCCACAAGATGCCGCATCCTCCGAGGCATTGGAAAAGTGAAAAAAGTGAAGACAAGACCTCCTATCAATAAGAAGCATAAGGAACAGAGGTTGGAATGGTCCCGCAAATATATGAAGACAGATTTTAGCAAGGTGCTGTGGACCGACGAGATGCGAAGAACCCTGGATGGCCCTGATGGATGGGCTCGTGGTTGGGTCCAGAGAGGCACTGAGGCACCAGTTAGAATCAGGCGACAACAAGGAGGTGGAGGTGTGATGATATGGGCTGGCATAATCAACAGGGAACTTGTTGGCCCATTTAGAGTGAAAGATGGAGTAAAGATGAACTCAGAGGCATATTGTAACTTCCTGGAGGAGAATCTGGTGCCTTGGCTTAGGAGAAAGTCAGCAGCCTTTCGTAAAAGTTTCATCTTTATGCATGACAATGCACCATCACATTCATCCAGGTTCTCCAGGGGGTGGTTGGAATCTAAAGGAATCTCAGGTGAACGCCTTATGGAGTGGCCAGCCTGTTCCCCTGACCTAATTGCATTGAAAATTTCTGGTCAGCATTGAAGAGGAAGCTATATGCCAATGGCAAACAATACAAATCCAAAGAATCACTGTGGCAGAATCCAGAAAGCTGCTGCAACATACAAATCAAATGACATTGCAAAATTGACCAAAAGTATGAACAATAGACTTCTTTCTGTCATACAGAAAAAGGGTTCCTACATTGGTTATTAGGATGAGAACTAATAAATATTAATATTTGTGAAATGTTGTTAAATTGTTAAAATCGTAATGTAATTGTTATATCGTGATATAATCTTGTTCACATCATCAAATAAAACTGTTTTTGTTATAATATCTAATTTTGTTTCACCTCAATATTGATGTAAACTGATGCTGCCTAATAACTTGGCACGCCTGAATATAGTATTTTAATTATTGTAAAATTACAATCAAATTTAAGGCAGAAATGTTTTGGCCATCAAGTCTAGGTTAAATTAGTGCACATTATGTGAAAGTTGTATGAATTTATGTGCAAAATTAAGCGAGTAACAAGAAAAAGTAGGTGCTGCTTAATAACTTGGCACTCAGTGTAGTTCTATTTTACAATGGTGACATCTTGAGTCACAGGAAAAATAAAACGTAAATAGGTAAAGCAAAAGGTAACAGTTTTGAATTAGAAACATTGGTGATTTGAACAGAAAAATGGAGTGAAGGTTAATATAAACTTAAGTAGTTAAGTTGACTCTTAGTCAAAAACTTAAGCCCCAGTAAATGTGTTGCATTTTATCAGTTCTAAAATTGAGGAATCACGGATGTTATGACTTAAATAAACATCAAGCTCATTGGCAGTGTCAAAAGTTCATAGCATATAAATAACATCTTCTGTAGTCATTTACAACCAGTTTTTATGGTTTTTTCACCTTCTTTTTTTACATCAATTGGCCATCAGGACACTGTCACATTTTTCCCTGCCCTGACTGTCCTAATTGTCTCCATATATACAGACCTGGCAGGTCTTCCATTCATGCCCTGTATTAAAGATCATCACTGGGCTTAATTGAATCTTCACCAATGCCTTTTCTGAAACATGGATATGGCAAAAACAGCTGCATACTGTCCTAACAAGAAAAGCTGTCTTTAAAAAAATACACCTATACCAGACTTGTTTGAGATTATTGTAGAGTGCTGAATACAGATTTTTTGGTTGGTTTTTCTTTTTTTTTGAAAATGGAAAAATTACTTTAAATGAATGACATATAAACATACTTATTTAAAAAAAAAAAGACTTTCCCCTGGTTGGATTCGTACCCAGGTCCTCTAACCCCCGTTTTTTATCATACCAGTGCCTCTGACAATTTGGCCACTGCAGCTGGCTACATATTGCACAACTTTCCTTAGCCTAAATCACTGTCAAATGTTGGCCATGGTCAATCCCTTGTAAGACCCATGTTGTGTAGCTTGTTTTATTGCAGTAAAATACCATGGTTATCGATTCATTTATGTCTCAAATGTTAATTTATGCATTTTGCATACATTTGGTAACCAATATTTGGCTAAAATCGGCTGAAACTGGTCATAGAGCAACACAGCTACAGAACTACCTTATATGGGCATGCACAGAAAGTGATGACGAAACTGTACCAATCCTCCAATATATTCGTAAACCTGATCACAGAAGTACCTCTTGAGCAGTAGGATATCTTTAAGTAAGAGGTGTTCTATAGATTTAGATCTGGTGCAAAAAACACTATGTTACTACGGACGGCAAAATATGGAATTATCTACCACTACTGAACCCTAATCCGACAAACTGTCGTGAGTCAGATAACATTTTCATTGGAATTTTCTTGCATTCGCCGAAAAGGGGGAGCCTGCTCTATTACAGCACATTAATGTGGCATTATGTAACACCAGTGTCGTGGAAAAGTAATTAAATTGACGTATTAGGTGCAACAAGTTTTGTGTCGCACCCTGCTAGAATAGCCCAATGCAATGAGTTCTGTCTCAAGCACGCCTATCAGTGCGCTTGCAAATGACAGCAATGTTTCGGTCTAGCTGAACCCTCCACTTGATCTTGATGATTTCTACAGAGAAAATGAAGCTGTTCCCCTTCTTCAGTTTGAGGCCAGCCTTTGATTTATTAATTTGTTCATTATCCAAATATGGCAGATGTCCCAATGGGCTAGACCGCGACGGCTGAGGTGCTACTAGTCCAGTGCCTTTATCTCTTTTTATGTCCAATTCTAATCAATAGGTGTGTAAAATTCTCAATTTGCTGTCTAGGTCCATGGCTTTAGGATAGTCTTCAGCAAACTAGTTGGTTTTGTTCCACTTCTAGGTGCGAGGAATTTTGATCTCACAGCTGTACAAAAGTTGAGAGAACACAGTATTGCAGTTAGATTTTTCTTAGGTTTGATTCCTAAATGGAATTTACAAAGATAACGTGCCAAGGGCACTTAATACGCTTTGGCCGAGGCAGTACCTCTCACCCCTTAAAAATAAATTAGTGTTTCCAGAACGACCAAAGTCAAATTTCTGCTGACTGTTCAATGTATTTATTATAATTTTTTTGTTTAACAGAAGATAAATACAAATTGTAAGACGAATGACACAAAAAATACTAGGATTTTTTAATTAATATGAAATCCAACTCCAATTGCCTTATTATTGGTGCTGCGCGCCAATTCTTTCGTTGCTTGAAGGAGACGTTTGCGTGTAATGCTTCTGGTTTGCCATTTTCCGAGTGGCAAATTCGAACTTACATGTTAATCCAATGAGGCCAGTTCGGGTATACGTTCAAGCGTGTATATAGCATACTTCTACACGTCGTAACGCCCTGCCACATTGTCTGACTTTAGTGTATTGCCTTTGGAGTGTTTTCCACTCTTGTTTCGTTTTATGTTTGTTGCCTCCAAGAGTCCCTCGGCTGTTTCCGGTCACAAGATGGGGAACCCCGACAGAAATGACCGAAGTGCGTTGTACAGCTTTGTGCCTGTTCGGGCGAGAGGCCCCAGGCGGGGAATTCTTGCAGTGTCTTATACCTTTTATTGGTCGTTCAAACCCCACCGGGGGCCTCTTTCCTTACTTTAATGTATTAGCGCATGTGCATTGACGTGTCTAGACGGCTATGTAGGTCACTGCCACAACAGAACCAAATGGCCGTGCAAATTGCCGCATAACTTGGCCAATTTTGCTGTTTTCAGAAAGGTATTCTATGACTTTCTGGCTTTTTTTTAATGTATACTTTGAGAAATTTGATCAACTTTTGACCAAGTTATGCGCTCCGCTCGTGGTGGTTAGCGAACGTTCGCTTTGATAATGTCACTGTCAGCTGTCAAATGGTACGGACGTCAAACATGTATACAACAGTCCTCCAGCCGCCTTTGTTGCACATCTAAAAATTAAAATGCTCAAGTATCATATCGGTAATCCATAAAATACAGTTATTTTGTCCCTAAGATGCAAAATATAAACCAATTTCCTTTCAAAACGTAGCTAAGATCGTCGTGATTATCAGTGACAACCGCCATTTTGATTACTTTGTGTTATGCGCTGTGATTGGTTGAAATGAGTAGTCCTAAAATATAACAGCCAATCAGTGATTAGCTTGATTGGAGCAGTATCAAACGCATACTGCGCGCCATTTGCACATTTCTATGTGTCCTAGTTATATTATAATATTAAAGCAGTTTATACTGAAGTGCTAATTGTAATTCACACCTCAAAAAAGGCTGCTATTCAGCCAGTCTATCTGAAGAATCCCAATTCAATTTTGTGTTAACATACCACAAAATGAAATCAATTCAATTTTAAGTATCCAATTGCAATTCAGTAAAATATGCATAATATCTTTTCATCCTCCCCACTTCAAGAGACCCCACTAAGAGACCCCACTAAGAAGGTATCCCTTCACTATCGTGGGATTAAAAATTCATAAAATATTTTTTATACTCTTTCAAATTAACAAAACAAAAATATAAACAGTGCTCTTCATAAACAGTGCTCTTCATCAATATATTGCTGCGACTTAAAATTTCTATTTGTTTCAGACAAATAGAGAAATCTTGAGATTTGGAGGGGAAAGCTATGTACAGTGCCCAATGCCGATGGTGGGACTGACAAAGGATTGGTTTTTAAACCCACTGTAAGCAGTTCAGATCACGGAGTATATATGGATACAATTTTTACAGTTACTGTATTTGGTGAACTACAAACAATTTTTACTATACAGGACTCTTGTCAATAATCTGCTAGTTATAATGTTATGTTTGTGTTTTATTGCAGTAGTTTTTAAATAATACTGCACATAAGTTTTCAAAACAACCTAAAATTTAGCTAGTCTTTGACCTTGATGGTCACTTTCGTCTTTTTTAAGTTAGAACTATCATCTCTGAATGGGTCTCCTTGCTCCAATTTGAACACATTATGTTGATGATGTAGATAATAGTGTTAGGTTTGTCTCTAGTGACTTCATGGTCCAATTACCGGAGATATTTAAACCTACCAAGATTTTAGTGAACTAGCTTTTTTTTATTCTGAGCTATTTATTAAAGCATATACAGCAAAACTTTACTTTATATATGTCTAGCAAAAAGTTACAGTGGCATTCTAAATGATTTCACACATGTCCACAAGTTTTAAGTCACCTTTTTCCATGCCAAAATGGATCAGCACAAAATGACCAGGAATTGGTGAAACCCCAACGTTATCCAATAATGACACCTGTGTACTTAATTGTGTTGATTAGTTTTTGCTTAATTTTACATTGTAATTATTTTTATACGTGCCATGACGGCCATAATGATGTCAAGAAGACCTGTAAAAAAATATATCGTTAGAAAGATTGCGAAAGTTTAAGTTAATGTGAAAAGATCGAGATTTGTTTGCGTCAGTTAAGAGTTTGGTAATTGCTTTGATTAGCCTTCACACGTGCTTTGTATGGAAAAAAAAATGATGGAAAATAATGTGGTCATTGAATCCTGCCTGTAAAAGGACTAACTATTTCCTGTAATTTTATTGAAAAAGAAATGGTCATAAAATTGTTAAAAAAACTTGCATGTACATGTTTACATGTTTAATCTTCAAATAATTGTGTCCTGTGGTTACTGCTGCTTTGTTTAGTAAACAGGGGGAAGAATATAATTATGTTGTATATTTAGAACTTTGTAAGTATCAAAATGTTTCCCAAAGGGAGACTTCATATTTTTACTGTGTTTAACTACTGATCATTTGCAATATCATGGCATACAAATATCCCTTTTTTTTAAAATAAAAATTGTATTGGTGCTACGTACTGAATTTATTGCTGTTGTTTTATGTTGAGCTTGATATAATATATTATGATCAGGTGATGGACACAAAATTTGGTTTTTCTGGAATAAAACAAGTCATCTGTGGAATTTACTTTCCAATATTGTTTGTATATTATAATAGGATTTCATGTAATAAATCAATTTGTCTGACCCCCCTTGCAATTTGTTGCTGAAAATACCTCACAAATTCACGTGACCCTAGCAACCTCATTCTGATTCGACAACAAGAAAGATCTACAAGAAACTAATAACGAGGTGTGTCTTAAAACTAATTTTTCAAAGACTAATAAATTAAGTTACGTATTACAAATGGTCTCCGTCAAAACTATACCTACCACGGATTTGTCACAACTCATCATGACGTCTCCGACGCACTTATAGTGGGACATTCCTTCGTTAAAAGGTACTCAGATTGGATAGGCTCTCACCATCCAATGGCGCCCATGCACCTCATGGATGTTTGCAAAAAGTTGTCCACCTTGCACTTACTTGGCCGTTCCGGACTTCAGAGCGCACAATTACATGAAGGAGACCTGTTATTCCAGGCGGCAAAGCATGACATTGTCTTTATTGATGTCGGCACGAACGATTTGGCAAATGGATTGTCCTTCACAACAATTGCCAACAACATCTTGCTCTTCGCTCGCCGCTATCTACAAGATGGCGCCTCTATAGTTTACATAGCATCTATCATCCCGCGAAGAAGACGGATCGAATGCACCCCCGACGAATTCGTACAACGAATACAGGCTTATAACAGCCACATGAAGACACTGTGCATTGCTGAGCAGCGAATTTCATTCCACACTCTTTCTGGATTCCTATGTCAGCCTGACACCATAACAAAACTGAGCATGTCAACATGGAGTGATGATGGCATCCACCCATCCCCCAGGCGGCGCCAGCAGGACAAAAAATCGGGTATGGAAAAGTATCATCAAGCTGTCAAAACAGCACTACACAGAGCGACACAAAGATATGCTTTTGCCATGAGCCAGCACTAACTGCCAAAGACATCCCAACTGCCTCTGCTGATCTCTTATCAACAACAGATTAGGACTAGTATGCCACCTAGTGAAAAATTCCAACATTACAATGTCAACAATTAAGCAGCATGCTGATACCAGAGCTGTCAGATCCTTTTTTTTTCAGTCATTCGTTCACTGCAAGCTCCACTTGCGCTCTCCAATTTCAAATTCAATTGTGCTTACAACAACTCCATGAACCAACCACGGCTATCACTGCAGGTACAAAAACTATGTCCCTGTGCACTCCAAGATACAGCCGTTGACATCAGGTGCACTGTATGTTAAGTAACATTATCAATTTTACATGCGACAATCTCAATGTACGGTGACTATCACTGCAGGTACAATCTATGTTCCTGTGCACTCCAAGACACAGTTGCTCACAATTCTGATTATTGTATATGTCACAACAGCAACGTGTGGCTATCACTACAGGTTTATAATGTCCCTGTGCTCTCCAAGATACAGCCGCTGTTTCAATCATTTACACAACATTATCGGACCATCCCATCCTGAAAAACTCCAATAATCAAAGATCAGTATACCAAAATAGTTCTTATAATTAATATCGATCACATAATATCAAGACTCGTACAGATGTCAACTAATATCATCTACTAATGCCCAAAGCAACCGCTAATATCATTTCATGATCTATTTTTCAGACCAACATGCCACGACAAAAAAGAAAACCAAGCCGTTATGATGATGAGGAATATGATTCCCGTTCAGCACCAAAGCGTACCAGCAAAGCAAGGCAACCGGAGGAACAGCATGAACAGCCCGACTGAAGGTCGGAAATGGATCAAATGCGTCAGTCAATGCTTGACCTCCAAGAAACGGTACAACAGATGACGCAGCCACTGGCTGCACTGGCAACAGAACGAGCATCCCGTGCGCATTCCCGAACTCCTAATCGTGATTGCAGACCATCCAGGGCACACTCCCGCACTCCTGATCGGGAAAGCAGAACATCTCGTGCTCACACACACACTCCCGACCACGAATGCTCTCATCAACGTTCAAACGCCCACCACAGGGAGCACCACCGTGATGACAGTTATCGAGAAGCCAGTCCAACAACAGGTAACAATGATTTTCTTCAGCCGTACCTCCCCATGTCACAGCCGGTAGTCACTGCAGGAGTTGACATTTCTGCCCATGTCAGCGCAGCAATGAAGGCTAAAATATGGAGAGATGAATATGTGGAAATGGCCCAGCTGCTACCAGCTAACCATTACTGCCAGGACACATATACTCTCTCGTTCGACCCCCGCAATAACAACGTCGGCATTAAGGTGGCGAAGCCTAAGCCCTCCAACATATCTTTAGATCAGTGGGAGGAGGCCTTCCTAATATACATGGCCATCTACACTGAGTGCTTCAACGTATGCCCAGCCATGTGTACATACATAAGGGACATACGTATACTGGCACAACGGAACGCCAACTTCCGATTCTACGATTAGCAGTTCAAAGTGTTCCGATCCAGCACCCATTGTGAATGGAATACAATCCACCAGGGACTATGGTTTCAGGCCACGAATCCCATCCGAAACCATAGCCAGCAGCAGGCAACGCAACAAAACAGGAACGGCAACAGGCAGCCCTTTCGTGTCCCCTATGGATACTGCATGCAGTACCATACCAAGAATTCCTACTGTAAAATCCCACATGAATGCCAGTACAAACATCAATGCCCCAACTGTGGAGGCAAACACCCAATGTACAACTGCCACGAACAGCCCAAAACCAACCACAAGGGTGATAACAATGCCACCACTACCCGACCAACCAACAAAACTCCCTACGACAAAATTACCAACACCAGTGCAACCAAATAGGCTGGCTCAATACCTCGAAGGTTATGACCCTCATCTAACATCTTATATAATTGATGGGTTTACAAATGGTTTCCCTTTGCATGCGCAGCGCACACTGACCATACCATCAGCTTCAAGAAATGCTACTATAGCAAACAAAAATGCTGATGCTGTCAATGAAAAAATCGCCAAAGAACTTTATCTTGGGCACATCGCAGGTCCTTATGACCAACCGCCATTGCCACACTTCCATGTGTCTCCACTATCCTTGCGGCCTAAACCTGACAACAGTGGATGGAGACTACTCCATGACCTTAGCTTCCCTTATGATGACCAATCTGTCAACCACACAATACCTGATGAATTCAAAAAGGTAAAGTACTCATCAATAGGAACTGCCATCAATGAAATACAACAACTGGGACCATCCACCTACATGGGTAAGTCCGACATTCAGTCTGCCTTCACATTAGTGCCCATCCATCCAAAAGACTACCATCTCTTGGGATTCCAATGGCAGGGCACATACTACCATTAAGCCCCGTTCCCACATAGCCGAGTTACTCGTAGTCAACTCGTAGTAATAACAAAAATTACGTAACACCCAAAATTCGAGGAGTTGGCGACGAATTTTTGCGGAAAAAGTGACCAGGAGTGACTCGCCGAATTACTCGCCGAATTACTCACCGAGTTACTCGGCGGGTTCAGCGAGCGACTCGCCGAGTACCAGGAGTGACTCGCCGAGTTGCAGCCAATTAGTGAACGATCTCGAGGAGAGTGTCGGCGAGTTAGAGGAGTAAATCGCCGAGTACCAGGAGTAACTCGCCGAGTACCAGGAGTAACTCGCCGAGTACCAGGAGTAACTCGCCGGGTAAAGCAAGGTGTCTACGACAGCGACGAGTCACCCATCGAATGATAGGCCGACGCCAGCCTACCTGCATTCTCAGATGAATATCTCGCTTAATATTTGGTCTATTTTCGATCCGAAAAAACCTATGGAGTCACTATGAATTATACTACAAAACCATCTTTATTTGACGAAAATCGGGAGCAGTAGCTTTTTAAAGAAGCGCTCAGCTTTCTGCATTAATACAGTCTGGGCGCGGACGCTTCAGGGAGCACCAGTATAAGTAAATTAAATATAGCAAATAAAATCACAGATCAAATCAAAAATACTAATTACAATATCAATATTAGATTTAAATTTTACAAAATATACACAAATTTATACTGATCATAATATCACAATAAGATTCAAATTAACACAAAAAGATAAGAAAGTTATACAAATATAATCATTGCCTGGTAATTACAATTAAATATATTGCTTTTAATTAATGAAAGCAATTACATATTTTTGTAATTGTGAATGACAATCAAGACAATGTCATATTACTGTGTCATCTTTGAACAAACCATGAAATGACAGGTCAAAGAACCCCAATTTAGGCAATTAGGCAATTGACACATGTATTGAATTTGCTGTATGCTCTACACCAATTCTTTGTATCATTCAAAATGCTAATAGCAATTACTGTGTCATCTTTGAACAAACCATGAAATGACAGGTCAAAGAACCCCAATTTAGGCAATTAGGCAATTGACACATGTATTGAATTTGCTGTATGCTCTACACCCATTCTTTGTATCATTCAAAATGCTAATAGCAATTGACATAACAGTCATGGCAGTTGGCAGAATGAGTAGAAATGAATTGCAATAAAGCTCATCCAAACAATGTATATAAAATGGTCAAAAATATTGACTACACCATTCAAGTCAGGGCCATACACAGAGCACCTTGCCGCCGCCAGACTACCTGCCTTCTCAGACGAATATCTCGCTTAATATTTGGTCTATTTTCAATCTGAAAATCTGTGTGGAATAAGTATGAACTCGACTATAATTCAATATTTATTTGACGAAAATCGGAATAATATAAATGGAGCAGCAGCCGCCGCCAGACAACCGCCTTCTCAGACGAATATCTCGCTTAATATTTGGTATATTTTCGATCCGAAAACACGTATGGAATCAGTGTGAACTATACTAAAATGCAGTCTTATTTGACGAGAATCGGACTAATATTAGGGGAGCAGCAGTCTTTTAAAGTAGCGCTCAGCCTTACCTGCATTGATACAGTCCGGGCGCGGACGTCTGCGAGAGCACCACTGTTTGCCTCCGCCAACCTAGCTACATTCTCAGACGAATATCTCGCTTAATATTTGGTCTATTTTCAATCCGAAAATACCTATGGAGTCACTATGAATTATACTACAAAACAATCTTTATTTGACGAAAATCGGACTAATATTATAGGAGCAGCGGCCTTTTATATTATATACGATCCCCTACGCTGATGATGCATGTACTAAAGGTAGAACTCGACGAGTTACTCGGCGAGTTACTCCTACAACTCGGTGAGTTACTCCTACAACTCGCCGAGTTACTCCTCGCACTCCTGAACATCCCCCCGAGTGTAATACGAGTGAAAATAGCGCCGAGTAACTCGCCGAGTTCGAGGAGTAACTCGGCGAGTTCGAGGAGTAACTCGGTGAGACATGACCAAGATTTTGAAACTCCTGAAAATCCGCCGAGTGTGCCGTGCAGCACGGCATACTCGGCAAACTCGGCTCCAAATCTCACGAGTTCGCTACGAGACTCAGGAGTTTCTTGCCGAGCATCTCACGAGTGCGAGGAGTAATCGCAGAGTTTAGTAAGAGTTGGGCCCGAGAGGCGTGTTACGTAATACTACGAGTTGACTACGAGTAACTCGGCTATGTGGGAACGGGGCTTTACACAACATTGCCCCAAGGAGCGGCATCCAGCTGCTATATATTTGAAAGAATTGCAACTGCAATACATTGGATATTATCCAAAAAATTTAATATGACCAAAGTCATACATTACTTGGATGACTTCCTATTTTTAAGCCGATCGCAAATTGACTGTAATCACATGCTCACCCAATTCCATCAGCTATGCATTGACATAGGAATACCTATAAATCATCAAAAGACTGTCGGCCCATCGACAACACTTTCATTTTTAGGCATACAACTGGATACTGTCAACAATCAAGCCTCTCTCCCCCTAGACAAGGTCACAAAATATACAGAATTGATTAATACTCTCCTATCCCGTGAAACCTGCAAGTTGCATGAAATGCAACAAATCATAGGAAGTCTCCAATTTACAACATCAGTGGTGAGACCAGGCAGGGTTTTCCTTCGTCGACTAATCAATAGCACAATCGGCATATCCAAGCCTTACCATCACATTCATCTAGTCCGCGAATTGAAAGATGATCTGAAAATGTGGTTACATTTCCTTCAAATTTACAATGGTATCACCATTTTTATTCCAATTCAGCCACTCAACGCAACCACGCTGAATTTATTCACAGACTCATGCCCCCAGGGTTATGGCGGCACATACAGAAGTCACTACTTTTACAGAAGATTTCCGACAGCCTGGCAATCCTACAATATAGCAGTACTAGAGTTGTACCCAATAATATGCTTGCTTTACACCTATTTGCACAGCAAATGTCAAACCACCATGTAATATTATATACTGACAACCACGCTGTCGCAGATGTATTACAGTCCAAGACATCTAAACACCCACAGTTACTGCACCTACTACGTCACATTGTATTGCATTGTCTAAAATTCAATATTCTCATTACATCCAAACATATCGGTGGCAAATCTAATATATTACCAGATGCATTGTCCCGTACCTTACACACTCCATTAATGTTGCAGGAGTACGGCATGGAACAGGACCCGATATCGATTCCCCAGGAGCTGCTGCCAGAAAACTACCCAATGTAGCTAAGCACATACTGCAGCAGTCCTTGGCAGCGTCCACCCAACGTCAGTACGACCACGCACTACACAAAGTAAAATCCTTCATCAAAGAAAATCTCCGAAAAGATCCGGCACTTCCAATATCGGCAGTCAATCTCCAACTATATATTGCATACCTACATTCCAACAATTACCGACATACCACCATAACTACCCACATCTCTGCAATATCACACTTCCACAAAATGGCCAATTTAAATGATCCCACAGCCAACTATGCCACAGGGAAGATGTTAACTGGTGTTAGGAACATACAAGGCCATACAGCTGATTCAAGGCGTCCGGTAACACGTGACATACTGATTGCCCTACTCACAGCACTGAGAGCGTGTGCAAAAAATCAGTAGTTATTATACAGGTCCATGTTTTCATTAATGTATTATGCCTGTCTAAGAGCAAGCGAGGCATTCCACACAAGCTCGCCCCAACACATTATTCAACTTGCTCATTTATCCCTGCAACCTGATCGCAAGTCATACAGTCTCACATTCGGATCATACAAACACACTGATGGTAGAGCAAGTATCATCTATGTTACATCTACTGGTGATGCAGACTGTCCTGCCCGTCACATCAAGGCCTACCTCCGCTCCAGGGGTTCATATCCTGGGCCCCTATACCAAATTAATGGCAGTCCCATAACCCGCCATCAATTCACATACATGTTTACAAAGTGCCTTAACTACATTAACCTACCACAACAGGAGTACAACACCCATTCGTTTCGCATCGGTCGAACCACTGAAATGGCTATGGCCAGCGTGCCGCATGCAACCATACAGCGCATTGGGCGCTGGCACTCTTCCGCATACCTCAAATACGTCCGCCCACAAATAGTAACCACCACTCCACAGTCATCGATATAACTGCCATGTTTCTGAACTATCCGTCCACCCCAACCAAAATAGTTGAAGGAAAATCAAGCGAGCAGAGAACACTACTAGTCTTGCTGAACTTTTGGTGCTATCTAATTTAAAGATTTATACACATTGTACTAACATCTTACACTCAGTGTCACTAAATTTCACCTTGTACCGGGCAACCAAGTAGTTGTTGGTATTCGTGAGACTTCCTTACTATGTTAGTATTAATTACCACTTCAGTATATTTTTCCACTTCTCGCTTCATTTGTTTTACACTCAAATAGTTAGTGTACTTATATACATTATATACTTTCATGTATAAAAATTGTGGGTCGGATGGGGCCGGGCAACCAAGTAGTTGTTGGCTCCTTCCTTACCAATATGTAACTTTTATGTACTCCTCTCATAGTATTCTAGACTTAGCTTCGCTGTCATGTACCAAATGTTTTCATATGTCCATGATGATACTGTACGTAAGCTTAAGGTGTCAGATAGTGCCGGGCAACCAAGAAGTTGTTGGCTCTTACTTGTCACCATTTGCTGCCGCATGTCAATTATTCAGTACTGCCAGTCATGAGCAACGCATCGGGCAACCTAGTAGTTGTTGGTGTCCAGCTTCATGTTTGGGATGGCACAGCTAATTATTATTCCTCATATTAAGTATGGTGCTAATACCATGTACTTATTTCACAAGAATCTACACTAGCTACTTTTGTCTAACTCACAGTTTGCCCCCCCCCCCTTTTTCATCCGGCAGCTGCTAAGATCCTCTTAGCATTTGGCCATTTTATCATGCTGCCAAGATGTATAACTCCAAATATGAACAAAAAATCAATATGGAGATTTATTATGAGGGCCTTCAGCCAATGCTGATTGCCATGTATGTTTATTGTTTAAACCATCATTATCAAAAAATTGACATCAATGTCAAAAATCTCTTTTTGTTCAATAAACATACTACCTGTGAGTTAGACCAACACAAATGTTTGTTATTGCTTGGGGGATCGAGACAAAATAGGATTTCATGTAATAAATCAATTTGTCTGACCCCCCTTGCAATTTGTTGCTAAAAATACCTAACAAATTCACGTGACCCTAGCAACCTCATTCTGATTCGACAACAAGAAAGGTCTACAAGAAACTAATAAATATTGCTAGGGTCACGTGACGACGTGAGGCCATTTTATCATGCTGCTAATATGTATAACTCCAAATATGAACAAAAAATCAATATGGAGATTTATTATGAGGGCCTTCAGCCAATGCTGATTGCCATTTATGTTTATTGTTTTAACCATCATTATCAAAAAACTGACATCAATGTCAAAAATCTCTATTTGTTCAATTAACATACTACCTGTGAGTTAGACCAACACAAATGTTTGTTATTGCTTGGGGGATCGAGACAAATATATGTTTTATAGTTTCAATATATATATTCTATATTTTCAGAATGTGACAGTTCTGCTTGCAAATTTTTACTTAGGAACATAGGTCTAGGACATTTGCTCGATGAAGTGATATAATAAGCTTTATGTTATATGTATGGCTACGGACGGGAAATGGGAAAACAGTGGATAGTGCTGGAAAACCTGAGAATGCCAGCGGCCAATATCCATTTGCGTTGCGGGAAATCCTCCGTAGTTAATGGCTGTTTTGGCCGCCTGGAAGGTTGGAACAGTGTGGGGCATGATGACAGGCAGAGGGTTGAGGGGCACCTTTACCAGAGGGACCGGAGGTGGTCTCTGAGGTAAGGTGGCGGAAACGGCAGTTTTCTTTGTTGCAGTTGCCGTCATTCCACTGTTGCCAGCAAACGCCTTCAGGGCCCCTACGCATGGGTTTACTGCGGGAGTTGGCTTCGTTGGCATTGGAGCCAGGTTGCAAGGACCCAGGTGCCTGACTCAGGCAGTGCAGGTATAGTTCCAAACAGTTCCAGACAGTTCCACACAGCCAGCTATTTGCAGCCAGCTGAAGCCAGCTCTAGCTACCTCAAGCCAGCTCAAGCCAGTTCCAAACAGTTCTAAACAGTTCCAAACAGTTCCAAACAGCCAGCTGAACAGCCAGCTGAACAGCCAGCTGAACAGCCAGATCCGAACAGCTCTAAACAGCCAGCTATTTGCAGCCAGCTATTTGCAGCCAGCTAACGCCAGCTGTAGCCAGCTCAAGCCAGTTCCAAACAGTTCCGAACAATTCCAAACAGTTCCAAACAGTTCCAAACAGTTCCAAAAAGTTCCAAACAGTTCCAAACAGCCAGCTCAAGCCAGCTCAAACCAGCTCAAGCCAGTTCTAAACAGTTCCAAACAGTTCTAAACAGTTCCAAACAGTTTCAAGCAGTTCCAAACAGTTCCAAACATCCAGCCGAAGCCAGATGAAGCCAGCTGAAGCCAGTTCCAACCAGTTCCAAACAGTACCAAACAGCTCCAAACAGCCAGCTATTTGCAGCCAGCTATTTGCAGCCAGTTAAAAGCCAGCTCAATCCAGCTCAAGTCAGTTCCAAACAGTTCCAAACAGTTCCAAACAGCCAGCTGAACAGCCAGCTGAACAGCCAGCTGAACAGCCAGCTGAACAGCCAGCTGAACAGCCAGCAGCTGAACAGCCAGCTGAACAGCCAGCTGAACAGCCAGCTGAACAGCCAGCTGAACAGCCAGCTGAACAGCCAGCTGAACAGCCAGCTGAACAGCCAGATCCAAACAGCTCTAAACAGCCAGCTATTTGCAGCCAGCTATTTGCAGCCAGCTATTTGCAGCCAGCTGACGCCAGCTGTAGCCAGCTCAAGCCAGTTCCAAACAGTTCCGAACAATTCCAAACAGTTCCAAACAGTTCCAAACAGTTCCAAACAGCCAGCTCAAGCCAGCTCAAGCCAGCTCAAACCAGCTCAAGCCAGTTCTAAACAGTTCCAAACAGTTCCAAACAGTTCCAAACAGTTTCAAGCAGTTCCAAACAGTTCCAAACATCCAGCCGAAGCCAGCTGAAGCCAGTTCCAAACAGTTCCAAACAGTTCCAAACAGCTCCAAACTGCCAGCTATTTGCAGCCAGCTATTTGCAGCCAGTTGAAGCCAGCTCAATCCAGCTCAAGTCAGTTCCAAACAGTTCCAAACAATTCCAAACAGTTCTAAACAGTTCCAAACATTCAGCTGAAGCCAGATGAAGCCAGCTGAAGCCAGTTCCAAACAGTTCCAAACAGTTCCAAACAGTTCCAAACAGTTCCAAACAGTTCCAAACAGCCAGCTAAAGCCAGTTCCAAACAGTTCCACACAGCCAGCTTTTTGCAGCCAGCTATTTGCAGCCAGCTGAAGCCAGCTTTAGCCAGCTCAAGCCAGCTCAAGCCAGTTCCAAACAGCCAGCTCAACAGTTCCAAACAGCCAGCTGAACAGCCAGCTGAACAGCCAGCTGAACAGCCAGCTGAACAGCCAGCTGAACAGCCAGCTGAAGCCAGTTCCAAACAGTTCCAAACAGTTCCACACAGCCAGCTATTTGCAGCCAGCTGAAGCCAGCTCTAGCTACCTCAAGCCAGCTCAAGCCAGTTCCAAACAGTTCCAAACAGTTCTAAACAGTTCCAAACAGTTCCAAACAGCCAGCTGAACAGCCAGCTGAACAGCCAGCTGAACAGCCAGCTGAACAGCCAGCTGAACAGCCAGCTGAACAGCCAGATCCAAACAGCTCTAAACAGCCAGCTATTTGCAGCCAGCTATTTGCAGCCAGCTAACGCCAGCTGTAGCCAGCTCAAGCCAGTTCCAAACAGTTCCGAACAATTCCAAACAGTTCCAAACAGTTCCAAACAGTTCCAAAAAGTTCCAAACAGTTCCAAACAGCCAGCTCAAGCCAGCTCAAACCAGCTCTAGCCAGTTCTAAACAGTTCCAAACAGTTCTAAACAGTTCCAAACAGTTTCAAGCAGTTCCAAACAGTTCCAAACATCCAGCCGAAGCCAGATGAAGCCAGCTGAAGCCAGTTCCAACCAGTTCCAAACAGTACCAAACAGCTCCAAACAGCCAGCTATTTGCAGCCAGCTATTTGCAGCCAGTTGAAGCCAGCTCAATCCAGCTCAAGTCAGTTCCAAACAGTTCCAAACAGTTCCAAACAGCCAGCTGAACAGCCAGCTGAACAGCCAGCTGAACAGCCAGCTGAACAGCCAGCAGCTGAACAGCCAGCTGAACAGCCAGCTGAACAGCCAGCTGAACAGCCAGCTGAACAGCCAGCTGAACAGCCAGCTGAACAGCCAGCTGAACAGCCAGATCCAAACAGCTCTAAACAGCTCTAAACAGCCAGCTATTTGCAGCCAGCTATTTGCAGCCAGCTATTTGCAGCCAGCTGACGCCAGCTGTAGCCAGCTCAAGCCAGTTCCAAACAGTTCCGAACAATTCCAAACAGTTCCAAACAGTTCCAAACAGTTCCAAACAGCCAGCTCAAGCCAGCTCAAGCCAGCTCAAACCAGCTCAAGCCAGTTCTAAACAGTTCCAAACAGTTCCAAACAGTTCCAAACAGTTTCAAGCAGTTCCAAACAGTTCCAAACATCCAGCCGAAGCCAGATGAAGCCAGCTGAAGCCAGTTCCAAACAGTTCCAAACAGTTCCAAACAGCTCCAAACTGCCAGCTATTTGCAGCCAGCTATTTGCAGCCAGTTGAAGCCAGCTCAATCCAGCTCAAGTCAGTTCCAAACAGTTCCAAACAATTCCAAACAGTTCTAAACAGTTCCAAACATTCAGCTGAAGCCAGATGAAGCCAGCTGAAGCCAGTTCCAAACAGTTCCAAACAGTTCCAAACAGTTCCAAACAGTTCCAAACAGTTCCAAACAGTTCCAAACAGCCAGCTAAAGCCAGTTCCAAACAGTTCCACACAGCCAGCTTTTTGCAGCCAGCTATTTGCAGCCAGCTGAAGCCAGCTTTAGCCAGCTCAAGCCAGCTCAAGCCAGTTCCAAACAGCCAGCTCAACAGTTCCAAACAGCCAGCTGAACAGCCAGCGGAACAGCCAGCTGAACAGCCAGCTGAACAGCCAGCTGAACAGCCAGCTGAACAGCCAGCTGAACAGCCAGCTGAAGCCAGTTCCAAACAGTTCCAAACAGTTCCACACAGCCAGCTATTTGCAGCCAGCTGAAGCCAGCTCTAGCCACCTCGAGCCACCTCAAGCCAGCTCAAGCCAGTTCCAACCAGTTCCAAACTGTTCCAAACTGTTCCAAACAGCCAGCTGAACAGACAGCTGAACAGCCAGCTAAAGCCAGCTCAAGCCAGCTCAAGCCAGCTCCAGCCAGCTCAAGCCTGCTCAAGCCAGCACAAGCCAGCTCAGGCCAGTTCCAAACAGTTCTAAACAGCCAGCTATATGCAGCCAGCTGAAGCCAGTTCCAAACAGTTCCAAACAGTTCCAAACAGTTCCAAACAGCCAGCTCAAGCCTGCTGAAGCAAGTTCCAAACAGTTCCAAGTGGTTCCAAAGAGTTCCAAAGAGTTCCAAACAGCCAGCTTTTTGCAGCCAGCTATTTGCAGCCAGCTCAAGCCAACTCAAGCCAGCTCAAGCCAGTTCAAAACAGTTCCAAACAGTTCCAAACAGTTCCAAACAGTTCCAAACAGCCAGCTCAAGCCAGTTCCAAACAGTTCCAAACAGTTCCAAACAGTTCCAAACAGTTCCACACAGCCAGCTATTTGCAGCCAGCTCAAGCCAACTCAAGCCAGCTCAAGCCAGTTCCAAACAGTTCCAAACAGTTCCAAACAGTTCCAAACAGTTCCAAACAGCCAGCTGAACAGCCAGCTGAACAGCCAGCTGAACAGCCAGCTGAACAGCCAGCTGAACAGCCAGCTGAACAGCTCTAAACAGCCAGCTATTTGCAGCCAGCTATTTGCAGCCAGCTGACGCCAGCTGTAGCCAGCTCAAGCCAGTTCCAAACAGTTCCGAACAATTCCAAACAGTTCCAAACAGTTCCAAACAGTTCCAAAAAGTTCCAAACAGTTCCAAACAGCCAGCTCAAGCCAGCTCAAGCCAGCTCAAACCAGCTCAAGCCAGTTCTAAACAGTTCCAAACAGTTCTAAACAGTTCCAAACAGTTTCAAGCAGTTCCAAACAGTTCCAAACATCCAGCCGAAGCCAGATGAAGCCAGCTGAAGCCAGTTCCAACCAGTTCCAAACAGTACCAAACAGCTCCAAACAGCCAGCTATTTGCAGCCAGCTATTTGCAGCCAGTTGAAGCCAGCTCAATCCAGCTCAAGTCAGTTCCAAACAGTTCCAAACAGTTCCAAACAGCCAGCTCAAGCCAGTTCCAAACAGTTCCAAACAGTTCCAAACAGTTCCAAACAGTTCCAAACAGTTCCAAACAGTTCCACACAGCCAGCTATTTGCAGCCAGCTCAAGCCAACTCAAGCCAGCTCAAGCCAGTTCCAAACAGTTCCAAACAGTTCCAAACAGCCAGCTGAACAGCCAGCTGAACAGCCAGCTGAACAGCCAGCTGAACAGCCAGCTGAACAGCCAGCTGAACAGCCAGCTGAACAGCCAGATCCAAACAGCTCTTAACAGCCAGCTATTTGCATTGCGACCAGCTATTTGCAGCCAGCTGACGCCAGCTGTAGCCAGCTCAAGCCAGTTCCAAACACTTCCGAACAATTCCAAACAGTTCCAAACAGTTCCAAACAGTTCCAAACAGTTCCAAACAGTTCCAAACAGCCAGCTCAAGCCAGCTCAAGCCAGCTCAAACCAGCTCAAGCCAGTTCTAAACAGTTCCAAACGGTTCTAAACAGTTCCAAACAGTTTCAAGCAGTTCCAAACAGTTCCAAACATCCAGCCGAAGCCAGATGAAGCCAGCTGAAGCCAGTTCCAACCAGTTCCAAACAGTACCAAACAGCTCCAAACAGCCAGCTATTTGCAGCCAGCTATTTGCAGCCAGTTGAAGCCAGCTCAATCCAGCTCAAGTCAGTTCCAAACAGTTCCAAACAATTCCAAACAGTTCTAAACAGTTCCAAACATTCAGCTGAAGCCAGATGAAGCCAGCTGAAGCCAGTTCCAAACAGTTCCAAACAGTTCCAAACAGCCAGCTAAAGCCAGTTCCAAACAGTTCCACACAGCCAGCTTTTTGCAGCCAGCTATTTGCAGCCAGTTGAAGCCAGCTTTAGCCACCTGAAGCCAGCTCAAGCCAGTTCCAAACAGCCAGCTCAACAGTTCCAAACAGCCAGCTGAACAGCCTGCGGAACAGCCAGCTGAACAGCCAGCTGAACAGCCAGCTGAAGCCAGTTCCAAACAGTTCCAAACAGTTCCACACAGCCAGCTATTTGCAGCCAGCTGAAGCCAGCTCTAGCCACCTCGAGCCACCTCAAGCCAGCTCAAGCCAGTTCCAAACAGTTCCAAACATTTCCAAACTGTTCCAAACAGCCAGCTGAACAGACAGCTGAACAGCCAGCTAAAGCCAGCTCAAGCCAGCTCAAGCCAGCTCAAACCAGCTCAAGCCAGTTGTAAACAGTTCCAAAGAGTTCCAAACAGTTCCAAACAGTTCCAAACAGTTTCAAGCAGTTCCAAACAGTTCCAAACATCCAGCCGAAGCCAGATGAAGCCAGCTGAAGCCAGTTCCAAACAGTTCCAAACAGTTCCAAACAGTTCCAAACAGCTCCAAACAGCCAGCTATTTGCAGCCAGCTATTTGCAGCCAGATGAAGCCAGCTGAAGCCAGTTCCAAACAGTTCCAAACAGTTCCAAACAGCCAGCTAAAGCCAGTTCCAAACAGTTCCACACAGCCAGCTTTTGCAGCCAGCTAATTGCAGCCAGCTGAAGCCAGCTTTAGCCACCTCAAGCCAGCTCAAGCCAGTTCCAAACAGCCAGCTCAACAGTTCCAAACAGCCAGCTGAACAGCCAGCGGAACAGCCAGCTGAACAGCCAGCTGAACAGCCAGCTGAACAGCCAGTTCCAAACAGTTCCAAACAGTTCCAAACAGTTCCAAACAGTTCCACACAGCCAGCTATTTGCAGCCAGCTGAAGCCAGCTCTAGCCACCTCGAGCCACCTCAAGCCAGCTCAAGCCAGTTCCAAACAGTTCCAAACTGTTCCAAACTGTTCCAAACAGTTCCACACAGTTCCACACAGCCAGCTATTTGCAGCCAGCTCAAGCCAACTCAAGCCAGCTCAAGCCAGTTCCAAACAGTTCCAAACAGTTCCAAACAGTTCCAAACAGTTCCAAACAGTTCCAAACAGCCAGCTCAAGCCAGTTCCAAACAGTTCCAAACAGTTCCACTCAGCCAGCTATTTGCAGCCAGCTCAAGCCAACTCAAGCCAACTCAAGCCAGCTTAAGCCAGTTCCAAACAGTTCCAAACAGTTCCAAACAGTTCCAAACAGTTCCAAACAGCCAGCTGAACAGCCAGCTGAACAGCCAGCTGAACAGCCAGCTGAAGCCAGTTCCAAACAGTTCCAAACAGTTCCAAACAGTTCCACACAGCCAGCTATTTGCAGCCAGCTGAAGCCAGCTCTAGCCACCTCGAGCCACCTCAAGCCAGCTCAAGCCAGTTCCAAACAGTTCCAAACTGTTCCAAACTGTTCCAAACAGTTCCAAACAGCCAGCTAAAGCCAGTTCCAAACAGTTCCACACAGCCAGCTTTTTGCAGCCAGCTATTTGCAGCCAGCTGAAGCCAGCTTTAGCCAGCTCAAGCCAGCTCAAGCCAGTTCCAAACAGCCAGCTCAACAGTTCCAAACAGCCAGCTGAACAGCCAGCTGAACAGCCAGCTGAACAGCCAGCTGAACAGCCAGCTGAACAGCCAGCTGAACAGCCAGCTGAAGCCAGTTCCAAACAGTTCCAAACAGTTCCACACAGCCAGCTATTTGCAGCCAGCTGAAGCCAGCTCTAGCTACCTCAAGCCAGCTCAAGCCAGTTCCAAACAGTTCCAAACAGTTCTAAACAGTTCCAAACAGTTCCAAACAGCCAGCTGAACAGCCAGCTGAACAGCCAGCTGAACAGCCAGCTGAACAGCCAGCTGAACAGCCAGATCCAAACAGCTCTAAACAGCCAGCTATTTGCAGCCAGCTATTTGCAGCCAGCTAACGCCAGCTGTAGCCAGCTCAAGCCAGTTCCAAACAGTTCCGAACAATTCCAAACAGTTCCAAACAGTTCCAAACAGTTCCAAAAAGTTCCAAACAGTTCCAAACAGCCAGCTCAAGCCAGCTCAAACCAGCTCAAGCCAGTTCTAAACAGTTCCAAACAGTTCTAAACAGTTCCAAACAGTTTCAAGCAGTTCCAAACAGTTCCAAACATCCAGCCGAAGCCAGATGAAGCCAGCTGAAGCCAGTTCCAACCAGTTCCAAACAGTACCAAACAGCTCCAAACAGCCAGCTATTTGCAGCCAGCTATTTGCAGCCAGTTGAAGCCAGCTCAATCCAGCTCAAGTCAGTTCCAAACAGTTCCAAACAGTTCCAAACAGCCAGCTGAACAGCCAGCTGAACAGCCAGCTGAACAGCCAGCTGAACAGCCAGCAGCTGAACAGCCAGCTGAACAGCCAGCTGAACAGCCAGCTGAACAGCCAGCTGAACAGCCAGCTGAACAGCCAGCTGAACAGCCAGATCCAAACAGCTCTAAACAGCCAGCTATTTGCAGCCAGCTATTTGCAGCCAGCTATTTGCAGCCAGCTGACGCCAGCTGTAGCCAGCTCAAGCCAGTTCCAAACAGTTCCGAACAATTCCAAACAGTTCCAAACAGTTCCAAACAGTTCCAAACAGCCAGCTCAAGCCAGCTCAAGCCAGCTCAAACCAGCTCAAGCCAGTTCTAAACAGTTCCAAACAGTTCCAAACAGTTCCAAACAGTTTCAAGCAGTTCCAAACAGTTCCAAACATCCAGCCGAAGCCAGATGAAGCCAGCTGAAGCCAGTTCCAAACAGTTCCAAACAGTTCCAAACAGCTCCAAACTGCCAGCTATTTGCAGCCAGCTATTTGCAGCCAGTTGAAGCCAGCTCAATCCAGCTCAAGTCAGTTCCAAACAGTTCCAAACAATTCCAAACAGTTCTAAACAGTTCCAAACATTCAGCTGAAGCCAGATGAAGCCAGCTGAAGCCAGTTCCAAACAGTTCCAAACAGTTCCAAACAGTTCCAAACAGTTCCAAACAGCCAGCTAAAGCCAGTTCCAAACAGTTCCACACAGCCAGCTTTTTGCAGCCAGCTATTTGCAGCCAGCTGAAGCCAGCTTTAGCCAGCTCAAGCCAGCTCAAGCCAGTTCCAAACAGCCAGCTCAACAGTTCCAAACAGCCAGCTGAACAGCCAGCGGAACAGCCAGCTGAACAGCCAGCTGAACAGCCAGCTGAACAGCCAGCTGAACAGCCAGCTGAAGCCAGTTCCAAACAGTTCCAAACAGTTCCACACAGCCAGCTATTTGCAGCCAGCTGAAGCCAGCTCTAGCCACCTCGAGCCACCTCAAGCCAGCTCAAGCCAGTTCCAACCAGTTCCAAACTGTTCCAAACTGTTCCAAACAGCCAGCTGAACAGACAGCTGAACAGCCAGCTAAAGCCAGCTCAAGCCAGCTCAAGCCAGCTCCAGCCAGCTCAAGCCTGCTCAAGCCAGCACAAGCCAGCTCAGGCCAGTTCCAAACAGTTCTAAACAGCCAGCTATATGCAGCCAGCTGAAGCCAGTTCCAAACAGTTCCAAACAGTTCCAAACAGTTCCAAACAGCCAGCTCAAGCCTGCTGAAGCAAGTTCCAAACAGTTCCAAGTGGTTCCAAAGAGTTCCAAAGAGTTCCAAACAGCCAGCTTTTTGCAGCCAGCTATTTGCAGCCAGCTCAAGCCAACTCAAGCCAGCTCAAGCCAGTTCAAAACAGTTCCAAACAGTTCCAAACAGTTCCAAACAGTTCCAAACAGCCAGCTCAAGCCAGTTCCAAACAGTTCCAAACAGTTCCAAACAGTTCCAAACAGTTCCAAACAGTTCCAAACAGTTCCACACAGCCAGCTATTTGCAGCCAGCTCAAGCCAACTCAAGCCAGCTCAAGCCAGTTCCAAACAGTTCCAAACAGTTCCAAACAGTTCCAAACAGCCAGCTGAACAGCCAGCTGAACAGCCAGCTGAACAGCCAGCTGAACAGCCAGCTGAACAGCCAGCTGAACAGCCAGATCCAAACAGCTCTAAACAGCCAGCTATTTGCAGCCAGCTATTTGCAGCCAGCTGACGCCAGCTGTAGCCAGCTCAAGCCAGTTCCAAACAGTTCCGAACAATTCCAAACAGTTCCAAACAGTTCCAAACAGTTCCAAAAAGTTCCAAACAGTTCCAAACAGCCAGCTCAAGCCAGCTCAAGCCAGCTCAAACCAGCTCAAGCCAGTTCTAAACAGTTCCAAACAGTTCTAAACAGTTCCAAACAGTTTCAAGCAGTTCCAAACAGTTCCAAACATCCAGCCGAAGCCAGATGAAGCCAGCTGAAGCCAGTTCCAACCAGTTCCAAACAGTACCAAACAGCTCCAAACAGCCAGCTATTTGCAGCCAGCTATTTGCAGCCAGTTGAAGCCAGCTCAATCCAGCTCAAGTCAGTTCCAAACAGTTCCAAACAGTTCCAAACAGCCAGCTCAAGCCAGTTCCAAACAGTTCCAAACAGTTCCAAACAGTTCCAAACAGTTCCAAACAGTTCCAAACAGTTCCAAACAGTTCCACACAGCCAGCTATTTGCAGCCAGCTCAAGCCAACTCAAGCCAGCTCAAGCCAGTTCCAAACAGTTCCAAACAGTTCCAAACAGCCAGCTGAACAGCCAGCTGAACAGCCAGCTGAACAGCCAGCTGAACAGCCAGCTGAACAGCCAGCTGAACAGCCAGATCCAAACAGCTCTAAACAGCCAGCTATTTGCATTGCGACCAGCTATTTGCAGCCAGCTGACGCCAGCTGTAGCCAGCTCAAGCCAGTTCCAAACACTTCCGAACAATTCCAAACAGTTCCAAACAGTTCCAAACAGTTCCAAACAGTTCCAAACAGTTCCAAACAGCCAGCTCAAGCCAGCTCAAGCCAGCTCAAACCAGCTCAAGCCAGTTCTAAACAGTTCCAAACGGTTCTAAACAGTTCCAAACAGTTTCAAGCAGTTCCAAACAGTTCCAAACATCCAGCCGAAGCCAGATGAAGCCAGCTGAAGCCAGTTCCAACCAGTTCCAAACAGTACCAAACAGCTCCAAACAGCCAGCTATTTGCAGCCAGCTATTTGCAGCCAGTTGAAGCCAGCTCAATCCAGCTCAAGTCAGTTCCAAACAGTTCCAAACAATTCCAAACAGTTCTAAACAGTTCCAAACATTCAGCTGAAGCCAGATGAAGCCAGCTGAAGCCAGTTCCAAACAGTTCCAAACAGTTCCAAACAGTTCCAAACCGCCAGCTAAAGCCAGTTCCAAACAGTTCCACACAGCCAGCTTTTTGCAGCCAGCTATTTGCAGCCAGTTGAAGCCAGCTTTAGCCACCTGAAGCCAGCTCAAGCCAGTTCCAAACAGCCAGCTCAACAGTTCCAAACAGCCAGCTGAACAGCCTGCGGAACAGCCAGCTGAACAGCCAGCTGAACAGCCAGCTGAACAGCCAGCTGAAGCCAGTTCCAAACAGTTCCAAACAGTTCCACACAGCCAGCTATTTGCAGCCAGCTGAAGCCAGCTCTAGCCACCTCGAGCCACCTCAAGCCAGCTCAAGCCAGTTCCAAACAGTTCCAAACATTTCCAAACTGTTCCAAACAGCCAGCTGAACAGACAGCTGAACAGCCAGCTAAAGCCAGCTCAAGCCAGCTCAAGCCAGCTCAAGCCAGCTCAAACCAGCTCAAGCCAGTTGTAAACAGTTCCAAAGAGTTCCAAACAGTTCCAAACAGTTCCAAACAGTTTCAAGCAGTTCCAAACAGTTCCAAACATCCAGCCGAAGCCAGATGAAGCCAGCTGAAGCCAGTTCCAAACAGTTCCAAACAGTTCCAAACAGTTCCAAACAGCTCCAAACAGCCAGCTATTTGCAGCCAGCTATTTGCAGCCAGATGAAGCCAGCTGAAGCCAGTTCCAAACAGTTCCAAACAGTTCCAAACAGCCAGCTAAAGCCAGTTCCAAACAGTTCAACACAGCCAGCTTTTGCAGCCAGCTAATTGCAGCCAGCTGAAGCCAGCTTTAGCCACCTCAAGCCAGCTCAAGCCAGTTCCAAACAGCCAGCTCAACAGTTCCAAACAGCCAGCTGAACAGCCAGCTGAACAGCCAGCGGAACAGCCAGCTGAACAGCCAGCTGAACAGCCAGCTGAACAGCCAGTTCCAAACAGTTCCAAACAGTTCCAAACAGTTCCAAACAGTTCCACACAGCCAGCTATTTGCAGCCAGCTGAAGCCAGCTCTAGCCACCTCGAGCCACCTCAAGCCAGCTCAAGCCAGTTCCAAACAGTTCCAAACTGTTCCAAACTGTTCCAAACAGTTCCACACAGTTCCACACAGCCAGCTATTTGCAGCCAGCTCAAGCCAACTCAAGCCAGCTCAAGCCAGTTCCAAACAGTTCCAAACAGTTCCAAACAGTTCCAAACAGTTCCAAACAGTTCCAAACAGCCAGCTCAAGCCAGTTCCAAACAGTTCCAAACAGTTCCACTCAGCCAGCTATTTGCAGCCAGCTCAAGCCAACTCAAGCCAACTCAAGCCAGCTGAAGCCAGTTCCAAACAGTTCCAAACAGTTCCAAACAGTTCCAAACAGTTCCAAACAGCCAGCTGAACAGCCAGCTGAACAGCCAGCTGAACAGCCAGCTGAACAGCCAGCTGAAGCCAGTTCCAAACAGTTCCAAACAGTTCCAAACAGTTCCACACAGCCAGCTATTTGCAGCCAGCTGAAGCCAGCTCTAGCCACCTCGAGCCACCTCAAGCCAGCTCAAGCCAGTTCCAAACAGTTCCAAACTGTTCCAAACTGTTCCAAACAGTTCCAAACAGTTCCACACAGTTCCACACAGCCAGCTATTTGCAGCCAGCTCAAGCCAACTCAAGCCAGCTCAAGCCAGTTCCAAACAGTTCCAAACAGTTCCAAACAGTTCCAAACAGCCAGCTCAAGCCAGTTCCAAACAGTTCCAAACAGTTCCACACAGCCAGCTATTTGCAGCCAGCTCAAGCCAACTCAAGCCAACTCAAACCAGCTGAAGCCAGTTCCAAACAGTTCCAAACAGTTCCAAACAGTTCCAAACAGCCAGCTGAACAGCCAGCTGAACAGCCAGCTAAACAGCCAGCTGAACAGCCAGCTGAACAGCCAGCTGAACAGCCAGCTGAACAGCCAGATCCAAACAGCTCTAAACAGCCAGCTATTTGCAGCCAGCTATTTGCAGCCAGCTATTTGCAGCCAGCTGACGCCAGCTGTAGCCAGCTCAAGCCAGTTCCAAACAGTTCCGAACAATTCCAAACAGTTCCAAACAGTTCCAAACAGTTCCAAACAGCCAGCTCAAGCCAGCTCAAGCCAGCTCAAACCAGCTCAAGCCAGTTCTAAACAGTTCCAAACAGTTCCAAAGAGTTCCAAACAGTTTCAAGCAGTTCCAAACAGTTCCAAACATCCAGCCGAAGCCAGATGAAGCCAGCTGAAGCCAGTTCCAAACAGTTCCAAACAGTTCCAAACAGTTCCAAACATTCAGCTGAAGCCAGATGAAGCCAGCTGAAGCCAGTTCCAAACAGTTCCAAACAGTTCCAAACAGTTCCAAACAGTTCCAAACAGCCAGCTAAAGCCAGTTCCAAACAGTTCCACACAGCCAGCTTTTTGCAGCCAGCTATTTGCAGCCAGCTGAAGCCAGCTTTAGCCACCTCAAGCCAGCTCAAGCCAGTTCCAAACAGCCAGCTCAACAGTTCCAAACAGCCAGCTGAACAGCCAGCTGAACAGCCAGCTGAACAGCCAGCTGAACAGCCAGCTGAAGCCAGTTCCAAACAGTTCCAAACAGTTCCACACAGCCAGCTATTTGCAGCCAGCTGAAGCCAGCTCTAGCCACCTCGAGCCACCTCAAGCCAGCTCAAGCCAGTTCCAACCAGTTCCAAACTGTTCCAAACTGTTCCAAACAGCCAGCTGAACAGACAGCTGAACAGCCAGCTAAAGCCAGCTCAAGCCAGCTCAAGCCAGCTCCAGCCAGCTCAAGCCTGCTCAAGCCAGCTCAAGCCAGCTCAGGCCAGTTCCAAACAGTTCTAAACAGCCAGCTATATGCAGCCAGCTGAAGCCAGTTCCAAACAGTTCCAAACAGTTCCAAACAGTTCCAAACAGTTCCAAACAGCCAGCTCAAGCCTGCTGAAGCAAGTTCCAAACAGTTCCAAGTGGTTCCAAAGAGTTCCAAAGAGTTCCAAACAGCCAGCTTTTTGCAGCCAGCTATTTGCAGCCAACTCAAGCCAACTCAAGCCAGCTCAAGCCAGTTCAAAACAGTTCCAAACAGTTCGAAACAGTTCCAAACAGTTCCAAACAGTTCCAAACAGCCAGCTCAAGCCAGTTCCAAACAGTTCCAAACAGTTCCAAACAGTTCCAAACAGTTCCACACAGCCAGCTATTTGCAGCCAGCTCAAGCCAACTCAAGCCAGCTCAAGCCAGTTCCAAACAGTTCCAAACAGTTCCAAACAGTTCCAAACAGCCAGCTGAACAGCCAGCTGAACAGCCAGCTGAACAGCCAGCTGAACAGCCAGCTGAACAGCCAGCTGAACAGCCAGCTAAACAGCCAGCTGAACAGCCAGCTGAACAGCCAGCTGAACAGCCAGATCCAAACAGCTCTAAACAGCCAGCTATTTGCAGCCAGCTATTTGCAGCCAGCTGACGACAGCTGTAGCCAGCTCAAGCCAGTTCCAAACAGTTCCGAACAATTCCAAACAGTTCCAAACAGTTCCAAACAGTTCCAAACAGTTCCAAACAGCCAGCTCAAGCCAGCTCAAGCCAGCTCAAACCAGCTCAAGCCAGTTCTAAACAGTTCCAAACAGTTCCAAACAGTTCTAAACAGTTCCAAACAGTTTCAAGCAGTTCCAAACAGTTCCAAACATCCAGCCGAAGCCAGATGAAGCCAGCTGAAGCCAGTTCCAACCAGTTCCAAACAGTACCAAACAGCTCCAAACAGCCAGCTATTTGCAGCCAGCTATTTGCAGCCAGTTGAAGCCAGCTCAATCCAGCTCAAGTCAGTTCCAAACAGTTCCAAACAATTCCAAACAGTTCTAAACAGTTCCAAACATTCAGCTGAAGCCAGATGAAGCCAGCTGAAGCCAGTTCCAAACAGTTCCAAACAGTTCCAAACAGTTCCAAACAGTTCCAAACAGTTCCAAACAGTTCCAAACAGCCAGCTAAAGCCAGTTCCAAACAGTTCCACACAGCCAGCTTTTTGCAGCCAGCTATTTGCAGCCAGCTGAAGCCAGCTTTAGCCACCTCAAGCCAGCTCAAGCCAGTTCCAAACAGCCAGCTCAACAGTTCCAAACAGCCAGCTGAACAGCCAGCGGAACAGCCAGCTGAACAGCCAGCTGAACAGCCAGCTGAACAGCCAGTTCCAAACAGTTCCAAACAGTTCCAAACAGTTCCAAACAGTTCCACACAGCCAGCTATTTGCAGCCAGCTGAAGCCAGCTCTAGCCACCTCGAGCCACCTCAAGCCAGCTCAAGCCAGTTCCAAACAGTTCCAAACTGTTCCAAACTGTTCCAAACAGTTCCACACAGTTCCACACAGCCAGCTATTTGCAGCCAGCTCAAGCCAACTCAAGCCAGCTCAAGCCAGTTCCAAACAGTTCCAAACAGTTCCAAACAGTTCCAAACAGTTCCAAACAGTTCCAAACAGTTCCAAACAGCCAGCTCAAGCCTGCTGAAGCAAGTTCCAAACAGTTCCAAGTGGTTCCAAAGAGTTCCAAAGAGTTCCAAACAGCCAGCTTTTTGCAGCCAGCTATTTGCAGCCAACTCAAGCCAACTCAAGCCAGCTCAAGCCAGTTCAAAACAGTTCCAAACAGTTCGAAACAGTTCCAAACAGTTCCAAACAGTTCCAAACAGCCAGCTCAAGCCAGTTCCAAACAGTTCCAAACAGTTCCAAACAGTTCCAAACAGTTCCACACAGCCAGCTATTTGCAGCCAGCTCAAGCCAACTCAAGCCAGCTCAAGCCAGTTCAAGCCAGTTCCAAACAGTTCCAAACAGTTCCAAACAGCCAGCTGAACAGCCAGCTGAACAGCCAGCTGAACAGCCAGCTAAACAGCCAGCTGAACAGCCAGCTGAACAGCCAGCTGAACAGCCAGCTGAACAGCCAGCTGAACAGCCAGCTGAACAGCCAGATCCAAACAGCTCTAAACAGCCAGCTATTTGCAGCCAGCTATTTGCAGCCAGCTGACGACAGCTGTAGCCAGCTCAAGCCAGTTCCAAACAGTTCCGAACAATTCCAAACAGTTCCAAACAGTTCCAAACAGTTCCAAACAGTTCCAAACAGCCAGCTCAAGCCTGCTGAAGCAAGTTCCAAACAGTTCCAAGTGGTTCCAAAGAGTTCCAAACAGCCAGCTTTTTGCAGCCAGCTATTTGCAGCCAACTCAAGCCAACTCAAGCCAGCTCAAGCCAGTTCAAAACAGTTCCAAACAGTTCCAAACAGTTCCAAACAGTTCCAAACAGTTCCAAACAGCCAGCTCAAGCCAGTTCCAAACAGTTCCAAACAGTTCCAAACAGTTCCAAACAGTTCCACACAGCCAGCTATTTGCAGCCAGCTCAAGCCAACTCAAGCCAGCTCAAGCCAGTTCCAAACAGTTCCAAACAGTTCCAAACAGTTCCAAACAGCCAGCTGAACAGCCAGCTGAACAGCCAGCTGAACAGCCAGCTGAACAGCCAGCTAAACAGCCAGCTGAACAGCCAGCTGAACAGCCAGCTGAACAGCCAGATCCAAACAGCTCTAAACAGCCAGCTATTTGCAGCCAGCTATTTGCAGCCAGCTGACGACAGCTGTAGCCAGCTCAAGCCAGTTCCAAACAGTTCCGAACAATTCCAAACAGTTCCAAACAGTTCCAAACAGTTCCAAACAGTTCCAAACAGCCAGCTCAAGCCAGCTCAAACCAGCTCAAGCCAGTTCTAAACAGTTCCAAACAGTTCCAAACAGTTCTAAACAGTTCCAAACAGTTTCAAGCAGTTCCAAACAGTTCCAAACATCCAGCCGAAGCCAGATGAAGCCAGCTGAAGCCAGTTCCAACCAGTTCCAAACAGTACCAAACAGCTCCAAACAGCCAGCTATTTGCAGCCAGCTATTTGCAGCCAGTTGAAGCCAGCTCAATCCAGCTCAAGTCAGTTCCAAACAGTTCCAAACAATTCCAAACAGTTCTAAACAGTTCCAAACATTCAGCTGAAGCCAGATGAAGCCAGCTGAAGCCAGTTCCAAACAGTTCCAAACAGTTCCAAACAGTTCCAAACAGTTCCAAACAGTTCCAAACAGCCAGCTAAAGCCAGTTCCAAACAGTTCCACACAGCCAGCTTTTTGCAGCCAGCTATTTGCAGCCAGCTGAAGCCAGCTTTAGCCACCTCAAGCCAGCTCAAGCCAGTTCCAAACAGCCAGCTCAACAGTTCCAAACAGCCAGCTGAACAGCCAGCGGAACAGCCAGCTGAACAGCCAGCTGAACAGCCAGCTGAACAGCCAGCTGAACAGCCAGTTCCAAACAGTTCCAAACAGTTCCAAACAGTTCCACACAGCCAGCTATTTGCAGCCAGCTGAAGCCAGCTCTAGCCACCTCGAGCCACCTCAAGCCAGCTCAAGCCAGTTCCAAACAGTTCCAAACTGTTCCAAACTGTTCCAAACAGTTCCACACAGTTCCACACAGCCAGCTATTTGCAGCCAGCTCAAGCCAACTCAAGCCAGCTCAAGCCAGTTCCAAACAGTTCCAAACAGTTCCAAACAGTTCCAAACAGTTCCAAACAATTCCAAACAGCCAGCTCAAGCCAGTTCCAAACAGTTCCAAACAGTTCCACTCAGCCAGCTATTTGCAGCCAGCTCAAGCCAACTCAAGCCAACTCAAGCCAGCTGAAGCCAGTTCCAAACAGTTCCAAACAGTTCCAAACAGTTCCAAACAGTTCCAAACAGTTCCAAACAGTTCCAAACAGCCAGCTGAACAGCCAGCTGAACAGCCAGCTGAAGCCAGTTCCAAACAGTTCCAAACAGTTCCAAACAGTTCCACACAGCCAGCTATTTGCAGCCAGCTGAAGCCAGCTCTAGCCACCTCGAGCCACCTCAAGCCAGCTCAAGCCAGTTCCAAACAGTTCCAAACTGTTCCAAACTGTTCCAAACAGTTCCAAACAGTTCCACACAGTTCCACACAGCCAGCTATTTGCAGCCAGCTCAAGCCAACTCAAGCCAGCTCAAGCCAGTTCCAAACAGTTCCAAACAGTTCCAAACAGTTCCAAACAGCCAGCTCAAGCCAGTTCCAAACAGTTCCAAACAGTTCCACACAGCCAGCTATTTGCAGCCAGCTCAAGCCAACTCAAACCAGCTGAAGCCAGTTCCAAACAGTTCCAAACAGTTCCAAACAGTTCCAAACAGCCAGCTGAACAGCCAGCTAAACAGCCAGCTGAACAGCCAGCTGAACAGCCAGCTGAACAGCCAGCTGAACAGCCAGCTGAACAGCCAGATCCAAACAGCTCTAAACAGCCAGCTATTTGCAGCCAGCTATTTGCAGCCAGCTATTTGCAGCCAGCTGACGCCAGCTGTAGCCAGCTCAAGCCAGTTCCAAACAGTTCCGAACAATTCCAAACAGTTCCAAACAGTTCCAAACAGTTCCAAACAGCCAGCTCAAGCCAGCTCAAGCCAGCTCAAACCAGCTCAAGCCAGTTCTAAACAGTTCCAAACAGTTCCAAAGAGTTCCAAAGAGTTTCAAGCAGTTCCAAACAGTTCCAAACATCCAGCCGAAGCCAGATGAAGCCAGCTGAAGCCAGTTCCAAACAGTTCCAAACAGTTCCAAACAGTTCCAAACATTCAGCTGAAGCCAGATGAAGCCAGCTGAAGCCAGTTCCAAACAGTTCCAAACAGTTCCAAACAGTTCCAAACAGTTCCAAACAGCCAGCTAAAGCCAGTTCCAAACAGTTCCACACAGCCAGCTTTTTGCAGCCAGCTATTTGCAGCCAGCTGAAGCCAGCTTTAGCCACCTCAAGCCAGCTCAAGCCAGTTCCAAACAGCCAGCTCAACAGTTCCAAACAGCCAGCTGAACAGCCAGCTGAACAGCCAGCTGAACAGCCAGCTGAACAGCCAGCTGAAGCCAGTTCCAAACAGTTCCAAACAGTTCCACACAGCCAGCTATTTGCAGCCAGCTGAAGCCAGCTCTAGCCACCTCGAGCCACCTCAAGCCAGCTCAAGCCAGTTCCAACCAGTTCCAAACTGTTCCAAACTGTTCCAAACAGCCAGCTGAACAGACAGCTGAACAGCCAGCTAAAGCCAGCTCAAGCCAGCTCAAGCCAGCTCCAGCCAGCTCAAGCCTGCTCAAGCCAGCTCAAGCCAGCTCAGGCCAGTTCCAAACAGTTCTAAACAGCCAGCTATATGCAGCCAGCTGAAGCCAGTTCCAAACAGTTCCAAACAGTTCCAAACAGTTCCAAACAGTTCCAAACAGCCAGCTCAAGCCTGCTGAAGCAAGTTCCAAACAGTTCCAAGTGGTTCCAAAGAGTTCCAAAGAGTTCCAAACAGCCAGCTTTTTGCAGCCAGCTATTTGCAGCCAACTCAAGCCAACTCAAGCCAGCTCAAGCCAGTTCAAAACAGTTCCAAACAGTTCGAAACAGTTCCAAACAGTTCCAAACAGTTCCAAACAGCCAGCTCAAGCCAGTTCCAAACAGTTCCAAACAGTTCCAAACAGTTCCAAACAGTTCCACACAGCCAGCTATTTGCAGCCAGCTCAAGCCAACTCAAGCCAGCTCAAGCCAGTTCCAAACAGTTCCAAACAGTTCCAAACAGTTCCAAACAGCCAGCTGAACAGCCAGCTGAACAGCCAGCTGAACAGCCAGCTGAACAGCCAGCTGAACAGCCAGCTGAACAGCCAGCTAAACAGCCAGCTGAACAGCCAGCTGAACAGCCAGCTGAACAGCCAGATCCAAACAGCTCTAAACAGCCAGCTATTTGCAGCCAGCTATTTGCAGCCAGCTGACGACAGCTGTAGCCAGCTCAAGCCAGTTCCAAACAGTTCCGAACAATTCCAAACAGTTCCAAACAGTTCCAAACAGTTCCAAACAGTTCCAAACAGCCAGCTCAAGCCAGCTCAAGCCAGCTCAAACCAGCTCAAGCCAGTTCTAAACAGTTCCAAACAGTTCCAAACAGTTCTAAACAGTTCCAAACAGTTTCAAGCAGTTCCAAACAGTTCCAAACATCCAGCCGAAGCCAGATGAAGCCAGCTGAAGCCAGTTCCAACCAGTTCCAAACAGTACCAAACAGCTCCAAACAGCCAGCTATTTGCAGCCAGCTATTTGCAGCCAGTTGAAGCCAGCTCAATCCAGCTCAAGTCAGTTCCAAACAGTTCCAAACAATTCCAAACAGTTCTAAACAGTTCCAAACATTCAGCTGAAGCCAGATGAAGCCAGCTGAAGCCAGTTCCAAACAGTTCCAAACAGTTCCAAACAGTTCCAAACAGTTCCAAACAGTTCCAAACAGTTCCAAACAGCCAGCTAAAGCCAGTTCCAAACAGTTCCACACAGCCAGCTTTTTGCAGCCAGCTATTTGCAGCCAGCTGAAGCCAGCTTTAGCCACCTCAAGCCAGCTCAAGCCAGTTCCAAACAGCCAGCTCAACAGTTCCAAACAGCCAGCTGAACAGCCAGCGGAACAGCCAGCTGAACAGCCAGCTGAACAGCCAGCTGAACAGCCAGTTCCAAACAGTTCCAAACAGTTCCAAACAGTTCCAAACAGTTCCACACAGCCAGCTATTTGCAGCCAGCTGAAGCCAGCTCTAGCCACCTCGAGCCACCTCAAGCCAGCTCAAGCCAGTTCCAAACAGTTCCAAACTGTTCCAAACTGTTCCAAACAGTTCCACACAGTTCCACACAGCCAGCTATTTGCAGCCAGCTCAAGCCAACTCAAGCCAGCTCAAGCCAGTTCCAAACAGTTCCAAACAGTTCCAAACAGTTCCAAACAGTTCCAAACAGTTCCAAACAGTTCCAAACAGCCAGCTCAAGCCTGCTGAAGCAAGTTCCAAACAGTTCCAAGTGGTTCCAAAGAGTTCCAAAGAGTTCCAAACAGCCAGCTTTTTGCAGCCAGCTATTTGCAGCCAACTCAAGCCAACTCAAGCCAGCTCAAGCCAGTTCAAAACAGTTCCAAACAGTTCGAAACAGTTCCAAACAGTTCCAAACAGTTCCAAACAGCCAGCTCAAGCCAGTTCCAAACAGTTCCAAACAGTTCCAAACAGTTCCAAACAGTTCCACACAGCCAGCTATTTGCAGCCAGCTCAAGCCAACTCAAGCCAGCTCAAGCCAGTTCAAGCCAGTTCCAAACAGTTCCAAACAGTTCCAAACAGCCAGCTGAACAGCCAGCTGAACAGCCAGCTGAACAGCCAGCTAAACAGCCAGCTGAACAGCCAGCTGAACAGCCAGCTGAACAGCCAGCTGAACAGCCAGCTGAACAGCCAGCTGAACAGCCAGCTGAACAGCCAGATCCAAACAGCTCTAAACAGCCAGCTATTTGCAGCCAGCTATTTGCAGCCAGCTGACGACAGCTGTAGCCAGCTCAAGCCAGTTCCAAACAGTTCCGAACAATTCCAAACAGTTCCAAACAGTTCCAAACAGTTCCAAACAGTTCCAAACAGCCAGCTCAAGCCTGCTGAAGCAAGTTCCAAACAGTTCCAAGTGGTTCCAAAGAGTTCCAAACAGCCAGCTTTTTGCAGCCAGCTATTTGCAGCCAACTCAAGCCAACTCAAGCCAGCTCAAGCCAGTTCAAAACAGTTCCAAACAGTTCCAAACAGTTCCAAACAGTTCCAAACAGTTCCAAACAGCCAGCTCAAGCCAGTTCCAAACAGTTCCAAACAGTTCCAAACAGTTCCAAACAGTTCCACACAGCCAGCTATTTGCAGCCAGCTCAAGCCAACTCAAGCCAGCTCAAGCCAGTTCCAAACAGTTCCAAACAGTTCCAAACAGTTCCAAACAGCCAGCTGAACAGCCAGCTGAACAGCCAGCTGAACAGCCAGCTGAACAGCCAGCTAAACAGCCAGCTGAACAGCCAGCTGAACAGCCAGCTGAACAGCCAGATCCAAACAGCTCTAAACAGCCAGCTATTTGCAGCCAGCTATTTGCAGCCAGCTGACGACAGCTGTAGCCAGCTCAAGCCAGTTCCAAACAGTTCCGAACAATTCCAAACAGTTCCAAACAGTTCCAAACAGTTCCAAACAGTTCCAAACAGCCAGCTCAAGCCAGCTCAAACCAGCTCAAGCCAGTTCTAAACAGTTCCAAACAGTTCCAAACAGTTCTAAACAGTTCCAAACAGTTTCAAGCAGTTCCAAACAGTTCCAAACATCCAGCCGAAGCCAGATGAAGCCAGCTGAAGCCAGTTCCAACCAGTTCCAAACAGTACCAAACAGCTCCAAACAGCCAGCTATTTGCAGCCAGCTATTTGCAGCCAGTTGAAGCCAGCTCAATCCAGCTCAAGTCAGTTCCAAACAGTTCCAAACAATTCCAAACAGTTCTAAACAGTTCCAAACATTCAGCTGAAGCCAGATGAAGCCAGCTGAAGCCAGTTCCAAACAGTTCCAAACAGTTCCAAACAGTTCCAAACAGTTCCAAACAGTTCCAAACAGCCAGCTAAAGCCAGTTCCAAACAGTTCCACACAGCCAGCTTTTTGCAGCCAGCTATTTGCAGCCAGCTGAAGCCAGCTTTAGCCACCTCAAGCCAGCTCAAGCCAGTTCCAAACAGCCAGCTCAACAGTTCCAAACAGCCAGCTGAACAGCCAGCGGAACAGCCAGCTGAACAGCCAGCTGAACAGCCAGCTGAACAGCCAGCTGAACAGCCAGTTCCAAACAGTTCCAAACAGTTCCAAACAGTTCCACACAGCCAGCTATTTGCAGCCAGCTGAAGCCAGCTCTAGCCACCTCGAGCCACCTCAAGCCAGCTCAAGCCAGTTCCAAACAGTTCCAAACTGTTCCAAACTGTTCCAAACAGTTCCACACAGTTCCACACAGCCAGCTATTTGCAGCCAGCTCAAGCCAACTCAAGCCAGCTCAAGCCAGTTCCAAACAGTTCCAAACAGTTCCAAACAGTTCCAAACAGTTCCAAACAATTCCAAACAGCCAGCTCAAGCCAGTTCCAAACAGTTCCAAACAGTTCCACTCAGCCAGCTATTTGCAGCCAGCTCAAGCCAACTCAAGCCAACTCAAGCCAGCTGAAGCCAGTTCCAAACAGTTCCAAACAGTTCCAAACAGTTCCAAACAGTTCCAAACAGTTCCAAACAGTTCCAAACAGCCAGCTGAACAGCCAGCTGAACAGCCAGCTGAAGCCAGTTCCAAACAGTTCCAAACAGTTCCAAACAGTTCCACACAGCCAGCTATTTGCAGCCAGCTGAAGCCAGCTCTAGCCACCTCGAGCCACCTCAAGCCAGCTCAAGCCAGTTCCAAACAGTTCCAAACTGTTCCAAACTGTTCCAAACAGTTCCAAACAGTTCCACACAGTTCCACACAGCCAGCTATTTGCAGCCAGCTCAAGCCAACTCAAGCCAGCTCAAGCCAGTTCCAAACAGTTCCAAACAGTTCCAAACAGTTCCAAACAGCCAGCTCAAGCCAGTTCCAAACAGTTCCAAACAGTTCCACACAGCCAGCTATTTGCAGCCAGCTCAAGCCAACTCAAACCAGCTGAAGCCAGTTCCAAACAGTTCCAAACAGTTCCAAACAGTTCCAAACAGCCAGCTGAACAGCCAGCTAAACAGCCAGCTGAACAGCCAGCTGAACAGCCAGCTGAACAGCCAGCTGAACAGCCAGCTGAACAGCCAGCTGAACAGCCAGATCCAAACAGCTCTAAACAGCCAGCTATTTGCAGCCAGCTATTTGCAGCCAGCTATTTGCAGCCAGCTGACGCCAGCTGTAGCCAGCTCAAGCCAGTTCCAAACAGTTCCGAACAATTCCAAACAGTTCCAAACAGTTCCAAACAGTTCCAAACAGCCAGCTCAAGCCAGCTCAAGCCAGCTCAAGCCTGCTCAAGCCAGCTCAAGCCAGCTCAGGCCAGTTCCAAACAGTTCTAAACAGCCAGCTATATGCAGCCAGCTGAAGCCAGTTCCAAACAGTTCCAAACAGTTCCAAACAGTTCCAAACAGTTCCAAACAGCCAGCTCAAGCCTGCTGAAGCAAGTTCCAAACAGTTCCAAGTGGTTCCAAAGAGTTCCAAAGAGTTCCAAACAGCCAGCTTTTTGCAGCCAGCTATTTGCAGCCAACTCAAGCCAACTCAAGCCAGCTCAAGCCAGTTCAAAACAGTTCCAAACAGTTCCAAACAGTTCCAAACAGCCAGCTCAAGCCAGTTCCAAACAGTTCCAAACAGTTCCAAACAGTTCCAAACAGTTCCACACAGCCAGCTATTTGCAGCCAGCTCAAGCCAACTCAAGCCAGCTCAAGCCAGTTCCAAACAGTTCCAAACAGTTCCAAACAGTTCCAAACAGTTCCAAACAGCCAGCTGAACAGCCAGCTGAACAGCCAGCTTAACAGCCAGCTAAACAGCCAGCTGAACAGCCAGCTGAACAGCCAGCTGAACAGCCAGATCCAAACAGCTCTAAACAGCCAGCTATTTGCAGCCAGCTATTTGCAGCCAGCTGACGACAGCTGTAGCCAGCTCAAGCCAGTTCCAAACAGTTCCGAACAATTCCAAACAGTTCCAAACAGTTCCAAACAGTTCCAAACAGTTCCAAACAGTTCCAAACAGCCAGCTCAAGCCAGCTCAAGCCAGCTCAAACCAGCTCAAGCCAGTTCTAAACAGTTCCAAACAGTTCCAAACAGTTCTAAACAGTTCCAAACAGTTTCAAGCAGTTCCAAACAGTTCCAAACATCCAGCCGAAGCCAGATGAAGCCAGCTGAAGCCAGTTCCAACCAGTTCCAAACAGTACCAAACAGCTCCAAACAGCCAGCTATTTGCAGCCAGCTATTTGCAGCCAGTTGAAGCCAGCTCAATCCAGCTCAAGTCAGTTCCAAACAGTTCCAAACAATTCCAAACAGTTCTAAACAGTTCCAAACATTCAGCTGAAGCCAGATGAAGCCAGCTGAAGCCAGTTCCAAACAGTTCCAAACAGTTCCAAACAGTTCCAAACAGTTCCAAACAGTTCCAAACAGTTCCAAACAGTTCCAAACAGCCAGCTAAAGCCAGTTCCAAACAGTTCCACACAGCCAGCTTTTTGCAGCCAGCTATTTGCAGCCAGCTGAAGCCAGCTTTAGCCACCTCAAGCCAGCTCAAGCCAGTTCCAAACAGCCAGCTCAACAGTTCCAAACAGCCAGCTGAACAGCCAGCGGAACAGCCAGCTGAACAGCCAGCTGAACAGCCAGCTGAACAGCCAGCTGAACAGCCAGCTGAACAGCCAGCTGAAGCCAGTTCCAAACAGTTCCAAACAGTTCCACACAGCCAGCTATTTGCAGCCAGCTGAAGCCAGCTCTAGCCACCTCGAGCCACCTCAAGCCAGCTCAAGTCAGTTCCAAACAGTTCCAAACTGTTCCAAACTGTTCCAAACAGCCAGCTGAACAGACAGCTGAACAGCCAGCAAAAGCCAGCTCAAGCCAGCTCCAGCCAGCTCAAGCCTGCTCAAGCCAGCTCAAGCCAGCTCAGGCCAGTTCCAAACAGTTCTAAACAGCCAGCTATTTGCAGCCAGCTGAAGCCAGTTCCAAACAGTTCCAAACAGTTCCAAACAGTTCCAAACAGTTCCAAACAGCCAGCTAAAGCCTGCTGAAGCAAGTTCCAAACAGTTCCAAGTGGTTCCAAAGAGTTCCAAAGAGTTCCAAAGAGTTCCAAACAGCCAGCTTTTTGCAGCCAGCTATTTGCAGCCAGCTCAGGCCAACTCAAGCCAGCTCAAGCCAGTTCCAAACAGTTCCAAACAGTTCCAAACAGTTCCAAACAGCCAGCTCAAGCCAGTTCCAAACAGTTCCAAACAGTTCCAAACAGTTCCAAACAGTTCCAAACAGTTCCACACAGCCAGCTATTTGCAGCCAGCTCAAGCCAACTCAAGCCAGCTCAAGCCAGTTCCAAACAGTTCCAAACAGTTCAAAGCAGCTGAACAGCCAGCTGAACAGCCAGCTGAACAGCCAGCTGAACAGCCAGCTGAACAGCCAGCTGAACAGCCAGCTGAACAGCCAGCTGAACAGCCAGCTGAACAGCCAAATCCAAACAGCTCTAAACAGCCAGCTATTTGCAGCCAGCTATTTGCAGCCAGCTGAACAGCCAGCTGTAGCCAGCTCAAGCCAGTTCCAAACAGTTTCGAAGAATTCCAAACAGTTCCAAACAGTTCCAAACAGTTCCAAACAGTTCCAAACAGTTCCAAACAGCCAGCTCAAGCCAGCTCAAGCCAGCTCAAACCAGCTCAAGCCAGTTCTAAACAGTTCCAAACAGTTCCAAACAGTTCCAAACAGTTTCAAGCAGTTCCAAACAGTTCCAAACATCCAGCCGAAGCCAGATGAAGCCAGCTGAAGCCAGTTCCAAACAGTTCCAAACAATTCCAAACAGCTCCAGACAGCCAGCTATTTGCAGCCAGCTATTTGCAGCCAGTTGAAGCCAGCTCAATCCAGCTCAAGTCAGCTCCAAACAGTTCCAAACAATTCCAATCAGTTCTAAATAGTTCCAAACATTCAGCTGAAGCCAGATGAAGCCAGCTGAAGCCAGTTCCAAACAGTTCCAAACAGCCAGCTAAAGCCAGTTCCAAACAGTTCCACACAGCCAGCTTTTTGCAGCCAGCTATTTGCAGCCAGCTGAAGCCAGCTTTAGCCACCTCAAGCCAGCTCAAGCCAGTTCCAAACAGCCAGCTCAACAGTTCTAAACAGCCAGCTGAACAGCCAGCGGAACAGCCAGCGGAACAGCCAGCTGAACAGCCAGCTGAACAGCCAGCTGAAGCCAGTTCCAAACAGTTCCAAACAGTTCCACACAGCCAGCTTTTTGCAGCCAGCTGAAGCCAGCTCTAGCCACCTCGAGCCACCTCAAGCCAGCTCAAGCCAGTTCCAAACAGTTCCAAACAGTTCCAAACTGTTCCAAACTGTTCCAAACAGCCAGCTGAACAGACTGCTGAACAGCCAGCTAAAGCCAGCTCAAGCCAGCTCAAGCCAGCTCCAGCCAGCTCAAGCCTGCTCAAGCCAGCTCAAGCCAGCTCAGGCCAGTTCCAAACAGTTCTAAACAGCCAGCTATTTGCAGCCAGCTGAAGCCAGTTCCAAACAGTTCCAAGTGGTTCCAAAGAGTTCCAAAGAGTTCCAAACAGCCAGCTATTTGCAGCCAGCTATTTGCAGCCAGCTATTTGCAGCCAGCTATTTGCAGCCAGCTATTTGCAGCCAGCTATTTGCAGCCAGCTATTTGCAGCCAGCTATTTGCAGCCAGCTATTTGCAGCCAGCTGAAGCCAGCTCTAGCCACCTCAGCTAACAGCCAGCTAACAGCCAGCTAACAGCCAGCTAACAGCCAGCTAACAGCCAGCTGAACAGCCAGCTGAACAGCCAGCTGAACAGCCAGATCCAAACAGCCAGATCCAAACAGCTCTAAACAGTCAGCTATTTTCAGCCAGCTATTTGCAGCCAGCTGACGCCAGCTGTAGCCAGCTCAAGCCAGTTCCAAACAGTTCCGAACAATTCTAAACAGTTCCAAACAGTTCCAAACAGCCCGCTCAAGCCAGCTCAAACCAGCTCAAGCCAGTTCCAAACAGTTCCAAACAGTTCCAAACAGCTCCAAACAGCCAGCTATTTGCAGCCAGTTGAAGCCAGCTCAATCCAGCTCAAGTCAGTTCCAAACAGTTCCAAACAGTTCCAAACAGTTCCAAACAGTTCCAAACAGTTCCAAACAGTTCCAAACATCCAGCTGAAGCCAGATGAAGCCAGCTGAAGCAAAAACAG
This sequence comes from Alitta virens, assembly GCA_932294295.1. Classification (NCBI taxonomy): domain Eukaryota; kingdom Metazoa; phylum Annelida; class Polychaeta; order Phyllodocida; family Nereididae; genus Alitta; species Alitta virens. Next base: position 20,407,509 of record OW028578.1, on the reverse strand, counting down.
TTCCAAACAGTTCCAAACAGATCCAAACAGTTCCAAACAGCCAGCTTGCCAACTGAAGCCAGTTCCAAACAGTTCCAAACAGTTCCAAACAGTTCCAAACAGTTCCACATAGTTCCACACAGTTCCACACAGTTCCACACAGCCAGCTATTTGCAGCCAGCTCAAGCCAACTCAAGCCAGCTCAATAAGGTTCCAAACAGTTCCAAACAGTTCCAAACAGTTCCAAACAGTTCCAAACAGTTCCAAACAGTTCCAAACAGTTCAACACAGCCAGCTATTTGCAGCCAGCTGAAGCCAGCTCTAGCCACCTCGAGCCACCTCAAGCCAGCTCAAGCCAGTTCCAAACAGTTCCAAACAGTTCCAAACTGTTCCAAACAGCCAGCTGAACAGACTGCTGAACAGCCAGCTAAAGCCAGCTCAAGCCAGCTCAAGCCAGCTCCAGCCAGCTCAAGCCTGCTCAAGCCAGCTCAAGCCAGCTCAGGCCAGTTCCAAACAGTTCTAAACAGCCAGCTATTTGCAGCCAGCTGAAGCCAGTTCCAAACAGTTCCAAGTGGTTCCAAAGAGTTCCAAAGAGTTCCAAACAGCCAGCTATTTGCAGCCAGCTATTTGCAGCCAGCTATTTGCAGCCAGCTATTTGCAGCCAGCTATTTGCAGCCAGCTATTTGCAGCCAGCTGAAGCCAGCTCTAGCCACCTCAGCTAACAGCCAGCTAACAGCCAGCTAACAGCCAGCTGAACAGCCAGCTGAACAGCCAGCTGAACAGCCAGCTGAACAGCCAGATCCAAACAGCCAGATCCAAACAGCTCTAAACAGTCAGCTATTTTCAGCCAGCTATTTCCAGCCAGCTGACGCCAGCTGTAGCCAGCTCAAGCCAGTTCCAAACAGTTCCGAACAATTCTAAACAGTTCCAAACAGTTCCAAACAGCCCGCTCAAGCCAGCTCAAACCAGCTCAAGCCAGTTCCAAACAGTTCCAAACAGTTCCAAACAGCTCCAAACAGCCAGCTATTTGCAGCCAGTTGAAGCCAGCTCAATCCAGCTCAAGTCAGTTCCAAACAGTTCCAAACAGTTCCAAACAGTTCCAAACAGTTCCAAACATCCAGCTGAAGCCAGATGAAGCCAGCTGAAGCAAAAACAGTTCCAAACAGTTCCAAACAGATCCAAACAGTTCCAAACAGCCAGCTAGCCAACTGAAGCCAGTTCCAAACAGTTCCAAACAGTTCCAAACAGTTCCAAACAGTTCCAAACAGTTCCAAACAGTTCCAAACAGTTCCAAACAGTTCCACACAGTTCCACACAGTTCCACACAGTTCCACACAGCCAGCTATTTGCAGCCAGCTCAAGCCAACTCAAGCCAGCTCAATAAGGTTCCAAACAGTTCCAAACAGTTCCAAACAGTTCCAAACAGTTCCAAACAGTTCCAAACAGTTCCAAACAGTTCCAAACAGTTCCAAACAGCCAGCTCAAGCCAGTTCCAAACAGTTCCAAACAGTTCCACACAGCCAGCTATTTGCAGCCAGCTCAAGCCAACTCAAGCCAACTCAAGCCAGCTCAAGCCAGCTCCAAACAGTTCCAAACAGTTCCAAACAGCCAGCTGAACAGCCAGCTGAACAGCCAGCTGAACAGCCAGCTGAACAGCCAGCTGAACAGCCAGATCCAAACAGCTCTAAACAGCCAGCTATTTGTAGCCAGCTATTTGCAGCCAGCTATTTGGAGCCAGCTGACGCCAGCTGTAGCCAGCTCAAGCCAGTTCCAAACAGTTCCGAACAATTCCAAACAGTTCCAAACAGTTCCAAACAGTTCCAAACAGCCAGCTCAAGCCAGCTCAAACCAGCTCAAGCCAGTTCTAAACAGTTCCAAACAGTTCCAAACAGTTCCAAACAGTTTCAAGCAGTTCCAAACAGTTCCAAACATCCAGCCGAAGCCAGATGAAGGCAGCTGAAGCCAGTTCCAAACAGTTCCAAACAGTTCCAAACAGTTCCAAACAGTTTCAAGCAGTTCCAAACTGTTCCAAACAGCCAGCTGAACTGACAGCTGAACAGCCAGCTGAAGCCAGCTCAAGCCAGCTCAAGCCAGCTCCAGCCAGCTCAAGCCTGCTCAAGCCAGCTCAAGCCTGCTCAGGCCAGTTCCAAACAGTTCTAAACAGCCAGCTATTTGCAGCCAGTTCCAAACAGTTCCAAACAGTTCCAAACAGTTCCAAACAGTTCCAAACAGTTCCAAACAGCCAGCTCAAGCCAGCTCAAACCAGCTCAAGCCAGTTCCAAACAGTTCCAAACAGTTCCAAACAGCTCCAAACAGCCAGCTATTTGCAGCCAGTTGAAGCCAGCTCAATCCAGCTCAAGTCAGTTCCAAACAGTTCCAAACAGTTCCAAACAGTTCCAAACATCCAGCTGAAGCCAGATGAAGCCAGCTGAAGCACAAACAGTTCCAAACAGTTCCAAGCAGATCCAAACAGTTCCAAACAGCCAGCTAGCCAACTGAAGCCAGTTCCAAACAGTTCCAAACAGTTCCAAACAGTTCCAAACAGTTCCAAACAGTTCCAAACAGTTCCAAACAGTTCCAAACAGTTCCAAACAGTTCCAAACAGTTCCAAACAGCCAGCTCAAGCCAGCTCAAACCAGCTCAAGCCAGTTCTAAACAGTTCCAAACAGTTCCAAACAGTTCCAAACAGTTTCAAGCAGTTCCAAACAGTTCCAAACATCCAGCCGAAGCCAGATGAAGGCAGCTGAAGCCAGTTCCAAACAGTTCCAAACAGTTCCAAACAGTTCCAAACAGTTTCAAGCAGTTCCAAACTGTTCCAAACAGCCAGCTGAACTGACAGCTGAACAGCCAGCTGAAGCCAGCTCAAGCCAGCTCAAGCCAGCTCCAGCCAGCTCAAGCCTGCTCAAGCCAGCTCAAGCCTGCTCAGGCCAGTTCCAAACAGTTCTAAACAGCCAGCTATTTGCAGCCAGTTCCAAACAGTTCCAAACAGTTCCAAACAGTTCCAAACAGTTCCAAACAGTTCCAAACAGCCAGCTCAAGCCAGCTCAAACCAGCTCAAGCCAGTTCCAAACAGTTCCAAACAGTTCCAAACAGCTCCAAACAGCCAGCTATTTGCAGCCAGTTGAAGCCAGCTCAATCCAGCTCAAGTCAGTTCCAAACAGTTCCAAACAGTTCCAAACAGTTCCAAACATCCAGCTGAAGCCAGATGAAGCCAGCTGAAGCACAAACAGTTCCAAACAGTTCCAAGCAGATCCAAACAGTTCCAAACAGCCAGCTAGCCAACTGAAGCCAGTTCCAAACAGTTCCAAACAGTTCCAAACAGTTCCAAACAGTTCCAAACAGTTCCAAACAGTTCCAAACAGTTCCAAACAGTTCCACACAGCCAGCTATTTGCAGCCAGCTCAAGCCAACTCAAGCCAGCTCAAGCCAGTTCCAAACAGTTCCAAACAGTTCCAAACAGTTCCAAACAGTTCCAAACAGTTCCAAACAGTTCCAAACAGTTCCAAACAGTTCCAAACAGCCAGTTCCAAACAGTTCCAAACAGTTCCACACAGCCAGCTATTTGCAGCCAGCTCTAGCCACCTCGAGCCACCTCAAGCCAGCTCAAGCCAGTTCCAAACAGTTCCAAACTGTTCCAAACTGTTACAAACAGTTCCAAACAGTTCCACACAGCCAGCTATTTGCAGCCAGCTCAAGCCAACTCAAGCCAGCTCAAGCCAGTTCCAAACAGTTCCAAACAGTTCCAAACAGTTCCAAACAGCCAGCTCAAGCCAGTTCCAAACAGTTCCAAACAGTTCCACACAGCCAGCTATTTGCAGCCAGCTCAAGCCAACTCAAGCCAACTCAAACCAGCTGAAGCCAGTTCCAAACAGTTCCAAACAGTTCCAAACAGTTCCAAACAGTTCCAAACAGTTCCAAACAGTTCCAAACAGTTCCAAACAGCCAGCTGAACAGCCAGCTGAACAGCCAGCTGAACAGCCAGCTGAACAGCCAGCTGAACAGCCAGCTGAACAGCCAGATCCAAACAGCTCTAAACAGCCAGCTATTTGCAACCAGCTATTTGCAGCCAGCTATTTGCAGCCAGCTGACGCCAGCTGTAGCCAGCTCAAGCCAGTTCCAAACAGTTCCGAACAATTCCAAACAGTTCCAAACAGTTCCAAACAGCCAGCTCAAGCCAGCTCAAACAAGCTCAAGCCAGTTCTAAACAGTTCCAAACAGTTCCAAACAGTTCCAAACAGTTCCAAACAGTTCCAAACAGTTTCAAGCAGTTCCAAACAGTTCCAAACATCCAGCCGAAGCCAGATGAAGCCAGCTGAAGCCAGTTCCAAACAGTTCCAAACAGTTCCACACAGTTCCACACAGTTCCACACAGTTCCACACAGTTCCACACAGTTCCACACAGTTCCACACAGCCAGCTATTTGCAGCCAGCTCAAGCCAACTCAAGCCAGCTCAATAAGGTTCCAAACAGTTCCAAACAGTTCCAAACAGTTCCAAACAGTTCCAAACAGCCAGCTCAAGCCAGTTCCAAACAGTTCCAAACAGTTCCACACAGCCAGCTATTTGCAGCCAGCTCAAGCCAACTCAAGCCAACTCAAGCCAACTCAAGCCAGCTCAAGCCAGCTCCAAACAGTTCCAAACAGTTCCAAACAGCCAGCTGAACAGCCAGCTGAACAGCCAGCTGAACAGCCAGCTGAACAGCGAGCTGAACAGCCAGATCCAAACAGCTCTAAACAGCCAGCTATTTGCAGCCAGCTATTTGCAGCCAGCTATTTGGAGCCAGCTGACGCCAGCTGTAGCCAGCTCAAGCCAGTTCCAAACAGTTCCGAGCAATTCCAAACAGTTCCAAACAGTTCCAAACAGTTCCAAACAGCCAGCTCAAGCCAGCTCAAACCAGCTCAAGCCAGTTCTAAACAGTTCCAAACAGTTCCAAACAGTTCCAAACAGTTTCAAGCAGTTCCAAACAGTTCCAAACATCCAGCCGAAGCCAGATGAAGCCAGCTGAAGCCAGTTCCAAACAGTTCCAAACAGTTCCAAACAGTTCCAAACAGTTCCAAACAGTTTCAAGCAGTTCCAAACTGTTCCAAACAGCCAGCTGAACTGACAGCTGAACAGCCAGCTGAAGCCAGCTCAAGCCAGCTCAAGCCAGCTCCAGCCAGCTCAAGCCTGCTCAAGCCAGCTCAAGCCTGCTCAGGCCAGTTCCAAACAGTTCTAAACAGCCAGCTATTTGCAGCCAGTTCCAAACAGTTCCAAACAGTTCCAAACAGTTCCAAACAGTTCCAAACAGTTCCAAACAGTTCCAAACAGCCAGCTCAAGCCAGCTCAAACCAGCTCAAGCCAGTTCCAAACAGTTCCAAACAGTTCCAAACAGCTCCAAACAGCCAGCTATTTGCAGCCAGTTGAAGCCAGCTCAATCCAGCTCAAGTCAGTTCCAAACAGTTCCAAACAGTTCCAAACAGTTCCAAACATCCAGCTGAAGCCAGATGAAGCCAGCTGAAGCACAAACAGTTCCAAACAGTTCCAAGCAGATCCAAACAGTTCCAAACAGCCAGCTAGCCAACTGAAGCCAGTTCCAAACAGTTCCAAACAGTTCCAAACAGTTCCAAACAGTTCCAAACAGTTCCACACAGCCAGCTATTTGCAGCCAGCTCAAGCCAACTCAAGCCAACTCAAGCCAACTCAAGCCAGCTCAAGCCAGTTCCAAACAGTTCCAAACAGTTCCAAACAGTTCCAAACAGTTCCAAACAGTTCCAAACAGTTCCAAACAGCCAGCCGAACAGCCAGCTGAACAGCCAGCTGAACAGCCAGCTGAACAGCCAGCTGAACAGCCAGCTGAACAGCCAGATCCAAACAGCTCTAAACAGCCAGCTATTTGCAGCCAGCTATTTGCAGCCAGCTATTTGCAGCCAGCTGACGCCAGCTGTAGCCAGCTCAAGCCAGTTCCAAACAGTTCCGAACAATTCCAAACAGTTCCAAACAGTTCCAAACAGTTCCAAACAGCCAGCTCAAGCCAGCTCAAGCCAGCTCAAACCAGCTCAAGCCAGTTCTAAACAGTTCCAAACAGTTCCAAACAGTTCCAAACAGTTTCAAGCAGTTCCAAACAGTTCCAAACATCCAGCCGAAGCCAGATGAAGCCAGCTGAAGCCAGTTCCAAACAGTTCCAAACAGTTCCAAACAGCTCCAAACTGCCAGCTATTTGCAGCCAGCTATTTGCAGCCAGTTGAAGCCAGCTCAATCCAGCTCAAGTCAGTTCCAAACAGTTCCAAACAATTCCAAACAGTTCTAAACAGTTCCAAACATTCAGCTGAAGCCAGATGAAGCCAGCTGAAGCCAGTTCCAAACAGTTCCAAACAGTTCCAAACAGTTCCAAACAGCCAGCTAAAGCCAGTTCCAAACAGTTCCACACAGCCAGCTTTTTGCAGCCAGCTATTTGCAGCCAGCTGAAGCCAGCTTTAGCCAGCTCAAGCCAGCTCAAGCCAGTTCCAAACAGCCAGCTCAACAGTTCCAAACAGCCAGCTGAACAGCCAGCTGAACAGCCAGCTGAACAGCCAGCTGAACAGCCAGCTGAACAGCCAGCTGAACAGCCAGCTGAAGCCAGTTCCAAACAGTTCCAAACAGTTCCACACAGCCAGCTATTTGCAGCCAGCTGAAGCCAGCTCTAGCTACCTCAAGCCAGCTCAAGCCAGTTCCAAACAGTTCCAAACAGTTCTAAACAGTTCCAAACAGTTCCAAACAGCCAGCTGAACAGCCAGCTGAACAGCCAGCTGAACAGCCAGCTGAACAGCCAGCTGAACAGCCAGCTGAACAGCCAGCTGAACAGCCAGCTGAACAGCCAGATCCAAACAGCTCTAAACAGCCAGCTATTTGCAGCCAGCTATTTGCAGCCAGCTAACGCCAGCTGTAGCCAGCTCAAGCCAGTTCCAAACAGTTCCGAACAATTCCAAACAGTTCCAAACAGTTCCAAACAGTTCCAAAAAGTTCCAAACAGTTCCAAACAGCCAGCTCAAGCCAGCTCAAACCAGCTCAAGCCAGTTCTAAACAGTTCCAAACAGTTCTAAACAGTTCCAAACAGTTTCAAGCAGTTCCAAACAGTTCCAAACATCCAGCCGAAGCCAGATGAAGCCAGCTGAAGCCAGTTCCAACCAGTTCCAAACAGTACCAAACAGCTCCAAACAGCCAGCTATTTGCAGCCAGCTATTTGCAGCCAGTTGAAGCCAGCTCAATCCAGCTCAAGTCAGTTCCAAACAGTTCCAAACAGCCAGCTGAACAGCCAGCTGAACAGCCAGCTGAACAGCCAGCTGAACAGCCAGCTGAACAGCCAGCTGAACAGCCAGCTGAACAGCCAGCAGCTGAACAGCCAGCTGAACAGCCAGCTGAACAGCCAGCTGAACAGCCAGCTGAACAGCGAGCTGAACAGCCAGATCCAAACAGCTCTAAACAGCCAGCTATTTGCAGCCAGCTATTTGCAGCCAGCTATTTGCAGCCAGCTGACGCCAGCTGTAGCCAGCTCAAGCCAGTTCCAAACAGTTCCGAACAATTCCAAACAGTTCCAAACAGTTCCAAACAGTTCCAAACAGCCAGCTCAAGCCAGCTCAAGCCAGCTCAAACCAGCTCAAGCCAGTTCTAAACAGTTCCAAACAGTTCCAAACAGTTCCAAACAGTTTCAAGCAGTTCCAAACAGTTCCAAACATCCAGCCGAAGCCAGATGAAGCCAGCTGAAGCCAGTTCCAAACAGTTCCAAACAGTTCCAAACAGCTCCAAACTGCCAGCTATTTGCAGCCAGCTATTTGCAGCCAGTTGAAGCCAGCTCAATCCAGCTCAAGTCAGTTCCAAACAATTCCAAACAGTTCTAAACAGTTCCAAACATTCAGCTGAAGCCAGATGAAGCCAGCTGAAGCCAGTTCCAAACAGTTCCAAACAGTTCCAAACAGTTCCAAACAGTTCCAAACAGTTCCAAACAGCCAGCTAAAGCCAGTTCCAAACAGTTCCACACAGCCAGCTTTTTGCAGCCAGCTATTTGCAGCCAGCTGAAGCCAGCTTTAGCCAGCTCAAGCCAGCTCAAGCCAGTTCCAAACAGCCAGCTCAACAGTTCCAAACAGCCAGCTGAACAGCCAGCGGAACAGCCAGCTGAACAGCCAGCTGAACAGCCAGCTGAACAGCCAGCTGAACAGCCAGCTGAAGCCAGTTCCAAACAGTTCCAAACAGTTCCACACAGCCAGCTATTTGCAGCCAGCTGAAGCCAGCTCTAGCCACCTCGAGCCACCTCAAGCCAGCTCAAGCCAGTTCCAACCAGTTCCAAACTGTTCCAAACAGCCAGCTGAACAGACAGCTGAACAGCCAGCTAAAGCCAGCTCAAGCCAGCTCAAGCCAGCTCCAGCCAGCTCAAGCCTGCTCAAGCCAGCACAAGCCAGCTCAGGCCAGTTCCAAACAGTTCTAAACAGCCAGCTATATGCAGCCAGCTGAAGCCAGTTCCAAACAGTTCCAAACAGTTCCAAACAGTTCCAAACAGCCAGCTCAAGCCTGCTGAAGCAAGTTCCAAACAGTTCCAAGTGGTTCCAAAGAGTTCCAAAGAGTTCCAAACAGCCAGCTTTTTGCAGCCAGCTATTTGCAGCCAGCTCAAGCCAACTCAAGCCAGCTCAAGCCAGTTCAAAACAGTTCCAAACAGTTCCAAACAGTTCCAAACAGTTCCAAACAGCCAGCTCAAGCCAGTTCCAAACAGTTCCAAACAGTTCCAAACAGTTCCAAACAGTTCCACACAGCCAGCTTTTTGCAGCCAGCTCAAGCCAACTCAAGCCAGCTCAAGCCAGTTCCAAACAGTTCCAAACAGTTCCAAACAGTTCCAAACAGCCAGCTGAACAGCCAGCTGAACAGCCAGCTGAACAGCCAGCTGAACAGCCAGCTGAACAGCCAGCTGAACAGCCAGCTGAACAGCCAGCTGAACAGCCAGCTGAACAGCCAGATCCAAACAGCTCTAAACAGCCAGCTATTTGCAGCCAGCTATTTGCAGCCAGCTGACGCCAGCTGTAGCCAGCTCAAGCCAGTTCCAAACAGTTCCGAACAATTCCAAACAGTTCCAAACAGTTCCAAACAGTTCCAAAAAGTTCCAAACAGTTCCAAACAGCCAGCTCAAGCCAGCTCAAGCCAGCTCAAACCAGCTCAAGCCAGTTCTAAACAGTTCCAAACAGTTCTAAACAGTTCCAAACAGTTTCAAGCAGTTCCAAACAGTTCCAAACATCCAGCCGAAGCCAGATGAAGCCAGCTGAAGCCAGTTCCAACCAGTTCCAAACAGTACCAAACAGCTCCAAACAGCCAGCTATTTGCAGCCAGCTATTTGCAGCCAGTTGAAGCCAGCTCAATCCAGCTCAAGTCAGTTCCAAACAGTTCCAAACAGTTCCAAACAGCCAGCTCAAGCCAGTTCCAAACAGTTCCAAACAGTTCCAAACAGTTCCAAACAGTTCCAAACAGTTCCAAACAGTTCCACACAGCCAGCTATTTGCAGCCAGCTCAAGCCAACTCAAGCCAGCTCAAGCCAGTTCCAAACAGTTCCAAACAGTTCCAAACAGCCAGCTGAACAGCCAGCTGAACAGCCAGCTGAACAGCCAGCTGAACAGCCAGCTGAACAGCCAGCTGAACAGCCAGCTGAACAGCCAGATCCAAACAGCTCTAAACAGCCAGCTATTTGCATTGCGACCAGCTATTTGCAGCCAGCTGACGCCAGCTGTAGCCAGCTCAAGCCAGTTCCAAACACTTCCGAACAATTCCAAACAGTTCCAAACAGTTCCAAACAGTTCCAAACAGTTCCAAACAGTTCCAAACAGGCAGCTCAAGCCAGCTCAAGCCAGCTCAAACCAGCTCAAGCCAGTTCTAAACAGTTCCAAACGGTTCTAAACACTTCCAAACAGTTTCAAGCAGTTCCAAACAGTTCCAAACATCCAGCCGAAGCCAGATGAAGCCAGCTGAAGCCAGTTCCAACCAGTTCCAAACAGTACCAAACAGCTCCAAACAGCCAGCTATTTGCAGCCAGCTATTTGCAGCCAGTTGAAGCCAGCTCAATCCAGCTCAAGTCAGTTCCAAACAGTTCCAAACAATTCCAAACAGTTCTAAACAGTTCCAAACATTCAGCTGAAGCCAGATGAAGCCAGCTGAAGCCAGTTCCAAACAGTTCCAAACAGTTCCAAACAGTTCCAAACAGTTCCAAACAGTTCCAAACAGCCAGCTAAAGCCAGTTCCAAACAGTTCCACACAGCCAGCTTTTTGCAGCCAGCTATTTGCAGCCAGTTGAAGCCAGCTTTAGCCACCTGAAGCCAGCTCAAGCCAGTTCCAAACAGCCAGCTCAACAGTTCCAAACAGCCAGCTGAACAGCCTGCGGAACAGCCAGCTGAACAGCCAGCTGAACAGCCAGCTGAAGCCAGTTCCAAACAGTTCCAAACAGTTCCACACAGCCAGCTATTTGCAGCCAGCTGAAGCCAGCTCTAGCCACCTCGAGCCACCTCAAGCCAGCTCAAGCCAGTTCCAAACAGTTCCAAACATTTCCAAACTGTTCCAAACAGCCAGCTGAACAGACAGCTGAACAGCCAGCTAAAGCCAGCTCAAGCCAGCTCAAGCCAGCTCAAACCAGCTCAAGCCAGTTGTAAACAGTTCCAAAGAGTTCCAAACAGTTCCAAACAGTTCCAAACAGTTTCAAGCAGTTCCAAACAGTTCCAAACATCCAGCCGAAGCCAGATGAAGCCAGCTGAAGCCAGTTCCAAACAGTTCCAAACAGTTCCAAACAGTTCCAAACAGCTCCAAAAGCCAGCTATTTGCAGCCAGCTATTTGCAGCCAGATGAAGCCAGCTGAAGCCAGTTCCAAACAGTTCCAAACAGTTCCAAACAGCCAGCTAAAGCCAGTTCCAAACAGTTCCACACAGCCAGCTTTTGCAGCCAGCTAATTGCAGCCAGCTGAAGCCAGCTTTAGCCACCTCAAGCCAGCTCAAGCCAGTTCCAAACAGCCAGCTCAACAGTTCCAAACAGCCAGCTGAACAGCCAGCGGAACAGCCAGCTGAACAGCCAGCTGAACAGCCAGCTGAACAGCCAGTTCCAAACAGTTCCAAACAGTTCCAAACAGTTCCAAACAGTTCCACACAGCCAGCTATTTGCAGCCAGCTGAAGCCAGCTCTAGCCACCTCGAGCCACCTCAAGCCAGCTCAAGCCAGTTCCAAACAGTTCCAAACTGTTCCAAACTGTTCCAAACAGTTCCACACAGTTCCACACAGCCAGCTATTTGCAGCCAGCTCAAGCCAACTCAAGCCAGCTCAAGCCAGTTCCAAACAGTTCCAAACAGTTCCAAACAGTTCCAAACAGTTCCAAACAGTTCCAAACAGTTCCAAACAGCCAGCTCAAGCCAGTTCCAAACAGTTCCAAACAGTTCCACTCAGCCAGCTATTTGCAGCCAGCTCAAGCCAACTCAAGCCAACTCAAGCCAGCTGAAGCCAGTTCCAAACAGTTCCAAACAGTTCCAAACAGTTCCAAACAGTTCCAAACAGCCAGCTGAACAGCCAGCTGAACAGCCAGCTGAACAGCCAGCTGAACAGCCAGCTGAAGCCAGTTCCAAACAGTTCCAAACAGTTCCAAACAGTTCCACACAGCCAGCTATTTGCAGCCAGCTGAAGCCAGCTCTAGCCACCTCGAGCCACCTCAAGCCAGCTCAAGCCAGTTCCAAACAGTTCCAAACTGTTCCAAACTGTTCCAAACAGTTCCAAACAGTTCCACACAGTTCCACACAGCCAGCAATTAGCAGCCAGCTTAAGCCAACTCAAGCCAGCTCAAGCCAGTTCCAAACAGTTCCAAACAGTTCCAAACAGTTCCAAACAGCCAGCTAAAGCCAGTTCCAAACAGTTCCACACAGCCAGCTTTTTGCAGCCAGCTATTTGCAGCCAGCTGAAGCCAGCTTTAGCCAGCTCAAGCCAGCTCAAGCCAGTTCCAAACAGCCAGCTCAACAGTTCCAAACAGCCAGCTGAACAGCCAGCTGAACAGCCAGCTGAACAGCCAGCTGAACAGCCAGCTGAACAGCCAGCTGAACAGCCAGCTGAACAGCCAGCTGAAGCCAGTTCCAAACAGTTCCAAGCAGTTCCACACAGCCAGCTATTTGCAGCCAGCTGAAGCCAGCTCTAGCTACCTCAAGCCAGCTCAAGCCAGTTCCAAACAGTTCCAAACAGTTCTAAACAGTTCCAAACAGTTCCAAACAGCCAGCTGAACAGCCAGCTGAACAGCCAGCTGAACAGCCAGCTGAACAGCCAGCTGAACAGCCAGATCCAAACAGCTCTAAACAGCCAGCTATTTGCAGCCAGCTATTTGCAGCCAGCTAACGCCAGCTGTAGCCAGCTCAAGCCAGTTCCAAACAGTTCCGAACAATTCCAAACAGTTCCAAACAGTTCCAAACAGTTCCAAAAAGTTCCAAACAGTTCCAAACAGCCAGCTCAAGCCAGCTCAAACCAGCTCAAGCCAGTTCTAAACAGTTCCAAACAGTTCTAAACAGTTCCAAACAGTTTCAAGCAGTTCCAAACAGTTCCAAACATCCAGCCGAAGCCAGATGAAGCCAGCTGAAGCCAGTTCCAACCAGTTCCAAACAGTACCAAACAGCTCCAAACAGCCAGCTATTTGCAGCCAGCTATTTGCAGCCAGTTGAAGCCAGCTCAATCCAGCTCAAGTCAGTTCCAAACAGTTCCAAACAGTTCCAAACAGCCAGCTGAACAGCCAGCTGAACAGCCAGCTGAACAGCCAGCTGAACAGCCAGCTGAACAGCCAGCTGAACAGCCAGCAGCTGAACAGCCAGCTGAACAGCCAGCTGAACAGCCAGCTGAAAAGCCAGCTGAACAGCCAGCTGAACAGCCAGATCCAAACAGCTCTAAACAGCCAGCTATTTGCAGCCAGCTATTTGCAGCCAGCTATTTGCAGCCAGCTGAAGCCAGCTGTAGCCAGCTCAAGCCAGTTCCAAACAGTTCCGAACAATTCCAAACAGTTCCAAACAGTTCCAAACAGTTCCAAACAGCCAGCTCAAGCCAGCTCAAGCCAGCTCAAACCAGCTCAAGCCAGTTCTAAACAGTTCCAAACAGTTCCAAACAGTTCCAAACAGTTTCAAGCAGTTCCAAACAGTTCCAAACATCCAGCCGAAGCCAGATGAAGCCAGCTGAAGCCAGTTCCAAACAGTTCCAAACAGTTCCAAACAGCTCCAAACTGCCAGCTATTTGCAGCCAGCTATTTGCAGCCAGTTGAAGCCAGCTCAATCCAGCTCAAGTCAGTTCCAAACAGTTCCAAACAATTCCAAACAGTTCTAAACAGTTCCAAACATTCAGCTGAAGCCAGATGAAGCCAGCTGAAGCCAGTTCCAAACAGTTCCAAACAGTTCCAAACAGTTCCAAACAGTTCCAAACAGCCAGCTAAAGCCAGTTCCAAACAGTTCCACACAGCCAGCTTTTTGCAGCCAGCTATTTGCAGCCAGCTGAAGCCAGCTTTAGCCAGCTCAAGCCAGCTCAAGCCAGTTCCAAACAGCCAGCTCAACAGTTCCAAACAGCCAGCTGAACAGCCAGCGGAACAGCCAGCTGAACAGCCAGCTGAACAGCCAGCTGAACAGCCAGCTGAAGCCAGTTCCAAACAGTTCCAAACAGTTCCACACAGCCAGCTATTTGCAGCCAGCTGAAGCCAGCTCTAGCCACCTCGAGCCACCTCAAGCCAGCTCAAGCCAGTTCCAACCAGTTCCAAACTGTTCCAAACTGTTCCAAACAGCCAGCTGAACAGACAGCTGAACAGCCAGCTAAAGCCAGCTCAAGCCAGCTCAAGGCAGCTCCAGCCAGCTCAAGCCTGCTCAAGCCAGCACAAGCCAGCTCAGGCCAGTTCCAAACAGTTCTAAACAGCCAGCTATATGCAGCCAGCTGAAGCCAGTTCCAAACAGTTCCAAACAGTTCCAAACAGTTCCAAACAGCCAGCTCAAGCCTGCTGAAGCAAGTTCCAAACAGTTCCAAGTGGTTCCAAAGAGTTCCAAAGAGTTCCAAACAGCCAGCTTTTTGCAGCCAGCTATTTGCAGCCAGCTCAAGCCAACTCAAGCCAGCTCAAGCCAGTTCAAAACAGTTCCAAACAGTTCCAAACAGTTCCAAACAGTTCCAAACAGCCAGCTCAAGCCAGTTCCAAACAGTTCCAAACAGTTCCAAACAGTTCCAAACAGTTCCAAACAGTTCCACACAGCCAGCTATTTGCAGCCAGCTCAAGCCAACTCAAGCCAGCTCAAGCCAGTTCCAAACAGTTCCAAACAGTTCCAAACAGTTCCAAACAGCCAGCTGAACAGCCAGCTGAACAGCCAGCTGAACAGCCAGCTGAACAGCCAGCTGAACAGCCAGCTGAACAGCCAGATCCAAACAGCTCTAAACAGCCAGCTATTTGCAGCCAGCTATTTGCAGCCAGCTGACGCCAGCTGTAGCCAGCTCAAGCCAGTTCCAAACAGTTCCGAACAATTCCAAACAGTTCCAAACAGTTCCAAACAGTTCCAAAAAGTTCCAAACAGTTCCAAACAGCCAGCTCAAGCCAGCTCAAGCCAGCTCAAACCAGCTCAAGCCAGTTCTAAACAGTTCCAAACAGTTCTAAACAGTTCAAAACAGTTTCAAGCAGTTCCAAACAGTTCCAAACATCCAGCCGAAGCCAGATGAAGCCAGCTGAAGCCAGTTCCAACCAGTTCCAAACAGTACCAAACAGCTCCAAACAGCCAGCTATTTGCAGCCAGCTATTTGCAGCCAGTTGAAGCCAGCTCAATCCAGCTCAAGTCAGTTCCAAACAGTTCCAAACAGTTCCAAACAGCCAGCTCAAGCCAGTTCCAAACAGTTCCAAACAGTTCCAAACAGTTCCAAACAGTTCCAAACAGTTCCAAACAGTTCCAAACAGTTCCACACAGTTCCACACAGCCAGCTATTTGCAGCCAGCTCAAGCCAACTCAAGCCAGCTCAAGCCAGTTCCAAACAGTTCCAAACAGTTCCAAACAGCCAGCTGAACAGCCAGCTGAACAGCCAGCTGAACAGCCAGCTGAACAACCAGCTGAACAGCCAGCTGAACAGCCAGATCCAAACAGCTCTAAACAGCCAGCTATTTGCATTGCGACCAGCTATTTGCAGCCAGCTGACGCCAGCTGTAGCCAGCTCAAGCCAGTTCCAAACACTTCCGAACAATTCCAAACAGTTCCAAACAGTTCCAAACAGTTCCAAACAGTTCCAAACAGTTCCAAACAGCCAGCTCAAGCCAGCTCAAGCCAGCTCAAACCAGCTCAAGCCAGTTCTAAACAGTTCCAAACGGTTCTAAACAGTTCCAAACAGTTTCAAGCAGTTCCAAACAGTTCCAAACATCCAGCCGAAGCCAGATGAAGCCAGCTGAAGCCAGTTCCAACCAGTTCCAAACAGTACCAAACAGCTCCAAACAGCCAGCTATTTGCAGCCAGCTATTTGCAGCCAGTTGAAGCCAGCTCAATCCAGCTCAAGTCAGTTCCAAACAGTTCCAAACAATTCCAAACAGTTCTAAACAGTTCCAAACATTCAGCTGAAGCCAGATGAAGCCAGCTGAAGCCAGTTCCAAACAGTTCCAAACAGTTCCAAACAGTTCCAAACAGCCAGCTAAAGCCAGTTCCAAACAGTTCCACACAGCCAGCTTTTTGCAGCCAGCTATTTGCAGCCAGTTGAAGCCAGCTTTAGCCACCTGAAGCCAGCTCAAGCCAGTTCCAAACAGCCAGCTCAACAGTTCCAAACAGCCAGCTGAACAGCCTGCGGAACAGCCAGCTGAACAGCCAGCTGAACAGCCAGCTGAAGCCAGTTCCAAACAGTTCCAAACAGTTCCACACAGCCAGCTATTTGCAGCCAGCTGAAGCCAGCTCTAGCCACCTCGAGCCACCTCAAGCCAGCTCAAGCCAGTTCCAAACAGTTCCAAACATTTCCAAACTGTTCCAAACAGCCAGCTGAACAGACAGCTGAACAGCCAGCTAAAGCCAGCTCAAGCCAGCTCAAGCCAGCTCAAACCAGCTCAAGCCAGTTGTAAACAGTTCCAAAGAGTTCCAAACAGTTCCAAACAGTTCCAAACAGTTTCAAGCAGTTCCAAACAGTTCCAAACATCCAGCCGAAGCCAGATGAAGCCAGCTGAAGCCAGTTCCAAACAGTTCCAAACAGTTCCAAACAGTTCCAAACAGCTCCAAACAGCCAGCTATTTGCAGCCAGCTATTTGCAGCCAGATGAAGCCAGCTGAAGCCAGTTCCAAACAGTTCCAAACAGTTCCAAACAGCCAGCTAAAGCCAGTTCCAAACAGTTCCACACAGCCAGCTTTTGCAGCCAGCTAATTGCAGCCAGCTGAAGCCAGCTTTAGCCACCTCAAGCCAGCTCAAGCCAGTTCCAAACAGCCAGCTCAACAGTTCCAAACAGCCAGCTGAACAGCCAGCGGAACAGCCAGCTGAACAGCCAGCTGAACAGCCAGCTGAACAGCCAGTTCCAAACAGTTCCAAACAGTTCCAAACAGTTCCAAACAGTTCCACACAGCCAGCTATTTGCAGCCAGCTGAAGCCAGCTCTAGCCACCTCGAGCCACCTCAAGCCAGCTCAAGCCAGTTCCAAACAGTTCCAAACTGTTCCAAACTGTTCCAAACAGTTCCACACAGTTCCACACAGCCAGCTATTTGCAGCCAGCTCAAGCCAACTCAAGCCAGCTCAAGCCAGTTCCAAACAGTTCCAAACAGTTCCAAACAGTTCCAAACAGTTCCAAACAGTTCCAAACAGTTCCAAACAGCCAGCTCAAGCCAGTTCCAAACAGTTCCAAACAGTTCCACTCAGCCAGCTATTTGCAGCCAGCTCAAGCCAACTCAAGCCAACTCAAGCCAGCTGAAGCCAGTTCCAAACAGTTCCAAACAGTTCCAAACAGTTCCAAACAGTTCCAAACAGCCAGCTGAACAGCCAGCTGAACAGCCAGCTGAACAGCCAGCTGAACAGCCAGCTGAACAGCCAGCTGAAGCCAGTTCCAAACAGTTCCAAACAGTTCCACACAGCCAGCTATTTGCAGCCAGCTGAAGCCAGCTCTAGCCACCTCGAGCCACCTCAAGCCAGCTCAAGCCAGTTCCAAACAGTTCCAAACTGTTCCAAACTGTTCCAAACAGTTCCAAACAGTTCCACACAGTTCCACACAGCCAGCTATTTGCAGCCAGCTCAAGCCAACTCAAGCCAGCTCAAGCCAGTTCCAAACAGTTCCAAACAGTTCCAAACAGTTCCAAACAGCCAGCTCAAGCCAGTTCCAAACAGTTCCAAACAGTTCCACATAGCCAGCTATTTGCAGCCAGCTCAAGCCAACTCAAGCCAACTCAAACCAGCTGAAGCCAGTTCCAAACAGTTCCAAACAGTTCCAAACAGTTCCAAACAGTTCCAAACAGCCAGCTAAACAGCCAGCTGAACAGCCAGCTGAACAGCCAGCTGAACAGCCAGCTGAACAGCCAGCTGAACAGCCAGATCCAAACAGCTCTAAACAGCCAGCTATTTGCAGCCAGCTATTTGCAGCCAGCTATTTGCAGCCAGCTGACGCCAGCTGTAGCCAGCTCAAGCCAGTTCCAAACAGTTCCGAACAATTCCAAACAGTTCCAAACAGTTCCAAACAGTTCCAAACAGCCAGCTCAAGCCAGCTCAAGCCAGCTCAAACCAGCTCAAGCCAGTTCTAAACAGTTCCAAACAGTTCCAAAGAGTTCCAAACAGTTTCAAGCAGTTCCAAACAGTTCCAAACATCCAGCCGAAGCCAGATGAAGCCAGCTGAAGCCAGTTCCAAACAGTTCCAAACAGTTCCAAACAGTTCCAAACATTCAGCTGAAGCCAGATGAAGCCAGCTGAAGCCAGTTCCAAACAGTTCCAAACAGTTCCAAACAGTTCCAAACAGTTCCAAACAGCCAGCTAAAGCCAGTTCCAAACAGTTCCACACAGCCAGCTTTTTGCAGCCAGCTATTTGCAGCCAGCTGAAGCCAGCTTTAGCCACCTCAAGCCAGCTCAAGCCAGTTCCAAACAACCAGCTCAACAGTTCCAAACAGCCAGCTGAACAGCCAGCTGAACAGCCAGCTGAACAGCCAGCTGAACAGCCAGCTGAAGCCAGTTCCAAACAGTTCCAAACAGTTCCACACAGCCAGCTATTTGCAGCCAGCTGAAGCCAGCTCTAGCCACCTCGAGCCACCTCAAGCCAGCTCAAGCCAGTTCCAACCAGTTCCAAACTGTTCCAAACTGTTCCAAACAGCCAGCTGAACAGACAGCTGAACAGCCAGCTAAAGCCAGCTCAAGCCAGCTCAAGCCAGCTCCAGCCAGCTCAAGCCTGCTCAAGCCAGCTCAAGCCAGCTCAGGCCAGTTCCAAACAGTTCTAAACAGCCAGCTATATGCAGCCAGCTGAAGCCAGTTCCAAACAGTTCCAAACAGTTCCAAACAGTTCCAAACAGTTCCAAACAGTTCCAAACAGTTCCAAACAGCCAGCTCAAGCCTGCTGAAGCAAGTTCCAAACAGTTCCAAGTGGTTCCAAAGAGTTCCAAAGAGTTCCAAACAGCCAGCTTTTTGCAGCCAGCTATTTGCAGCCAACTCAAGCCAACTCAAGCCAGCTCAAGCCAGTTCAAAACAGTTCCAAACAGTTCCAAACAGTTCCAAACAGTTCCAAACAGTTCCAAACAGTTCCAAACAGCCAGCTCAAGCCAGTTCCAAACAGTTCCAAACAGTTCCAAACAGTTCCACACAGCCAGCTATTTGCAGCCAGCTCAAGCCAACTCAAGCCAGCTCAAGCCAGTTCCAAACAGTTCCAAACAGTTCCAAACAGTTCCAAACAGCCAGCTGAACAGCCAGCTGAACAGCCAGCTGAACAGCCAGCTGAACAGCCAGCTAAACAGCCAGCTGAACAGCCAGCTGAACAGCCAGCTGAACAGCCAGCTGAACAGCCAGATCCAAACAGCTCTAAACAGCCAGCTATTTGCAGCCAGCTATTTGCAGCCAGCTGACGACAGCTGTAGCCAGCTCAAGCCAGTTCCAAACAGTTCCGAACAATTCCAAACAGTTCCAAACAGTTCCAAACAGTTCCAAACAGTTCCAAACAGCCAGCTCAAGCCAGCTCAAGCCAGCTCAAACCAGCTCAAGCCAGTTCTAAACAGTTCCAAACAGTTCCAAACAGTTCTAAACAGTTCCAAACAGTTTCAAGCAGTTCCAAACAGTTCCAAACATCCAGCCGAAGCCAGATGAAGCCAGCTGAAGCCAGTTCCAACCAGTTCCAAACAGTACCGAACAGCTCCAAACAGCCAGCTATTTGCAGCCAGCTATTTGCAGCCAGTTGAAGCCAGCTCAATCCAGCTCAAGTCAGTTCCAAACAGTTCCAAACAATTCCAAACAGTTCTAAACAGTTCCAAACATTCAGCTGAAGCCAGATGAAGCCAGCTGAAGCCAGTTCCAAACAGTTCCAAACAGTTCCAAACAGTTCCAAACAGTTCCAAACAGTTCCAAACAGCCAGCTAAAGCCAGTTCCAAACAGTTCCACACAGCCAGCTTTTTGCAGCCAGCTATTTGCAGCCAGCTGAAGCCAGCTTTAGCCACCTCAAGCCAGCTCAAGCCAGTTCCAAACAGCCAGCTCAACAGTTCCAAACAGCCAGCTGAACAGCCAGCGGAACAGCCAGCTGAACAGCCAGCTGAACAGCCAGCTGAACAGCCAGTTCCAAACAGTTCCAAACAGTTCCAAACAGTTCCAAACAGTTCCACACAGCCAGCTATTTGCAGCCAGCTGAAGCCAGCTCTAGCCACCTCGAGCCACCTCAAGCCAGCTCAAGCCAGTTCCAAACAGTTCCAAACTGTTCCAAACTGTTCCAAACAGTTCCACACAGTTCCACACAGCCAGCTATTTGCAGCCAGCTCAAGCCAACTCAAGCCAGCTCAAGCCAGTTCCAAACAGTTCCAAACAGTTCCAAACAGTTCCAAACAGTTCCAAACAGTTCCAAACAGCCAGCTCAAGCCTGCTGAAGCAAGTTCCAAACAGTTCCAAGTGGTTCCAAAGAGTTCCAAAGAGTTCCAAACAGCCAGCTTTTTGCAGCCAGCTATTTGCAGCCAACTCAAGCCAACTCAAGCCAGCTCAAGCCAGTTCAAAACAGTTCCAAACAGTTCCAAACAGTTCCAAACAGTTCCAAACAGTTCCAAACAGTTCCAAACAGCCAGCTCAAGCCAGTTCCAAACAGTTCCAAACAGTTCCAAACAGTTCCAAACAGTTCCAAACAGTTCCACACAGCCAGCTATTTGCAGCCAGCTCAAGCCAACTCAAGCCAGCTCAAGCCAGTTCCAAACAGTTCCAAACAGTTCCAAACAGTTCCAAACAGCCAGCTGAACAGCCAGCTGAACAGCCAGCTGAACAGCCAGCTGAACAGCCAGCTAAACAGCCAGCTGAACAGCCAGCTGAACAGCCAGCTGAACAGCCAGATCCAAACAGCTCTAAACAGCCAGCTATTTGCAGCCAGCTATTTGCAGCCAGCTGACGACAGCTGTAGCCAGCTCAAGCCAGTTCCAAACAGTTCCGAACAATTCCAAACAGTTCCAAACAGTTCCAAACAGTTCCAAACAGTTCCAAACAGCCAGCTCAAGCCTGCTGAAGCAAGTTCCAAACAGTTCCAAGTGGTTCCAAAGAGTTCCAAAGAGTTCCAAACAGCCAGCTTTTTGCAGCCAGCTATTTGCAGCCAACTCAAGCCAACTCAAGCCAGCTCAAGCCAGTTCAAAACAGTTCCAAACAGTTCCAAACAGTTCCAAACAGTTCCAAACAGTTCCAAACAGCCAGCTCAAGCCAGTTCCAAACAGTTCCAAACAGTTCCAAACAGTTCCAAACAGTTCCAAACAGTTCCACACAGCCAGCTATTTGCAGCCAGCTCAAGCCAACTCAAGCCAGCTCAAGCCAGTTCCAAACAGTTCCAAACAGTTCCAAACAGTTCCAAACAGCCAGCTGAACAGCCAGCTGAACAGCCAGCTGAACAGCCAGCTAAACAGCCAGCTGAACAGCCAGCTGAACAGCCAGCTGAACAGCCAGATCCAAACAGCTCTAAACAGCCAGCTATTTGCAGCCAGCTATTTGCAGCCAGCTGACGACAGCTGTAGCCAGCTCAAGCCAGTTCCAAACAGTTCCGAACAATTCCAAACAGTTCCAAACAGTTCCAAACAGTTCCAAACAGTTCCAAACAGCCAGCTCAAGCCAGCTCAAGCCAGCTCAAACCAGCTCAAGCCAGTTCTAAACAGTTCCAAACAGTTCCAAACAGTTCTAAACAGTTCCAAACAGTTTCAAGCAGTTCCAAACAGTTCCAAACATCCAGCCGAAGCCAGATGAAGCCAGCTGAAGCCAGTTCCAACCAGTTCCAAACAGTACCAAACAGCTCCAAACAGCCAGCTATTTGCAGCCAGCTATTTGCAGCCAGCTATTTGCAGCCAGTTGAAGCCAGCTCAATCCAGCTCAAGTCAGTTCCAAACAGTTCCAAACAATTCCAAACAGTTCTAAACAGTTCCAAACATTCAGCTGAAGCCAGATGAAGCCAGCTGAAGCCAGTTCCAAACAGTTCCAAACAGTTCCAAACAGTTCCAAACAGTTCCAAACAGTTCCAAACAGCCAGCTAAAGCCAGTTCCAAACAGTTCCACACAGCCAGCTTTTTGCAGCCAGCTATTTGCAGCCAGCTGAAGCCAGCTTTAGCCACCTCAAGCCAGCTCAAGCCAGTTCCAAACAGCCAGCTCAACAGTTCCAAACAGCCAGCTGAACAGCCAGCGGAACAGCCAGCTGAACAGCCAGCTGAACAGCCAGCTGAACAGCCAGTTCCAAACAGTTCCAAACAGTTCCAAACAGTTCCAAACAGTTCCAAACAGTTCCACACAGCCAGCTATTTGCAGCAAGCTGAAGCCAGCTCTAGCCACCTCGAGCCACCTCAAGCCAGCTCAAGCCAGTTCCAAACAGTTCCAAACTGTTCCAAACTGTTCCAAACAGTTCCACACAGTTCCACACAGCCAGCTATTTGCAGCCAGCTCAAGCCAACTCAAGCCAGCTCAAGCCAGTTCCAAACAGTTCCAAACAGTTCCAAACAGTTCCAAACAGTTCCAAACAGTTCCAAACAGTTCCAAACAGTTCCAAACAGCCAGCTCAAGCCAGTTCCAAACAGTTCCAAACAGTTCCACTCAGCCAGCTATTTGCAGCCAGCTCAAGCCAACTCAAGCCAACTCAAGCCAGCTGAAGCCAGTTCCAAACAGTTCCAAACAGTTCCAAACAGTTCCAAACAGTTCCAAACAGCCAGCTGAACAGCCAGCTGAACAGCCAGCTGAACAGCCAGCTGAACAGCCAGCTGAAGCCAGTTCCAAACAGTTCCAAACAGTTCCAAACAGTTCCACACAGCCAGCTATTTGCAGCCAGCTGAAGCCAGCTCTAGCCACCTCGAGCCACCTCAAGCCAGCTCAAGCCAGTTCCAAACAGTTCCAAACTGTTCCAAACTGTTCCAAACAGTTCCAAATAGTTCCACACAGTTCCACACAGCCAGCTATTTGCAGCCAGCTCAAGCCAACTCAAGCCAGCTCAAGCCAGTTCCAAACAGTTCCAAACAGTTCCAAACAGTTCCAAACAGCCAGCTCAAGCCAGTTCCAAACAGTTCCAAACAGTTCCACACAGCCAGCTATTTGCAGCCAGCTCAAGCCAACTCAAACCAGCTGAAGCCAGTTCCAAACAGTTCCAAACAGTTCCAAACAGTTCCAAACAGCCAGCTGAACAGCCAGCTAAACAGCCAGCTGAACAGCCAGCTGAACAGCCAGCTGAACAGCCAGCTGAACAGCCAGATCCAAACAGCTCTAAACAGCCAGCTATTTGCAGCCAGCTATTTGCAGCCAGCTATTTGCAGCCAGCTGACGCCAGCTGTAGCCAGCTCAAGCCAGTTCCAAACAGTTCCGAACAATTCCAAACAGTTCCAAACAGTTCCAAACAGTTCCAAACAGTTCCAAACAGCCAGCTCAAGCCAGCTCAAGCCAGCTCAAGCCTGCTCAAGCCAGCTCAAGCCAGCTCAGGCCAGTTCCAAACAGTTCTAAACAGCCAGCTATATGCAGCCAGCTGAAGCCAGTTCCAAACAGTTCCAAACAGTTCCAAACAGTTCCAAACAGTTCCAAACAGTTCCAAACAGCCAGCTCAAGCCAGCTCAAGCCAGCTCAAACCAGCTCAAGCCAGTTCTAAACAGTTCCAAACAGTTCCAAACAGTTCTAAACAGTTCCAAACAGTTTCAAGCAGTTCCAAACAGTTCCAAACATCCAGCCGAAGCCAGATGAAGCCAGCTGAAGCCAGTTCCAACCAGTTCCAAACAGTACCAAACAGCTCCAAACAGCCAGCTATTTGCAGCCAGCTATTTGCAGCCAGTTGAAGCCAGCTCAATCCACCTCAAGTCAGTTCCAAACAGTTCCAAACAATTCCAAACAGTTCTAAACAGTTCCAAACATTCAGCTGAAGCCAGATGAAGCCAGCTGAAGCCAGTTCCAAACAGTTCCAAACAGTTCCAAACAGTTCCAAACAGTTCCAAACAGTTCCAAACAGCCAGCTAAAGCCAGTTCCAAACAGTTCCACACAGCCAGCTTTTTGCAGCCAGCTATTTGCAGCCAGCTGAAGCCAGCTTTAGCCACCTCAAGCCAGCTCAAGCCAGTTCCAAACAGCCAGCTCAACAGTTCCAAACAGCCAGCTGAACAGCCAGCGGAACAGCCAGCTGAACAGCCAGCTGAACAGCCAGCTGAACAGCCAGTTCCAAACAGTTCCAAACAGTTCCAAACAGTTCCAAACAGTTCCAAACAGTTCCAAACAGTTCCACACAGCCAGCTATTTGCAGCAAGCTGAAGCCAGCTCTAGCCACCTCGAGCCACCTCAAGCCAGCTCAAGCCAGTTCCAAACAGTTCCAAACTGTTCCAAACTGTTCCAAACAGTTCCACACAGTTCCACACAGCCAGCTATTTGCAGCCAGCTCAAGCCAACTCAAGCCAGCTCAAGCCAGTTCCAAACAGTTCCAAACAGTTCCAAACAGTTCCAAACAGTTCCAAACAGTTCCAAACAGCCAGCTCAAGCCAGTTCCAAACAGTTCCAAACAGTTCCACTCAGCCAGCTATTTGCAGCCAGCTCAAGCCAACTCAAGCCAACTCAAGCCAGCTGAAGCCAGTTCCAAACAGTTCCAAACAGTTCCAAACAGTTCCAAACAGCCAGCTGAACAGCCAGCTGAACAGCCAGCTGAACAGCCAGCTGAACAGCCAGCTGAACAGCCAGCTGAAGCCAGTTCCAAACAGTTCCAAACAGTTCCAAACAGTTCCACACAGCCAGCTATTTGCAGCCAGCTGAAGCCAGCTCTAGCCACCTCGAGCCACCTCAAGCCAGCTCAAGCCAGTTCCAAACAGTTCCAAACTGTTCCAAACTGTTCCAAACAGTTCCAAACAGTTCCACACAGTTCCACACAGCCAGCTATTTGCAGCCAGCTCAAGCCAACTCAAGCCAGCTCAAGCCAGTTCCAAACAGTTCCAAACAGTTCCAAACAGTTCCAAACAGCCAGCTCAAGCCAGTTCCAAACAGTTCCAAACAGTTCCACACAGCCAGCTATTTGCAGCCAGCTCAAGCCAACTCAAACCAGCTGAAGCCAGTTCCAAACAGTTCCAAACAGTTCCAAACAGTTCCAAACAGCCAGCTGAACAGCCAGCTGAACAGCCAGCTAAACAGCCAGCTGAACAGCCAGCTGAACAGCCAGCTGAACAGCCAGCTGAACAGCCAGATCCAAACAGCTCTAAACAGCCAGCTATTTGCAGCCAGCTATTTGCAGCCAGCTATTTGCAGCCAGCTGACGCCAGCTGTAGCCAGCTCAAGCCAGTTCCAAACAGTTCCGAACAATTCCAAACAGTTCCAAACAGTTCCAAACAGTTCCAAACAGCCAGCTCAAGCCAGCTCAAGCCAGCTCAAGCCTGCTCAAGCCAGCTCAAGCCAGCTCAGGCCAGTTCCAAACAGTTCTAAACAGCCAGCTATATGCAGCCAGCTGAAGCCAGTTCCAAACAGTTCCAAACAGTTCCAAACAGTTCCAAACAGTTCCAAACAGCCAGCTCAAGCCTGCTGAAGCAAGTTCCAAACAGTTCCAAGTGGTTCCAAAGAGTTCCAAAGAGTTCTAAACAGCCAGCTTTTTGCAGCCAGCTATTTGCAGCCAACTCAAGCCAACTCAAGCCAGCTCAAGCCAGTTCAAAACAGTTCCAAACAGTTCCAAACAGTTCCAAACAGTTCCAAACAGTTCCAAACAGCCAGCTCAAGCCAGTTCCAAACAGTTCCAAACAGTTCCAAACAGTTCCAAACAGTTCCACACAGCCAGCTATTTGCAGCCAGCTCAAGCCAACTCAAGCCAGCTCAAGCCAGTTCCAAACAGTTCCAAACAGTTCCAAACAGTTCCAAACAGTTCCAAACAGCCAGCTGAACAGCCAGCTTAACAGCCAGCTAAACAGCCAGCTGAACAGCCAGCTGAACAGCCAGCTGAACAGCCAGATCCAAACAGCTCTAAACAGCCAGCTATTTGCAGCCAGCTATTTGCAGCCAGCTGACGACAGCTGTAGCCAGCTCAAGCCAGTTCCAAACAGTTCCGAACAATTCCAAACAGTTCCAAACAGTTCCAAACAGTTCCAAACAGCCAGCTCAAGCCAGCTCAAGCCAGCTCAAACCAGCTCAAGCCAGTTCTAAACAGTTCCAAACAGTTCCAAACAGTTCTAAACAGTTCCAAACAGTTTCAAGCAGTTCCAAACAGTTCCAAACATCCAGCCGAAGCCAGATGAAGCCAGCTGAAGCCAGTTCCAACCAGTTCCAAACAGTACCAAACAGCTCCAAACAGCCAGCTATTTGCAGCCAGCTATTTGCAGCCAGTTGAAGCCAGCTCAATCCAGCTCAGGTCAGTTCCAAACAGTTCCAAACAATTCCAAACAGTTCTAAACAGTTCCAAACATTCAGCTGAAGCCAGATGAAGCCAGCTGAAGCCAGTTCCAAACAGTTCCAAACAGTTCCAAACAGTTCCAAACAGTTCCAAACAGTTCCAAACAGCCAGCTAAAGCCAGTTCCAAACAGTTCCACACAGCCAGCTTTTTGCAGCCAGCTATTTGCAGCCAGCTGAAGCCAGCTTTAGCCACCTCAAGCCAGCTCAAGCCAGTTCCAAACAGCCAGCTCAACAGTTCCAAACAGCCAGCTGAACAGCCAGCGGAACAGCCAGCTGAACAGCCAGCTGAACAGCCAGCTGAACAGCCAGCTGAACAGCCAGCTGAACAGCCAGCTGAAGCCAGTTCCAAACAGTTCCAAACAGTTCCACACAGCCAGCTATTTGCAGCCAGCTGAAGCCAGCTCTAGCCACCTCGAGCCACCTCAAGCCAGCTCAAGTCAGTTCCAAACAGTTCCAAACTGTTCCAAACTGTTCCAAACAGCCAGCTGAACAGACAGCTGAACAGCCAGCAAAAGCCAGCTCAAGCCAGCTCCAGCCAGCTCAAGCCTGCTCAAGCCAGCTCAAGCCAGCTCAGGCCAGTTCCAAACAGTTCTAAACAGCCAGCTATTTGCAGCCAGCTGAAGCCAGTTCCAAACAGTTCCAAACAGTTCCAAACAGTTCCAAACAGTTCCAAACAGTTCCAAACAGCCAGCTAAAGCCTGCTGAAGCAAGTTCCAAACAGTTCCAAGTGGTTCCAAAGAGTTCCAAAGAGTTCCAAAGAGTTCCAAACAGCCAGCTTTTTGCAGCCAGCTATTTGCAGCCAGCTCAGGCCAACTCAAGCCAGCTCAAGCCAGTTCCAAACAGTTCCAAACAGTTCCAAACAGTTCCAAACAGCCAGCTCAAGCCAGTTCCAAACAGTTCCAAACAGTTCCAAACAGTTCCAAACAGTTCCAAACAGTTCCAAACAGTTCCAAACAGTTCCAAACAGTTCCACACAGCCAGCTATTTGCAGCCAGCTCAAGCCAACTCAAGCCAGCTCAAGCCAGTTCCAAACAGTTCCAAACAGTTCCAAGTGGTTCCAAAGAGTTCCAAAGAGTTCCAAACAGCCAGCTTTTTGCAGCCAGCTATTTGCAGCCAACTCAAGCCAACTCAAGCCAGCTCAAGCCAGTTCAAAACAGTTCCAAACAGTTCCAAACAGTTCCAAACAGTTCCAAACAGCCAGCTCAAGCCAGTTCCAAACAGTTCCAAACAGTTCCAAACAGTTCCAAACAGTTCCACACAGCCAGCTATTTGCAGCCAGCTCAAGCCAACTCAAGCCAGCTCAAGCCAGTTCCAAACAGTTCCAAACAGTTCCAAACAGTTCCAAACAGCCAGCTGAACAGCCAGCTGAACAGCCAGCTGAACAGCCAGCTGAACAGCCAGCTAAACAGCCAGCTGAACAGCCAGCTGAACAGCCAGCTGAACAGCCAGCTGAACAGCCAGATCCAAACAGCTCTAAACAGCCAGCTATTTGCAGCCAGCTATTTGCAGCCAGCTGACGCCAGCTGTAGCCAGCTCAAGCCAGTTCCAAACAGTTCCGAACAATTCCAAACAGTTCCAAACAGTTCCAAACAGTTCCAAACAGTTCCAAACAGTTCCAAACAGTTCCAAACAGCCAGCTCAAGCCAGCTCAAGCCAGCTCAAGCCAGCTCAAACCAGCTCAAGCCAGTTCTAAACAGTTCCAAACAGTTCCAAACAGTTCTAAACTGTTCCAAACAGTTTCAAGCAGTTCCAAACAGTTCCAAACATCCAGCCGAAGCCAGATGAAGCCAGCTGAAGCCAGTTCCAACCAGTTCCAAACAGTACCAAACAGCTCCAAACAGCCAGCTATTTGCAGCCAGCTATTTGCAGCCAGTTGAAGCCAGCTCAATCCAGCTCAAGTCAGTTCCAAACAGTTCCAAACAATTCCAAACAGTTCTAAACAGTTCCAAACATTCAGCTGAAGCCAGATGAAGCCAGCTGAAGCCAGTTCCAAACAGTTCCAAACAGTTCCAAACAGTTCCAAACAGTTCCAAACAGTTCCAAACAGTTCCAAACAGTTCCAAACAGCCAGCTAAAGCCAGTTCCAAACAGTTCCACACAGCCAGCTTTTTGCAGCCAGCTATTTGCAGCCAGCTGAAGCCAGCTTTAGCCACCTCAAGCCAGCTCAAGCCAGTTCCAAACAGCCAGCTCAACAGTTCCAAACAGCCAGCTGAACAGCCAGCGGAACAGCCAGCTGAACAGCCAGCTGAACAGCCAGCTGAACAGCCAGCTGAACAGCCAGCTGAACAGCCAGCTGAAGCCAGTTCCAAACAGTTCCAAACAGTTCCACACAGCCAGCTATTTGCAGCCAGCTGAAGCCAGCTCTAGCCACCTCGAGCCACCTCAAGCCAGCTCAAGTCAGTTCCAAACAGTTCCAAACTGTTCCAAACTGTTCCAAACAGCCAGCTGAACAGACAGCTGAACAGCCAGCTAAAGCCAGCTCAAGCCAGCTCCAGCCAGCTCAAGCCTGCTCAAGCCAGCTCAAGCCAGCTCAGGCCAGTTCCAAACAGTTCTAAACAGCCAGCTATTTGCAGCCAGCTGAAGCCAGTTCCAAACAGTTCCAAACAGTTCCAAACAGTTCCAAACAGTTCCAAACAGTTCCAAACAGCCAGCTAAAGCCTGCTGAAGCAAGTTCCAAACAGTTCCAAGTGGTTCCAAAGAGTTCCAAAGAGTTCCAAAGAGTTCCAAACAGCCAGCTTTTTGCAGCCAGCTATTTGCAGCCAGCTCAGGCCAACTCAAGCCAGCTCAAGCCAGTTCCAAACAGTTCCAAACAGTTCCAAACAGTTCCAAACAGTTCCAAACAGCCAGCTCAAGCCAGTTCCAAACAGTTCCAAACAGTTCCAAACAGTTCCAAACAGTTCCAAACAGTTCCAAACAGTTCCACACAGCCAGCTATTTGCAGCCAGCTCAAGCCAACTCAAGCCAGCTCAAGCCAGTTCCAAACAGTTCCAAACAGTTCAAAGCAGCTGAACAGCCAGCTGAACAGCCAGCTGAACAGCCAGCTGAACAGCCAGCTGAACAGCCAGCTGAACAGCCAGCTGAACAGCCAGCTGAACAGCCAGCTGAACAGCCAGCTGAACAGCCAGATCCAAACAGCTCTAAACAGCCAGCTATTTGCAGCCAGCTATTTGCAGCCAGCTGAACAGCCAGCTGTAGCCAGCTCAAGCCAGTTCCAAACAGTTTCGAAGAATTCCAAACAGTTCCAAACAGTTCCAAACAGTTCCAAACAGTTCCAAACAGCCAGCTCAAGCCAGCTCAAGCCAGCTCAAACCAGCTCAAGCCAGTTCTAAACAGTTCCAAACAGTTCCAAACAGTTCCAAACAGTTTCAAGCAGTTCCAAACAGTTCCAAACATCCAGCCGAAGCCAGATGAAGCCAGCTGAAGCCAGTTCCAAACAGTTCCAAACAATTCCAAACAGCTCCAGACAGCCAGCTATTTGCAGCCAGCTATTTGCAGCCAGTTGAAGCCAGCTCAATCCAGCTCAAGTCAGCTCCAAACAGTTCCAAACAATTCCAATCAGTTCTAAATAGTTCCAAACATTCAGCTGAAGCCAGATGAAGCCAGCTGAAGCCAGTTCCAAACAGTTCCAAACAGCCAGCTAAAGCCAGTTCCAAACAGTTCCACACAGCCAGCTTTTTGCAGCCAGCTATTTGCAGCCAGCTGAAGCCAGCTTTAGCCACCTCAAGCCAGCTCAAGCCAGTTCCAAACAGCCAGCTCAACAGTTCTAAACAGCCAGCTGAACAGCCAGCGGAACAGCCAGCGGAACAGCCAGCTGAACAGCCAGCTGAACAGCCAGCTGAAGCCAGTTCCAAACAGTTCCAAACAGTTCCACACAGCCAGCTTTTTGCAGCCAGCTGAAGCCAGCTCTAGCCACCTCGAGCCACCTCAAGCCAGCTCAAGCCAGTTCCAAACAGTTCCAAACAGTTCCAAACTGTTCCAAACTGTTCCAAACAGCCAGCTGAACAGACTGCTGAACAGCCAGCTAAAGCCAGCTCAAGCCAGCTCAAGCCAGCTCCAGCCAGCTCAAGCCTGCTCAAGCCAGCTCAAGCCAGCTCAGGCCAGTTCCAAACAGTTCTAAACAGCCAGCTATTTGCAGCCAGCTGAAGCCAGTTCCAAACAGTTCCAAGTGGTTCCAAAGAGTTCCAAAGAGTTCCAAACAGCCAGCTATTTGCAGCCAGCTATTTGCAGCCAGCTATTTGCAGCCAGCTATTTGCAGCCAGCTATTTGCAGCCAGCTATTTGCAGCCAGCTATTTGCAGCCAGCTATTTGCAGCCAGCTGAAGCCAGCTCTAGCCACCTCAGCTAACAGCCAGCTAACAGCCAGCTAACAGCCAGGTAACAGCCAGCTAACAGCCAGCTGAACAGCCAGCTGAACAGCCAGCTGAACAGCCAGCTGAACAGCCAGATCCAAACAGCCAGATCCAAACAGCTCTAAACAGTCAGCTATTTTCAGCCAGCTATTTGCAGCCAGCTGACGCCAGCTGTAGCCAGCTCAAGCCAGTTCCAAACAGTTCCGAACAATTCTAAACAGTTCCAAACAGTTCCAAACAGCCCGCTCAAGCCAGCTCAAACCAGCTCAAGCCAGTTCCAAACAGTTCCAAACAGTTCCAAACAGCTCCAAACAGCTAGCTATTTGCAGCCAGTTGAAGCCAGCTCAATCCAGCTCAAGTCAGTTCCAAACAGTTCCAAACAGTTCCAAACAGTTCCAAACAGTTCCAAACATCCAGCTGAAGCCAGATGAAGCCAGCTGAAGCAAAAACAGTTCCAAACAGTTCCAAACAGATCCAAACAGTTCCAAACAGCCAGCTAGCCAACTGAAGCCAGTTCCAAACAGTTCCAAACAGTTCCAAACAGTTCCAAACAGTTCCAAACAGTTCCAAACAGTTCCACATAGTTCCACACAGTTCCACACAGTTCCACACAGCCAGCTATTTGCAGCCAGCTCAAGCCAACTCAAGCCAGCTCAATAAGGTTCCAAACAGTTCCAAACAGTTCCAAACAGTTCCAAACAGTTCCAAACAGTTCCAAACAGTTCAACACAGCCAGCTATTTGCAGCCAGCTGAAGCCAGCTCTAGCCACCTCGATCTACCTCAAGCCAGCTCAAGCCAGTTCCAAACAGTTCCAAACAGTTCCAAACTGTTCCAAACAGCCAGCTGAACAGACTGCTGAACAGCCAGCTAAAGCCAGCTCAAGCCAGCTCAAGCCAGCTCCAGCCAGCTCAAGCCTGCTCAAGCCAGCTCAAGCCAGCTCAGGCCAGTTCCAAACAGTTCTAAACAGCCAGCTATTTGCAGCCAGCTGAAGCCAGTTCCAAACAGTTCCAAGTGGTTCCAAAGAGTTCCAAAGAGTTCCAAACAGCCAGCTATTTGCAGCCAGCTATTTGCAGCCAGCTATTTGCAGCCAGCTATTTGCAGCCAGCTATTTGCAGCCAGCTGAAGCCAGCTCTAGCCACCTCAGCTAACAGCCAGCTAACAGCCAGCTAACAGCCAGCTAACAGCCAGCTAACAGCCAGCTAACAGCCAGCTGAACAGCCAGCTGAACAGCCAGCTGAACAGCCAGATCCAAACAGCCAGATCCAAACAGCTCTAAACAGTCAGCTATTTTCAGCCAGCTATTTCCAGCCAGCTGACGCCAGCTGTAGCCAGCTCAAGCCAGTTCCAAACAGTTCCGAACAATTCTAAACAGTTCCAAACAGTTCCAAACAGCCCGCTCAAGCCAGCTCAAACCAGCTCAAGCCAGTTCCAAACAGTTCCAAACAGTTCCAAACAGCTCCAAACAGCCAGCTATTTGCAGCCAGTTGAAGCCAGCTCAATCCAGCTCAAGTCAGTTCCAAACAGTTCCAAACAGTTCCAAACAGTTCCAAACAGTTCCAAACATCCAGCTGAAGCCAGATGAAGCCAGCTGAAGCAAAAACAGTTCCAAACAGTTCCAAACAGATCCAAACAGTTCCAAACAGCCAGCTAGCCAACTGAAGCCAGTCCCAAACAGTTCCAAACAGTTCCAAACAGTTCCAAACAGTTCCAAACAGTTCCAAACAGTTCCACACAGTTCCACACAGTTCCACACAGTTCCACACAGTTCCACACAGCCAGCTATTTGCAGCCAGCTCAAGCCAACTCAAGCCAGCTCAATAAGGTTCCAAACAGTTCCAAACAGTTCCAAACAGTTCCAAACAGTTCCAAACAGTTCCAAACAGTTCCAAACAGTTCCAAACAGTTCCAAACAGTTCCAAACAGTTCCAAACAGTTCCAAACAGCCAGCTCAAGCCAGTTCCAAACAGTTCCAAACAGTTCCACACAGCCAGCTATTTGCAGCCAGCTCAAGCCAACTCAAGCCAACTCAAGCCAGCTCAAGCCAGCTCCAAACAGTTCCAAACAGTTCCAAACAGCCAGCTGAACAGCCAGCTGAACAGCCAGCTGAACAGCCAGCTGAACAGCCAGCTGAACAGCCAGATCCAAACAGCTCTAAACAGCCAGCTATTTGTAGCCAGCTATTTGCAGCCAGCTATTTGGAGCCAGCTGACGCCAGCTGTAGCCAGCTCAAGCCAGTTCCAAACAGTTCCGAACAATTCCAAACAGTTCCAAACAGTTCCAAACAGTTCCAAACAGCCAGCTCAAGCCAGCTCAAACCAGCTCAAGCCAGTTCTAAACAGTTCCAAACAGTTCCAAACAGTTCCAAACAGTTTCAAGCAGTTCCAAACAGTTCCAAACATCCAGCCGAAGCCAGATGAAGGCAGCTGAAGCCAGTTCCAAACAGTTCCAAACAGTTCCAAACAGTTCCAAACAGTTTCAAGCAGTTCCAAACTGTTCCAAACAGCCAGCTGAACTGACAGCTGAACAGCCAGCTGAAGCCAGCTCAAGCCAGCTCAAGCCAGCTCCAGCCAGCTCAAGCCTGCTCAAGCCAGCTCAAGCCTGCTCAGGCCAGTTCCAAACAGTTCTAAACAGCCAGCTATTTGCAGCCAGTTCCAAACAGTTCCAAACAGTTCCAAACAGTTCCAAACAGTTTTAAACAGCCAGCTCAAGCCAGCTCAAACCAGCTCAAGCCAGTTCCAAACAGTTCCAAACAGTTCCAAACAGCTCCAAACAGCCAGCTATTTGCAGCCAGTTGAAGCCAGCTCAATCCAGCTCAAGTCAGTTCCAAACAGTTCCAAACAGTTCCAAACAGTTCCAAACATCCAGCTGAAGCCAGATGAAGCCAGCTGAAGCACAAACAGTTCCAAACAGTTCCAAGCAGATCCAAACAGTTCCAAACAGCCAGCTAGCCAACTGAAGCCAGTTCCAAACAGTTCCAAACAGTTCCAAACAGTTCCAAACAGTTCCAAACAGTTCCAAACAGTTCCAAACAGTTCCACACAGCCAGCTATTTGCAGCCAGCTCAAGCCAACTCAAGCCAGCTCAAGCCAGTTCCAAACAGTTCCAAACAGTTCCAAACAGTTCCAAACAGTTCCAAACAGTTCCAAACAGTTCCAAACAGTTCCAAACAGTTCCAAACAGCCAGTTCCAAACAGTTCCAAACAGTTCCACACAGCCAGCTATTTGCAGCCAGCTGAAGCCAGCTCTAGCCACCTCGAGCCACCTCAAGCCAGCTCAAGCCAGTTCCAAACAGTTCCAAACTGTTCCAAACTGTTACAAACAGTTCCAAACAGTTCCACACAGCCAGCTATTTGCAGCCAGCTCAAGCCAACTCAAGCCAGCTCAAGCCAGTTCCAAACAGTTCCAAACAGTTCCAAACAGTTCCAAACAGCCAGCTCAAGCCAGTTCCAAACAGTTCCAAACAGTTCCATACAGCCAGCTATTTGCAGCCAGCTCAAGCCAACTCAAGCCAACTCAAACCAGCTGAAGCCAGTTCCAAACAGTTCCAAACAGTTCCAAACAGTTCCAAACAGTTCCAAACAGTTCCAAACAGTTCCAAACAGTTCCAAACAGCCAGCTGAACAGCCAGCTGAACAGCCAGCTGAACAGCCAGCTGAACAGCCAGCTGAACAGCCAGCTGAACAGCCAGATCCAAACAGCTCTAAACAGCCAGCTATTTGCAACCAGCTATTTGCAGCCAGCTATTTGCAGCCAGCTGACGCCAGCTGTAGCCAGCTCAAGCCAGTTCCAAACAGTTCCGAACAATTCCAAACAGTTCCAAACAGTTCCAAACAGCCAGCTCAAGCCAGCTCAAACAAGCTCAAGCCAGTTCTAAACAGTTCCAAACAGTTCCAAACAGTTCCAAACAGTTCCAAACAGTTTCAAGCAGTTCCAAACAGTTCCAAACATCCAGCCGAAGCCAGATGAAGCCAGCTGAAGCCAGTTCCAAACAGTTCCAAACAGTTCCACACAGTTCCACACAGTTCCACACAGTTCCACACAGCCAGCTATTTGCAGCCAGCTCAAGCCAACTCAAGCCAGCTCAATAAGGTTCCAAACAGTTCCAAACAGTTCCAAACAGTTCCAAACAGTTCCAAACAGTTCCAAACAGTTCCAAACAGTTCCAAACAGTTCCAAACAGTTCCAAACAGTTCCAAACAGCCAGCTCAAGCCAGTTCCAAACAGTTCCAAACAGTTCCACACAGCCAGCTATTTGCAGCCAGCTCAAGCCAACTCAAGCCAACTCAAGCCAGCTCAAGCCAGCTCCAAACAGTTCCAAACAGTTCCAAACAGCCAGCTGAACAGCCAGCTGAACAGCCAGCTGAACAGCCAGCTGAACAGCGAGCTGAACAGCGAGCTGAACAGCCAGATCCAAACAGCTCTAAACAGCCAGCTATTTGCAGCCAGCTATTTGCAGCCAGCTATTTGGAGCCAGCTGACGCCAGCTGTAGCCAGCTCAAGCCAGTTCCAAACAGTTCCGAACAATTCCAAACAGTTCCAAACAGTTCCAAACAGTTCCAAACAGCCAGCTCAAGCCAGCTCAAACCAGCTCAAGCCAGTTCTAAACAGTTCCAAACAGTTCCAAACAGTTCCAAACAGTTTCAAGCAGTTCCAAACAGTTCCAAACATCCAGCCGAAGCCAGATGAAGCCAGCTGAAGCCAGTTCCAAACAGTTCCAAACAGTTCCAAACAGTTCCAAACAGTTCCAAACAGTTTCAAGCAGTTCCAAACTGTTCCAAACTGTTCCAAACAGCCAGCTGAACTGACAGCTGAACAGCCAGCTGAAGCCAGCTCAAGCCAGCTCAAGCCAGCTCCAGCCAGCTCAAGCCTGCTCAAGCCAGCTCAAGCCTGCTCAGGCCAGTTCCAAACAGTTCTAAACAGCCAGCTATTTGCAGCCAGTTCCAAACAGTTCCAAACAGTTCCAAACAGTTCCAAACAGTTCCAAACAGTTCCAAACAGTTCCAAACAGTTCCAAACAGTTCCAAACAGTTCCAAACAGCCAGTTCCAAACAGTTCCAAACAGTTCCACACAGCCAGCTATTTGCAGCCAGCTGAAGCCAGCTCTAGCCACCTCGAGCCACCTCAAGCCAGCTCAAGCCAGTTCCAAACAGTTCCAAACTGTTCCAAACTGTTACAAACAGTTCCAAACAGTTCCACACAGCCAGCTATTTGCAGCCAGCTCAAGCCAACTCAAGCCAGCTCAAGCCAGTTCCAAACAGTTCCAAACAGTTCCAAACAGTTCCAAACAGCCAGCTCAAGCCAGTTCCAAACAGTTCCAAACAGTTCCATACAGCCAGCTATTTGCAGCCAGCTCAAGCCAACTCAAGCCAACTCAAACCAGCTGAAGCCAGTTCCAAACAGTTCCAAACAGTTCCAAACAGTTCCAAACAGTTCCAAACAGTTCCAAACAGCCAGCTGAACAGCCAGCTGAACAGCCAGCTGAACAGCCAGCTGAACAGCCAGCTGAACAGCCAGCTGAACAGCCAGCTGAACAGCCAGATCCAAACAGCTCTAAACAGCCAGCTATTTGCAACCAGCTATTTGCAGCCAGCTATTTGCAGCCAGCTGACGCCAGCTGTAGCCAGCTCAAGCCAGTTCCAAACAGTTCCGAACAATTCCAAACAGTTCCAAACAGTTCCAAACAGCCAGCTCAAGCCAGCTCAAACAAGCTCAAGCCAGTTCTAAACAGTTCCAAACAGTTCCAAACAGTTCCAAACAGTTCCAAACAGTTTCAAGCAGTTCCAAACAGTTCCAAACATCCAGCCGAAGCCAGATGAAGCCAGCTGAAGCCAGTTCCAAACAGTTCCAAACAGTTCCACACAGTTCCACACAGTTCCACACAGTTCCACACAGCCAGCTATTTGCAGCCAGCTCAAGCCAACTCAAGCCAGCTCAATAAGGTTCCAAACAGTTCCAAACAGTTCCAAACAGTTCCAAACAGTTCCAAACAGTTCCAAACAGTTCCAAACAGTTCCAAACAGTTCCAAACAGCCAGCTCAAGCCAGTTCCAAACAGTTCCAAACAGTTCCACACAGCCAGCTATTTGCAGCCAGCTCAAGCCAACTCAAGCCAACTCAAGCCAGCTCAAGCCAGCTCCAAACAGTTCCAAACAGTTCCAAACAGCCAGCTGAACAGCCAGCTGAACAGCCAGCTGAACAGCCAGCTGAACAGCGAGCTGAACAGCGAGCTGAACAGCCAGATCCAAACAGCTCTAAACAGCCAGCTATTTGCAGCCAGCTATTTGCAGCCAGCTATTTGGAGCCAGCTGACGCCAGCTGTAGCCAGCTCAAGCCAGTTCCAAACAGTTCCGAACAATTCCAAACAGTTCCAAACAGTTCCAAACAGTTCCAAACAGCCAGCTCAAGCCAGCTCAAACCAGCTCAAGCCAGTTCTAAACAGTTCCAAACAGTTCCAAACAGTTCCAAACAGTTTCAAGCAGTTCCAAACAGTTCCAAACATCCAGCCGAAGCCAGATGAAGCCAGCTGAAGCCAGTTCCAAACAGTTCCAAACAGTTCCAAACAGTTCCAAACAGTTCCAAACAGTTTCAAGCAGTTCCAAACTGTTCCAAACTGTTCCAAACAGCCAGCTGAACTGACAGCTGAACAGCCAGCTGAAGCCAGCTCAAGCCAGCTCAAGCCAGCTCCAGCCAGCTCAAGCCTGCTCAAGCCAGCTCAAGCCTGCTCAGGCCAGTTCCAAACAGTTCTAAACAGCCAGCTATTTGCAGCCAGTTCCAAACAGTTCCAAACAGTTCCAAACAGTTCCAAACAGTTCCAAACAGTTCCAAACAGTTCCAAACAGTTCCAAACAGTTCCAAACAGTTCCAAACAGCCAGCTCAAGCCAGCTCAAACCAGCTCAAGCCAGTTCCAAACAGTTCCAAACAGTTCCAAACAGCTCCAAACAGCCAGCTATTTGCAGCCAGTTGAAGCCAGCTCAATCCAGCTCAAGTCAGTTCCAAACAGTTCCAAACAGTTCCAAACAGTTCCAAACATCCAGCTGAAGCCAGATGAAGCCAGATGAAGCACAAACAGTTCCAAACAGTTCCAAGCAGATCCAAACAGTTCCAAACAGCCAGCTAGCCAACTGAAGCCAGTTCCAAACAGTTCCAAACAGTTCCAAACAGTTCCAAACAGTTCCAAACAGTTCCAAACAGTTCCACACAGCCAGCTATTTGCAGCCAGCTCAAGCCAACTCAAGCCAACTCAAGCCAGCTCAAGCCAGTTCCAAACAGTTCCAAACAGTTCCAAACAGTTCCAAACAGTTCCAAACAGTTCCAAACAGCCAGCCGAACAGCCAGCTGAACAGCCAGCTGAACAGCCAGCTGAACAGCCAGCTGAACAGCCAGCTGAACAGCCAGCTGAACAGCCAGCTGAACAGCCAGATCCAAACAGCTCTAAACAGCCAGCTATTTGCAACCAGCTATTTGCAGCCAGCTATTTGCAGCCAGCTGACGCCAGCTGTAGCCAGCTCAAGCCAGTTCCAAACAGTTCCGAACAATTCCAAACAGTTCCAAACAGTTTCAAACAGCCAGCTCAAGCCAGCTCAAACAAGCTCAAGCCAGTTCCAAACAGTTCCAAACAGCCAGCTCAAGCCAGCTCAAGCCAGCTCAAGCCAGCTCAAACCAGCTCAAGCCAGTTCTAAACAGTTCCAAACAGTTCCAAACAGTTCCAAACAGTTTCAAGCAGTTCCAAACAGTTCCAAACATCCAGCCGAAGCCAGATGAAGCCAGCTGAAGCCAGTTCCAAACAGTTCCAAACAGTTCCAAACAGCTCCAAACTGCCAGCTATTTGCAGCCAGCTATTTGCAGCCAGTTGAAGCCAGCTCAATCCAGCTCAAGTCAGTTCCAAACAATTCCAAACAGTTCTAAACAGTTCCAAACATTCAGCTGAAGCCAGATGAAGCCAGCTGAAGCCAGTTCCAAACAGTTCCAAACAGTTCCAAACAGTTCCAAACAGTTCCAAACAGTTCCAAACAGCCAGCTAAAGCCAGTTCCAAACAGTTCCACACAGCCAGCTTTTTGCAGCCAGCTATTTGCAGCCAGCTGAAGCCAGCTTTAGCCAGCTCAAGCCAGCTCAAGCCAGTTCCAAACAGCCAGCTCAACAGTTCCAAACAGCCAGCTGAATAGCCAGCGGAACAGCCAGCTGAACAGCCAGCTGAACAGCCAGCTGAACAGCCAGCTGAACAGCCAGCTGAAGCCAGTTCCAAACAGTTCCAAACAGTTCCACACAGCCAGCTATTTGCAGCCAGCTGAAGCCAGCTCTAGCCACCTCGAGCCACCTCAAGCCAGCTCAAGCCAGTTCCAACCAGTTCCAAACTGTTCCAAACTGTTCCAAACAGCCAGCTGAACAGACAGCTGAACAGCCAGCTAAAGCCAGCTCAAGCCAGCTCAAGCCAGCTCCAGCCAGCTCAAGCCTGCTCAAGCCAGCACAAGCCAGCACAGGCCAGTTCCAAACAGTTCTAAACAGCCAGCTATATGCAGCCAGCTGAAGCCAGTTCCAAACAGTTCCAAACAGTTCCAAACAGCCAGCTCAAGCCTGCTGAAGCAAGTTCCAAACAGTTCCAAGTGGTTCCAAAGAGTTCCAAAGAGTTCCAAACAGCCAGCTTTTTGCAGCCAGCTATTTGCAGCCAGCTCAAGCCAACTCAAGCCAGCTCAAGCCAGTTCAAAACAGTTCCAAACAGTTCCAAACAGTTCCAAACAGTTCCAAACAGCCAGCTCAAGCCAGTTCCAAACAGTTCCAAACAGTTCCAAACAGTTCCAAACAGTTCCACACAGTTCCACACAGCCAGCTATTTGCAGCCAGCTCAAGCCAACTCAAGCCAGCTCAAGCCAGTTCCAAACAGTTCCAAACAGTTCCAAACAGTTCCAAACAGTTCCAAACAGCCAGCTGAACAGCCAGCTGAACAGCCAGCTGAACAGCCAGCTGAACAGCCAGCTGAACAGCCAGCTGAACAGCCAGATCCAAACAGCTCTAAACAGCCAGCTATTTGCAGCCAGCTATTTGCAGCCAGCTGACGCCAGCTGTAGCCAGCTCAAGCCAGTTCCAAACAGTTCCGAACAATTCCAAACAGTTCCAAACAGTTCCAAACAGTTCCAAAAAGTTCCAAACAGTTCCAAACAGCCAGCTCAAGCCAGCTCAAGCCAGCTCAAACCAGCTCAAGCCAGTTCTAAACAGTTCCAAACAGTTCTAAACAGTTCCAAACAGTTTCAAGCAGTTCCAAACAGTTCCAAACATCCAGCCGAAGCCAGATGAAGCCAGCTGAAGCCAGTTCCAACCAGTTCCAAACAGTACCAAACAGCTCCAAACAGCCAGCTATTTGCAGCCAGCTATTTGCAGCCAGTTGAAGCCAGCTCAATCCAGCTCAAGTCAGTTCCAAACAGTTCCAAACAGTTCCAAACAGCCAGCTCAAGCCAGTTCCAAACAGTTCCAAACAGTTCCAAACAGTTCCAAACAGTTCCAAACAGTTCCAAACAGTTCCAAACAGTTCCAAACAGTTCCAAACAGTTCCACACAGCCAGCTATTTGCAGCCAGCTCAAGCCAACTCAAGCCAGCTCAAGCCAGTTCCAAACAGTTCCAAACAGTTCCAAACAGCCAGCTGAACAGCCAGCTGAACAGCCAGCTGAACAGCCAGCTGAACAGCCAGCTGAACAGCCAGCTGAACAGCCAGCTGAACAGCCAGATCCAAACAGCTCTAAACAGCCAGCTATTTGCATTGCGACCAGCTATTTGCAGCCAGCTGACGCCAGCTGTAGCCAGCTCAAGCCAGTTCCAAACACTTCCGAACAATTCCAAACAGTTCCAAACAGTTCCAAACAGTTCCAAACAGTTCCAAACAGCCAGCTCAAGCCAGCTCAAGCCAGCTCAAACCAGCTCAAGCCAGTTCTAAACAGTTCCAAACGGTTCTAAACAGTTCCAAACAGTTTCAAGCAGTTCCAAACAGTTCCAAACATCCAGCCGAAGCCAGATGAAGCCAGCTGAAGCCAGTTCCAACCAGTTCCAAACAGTACCAAACAGCTCCAAACAGCCAGCTATTTGCAGCCAGCTATTTGCAGCCAGTTGAAGCCAGCTCAATCCAGCTCAAGTCAGTTCCAAACAGTTCCAAACAATTCCAAACAGTTCTAAACAGTTCCAAACATTCAGCTGAAGCCAGATGAAGCCAGCTGAAGCCAGTTCCAAACAGTTCCAAACAGCCAGCTAAAGCCAGTTCCAAACAGTTCCACACAGCCAGCTTTTTGCAGCCAGCTATTTGCAGCCAGTTGAAGCCAGCTTTAGCCACCTGAAGCCAGCTCAAGCCAGTTCCAAACAGCCAGCTCAACAGTTCCAAACAGCCAGCTGAACAGCCTGCGGAACAGCCAGCTGAACAGCCAGCTGAACAGCCAGCTGAAGCCAGTTCCAAACAGTTCCAAACAGTTCCACACAGCCAGCTATTTGCAGCCAGCTGAAGCCAGCTCTAGCCACCTCGAGCCACCTCAAGCCAGCTCAAGCCAGTTCCAAACAGTTCCAAACATTTCCAAACTGTTCCAAACAGCCAGCTGAACAGACAGCTGAACAGCCAGCTAAAGCCAGCTCAAGCCAGCTCAAGCCAGCTCAAGCCAGCTCAAACCAGCTCAAGCCAGTTGTAAACAGTTCCAAAGAGTTCCAAACAGTTCCAAACAGTTCCAAACAGTTTCAAGCAGTTCCAAACAGTTCCAAACATCCAGCCGAAGCCAGATGAAGCCAGCTGAAGCCAGTTCCAAACAGTTCCAAACAGTTCCAAACAGCTCCAAAAGCCAGCTATTTGCAGCCAGCTATTTGCAGCCAGATGAAGCCAGCTGAAGCCAGTTCCAAACAGTTCCAAACAGTTCCAAACAGCCAGCTAAAGCCAGTTACAAACAGTTCCACACAGCCAGCTTTTGCAGCCAGCTAATTGCAGCCAGCTGAAGCCAGCTTTAGCCACCTCAAGCCAGCTCAAGCCAGTTCCAAACAGCCAGCTCAACAGTTCCAAACAGCCAGCTGAACAGCCAGCGGAACAGCCAGCTGAACAGCCAGCTGAACAGCCAGCTGAACAGCCAGTTCCAAACAGTTCCAAACAGTTCCACACAGCCAGCTATTTGCAGCCAGCTGAAGCCAGCTCTAGCCACCTCGAGCCACCTCAAGCCAGCTCAAGCCAGTTCCAAACAGTTCCAAACTGTTCCAAACTGTTCCAAACAGTTCCACACAGTTCCACACAGCCAGCTATTTGCAGCCAGCTCAAGCCAACTCAAGCCAGCTCAAGCCAGTTCCAAACAGTTCCAAACAGTTCCAAACAGTTCCAAACAGTTCCAAACAGTTCCAAACAGCCAGCTCAAGCCAGTTCCAAACAGTTCCAAACAGTTCCACTCAGCCAGCTATTTGCAGCCAGCTCAAGCCAACTCAAGCCAACTCAAGCCAGCTGAAGCCAGTTCCAAACAGTTCCAAACAGTTCCAAACAGTTCCAAACAGTTCCAAACAGTTCCAAACAGCCAGCTGAACAGCCAGCTGAACAGCCAGCTGAACAGCCAGCTGAAGCCAGTTCCAAACAGTTCCAAACAGTTCCACACAGCCAGCTATTTGCAGCCAGCTGAAGCCAGCTCTAGCCACCTCGAGCCACCTCAAGCCAGCTCAAGCCAGTTCCAAACAGTTCCAAACTGTTCCAAACTGTTCCAAACTGTTCCAAACAGTTCCAAACAGTTCCACACAGTTCCACACAGCCAGCAATTAGCAGCCAGCTCAAGCCAACTCAAGCCAGCTCAAGCCAGTTCCAAACAGTTCCAAACAGTTCCAAACAGTTCCAAACAGCCAGCTAAAGCCAGTTCCAAACAGTTCCACACAGCCAGCTTTTTGCAGCCAGCTATTTGCAGCCAGCTGAAGCCAGCTTTAGCCAGCTCAAGCCAGCTCAAGCCAGTTCCAAACAGCCAGCTCAACAGTTCCAAACAGCCAGCTGAACAGCCAGCTGAACAGCCAGCTGAACAGCCAGCTGAACAGCCAGCTGAACAGCCAGCTGAACAGCCAGCTGAAGCCAGTTCCAAACAGTTCCAAGCAGTTCCACACAGCCAGCTATTTGCAGCCAGCTGAAGCCAGCTCTAGCTACCTCAAGCCAGCTCAAGCCAGTTCCAAACAGTTCCAAACAGTTCTAAACAGTTCCAAACAGTTCCAAACAGCCAGTTGAACAGCCAGCTGAACAGCCAGCTGAACAGCCAGCTGAACAGCCAGCTGAACAGCCAGCTGAACAGCCAGCTGAACAGCCAGATCCAAACAGCTCTAAACAGCCAGCTATTTGCAGCCAGCTATTTGCAGCCAGCTAACGCCAGCTGTAGCCAGCTCAAGCCAGTTCCAAACAGTTCCGAACAATTCCAAACAGTTCCAAACAGTTCCAAACAGTTCCAAAAAGTTCCAAACAGTTCCAAACAGCCAGCTCAAGCCAGCTCAAACCAGCTCAAGCCAGTTCTAAACAGTTCCAAACAGTTCTAAACAGTTCCAAACAGTTTCAAGCAGTTCCAAACAGTTCCAAACATCCAGCCGAAGCCAGATGAAGCCAGCTGAAGCCAGTTCCAACCAGTTCCAAACAGTACCAAACAGCTCCAAACAGCCAGCTATTTGCAGCCAGCTATTTGCAGCCAGTTGAAGCCAGCTCAATCCAGCTCAAGTCAGTTCCAAACAGTTCCAAACAGTTCCAAACAGCCAGCTGAACAGCCAGCTGAACAGCCAGCTGAACAGCCAGCTGAACAGCCAGCTGAACAGCCAGCTGAACAGCCAGCAGCTGAACAGCCAGCTGAACAGCCAGCTGAACAGCCAGCTGAAAAGCCAGCTGAACAGCCAGCTGAACAGCCAGATCCAAACAGCTCTAAACAGCCAGCTATTTGCAGCCAGCTATTTGCAGCCAGCTATTTGCAGCCAGCTGAAGCCAGCTGTAGCCAGCTCAAGCCAGTTCCAAACAGTTCCGAACAATTCCAAACAGTTCCAAACAGTTCCAAACAGTTCCAAACAGCCAGCTCAAGCCAGCTCAAGCCAGCTCAAACCAGCTCAAGCCAGTTCTAAACAGTTCCAAACAGTTCCAAACAGTTCCAAACAGTTTCAAGCAGTTCCAAACAGTTCCAAACATCCAGCCGAAGCCAGATGAAGCCAGCTGAAGCCAGTTCCAAACAGTTCCAAACAGTTCCAAACAGCTCCAAACTGCCAGCTATTTGCAGCCAGCTATTTGCAGCCAGTTGAAGCCAGCTCAATCCAGCTCAAGTCAGTTCCAAACAGTTCCAAACAATTCCAAACAGTTCTAAACAGTTCCAAACATTCAGCTGAAGCCAGATGAAGCCAGCTGAAGCCAGTTCCAAACAGTTCCAAACAGTTCCAAACAGTTCCAAACAGTTCCAAACAGCCAGCTAAAGCCAGTTCCAAACAGTTCCACACAGCCAGCTTTTTGCAGCCAGCTATTTGCAGCCAGCTGAAGCCAGCTTTAGC
The DNA here is from genome assembly GCA_932294295.1 of Alitta virens. Classification (NCBI taxonomy): domain Eukaryota; kingdom Metazoa; phylum Annelida; class Polychaeta; order Phyllodocida; family Nereididae; genus Alitta; species Alitta virens. The sequence goes on along the minus strand of OW028578.1, from coordinate 20,363,720 downwards.
CAGCTCAAGCCAGCTCAAGCCAGTTCCAAACAGCCAGCTCAACAGTTCCAAACAGCCAGCTGAACAGCCAGCGGAACAGCCAGCTGAACAGCCAGCTGAACAGCCAGCTGAACAGCCAGCTGAAGCCAGTTCCAAACAGTTCCAAACAGTTCCACACAGCCAGCTATTTGCAGCCAGCTGAAGCCAGCTCTAGCCACCTCGAGCCACCTCAAGCCAGCTCAAGCCAGTTCCAACCAGTTCCAAACTGTTCCAAACTGTTCCAAACAGCCAGCTGAACAGACAGCTGAACAGCCAGCTAAAGCCAGCTCAAGCCAGCTCAAGGCAGCTCCAGCCAGCTCAAGCCTGCTCAAGCCAGCACAAGCCAGCTCAGGCCAGTTCCAAACAGTTCTAAACAGCCAGCTATATGCAGCCAGCTGAAGCCAGTTCCAAACAGTTCCAAACAGTTCCAAACAGTTCCAAACAGCCAGCTCAAGCCTGCTGAAGCAAGTTCCAAACAGTTCCAAGTGGTTCCAAAGAGTTCCAAAGAGTTCCAAACAGCCAGCTTTTTGCAGCCAGCTATTTGCAGCCAGCTCAAGCCAACTCAAGCCAGCTCAAGCCAGTTCAAAACAGTTCCAAACAGTTCCAAACAGTTCCAAACAGTTCCAAACAGCCAGCTCAAGCCAGTTCCAAACAGTTCCAAACAGTTCCAAACAGTTCCAAACAGTTCCAAACAGTTCCACACAGCCAGCTATTTGCAGTCAGCTCAAGCCAACTCAAGCCAGCTCAAGCCAGTTCCAAACAGTTCCAAACAGTTCCAAACAGCCAGCTGAACAGCCAGCTGAACAGCCAGCTGAACAGCCAGCTGAACAGCCAGCTGAACAGCCAGCTGAACAGCCAGATCCAAACAGCTCTAAACAGCCAGCTATTTGCAGCCAGCTATTTGCAGCCAGCTGACGCCAGCTGTAGCCAGCTCAAGCCAGTTCCAAACAGTTCCGAACAATTCCAAACAGTTCCAAACAGTTCCAAACAGTTCCAAAAAGTTCCAAACAGTTCCAAACAGCCAGCTCAAGCCAGCTCAAGCCAGCTCAAACCAGCTCAAGCCAGTTCTAAACAGTTCCAAACAGTTCTAAACAGTTCCAAACAGTTTCAAGCAGTTCCAAACAGTTCCAAACATCCAGCCGAAGCCAGATGAAGCCAGCTGAAGCCAGTTCCAACCAGTTCCAAACAGTACCAAACGGCTCCAAACAGCCAGCTATTTGCAGCCAGCTATTTGCAGCCAGTTGAAGCCAGCTCAATCCAGCTCAAGTCAGTTCCAAACAGTTCCAAACAGTTCCAAACAGCCAGCTCAAGCCAGTTCCAAACAGTTCCAAACAGTTCCAAACAGTTCCAAACAGTTCCAAACAGTTCCAAACAGTTCCAAACAGTTCCACACAGCCAGCTATTTGCAGCCAGCTCAAGCCAACTCAAGCCAGCTCAAGCCAGTTCCAAACAGTTCCAAACAGTTCCAAACAGCCAGCTGAACAGCCAGCTGAACAGCCAGCTGAACAGCCAGCTGAACAGCCAGCTGAACAGCCAGCTGAACAGCCAGCTGAACAGCCAGATCCAAACAGCTCTAAACAGCCAGCTATTTGCATTGCGACCAGCTATTTGCAGCCAGCTGACGCCAGCTGTAGCCAGCTCAAGCCAGTTCCAAACACTTCCGAACAATTCCAAACAGTTCCAAACAGTTCCAAACAGTTCCAAACAGTTCCAAACAGTTCCAAACAGTTCCAAACAGCCAGCTCAAGCCAGCTCAAGCCAGCTCAAACCAGCTCAAGCCAGTTCTAAACAGTTCCAAACGGTTCTAAACAGTTCCAAACAGTTTCAAGCAGTTCCAAACAGTTCCAAACATCCAGCCGAAGCCAGATGAAGCCAGCTGAAGCCAGTTCCAACCAGTTCCAAACAGTACCAAACAGCTCCAAACAGCCAGCTATTTGCAGCCAGCTATTTGCAGCCAGTTGAAGCCAGCTCAATCCAGCTCAAGTCAGTTCCAAACAGTTCCAAACAATTCCAAACAGTTCTAAACAGTTCCAAACATTCAGCTGAAGCCAGATGAAGCCAGCTGAAGCCAGTTCCAAACAGTTCCAAACAGTTCCAAACAGCCAGCTAAAGCCAGTTCCAAACAGTTCCACACAGCCAGCTTTTTGCAGCCAGCTATTTGCAGCCAGTTGAAGCCAGCTTTAGCCACCTGAAGCCAGCTCAAGCCAGTTCCAAACAGCCAGCTCAACAGTTCCAAACAGCCAGCTGGACAGCCTGCGGAACAGCCAGCTGAACAGCCAGCTGAACAGCCAGCTGAAGCCAGTTCCAAACAGTTCCAAACAGTTCCACACAGCCAGCTATTTGCAGCCAGCTGAAGCCAGCTCTAGCCACCTCGAGCCACCTCAAGCCAGCTCAAGCCAGTTCCAAACAGTTCCAAACATTTCCAAACTGTTCCAAACAGCCAGCTGAACAGACAGCTGAACAGCCAGCTAAAGCCAGCTCAAGCCAGCTCAAGCCAGCTCAAACCAGCTCAAGCCAGTTGTAAACAGTTCCAAAGAGTTCCAAACAGTTCCAAACAGTTCCAAACAGTTTCAAGCAGTTCCAAACAGTTCCAAACATCCAGCCGAAGCCAGATGAAGCCAGCTGAAGCCAGTTCCAAACAGTTCCAAACAGTTCCAAACAGTTCCAAACAGCTCCAAACAGCCAGCTATTTGCAGCCAGCTATTTGCAGCCAGATGAAGCCAGCTGAAGCCAGTTCCAAACAGTTCCAAACAGTTCCAAACAGCCAGCTAAAGCCAGTTCCAAACAGTTCCACACAGCCAGCTTTTGCAGCCAGCTAATTGCAGCCAGCTGAAGCCAGCTTTAGCCACCTCAAGCCAGCTCAAGCCAGTTCCAAACAGCCAGCTCAACAGTTCCAAACAGCCAGCTGAACAGCCAGCGGAACAGCCAGCTGAACAGCCAGCTGAACAGCCAGCTGAACAGCCAGTTCCAAACAGTTCCAAACAGTTCCAAACAGTTCCAAACAGTTCCACACAGCCAGCTATTTGCAGCCAGCTGAAGCCAGCTCTAGCCACCTCGAGCCACCTCAAGCCAGCTCAAGCCAGTTCCAAACAGTTCCAAACTGTTCCAAACTGTTCCAAACAGTTCCACACAGTTCCACACAGCCAGCTATTTGCAGCCAGCTCAAGCCAACTCAAGCCAGCTCAAGCCAGTTCCAAACAGTTCCAAACAGTTCCAAACAGTTCCAAACAGTTCCAAACAGTTCCAAACAGTTCCAAACAGTTCCAAACAGCCAGCTCAAGCCAGTTCCAAACAGTTCCAAACAGTTCCACTCAGCCAGCTATTTGCAGCCAGCTCAAGCCAACTCAAGCCAACTCAAGCCAGCTGAAGCCAGTTCCAAACAGTTCCAAACAGTTCCAAACAGTTCCAAACAGCCAGCTGAACAGCCAGCTGAACAGCCAGCTGAACAGCCAGCTGAACAGCCAGCTGAACAGCCAGCTGAAGCCAGTTCCAAACAGTTCCAAACAGTTCCAAACAGTTCCACACAGCCAGCTATTTGCAGCCAGCTGAAGCCAGCTCTAGCCACCTCGAGCCACCTCAAGCCAGCTCAAGCCAGTTCCAAACAGTTCCAAACTGTTCCAAACTGTTCCAAACAGTTCCAAACAGTTCCACACAGTTCCACACAGCCAGCTATTTGCAGCCAGCTCAAGCCAACTCAAGCCAGCTCAAGCCAGTTCCAAACAGTTCCAAACAGTTCCAAACAGTTCCAAACAGCCAGCTCAAGCCAGTTCCAAACAGTTCCAAACAGTTCCACACAGCCAGCTATTTGCAGCCAGCTCAAGCCAACTCAAGCCAACTCAAACCAGCTGAAGCCAGTTCCAAACAGTTCCAAACAGTTCCAAACAGTTCCAAACAGTTCCAAACAGCCAGCTAAACAGCCAGCTGAACAGCCAGCTGAACAGCCAGCTGAACAGCCAGCTGAACAGCCAGATCCAAACAGCTCTAAACAGCCAGCTATTTGCAGCCAGCTATTTGCAGCCAGCTATTTGCAGCCAGCTGACGCCAGCTGTAGCCAGCTCAAGCCAGTTCCAAACAGTTCCGAACAATTCCAAACAGTTCCAAACAGTTCCAAACAGTTCCAAACAGCCAGCTCAAGCCAGCTCAAGCCAGCTCAAACCAGCTCAAGCCAGTTCTAAACAGTTCCAAACAGTTCCAAAGAGTTCCAAACAGTTTCAAGCAGTTCCAAACAGTTCCAAACATCCAGCCGAAGCCAGATGAAGCCAGCTGAAGCCAGTTCCAAACAGTTCCAAACAGTTCCAAACAGTTCCAAACAGTTCCAAACATTCAGCTGAAGCCAGATGAAGCCAGCTGAAGCCAGTTCCAAACAGTTCCAAACAGTTCCAAACAGTTCCAAACAGTTCCAAACAGCCAGCTAAAGCCAGTTCCAAACAGTTCCACACAGCCAGCTTTTTGCAGCCAGCTATTTGCAGCCAGCTGAAGCCAGCTTTAGCCACCTCAAGCCAGCTCAAGCCAGTTCCAAACAGCCAGCTCAACAGTTCCAAACAGCCAGCTGAACAGCCAGCTGAACAGCCAGCTGAACAGCCAGCTGAACAGCCAGCTGAACAGCCAGCTGAAGCCAGTTCCAAACAGTTCCAAACAGTTCCACACAGCCAGCTATTTGCAGCCAGCTGAAGCCAGCTCTAGCCACCTCGAGCCACCTCAAGCCAGCTCAAGCCAGTTCCAACCAGTTCCAAACTGTTCCAAACTGTTCCAAACAGCCAGCTGAACAGACAGCTGAACAGCCAGCTAAAGCCAGCTCAAGCCAGCTCAAGCCAGCTCCAGCCAGCTCAAGCCTGCTCAAGCCAGCTCAAGCCAGCTCAGGCCAGTTCCAAACAGTTCTAAACAGCCAGCTATATGCAGCCAGCTGAAGCCAGTTCCAAACAGTTCCAAACAGTTCCAAACAGTTCCAAACAGTTCCAAACAGCCAGCTCAAGCCTGCTGAAGCAAGTTCCAAACAGTTCCAAGTGGTTCCAAAGAGTTCCAAAGAGTTCCAAACAGCCAGCTTTTTGCAGCCAGCTATTTGCAGCCAACTCAAGCCAACTCAAGCCAGCTCAAGCCAGTTCAAAACAGTTCCAAACAGTTCCAAACAGTTCCAAACAGTTCCAAACAGTTCCAAACAGCCAGCTCAAGCCAGTTCCAAACAGTTCCAAACAGTTCCAAACAGTTCCAAACAGTTCCACACAGCCAGCTATTTGCAGCCAGCTCAAGCCAACTCAAGCCAGCTCAAGCCAGTTCCAAACAGTTCCAAACAGTTCCAAACAGTTCCAAACAGCCAGCTGAACAGCCAGCTGAACAGCCAGCTGAACAGCCAGCTGAACAGCCAGCTAAACAGCCAGCTGAACAGCCAGCTGAACAGCCAGATCCAAACAGCTCTAAACAGCCAGCTATTTGCAGCCAGCTATTTGCAGCCAGCTGACGACAGCTGTAGCCAGCTCAAGCCAGTTCCAAACAGTTCCGAACAATTCCAAACAGTTCCAAACAGTTCCAAACAGTTCCAAACAGTTCCAAACAGTTCCAAACAGCCAGCTCAAGCCAGCTCAAGCCAGCTCAAACCAGCTCAAGCCAGTTCTAAACAGTTCCAAACAGTTCCAAACAGTTCTAAACAGTTCCAAACAGTTTCAAGCAGTTCCAAACAGTTCCAAACATCCAGCCGAAGCCAGATGAAGCCAGCTGAAGCCAGTTCCAACCAGTTCCAAACAGTACCGAACAGCTCCAAACAGCCAGCTATTTGCAGCCAGCTATTTGCAGCCAGTTGAAGCCAGCTCAATCCAGCTCAAGTCAGTTCCAAACAGTTCCAAACAATTCCAAACAGTTCTAAACAGTTCCAAACATTCAGCTGAAGCCAGATGAAGCCAGCTGAAGCCAGTTCCAAACAGTTCCAAACAGTTCCAAACAGTTCCAAACAGTTCCAAACAGCCAGCTAAAGCCAGTTCCAAACAGTTCCACACAGCCAGCTTTTTGCAGCCAGCTATTTGCAGCCAGCTGAAGCCAGCTTTAGCCACCTCAAGCCAGCTCAAGCCAGTTCCAAACAGCCAGCTCAACAGTTCCAAACAGCCAGCTGAACAGCCAGCTGAACAGCCAGCTGAACAGCCAGCTGAACAGCCAGCTGAACAGCCAGCTGAAGCCAGTTCCAAACAGTTCCAAACAGTTCCACACAGCCAGCTATTTGCAGCCAGCTGAAGCCAGCTCTAGCCACCTCGAGCCACCTCAAGCCAGCTCAAGCCAGTTCCAACCAGTTCCAAACTGTTCCAAACTGTTCCAAACAGCCAGCTGAACAGACAGCTGAACAGCCAGCTAAAGCCAGCTCAAGCCAGCTCAAGCCAGCTCCAGCCAGCTCAAGCCTGCTCAAGCCAGCTCAAGCCAGCTCAGGCCAGTTCCAAACAGTTCTAAACAGCCAGCTATATGCAGCCAGCTGAAGCCAGTTCCAAACAGTTCCAAACAGTTCCAAACAGTTCCAAACAGTTCCAAACAGCCAGCTCAAGCCTGCTGAAGCAAGTTCCAAACAGTTCCAAGTGGTTCCAAAGAGTTCCAAAGAGTTCCAAACAGCCAGCTTTTTGCAGCCAGCTATTTGCAGCCAACTCAAGCCAACTCAAGCCAGCTCAAGCCAGTTCAAAACAGTTCCAAACAGTTCCAAACAGTTCCAAACAGTTCCAAACAGTTCCAAACAGCCAGCTCAAGCCAGTTCCAAACAGTTCCAAACAGTTCCAAACAGTTCCAAACAGTTCCACACAGCCAGCTATTTGCAGCCAGCTCAAGCCAACTCAAGCCAGCTCAAGCCAGTTCCAAACAGTTCCAAACAGTTCCAAACAGTTCCAAACAGCCAGCTGAACAGCCAGCTGAACAGCCAGCTGAACAGCCAGCTGAACAGCCAGCTAAACAGCCAGCTGAACAGCCAGCTGAACAGCCAGATCCAAACAGCTCTAAACAGCCAGCTATTTGCAGCCAGCTATTTGCAGCCAGCTGACGACAGCTGTAGCCAGCTCAAGCCAGTTCCAAACAGTTCCGAACAATTCCAAACAGTTCCAAACAGTTCCAAACAGTTCCAAACAGTTCCAAACAGTTCCAAACAGCCAGCTCAAGCCAGCTCAAGCCAGCTCAAACCAGCTCAAGCCAGTTCTAAACAGTTCCAAACAGTTCCAAACAGTTCTAAACAGTTCCAAACAGTTTCAAGCAGTTCCAAACAGTTCCAAACATCCAGCCGAAGCCAGATGAAGCCAGCTGAAGCCAGTTCCAACCAGTTCCAAACAGTACCGAACAGCTCCAAACAGCCAGCTATTTGCAGCCAGCTATTTGCAGCCAGTTGAAGCCAGCTCAATCCAGCTCAAGTCAGTTCCAAACAGTTCCAAACAATTCCAAACAGTTCTAAACAGTTCCAAACATTCAGCTGAAGCCAGATGAAGCCAGCTGAAGCCAGTTCCAAACAGTTCCAAACAGTTCCAAACAGTTCCAAACAGTTCCAAACAGTTCCAAACAGTTCCAAACAGCCAGCTAAAGCCAGTTCCAAACAGTTCCACACAGCCAGCTTTTTGCAGCCAGCTATTTGCAGCCAGCTGAAGCCAGCTTTAGCCACCTCAAGCCAGCTCAAGCCAGTTCCAAACAGCCAGCTCAACAGTTCCAAACAGCCAGCTGAACAGCCAGCGGAACAGCCAGCTGAACAGCCAGCTGAACAGCCAGCTGAACAGCCAGTTCCAAACAGTTCCAAACAGTTCCAAACAGTTCCAAACAGTTCCACACAGCCAGCTATTTGCAGCCAGCTGAAGCCAGCTCTAGCCACCTCGAGCCACCTCAAGCCAGCTCAAGCCAGTTCCAAACAGTTCCAAACTGTTCCAAACTGTTCCAAACAGTTCCACACAGTTCCACACAGCCAGCTATTTGCAGCCAGCTCAAGCCAACTCAAGCCAGCTCAAGCCAGTTCCAAACAGTTCCAAACAGTTCCAAACAGTTCCAAACAGTTCCAAACAGTTCCAAACAGTTCCAAACAGTTCCAAACAGCCAGCTCAAGCCTGCTGAAGCAAGTTCCAAACAGTTCCAAGTGGTTCCAAAGAGTTCCAAAGAGTTCCAAACAGCCAGCTTTTTGCAGCCAGCTATTTGCAGCCAACTCAAGCCAACTCAAGCCAGCTCAAGCCAGTTCAAAACAGTTCCAAACAGTTCCAAACAGTTCCAAACAGTTCCAAACAGTTCCAAACAGCCAGCTCAAGCCAGTTCCAAACAGTTCCAAACAGTTCCAAACAGTTCCAAACAGTTCCACACAGCCAGCTATTTGCAGCCAGCTCAAGCCAACTCAAGCCAGCTCAAGCCAGTTCCAAACAGTTCCAAACAGTTCCAAACAGTTCCAAACAGCCAGCTGAACAGCCAGCTGAACAGCCAGCTGAACAGCCAGCTGAACAGCCAGCTAAACAGCCAGCTGAACAGCCAGCTGAACAGCCAGCTGAACAGCCAGATCCAAACAGCTCTAAACAGCCAGCTATTTGCAGCCAGCTATTTGCAGCCAGCTGACGACAGCTGTAGCCAGCTCAAGCCAGTTCCAAACAGTTCCGAACAATTCCAAACAGTTCCAAACAGTTCCAAACAGTTCCAAACAGCCAGCTCAAGCCTGCTGAAGCAAGTTCCAAACAGTTCCAAGTGGTTCCAAAGAGTTCCAAAGAGTTCCAAACAGCCAGCTTTTTGCAGCCAGCTATTTGCAGCCAACTCAAGCCAACTCAAGCCAGCTCAAGCCAGTTCAAAACAGTTCCAAACAGTTCCAAACAGTTCCAAACAGTTCCAAACAGTTCCAAACAGTTCCAAACAGCCAGCTCAAGCCAGTTCCAAACAGTTCCAAACAGTTCCAAACAGTTCCAAACAGTTCCAAACAGTTCCACACAGCCAGCTATTTGCAGCCAGCTCAAGCCAACTCAAGCCAGCTCAAGCCAGTTCCAAACAGTTCCAAACAGTTCCAAACAGCCAGCTGAACAGCCAGCTGAACAGCCAGCTGAACAGCCAGCTAAACAGCCAGCTGAACAGCCAGCTGAACAGCCAGCTGAACAGCCAGATCCAAACAGCTCTAAACAGCCAGCTATTTGCAGCCAGCTATTTGCAGCCAGCTGACGACAGCTGTAGCCAGCTCAAGCCAGTTCCAAACAGTTCCGAACAATTCCAAACAGTTCCAAACAGTTCCAAACAGTTCCAAACAGTTCCAAACAGCCAGCTCAAGCCAGCTCAAGCCAGCTCAAACCAGCTCAAGCCAGTTCTAAACAGTTCCAAACAGTTCCAAACAGTTCTAAACAGTTCCAAACAGTTTCAAGCAGTTCCAAACAGTTCCAAACATCCAGCCGAAGCCAGATGAAGCCAGCTGAAGCCAGTTCCAACCAGTTCCAAACAGTACCAAACAGCTCCAAACAGCCAGCTATTTGCAGCCAGCTATTTGCAGCCAGTTGAAGCCAGCTCAATCCAGCTCAAGTCAGTTCCAAACAGTTCCAAACAATTCCAAACAGTTCTAAACAGTTCCAAACATTCAGCTGAAGCCAGATGAAGCCAGCTGAAGCCAGTTCCAAACAGTTCCAAACAGTTCCAAACAGTTCCAAACAGTTCCAAACAGCCAGCTAAAGCCAGTTCCAAACAGTTCCACACAGCCAGCTTTTTGCAGCCAGCTATTTGCAGCCAGCTGAAGCCAGCTTTAGCCACCTCAAGCCAGCTCAAGCCAGTTCCAAACAGCCAGCTCAACAGTTCCAAACAGCCAGCTGAACAGCCAGCGGAACAGCCAGCTGAACAGCCAGCTGAACAGCCAGCTGAACAGCCAGCTGAACAGCCAGCTGAACAGCCAGTTCCAAACAGTTCCAAACAGTTCCAAACAGTTCCAAACAGTTCCACACAGCCAGCTATTTGCAGCCAGCTGAAGCCAGCTCTAGCCACCTCGAGCCACCTCAAGCCAGCTCAAGCCAGTTCCAAACAGTTCCAAACTGTTCCAAACTGTTCCAAACAGTTCCACACAGTTCCACACAGCCAGCTATTTGCAGCCAGCTCAAGCCAACTCAAGCCAGCTCAAGCCAGTTCCAAACAGTTCCAAACAGTTCCAAACAGTTCCAAACAGTTCCAAACAGTTCCAAACAGTTCCAAACAGTTCCAAACAGTTCCAAACAGTTCCAAACAGCCAGCTCAAGCCAGTTCCAAACAGTTCCAAACAGTTCCACTCAGCCAGCTATTTGCAGCCAGCTCAAGCCAACTCAAGCCAACTCAAGCCAGCTGAAGCCAGTTCCAAACAGTTCCAAACAGTTCCAAACAGTTCCAAACAGCCAGCTGAACAGCCAGCTGAACAGCCAGCTGAACAGCCAGCTGAACAGCCAGCTGAACAGCCAGCTGAAGCCAGTTCCAAACAGTTCCAAACAGTTCCAAACAGTTCCACACAGCCAGCTATTTGCAGCCAGCTGAAGCCAGCTCTAGCCACCTCGAGCCACCTCAAGCCAGCTCAAGCCAGTTCCAAACAGTTCCAAACTGTTCCAAACTGTTCCAAACAGTTCCAAACAGTTCCACACAGTTCCACACAGCCAGCTATTTGCAGCCAGCTCAAGCCAACTCAAGCCAGCTCAAGCCAGTTCCAAACAGTTCCAAACAGTTCCAAACAGTTCCAAACAGCCAGCTCAAGCCAGTTCCAAACAGTTCCAAACAGTTCCACACAGCCAGCTATTTGCAGCCAGCTCAAGCCAACTCAAACCAGCTGAAGCCAGTTCCAAACAGTTCCAAACAGTTCCAAACAGTTCCAAACAGCCAGCTGAACAGCCAGCTAAACAGCCAGCTGAACAGCCAGCTGAACAGCCAGCTGAACAGCCAGCTGAACAGCCAGATCCAAACAGCTCTAAACAGCCAGCTATTTGCAGCCAGCTATTTGCAGCCAGCTATTTGCAGCCAGCTCCAGATCATCGCCCAGGCGAAGGATTGACCTAGATCCTAATTATAATTATTCCAAGGCAGGGCAAAGCTTGCAGAAACATAAACCTGAATCTAAGACTTCACAGGCAGACGATCACCTCGCAAGAATAAAGCAGCATGCTATAGATGTCGGAAAAGGACATCTTGTAGCTCCATCGGTTAGTGCGTCACAACTTAGTGTACCCTCACAGGGTGCACCTTCCGGCGTTGAGTCGGAAGAGATACACCAGCCGATGGAAGAGGAGGCAGGGACTACCACCATCCCTAGGCCTCAACGGGAGGGGGCAATTGATAAAAGATCAATTGTTCCCAAAAGACCCCCCCTCATCAGAAAAACACTAGAAAAATCTAGTGCACTGAGCTTCATAACACCACCATCTAAGCATGGTGGGGCCCTCAAAAAGATCTTAACACCAAAAGAGGCAGCGACTTTGAAGAAAAAGTGAATATTCATACAAATTCATACCATGCACTACAGATTTTACTATGATAATATTAAACTCTTTTAACTAATTCATGGACAGTATCATTCAGTGGAACTGTCGAGGTTTCAGAGCCAACTTCGATGAAATAGGTTGCATGGTCCAAGACTTAAACCCTAGTGTTTTCTGTCTACAGGAAACATTTCTGAAACCTCCAAATAGTTTTAAACTGAGAAACTATCATATGTATAATACATATGGCAATATTGCCCACGATAGAGCCACTGGTGGCTCATCAATTTTAGTTAAAAATGGCATCATTCATACCCATATTGCTCTTAACACTAACCTTCAGGCTACAGCAGTTCGTCTGAACCTGAATAAAACATTCACCATATGTTCCATATATATTCCTCCACCCTTTCACCTTACAGCCAGTGATTTGCATAACCTTTACAATCAACTGCCTGAACCGCGTCTTATCCTAGGAGATTTTAACAGCCATAACCAATTGTGGGGAAGCACTTCCCACAACAACAAAGGAAAAACCATTGAAGATTTTCTCAATGACCACACCCTTTGCTTGTTCAATGATGGTTCACCTACATATCTTCACCCAGGTCATGGATCATTTTCAGCGATAGACCTTAGTATATGTGATCCAGCGTTATTTCTGGAATTTGAATGGAGAGTATTAGAGGACACTCACGGCAGTGATCACTTTCCTATTGTCCTACAAAACGTAGAAGGTACAAGAGAAGTGGGTCAACTCCGATGGAAGTTGCATAAAGCGGATTGGACCTCCTTCGAAAAGCACTGCTTAGAAACAATTACTATGTCTCATTATAGGAATAGTAATAATCTCGTTGAAGATTTTACTGATGATATTACTGATATAGCCAATAAAACTATACCGATGACAAAAAATAATTCTAAACGTAGTGCAAGACCTTGGTTTGATGACGAAGTAAGAGAAGCTATTAAAAACCGTAAGAAAGCCCTCAGAATTTTTAAATCACAGCCGACCATCAACAATCTGAATAATTTTAAGTGCCTGAAAGCCAAAGCGCGTAGAATTGTCAGGCAAAAAAAACGTAGTTGCTGGAGAGACTATGTCTCCAGACTCACTGAAAGAACTCCTAGCAATAAAGTCTGGAAAATGATTAAGAAGATTGAAGGAAAGAACCTAGCTTCGCATGTAAGCATTCTAGAAGTGAATGGAGAACATCTCTCCTCACCAGAACAAATATCAAACGGGTTAGGAGAACAGTTTGCATACAACTCCTCATCGGAGAACTATACGAGAGAATTTCAATGTTATAAGGCTCAAGCTGAGAGATTAACCCTAAATATACAGTCTGATAACAGCGAAGATTATAACTCCTACATCACCTTAGAAGAACTTCAGAAGGTCATCTTAAAAGCGACTGACTCTGCAACAGGCCCTGATAATATACATTATCAAATCTTAAAACACCTACCTCAATCCTCTTTAAAAACATTACTGTATATCTTTAATCAAATTTGGGAGAAGGGATGTCTTCCATCCCTGTGGAAACAAGCCACGGTCATCCCAATTCCCAAGCCGGGGAAGGATCATAGTGATCCTATGAATTATCGACCAATAGCCTTAACCAGTTGTCTATGTAAGACAATGGAGCGAATTGTTACTGATAGACTGGTTTGGTTCCTGGAGTCGAACCAGCTTATTACAGAGTTCCAATCTGGATTTCGCCGTCACAGGAGCACATTAGATCATTTAGTCAGACTGGAAACTTATGTTAGAGATGCTTTCATTAACAGAGAACACGTAGTAGCCATATTCTTTGACCTAGAAAAAGCTTATGACACTACATGGAAATATGGAATAATGAAAGATCTCCACGACTTAGGGCTTCGAGGTCGCCTTCCAGTTTTCATCGGATCCTTCCTACAGGATCGCTTCTTTAAGGTCCGAGTGGGATCAACGATGTCAAGCCCCTACTCTCAGGAGAATGGAGTCCCTCAGGGTAGTATTCTCTCGCCCACCCTCTTTAACGTCAAAATCAACAGTATAGTAAATTCCATCTCAGAAAATCTCATGTCGTCCCTATATGTTGACGATTTCCTCATTGCATATCGTTCCAGATATATGCCAACCATAGAACGACAACTGCAATTAAATTTGAATAGGATTCACAAATGGTCACTCGAAAATGGCTTCAAGTTCTCTAAACAGAAGACAGTTTGTCTGCCTTTCTATTACTTACGATCAAACCATCCAGATCCATCACTAATAATTGACAACTGTCAAATAAAAGTGGTGAATGAAACAAAATTTTTGGGTGTACTCTTTGACTCCAAATTGTCTTTCATTCCGCATATCAAAGCACTGAAAGCAAAGTGCCTGAAATCAATGAACCTCCTTAAAGTAGTGAGCAAATATAATTGGGGTGGGGACACAACGGTCCTCCTTCGTCTCTATCGAGCAATTACTCGTTCTCGACTTGATTATGGTTCTGTGGTATATGGCTCCGCCAGACCATCTTATCTAAAATGCCTGAATTCTGTACATCATCAAGGGTTGCGACTAAGCTTAAGAGCTTTTCGTACATCTCCTGTAGAGAGCTTATATGTACTGGCAGGGGAACCTCCACTTTCCCTTCGTCGTATCAAGTTATCCATGCAATACATACTAAAGGTAGCTTCAACTCCAACAAATCCAACATATGATGTGATATTTCATCCAAAATACATGCATCATTATGAATCTCGTTCAAACGCCATTCGACCACTGGGATTACGCATGAAATTCTATCTTGAGGCTGCAAAAATTGATACTACAATCATTGCCGAGACGGAAGTACCACCCATTCCGCCATGGATTCTCCCAGTCCCGAAAGTTATACTGGATTTGGCAGAGCTTAAGAAAAGCGAAACCAATCCGGTAGACTATCAAAATCTATTTTATAGTATAAGGTTTAAATACGAATCGTACAAATTTCTATACACAGATGGCTCAAAAATGGAAAGACGAGTAGGCTGTGCTGTCACTTCTTATAAAACCGTTATAGCTGAATGTCGTCTTCCAGACCACTGCTCAATATACACTGCAGAATTAACAGCTATTTACCTTGCCTTAAAGAACATCGAGGACTCAGAATCAGATCGTTATGTTATCTGTTCTGATTCCAAATCTGCTCTTCAAGCAATCCAAAATAAACAACTTGATAACCCTGGGATCTTAGATGTTCTTATTAAGTATTTCTATCTTCACGAATACAAAGACATAGTATTCTGCTGGATTCCTGGACACGCTGGCATTGAAGGGAATGAAAAAGCAGACCTGGCAGCAAAAAGGGCTCTTACAAAAGAGATAACTGATTTTACCATTCCATACACTGATTTTAAAATGACTATAAAATCTTTTATCATGTCTTGCTGGCAAAGACAATGGAATGAATGTAATAACAACAAGTTGCATTCAATCTTACCTTGCATTCAAAATAAAATACCGAGTAGGTTCAATACTCGCAAAGATCAAGGAATATATCACAGATGCCTCATAGGACATTCAAGACTTACACATTTACACCTTTTAGTCAATGAACCGGCACCGGTATGCCAGAGTTGTCGGCGCTCCCTAACAATCAAACATATTTTATTAGATTGCATCCACTTACAACGCATTAGAAGACCTCTGTTTCAAGCTACTACCTTACAACATCTCTTTACTAGATATCCAACCCAGACAATTATTGATTTTTTATATGCTTCTGGTTTCTACTACCAAATATAGATAATCAATCTTAACCTAGAGAGCCTCTACATAGCCCACTCAGGTGCTGATGAGGCGTTAAACAATAACTCACACACACACACACATTTGCAGCCAGCTGACGCCAGCTGTAGCCAGCTCAAGCCAGTTCCAAACAGTTCCGAACAATTCCAAACAGTTCCAAACAGTTCCAAACAGTTCCAAACAGCCAGCTCAAGCCAGCTCAAGCCAGCTCAAGCCTGCTCAAGCCAGCTCAAGCCAGCTCAGGCCAGTTCCAAACAGTTCTAAACAGCCAGCTATATGCAGCCAGCTGAAGCCAGTTCCAAACAGTTCCAAACAGTTCCAAACAGTTCCAAACAGTTCCAAACAGCCAGCTCAAGCCTGCTGAAGCAAGTTCCAAACAGTTCCAAGTGGTTCCAAAGAGTTCCAAAGAGTTCCAAACAGCCAGCTTTTTGCAGCCAGCTATTTGCAGCCAACTCAAGCCAACTCAAGCCAGCTCAAGCCAGTTCAAAACAGTTCCAAACAGTTCCAAACAGTTCCAAACATCCAGCTGAAGCCAGATGAAGCCAGCTGAAGCACAAACAGTTCCAAACAGTTCCAAGCAGATCCAAACAGTTCCAAACAGCCAGCTAGCCAACTGAAGCCAGTTCCAAACAGTTCCAAACAGTTCCAAACAGTTCCAAACAGTTCCAAACAGTTCCAAACAGTTCCAAACAGTTCCAAACAGTTCCAAACAGTTCCAAACAGTTCCACACAGCCAGCTATTTGCAGCCAGCTCAAGCCAACTCAAGCCAGCTCAAGCCAGTTCCAAACAGTTCCAAACAGTTCCAAACAGTTCCAAACAGTTCCAAACAGTTCCAAACAGTTCCAAACAGCCAGTTCCAAACAGTTCCAAACAGTTCCACACAGCCAGCTATTTGCAGCCAGCTGAAGCCAGCTCTAGCCACCTCGAGCCACCTCAAGCCAGCTCAAGCCAGTTCCAAACAGTTCCAAACTGTTCCAAACTGTTACAAACAGTTCCAAACAGTTCCACACAGCCAGCTATTTGCAGCCAGCTCAAGCCAACTCAAGCCAGCTCAAGCCAGTTCCAAACAGTTCCAAACAGTTCCAAACAGTTCCAAACAGCCAGCTCAAGCCAGTTCCAAACAGTTCCAAACAGTTCCATACAGCCAGCTATTTGCAGCCAGCTCAAGCCAACTCAAGCCAACTCAAACCAGCTGAAGCCAGTTCCAAACAGTTCCAAACAGTTCCAAACAGTTCCAAACAGTTCCAAACAGTTCCAAACAGTTCCAAACAGCCAGCTGAACAGCCAGCTGAACAGCCAGCTGAACAGCCAGCTGAACAGCCAGCTGAACAGCCAGCTGAACAGCCAGCTGAACAGCCAGCTGAACAGCCAGCTGAACAGCCAGCTGAACAGCCAGATCCAAACAGCTCTAAACAGCCAGCTATTTGCAACCAGCTATTTGCAGCCAGCTATTTGCAGCCAGCTGACGCCAGCTGTAGCCAGCTCAAGCCAGTTCCAAACAGTTCCGAACAATTCCAAACAGTTCCAAACAGTTCCAAACAGCCAGCTCAAGCCAGCTCAAACAAGCTCAAGCCAGTTCTAAACAGTTCCAAACAGTTCCAAACAGTTCCAAACAGTTCCAAACAGTTCCAAACAGTTTCAAGCAGTTCCAAACAGTTCCAAACATCCAGCCGAAGCCAGATGAAGCCAGCTGAAGCCAGTTCCAAACAGTTCCAAACAGTTCCACACAGTTCCACACAGTTCCACACAGCCAGCTATTTGCAGCCAGCTCAAGCCAACTCAAGCCAGCTCAATAAGGTTCCAAACAGTTCCAAACAGTTCCAAACAGTTCCAAACAGTTCCAAACAGTTCCAAACAGTTCCAAACAGTTCCGAACAATTCCAAACAGTTCCAAACAGTTCCAAACAGTTCCAAACAGCCAGCTCAAGCCAGCTCAAACCAGCTCAAGCCAGTTCTAAACAGTTCCAAACAGTTCCAAACAGTTCCAAACAGTTTCAAGCAGTTCCAAACAGTTCCAAACATCCAGCCGAAGCCAGATGAAGCCAGCTGAAGCCAGTTCCAAACAGTTCCAAACAGTTCCAAACAGTTCCAAACAGTTCCAAACAGTTTCAAGCAGTTCCAAACTGTTCCAAACAGCCAGCTGAACTGACAGCTGAACAGCCAGCTGAAGCCAGCTCAAGCCAGCTCAAGCCAGCTCCAGCCAGCTCAAGCCTGCTCAAGCCAGCTCAAGCCTGCTCAGGCCAGTTCCAAACAGTTCTAAACAGCCAGCTATTTGCAGCCAGTTCCAAACAGTTCCAAACAGTTCCAAACAGTTCCAAACAGTTCCAAACAGTTCCAAACAGTTCCAAACAGTTTCAAGCAGTTCCAAACAGTTCCAAACATCCAGCCGAAGCCAGATGAAGCCAGCTGAAGCCAGTTCCAAACAGTTCCAAACAGTTCCAAACAGTTCCAAACAGTTCCAAACAGTTTCAAGCAGTTCCAAACTGTTCCAAACAGCCAGCTGAACTGACAGCTGAACAGCCAGCTGAAGCCAGCTCAAGCCAGCTCAAGCCAGCTCCAGCCAGCTCAAGCCTGCTCAAGCCAGCTCAAGCCTGCTCAGGCCAGTTCCAAACAGTTCTAAACAGCCAGCTATTTGCAGCCAGTTCCAAACAGTTCCAAACAGTTCCAAACAGTTCCAAACAGTTCCAAACAGTTCCAAACAGTTCCAAACAGCCAGCTCAAGCCAGCTCAAACCAGCTCAAGCCAGTTCCAAACAGTTCCAAACAGTTCCAAACAGCTCCAAACAGCCAGCTATTTGCAGCCAGTTGAAGCCAGCTCAATCCAGCTCAAGTCAGTTCCAAACAGTTCCAAACAGTTCCAAACAGTTCCAAACATCCAGCTGAAGCCAGATGAAGCCAGCTGAAGCACAAACAGTTCCAAACAGTTCCAAGCAGATCCAAACAGTTCCAAACAGCCAGCTAGCCAACTGAAGCCAGTTCCAAACAGTTCCAAACAGTTCCAAACAGTTCCAAACAGTTCCAAACAGTTCCAAACAGTTCCAAACAGTTCCAAACAGTTCCACACAGCCAGCTATTTGCAGCCAGCTCAAGCCAACTCAAGCCAACTCAAGCCAGCTCAAGCCAGTTCCAAACAGTTCCAAACAGTTCCAAACAGTTCCAAACAGTTCCAAACAGTTCCAAACAGCCAGCCGAACAGCCAGCTGAACAGCCAGCTGAACAGCCAGCTGAACAGCCAGCTGAACAGCCAGCTGAACAGCCAGCTGAACAGCCAACTGAACAGCCAACTGAACAGCCAACTGAACAGCCAGATCCAAACAGCTCTAAACAGCCAGCTATTTGCAACCAGCTATTTGCAGCCAGCTATTTGCAGCCAGCTGACGCCAGCTGTAGCCAGCTGAAGCCAGTTCCAAACAGTTCCGAACAATTCCAAACAGTTCCAAACAGTTCCAAACAGCCAGCTCAAGCCAGCTCAAACAAGCTCAAGCCAGTTCTAAACAGTTCCAAACAGTTCCAAACAGTTCCAAACAGTTCCAAACAGTTCCAAACAGTTTCAAGCAGTTCCAAACAGTTCCAAACATCCAGCCGAAGCCAGATGAAGCCAGCTGAAGCCAGTTCCAAACAGTTCCAAACAGTTCCAAACAGTTCCAAACAGTTCCAAACAGTTTCAAGCAGTTCCAAACTGTTCCAAACAGCCAGCTGAACTGACAGCTGAACAGCCAGCTGAAGCCAGCTCAAGCCAGCTCAAGCCAGCTCCAGCCAGCTCAAGCCTGCTCAAGCCAGCTCAAGCCTGCTCAGGCCAGTTCCAAACAGTTCTAAACAGCCAGCTATTTGCAGCCAGTTCCAAACAGTTCCAAACAGTTCCAAACAGTTCCAAACAGTTCCAAACAGTTCCAAACAGTTCCAAACAGTTCCAAACAGCCAGCTCAAGCCAGCTCAAACCAGCTCAAGCCAGTTCCAAACAGTTCCAAACAGTTCCAAACAGCTCCAAACAGCCAGCTATTTGCAGCCAGTTGAAGCCAGCTCAATCCAGCTCAAGTCAGTTCCAAACAGTTCCAAACAGTTCCAAACAGTTCCAAACATCCAGCTGAAGCCAGATGAAGCCAGCTGAAGCACAAACAGTTCCAAACAGTTCCAAGCAGATCCAAACAGTTCCAAACAGCCAGCTAGCCAACTGAAGCCAGTTCCAAACAGTTCCAAACAGTTCCAAACAGTTCCAAACAGTTCCAAACAGTTCCAAACAGTTCCAAACAGTTCCACACAGCCAGCTATTTGCAGCCAGCTCAAGCCAACTCAAGCCAGCTCAAGCCAGTTCCAAACAGTTCCAAACAGTTCCAAACAGTTCCAAACAGTTCCAAACAGTTCCAAACAGTTCCAAACAGTTCCAAACAGTTCCAAACAGTTCCAAACAGCCAGTTCCAAACAGTTCCAAACAGTTCCACACAGCCAGCTATTTGCAGCCAGCTCAAGCCAACTCAAGCCAACTCAAGCCAGCTCAAGCCAGCTCCAAACAGTTCCAAACAGTTCCAAACAGCCAGCTGAACAGCCAGCTGAACAGCCAGCTGAACAGCCAGCTGAACAGCGAGCTGAACAGCCAGATCCAAACAGCTCTAAACAGCCAGCTATTTGCAGCCAGCTATTTGCAGCCAGCTATTTGGAGCCAGCTGACGCCAGCTGTAGCCAGCTCAAGCCAGTTCCAAACAGTTCCGAACAATTCCAAACAGTTCCAAACAGTTCCAAACAGTTCCAAACAGCCAGCTCAAGCCAGCTCAAACCAGCTCAAGCCAGTTCTAAACAGTTCCAAACAGTTCCAAACAGTTCCAAACAGTTTCAAGCAGTTCCAAACAGTTCCAAACATCCAGCCGAAGCCAGATGAAGCCAGCTGAAGCCAGTTCCAAACAGTTCCAAACAGTTCCAAACAGTTCCAAACAGTTTCAAGCAGTTCCAAACTGTTCCAAACAGCCAGCTGAACTGACAGCTGAACAGCCAGCTGAAGCCAGCTCAAGCCAGCTCAAGCCAGCTCCAGCCAGCTCAAGCCTGCTCAAGCCAGCTCAAGCCTGCTCAGGCCAGTTCCAAACAGTTCTAAACAGCCAGCTATTTGCAGCCAGTTCCAAACAGTTCCAAACAGTTCCAAACAGTTCCAAACAGTTCCAAACAGTTCCAAACAGTTCCAAACAGTTCCAAACAGTTCCAAACAGGCAGCTCAAGCCAGCTCAAACCAGCTCAAGCCAGTTCCAAACAGTTCCAAACAGTTCCAAACAGCTCCAAACAGCCAGCTATTTGCAGCCAGTTGAAGCCAGCTCAATCCAGCTCAAGTCAGTTCCAAACAGTTCCAAACAGTTCCAAACAGTTCCAAACATCCAGCTGAAGCCAGATGAAGCCAGCTGAAGCACAAACAGTTCCAAACAGTTCCAAGCAGATCCAAACAGTTCCAAACAGCCAGCTAGCCAACTGAAGCCAGTTCCAAACAGTTCCAAACAGTTCCAAACAGTTCCAAACAGTTCCAAACAGTTCCAAACAGTTCCAAACAGTTCCAAACAGTTCCACACAGCCAGCTATTTGCAGCCAGCTCAAGCCAACTCAAGCCAACTCAAGCCAGCTCAAGCCAGTTCCAAACAGTTCCAAACAGTTCCAAACAGTTCCAAACAGTTCCAAACAGTTCCAAACAGCCAGCCGAACAGCCAGCTGAACAGCCAGCTGAACAGCCAGCTGAACAGCCAGCTGAACAGCCAGCTGAACAGCCAACTGAACAGCCAACTGAACAGCCAGATCCAAACAGCTCTAAACAGCCAGCTATTTGCAACCAGCTATTTGCAGGCAGCTATTTGCAGCCAGCTGACGCCAGCTGTAGCCAGCTCATGCCAGTTCCAAACAGTTCCGAACAATTCCAAACAGTTCCAAACAGTTCCAAACAGCCAGCTCAAGCCAGCTCAAACAAGCTCAAGCCAGTTCTAAACAGTTCCAAACAGTTCCAAACAGTTCCAAACAGTTCCAAACAGTTCCAAACAGTTTCAAGCAGTTCCAAACAGTTCCAAACATCCAGCCGAAGCCAGATGAAGCCAGCTGAAGCCAGTTCCAAACAGTTCCAAACAGTTCCAAACAGTTCCAAACAGTTCCACACAGTTCCACACAGTTCCACACAGTTCCACACAGTTCCACACAGTTCCACACAGCCAGCTATTTGCAGCCAGCTCAAGCCAACTCAAGCCAGCTCAATAAGGTTCCAAACAGTTCCAAACAGTTCCAAACAGTTCCAAACAGTTCCAAACAGTTCCAAACAGTTCCAAACAGCCAGCTCAAGCCAGTTCCAAACAGTTCCACACAGCCAGCTATTTGCAGCCAGCTCAAGCCAACTCAAGCCAACTCAAGCCAGCTCAAGCCAGCTCCAAACAGTTCCAAACAGTTCCAAACAGCCAGCTGAACAGCCAGCTGAACAGCCAGCTGAACAGCCAGCTGAACAGCGAGCTGAACAGCCAGATCCAAACAGCTCTAAACAGCCAGCTATTTGCAGCCAGCTATTTGCAGCCAGCTATTTGGAGCCAGCTGACGCCAGCTGTAGCCAGCTCAAGCCAGTTCCAAACAGTTCCGAACAATTCCAAACAGTTCCAAACAGTTCCAAACAGTTCCAAACAGCCAGCTCAAGCCAGCTCAAACCAGCTCAAGCCAGTTCTAAACAGTTCCAAACAGTTCCAAACAGTTCCAAACAGTTTCAAGCAGTTCCAAACAGTTCCAAACATCCAGCCGAAGCCAGATGAAGCCAGCTGAAGCCAGTTCCAAACAGTTCCAAACAGTTCCAAACAGTTCCAAACAGTTCCAAACAGTTCCAAACAGTTTCAAGCAGTTCCAAACTGTTCCAAACAGCCAGCTGAACTGACAGCTGAACAGCCAGCTGAAGCCAGCTCAAGCCAGCTCAAGCCAGCTCCAGCCAGCTCAAGCCTGCTCAAGCCAGCTCAAGCCTGCTCAGGCCAGTTCCAAACAGTTCTAAACAACCAGCTATTTGCAGCCAGTTCCAAACAGTTCCAAACAGTTCCAAACAGTTCCAAACAGTTCCAAACAGTTCCAAACAGTTCCAAACAGTTCCAAACAGTTCCAAACAGTTCCAAACAGCCAGCTCAAGCCAGCTCAAACCAGCTCAAGCCAGTTCCAAACAGTTCCAAACAGTTCCAAACAGCTCCAAACAGCCAGCTATTTGCAGCCAGTTGAAGCCAGCTCAATCCAGCTCAAGTCAGTTCCAAATAGTTCCAAACAGTTCCAAACAGTTCCAAACATCCAGCTGAAGCCAGATGAAGCCAGCTGAAGCACAAACAGTTCCAAACAGTTCCAAGCAGATCCAAACAGTTCCAAACAGCCAGCTAGCCAACTGAAGCCAGTTCCAAACAGTTCCAAACAGTTCCAAACAGTTCCAAACAGTTCCAAACAGTTCCAAACAGTTCCAAACAGTTCCACACAGTTCCACACAGCCAGCTATTTGCAGCCAGCTCAAGCCAACTCAAGCCAGCTCAAGCCAGTTCCAAACAGTTCCAAACAGTTCCAAACAGTTCCAAACAGTTCCAAACAGTTCCAAACAGCCAGTTCCAAACAGTTCCAAACAGTTCCACACAGCCAGCTATTTGCAGCCAGCTGAAGCCAGCTCTAGCCACCTCGAGCCACCTCAAGCCAGCTCAAGCCAGTTCCAAACAGTTCCAAACTGTTCCAAACTGTTACAAACAGTTCCAAACAGTTCCACACAGCCAGCTATTTGCAGCCAGCTCAAGCCAACTCAAGCCAGCTCAAGCCAGTTCCAAACAGTTCCAAACAGTTCCAAACAGTTCCAAACAGTTCCAAACAGTTCCAAACAGCCAGCTCAAGCCAGTTCCAAACAGTTCCAAACAGTTCCACACAGCCAGCTATTTGCAGCCAGCTCAAGCCAACTCAAGCCAACTCAAACCAGCTGAAGCCAGTTCCAAACAGTTCCAAACAGTTCCAAACAGTTCCAAACAGTTCCAAACAGTTCCAAACAGTTCCAAACAGTTCCAAACAGTTCCACACAGCCAGCTATTTGCAGCCAGCTCAAGCCAACTCAAGCCAACTCAAGCCAGCTCAAGCCAGCTCCAAACAGTTCCAAACAGTTCCAAACAGCCAGCTGAACAGCCAGCTGAACAGCCAGCTGAACAGCCAGCTGAACAGCCAGCTGAACAGCGAGCTGAACAGCCAGATCCAAACAGCTCTAAACAGCCAGCTATTTGCAGCCAGCTATTTGCAGCCAGCTATTTGGAGCCAGCTGACGCCAGCTGTAGCCAGCTCAAGCCAGTTCCAAACAGTTCCGAACAATTCCAAACAGTTCCAAACAGTTCCAAACAGTTCCAAACAGCCAGCTCAAGCCAGCTCAAACCAGCTCAAGCCAGTTCTAAACAGTTCCAAACAGTTCCAAACAGTTCCAAACAGTTTCAAGCAGTTCCAAACAGTTCCAAACATCCAGCCGAAGCCAGATGAAGCCAGCTGAAGCCAGTTCCAAACAGTTCCAAACAGTTCCAAACAGTTCCAAACAGTTCCAAACAGTTTCAAGCAGTTCCAAACTGTTCCAAACAGCCAGCTGAACTGACAGCTGAACAGCCAGCTGAAGCCAGCTCAAGCCAGCTCAAGCCAGCTCCAGCCAGCTCAAGCCTGCTCAAGCCAGCTCAAGCCTGCTCAGGCCAGTTCCAAACAGTTCTAAACAGCCAGCTATTTGCAGCCAGTTCCAAACAGTTCCAAACAGTTCCAAACAGTTCCAAACAGTTCCAAACAGTTCCAAACAGTTCCAAACAGTTCCAAACAGGCAGCTCAAGCCAGCTCAAACCAGCTCAAGCCAGTTCCAAACAGTTCCAAACAGTTCCAAACAGCTCCAAACAGCCAGCTATTTGCAGCCAGTTGAAGCCAGCTCAATCCAGCTCAAGTCAGTTCCAAACAGTTCCAAACAGTTCCAAACAGTTCCAAACATCCAGCTGAAGCCAGATGAAGCCAGCTGAAGCACAAACAGTTCCAAACAGTTCCAAGCAGATCCAAACAGTTCCAAACAGCCAGCTAGCCAACTGAAGCCAGTTCCAAACAGTTCCAAACAGTTCCAAACAGTTCCAAACAGTTCCAAACAGTTCCAAACAGTTCCAAACAGTTCCAAACAGTTCCACACAGCCAGCTATTTGCAGCCAGCTCAAGCCAACTCAAGCCAACTCAAGCCAGCTCAAGCCAGTTCCAAACAGTTCCAAACAGTTCCAAACAGTTCCAAACAGTTCCAAACAGCCAGCCGAACAGCCAGCTGAACAGCCAGCTGAACAGCCAGCTGAACAGCCAGCTGAACAGCCAGCTGAACAGCCAACTGAACAGCCAACTGAACAGCCAGATCCAAACAGCTCTAAACAGCCAGCTATTTGCAACCAGCTATTTGCAGGCAGCTATTTGCAGCCAGCTGACGCCAGCTGTAGCCAGCTCATGCCAGTTCCAAACAGTTCCGAACAATTCCAAACAGTTCCAAACAGTTCCAAACAGCCAGCTCAAGCCAGCTCAAACAAGCTCAAGCCAGTTCTAAACAGTTCCAAACAGTTCCAAACAGTTCCAAACAGTTCCAAACAGTTCCAAACAGTTTCAAGCAGTTCCAAACAGTTCCAAACATCCAGCCGAAGCCAGATGAAGCCAGCTGAAGCCAGTTCCAAACAGTTCCAAACAGTTCCAAACAGTTCCAAACAGTTCCACACAGTTCCACACAGTTCCACACAGTTCCACACAGTTCCACACAGTTCCACACAGCCAGCTATTTGCAGCCAGCTCAAGCCAACTCAAGCCAGCTCAATAAGGTTCCAAACAGTTCCAAACAGTTCCAAACAGTTCCAAACAGTTCCAAACAGTTCCAAACAGTTCCAAACAGCCAGCTCAAGCCAGTTCCAAACAGTTCCACACAGCCAGCTATTTGCAGCCAGCTCAAGCCAACTCAAGCCAACTCAAGCCAGCTCAAGCCAGCTCCAAACAGTTCCAAACAGTTCCAAACAGCCAGCTGAACAGCCAGCTGAACAGCCAGCTGAACAGCCAGCTGAACAGCGAGCTGAACAGCCAGATCCAAACAGCTCTAAACAGCCAGCTATTTGCAGCCAGCTATTTGCAGCCAGCTATTTGGAGCCAGCTGACGCCAGCTGTAGCCAGCTCAAGCCAGTTCCAAACAGTTCCGAACAATTCCAAACAGTTCCAAACAGTTCCAAACAGTTCCAAACAGCCAGCTCAAGCCAGCTCAAACCAGCTCAAGCCAGTTCTAAACAGTTCCAAACAGTTCCAAACAGTTCCAAACAGTTTCAAGCAGTTCCAAACAGTTCCAAACATCCAGCCGAAGCCAGATGAAGCCAGCTGAAGCCAGTTCCAAACAGTTCCAAACAGTTCCAAACAGTTCCAAACAGTTCCAAACAGTTCCAAACAGTTTCAAGCAGTTCCAAACTGTTCCAAACAGCCAGCTGAACTGACAGCTGAACAGCCAGCTGAAGCCAGCTCAAGCCAGCTCAAGCCAGCTCCAGCCAGCTCAAGCCTGCTCAAGCCAGCTCAAGCCTGCTCAGGCCAGTTCCAAACAGTTCTAAACAGCCAGCTATTTGCAGCCAGTTCCAAACAGTTCCAAACAGTTCCAAACAGTTCCAAACAGTTCCAAACAGTTCCAAACAGTTCCAAACAGTTCCAAACAGTTCCAAACAGCCAGCTCAAGCCAGCTCAAACCAGCTCAAGCCAGTTCCAAACAGTTCCAAACAGTTCCAAACAGCTCCAAACAGCCAGCTATTTGCAGCCAGTTGAAGCCAGCTCAATCCAGCTCAAGTCAGTTCCAAATAGTTCCAAACAGTTCCAAACAGTTCCAAACATCCAGCTGAAGCCAGATGAAGCCAGCTGAAGCACAAACAGTTCCAAACAGTTCCAAGCAGATCCAAACAGTTCCAAACAGCCAGCTAGCCAACTGAAGCCAGTTCCAAACAGTTCCAAACAGTTCCAAACAGTTCCAAACAGTTCCAAACAGTTCCAAACAGTTCCAAACAGTTCCACACAGTTCCACACAGCCAGCTATTTGCAGCCAGCTCAAGCCAACTCAAGCCAGCTCAAGCCAGTTCCAAACAGTTCCAAACAGTTCCAAACAGTTCCAAACAGTTCCAAACAGTTCCAAACAGCCAGTTCCAAACAGTTCCAAACAGTTCCACACAGCCAGCTATTTGCAGCCAGCTGAAGCCAGCTCTAGCCACCTCGAGCCACCTCAAGCCAGCTCAAGCCAGTTCCAAACAGTTCCAAACTGTTCCAAACTGTTACAAACAGTTCCAAACAGTTCCACACAGCCAGCTATTTGCAGCCAGCTCAAGCCAACTCAAGCCAGCTCAAGCCAGTTCCAAACAGTTCCAAACAGTTCCAAACAGTTCCAAACAGTTCCAAACAGTTCCAAACAGCCAGCTCAAGCCAGTTCCAAACAGTTCCAAACAGTTCCACACAGCCAGCTATTTGCAGCCAGCTCAAGCCAACTCAAGCCAACTCAAACCAGCTGAAGCCAGTTCCAAACAGTTCCAAACAGTTCCAAACAGTTCCAAACAGTTCCAAACAGTTCCAAACAGTTCCAAACAGTTCCAAACAGCCAGCTATTTGCAGCCAGCTCAAGCCAACTCAAGCCAACTCAAGCCAGCTCAAGCCAGTTCCAAACAGTTCCAAACTGTTCCAAACAGTTCCAAACAGTTCCAAACAGTTCCAAACAGCCAGCCGAACAGCCAGCTGAACAGCCAGCTGAACAGCCAGCTGAACAGCCAGCTGAACAGCCAGCTGAACAGCCAGATCCAAACAGCTCTAAACAGCCAGCTATTTGCAACCAGCTATTTGCAGCCAGCTATTTGCAGCCAGCTGACGCCAGCTGTAGCCAGCTCAAGCCAGTTCCAAACAGTTCCGAACAATTCCAAACAGTTCCAAACAGTTCCAAACAGTTCCAAACAGTTCCAAACAGTTCCAAACAGTTCCAAACAGTTCCAAACAGTTCCAAACAGTTCCAAACAGTTCCACACAGCCAGCTATTTGCAGCCAGCTCAAGCCAACTCAAGCCAGCTCAAGCCAGTTCCAAACAGTTCCAAACAGTTCCAAACAGTTCCAAACAGTTCCAAACAGTTCCAAACAGTTCCAAACAGTTCCAAACAGCCAGTTCCAAACAGTTCCAAACAGTTCCACACAGCCAGCTATTTGCAGCCAGCTGAAGCCAGCTCTAGCCACCTCGAGCCACCTCAAGCCAGCTCAAGCCAGTTCCAAACAGTTCCAAACTGTTCCAAACTGTTACAAACAGTTCCAAACAGTTCCACACAGCCAGCTATTTGCAGCCAGCTCAAGCCAACTCAAGCCAGCTCAAGCCAGTTCCAAACAGTTCCAAACAGTTCCAAACAGTTCCAAACAGTTCCAAACAGCCAGCTCAAGCCAGTTCCAAACAGTTCCAAACACTTCCACACAGCCAGCTATTTGCAGCCAGCTCAAGCCAACTCAAGCCAACTCAAACTAGCTGAAGCCAGTTCCAAACAGTTCCAAACAGTTCCAAACAGTTCCAAACAGTTCCAAACAGTTCCAAACAGTTCCACACAGCCAGCTATTTGCAGCCAGCTCAAGCCAACTCAAGCCAACTCAAGCCAGCTCAAGCCAGTTCCAAACAGTTCCAAACAGTTCCAAACAGTTCCAAACAGTTCCAAACAGTTCCAAACAGTTCCAAACAGCCAGCCGAACAGCCAGCCGAACAGCCAGCTGAACAGCCAGCTGAACAGCCAGCTGAACAGCCAGCTGAACAGCCAGATCCAAACAGCTCTAAACAGCCAGCTATTTGCAACCAGCTATTTGCAGCCAGCTATTTGCAGCCAGCTGACGCCAGCTGTAGCCAGCTCAAGCCAGTTCCAAACAGTTCCGAACAATTCCAAACAGTTCCAAACAGTTCCAAACAGCCAGCTCAAGCCAGCTCAAACAAGCTCAAGCCAGTTCTAAACAGTTCCAAACAGTTCCAAACAGTTCCAAACAGTTCCAAACAGTTCCAAACAGTTTCAAGCAGTTCCAAACAGTTCCAAACATCCAGCCGAAGCCAGATGAAGCCAGCTGAAGCCAGTTCCAAACAGTTCCAAACAGTTCCAAACAGTTCCAAACAGTTCCACACAGTTCCACACAGTTCCACACAGTTCCACACAGCCAGCTATTTGCAGCCAGCTCAAGCCAACTCAAGCCAGCTCAATAAGGTTCCAAACAGTTCCAAACAGTTCCAAACAGTTCCAAACAGTTCCAAACAGTTCCAAACAGCCAGCTCAAGCCAGTTCCAAACAGTTCCAAACAGTTCCACACAGCCAGCTATTTGCAGCCAGCTCAAGCCAACTCAAGCCAACTCAAGCCAGCTCAAGCCAGCTCCAAACAGTTCCAAACAGTTCCAAACAGCCAGCTGAACAGCCAGCTGAACAGCCAGCTGAACAGCGAGCTGAACAGCCAGATCCAAACAGCTCTAAACAGCCAGCTATTTGCAGCCAGCTATTTGCAGCCAGCTATTTGGAGCCAGCTGACGCCAGCTGTAGCCAGCTCAAGCCAGTTCCAAACAGTTCCAAACAATTCCAAACAGTTCCAAACAGTTCCAAACAGTTCCAAACAGCCAGCTCAAGCCAGCTCAAACCAGCTCAAGCCAGTTCTAAACAGTTCCAAACAGTTCCAAACAGTTCCAAACAGTTTCAAGCAGTTCCAAACAGTTCCAAACATCCAGCCGAAGCCAGATGAAGCCAGCTGAAGCCAGTTCCAAACAGTTCCAAACAGTTCCAAACAGTTCCAAACAGTTTCAAGCAGTTCCAAACTGTTCCAAACAGCCAGCTGAGTTGACAGCTGAACAGCCAGCTGAAGCCAGCTCAAGCCAGCTCAAGCCAGCTCCAGCCAGCTCAAGCCTGCTCAAGCCAGCTCAAGCCTGCTCAGGCCAGTTCCAAACAGTTCTAAACAGCCAGCTATTTGCAGCCAGTTCCAAACAGTTCCAAACAGTTCCAAACAGTTCCAAACAGTTCCAATCAGTTCCAAACAGTTCCAAACAGTTCCAAACAGTTCCAAACAGTTCCAAACAGTTCCAAACAGTTCCAAACAGTTTCAAGCAGTTCCAAACAGTTCCAAACATCCAGCCGAAGCCAGATGAAGCCAGCTGAAGCCAGTTCCAAACAGTTCCAAACAGTTCCAAACAGTTCCAAACAGTTCCACACAGTTCCACACAGTTCCACACAGTTCCACACAGTTCCACACAGTTCCACACAGCCAGCTATTTGCAGCCAGCTCAAGCCAACTCAAGCCAGCTCAATAAGGTTCCAAACAGTTCCAAACAGTTCCAAACAGTTCCAAACAGTTCCAAACAGTTCCAAACAGTTCCAAACAGCCAGCTCAAGCCAGTTCCAAACAGTTCCACACAGCCAGCTATTTGCAGCCAGCTCAAGCCAACTCAAGCCAACTCAAGCCAGCTCAAGCCAGCTCCAAACAGTTCCAAACAGTTCCAAACAGCCAGCTGAACAGCCAGCTGAACAGCCAGCTGAACAGCCAGCTGAACAGCGAGCTGAACAGCCAGATCCAAACAGCTCTAAACAGCCAGCTATTTGCAGCCAGCTATTTGCAGCCAGCTATTTGGAGCCAGCTGACGCCAGCTGTAGCCAGCTCAAGCCAGTTCCAAACAGTTCCGAACAATTCCAAACAGTTCCAAACAGTTCCAAACAGTTCCAAACAGCCAGCTCAAGCCAGCTCAAACCAGCTCAAGCCAGTTCTAAACAGTTCCAAACAGTTCCAAACAGTTCCAAACAGTTTCAAGCAGTTCCAAACAGTTCCAAACATCCAGCCGAAGCCAGATGAAGCCAGCTGAAGCCAGTTCCAAACAGTTCCAAACAGTTCCAAACAGTTCCAAACAGTTCCAAACAGTTCCAAACAGTTTCAAGCAGTTCCAAACTGTTCCAAACAGCCAGCTGAACTGACAGCTGAACAGCCAGCTGAAGCCAGCTCAAGCCAGCTCAAGCCAGCTCCAGCCAGCTCAAGCCTGCTCAAGCCAGCTCAAGCCTGCTCAGGCCAGTTCCAAACAGTTCTAAACAGCCAGCTATTTGCAGCCAGTTCCAAACAGTTCCAAACAGTTCCAAACAGTTCCAAACAGTTCCAAACAGTTCCAAACAGTTCCAAACAGCCAGCTCAAGCCAGCTCAAACCAGCTCAAGCCAGTTCCAAACAGTTCCAAACAGTTCCAAACAGCTCCAAACAGCCAGCTATTTGCAGCCAGTTGAAGCCAGCTCAATCCAGCTCAAGTCAGTTCCAAATAGTTCCAAACAGTTCCAAACAGTTCCAAACATCCAGCTGAAGCCAGATGAAGCCAGCTGAAGCACAAACAGTTCCAAACAGTTCCAAGCAGATCCAAACAGTTCCAAACAGCCAGCTAGCCAACTGAAGCCAGTTCCAAACAGTTCCAAACAGTTCCAAACAGTTCCAAACAGTTCCAAACAGTTCCAAACAGTTCCAAACAGTTCCACACAGTTCCACACAGCCAGCTATTTGCAGCCAGCTCAAGCCAACTCAAGCCAGCTCAAGCCAGTTCCAAACAGTTCCAAACAGTTCCAAACAGTTCCAAACAGTTCCAAACAGTTCCAAACAGCCAGTTCCAAACAGTTCCAAACAGTTCCACACAGCCAGCTATTTGCAGCCAGCTGAAGCCAGCTCTAGCCACCTCGAGCCACCTCAAGCCAGCTCAAGCCAGTTCCAAACAGTTCCAAACTGTTCCAAACTGTTACAAACAGTTCCAAACAGTTCCACACAGCCAGCTATTTGCAGCCAGCTCAAGCCAACTCAAGCCAGCTCAAGCCAGTTCCAAACAGTTCCAAACAGTTCCAAACAGTTCCAAACAGTTCCAAACAGTTCCAAACAGCCAGCTCAAGCCAGTTCCAAACAGTTCCAAACAGTTCCACACAGCCAGCTATTTGCAGCCAGCTCAAGCCAACTCAAGCCAACTCAAACCAGCTGAAGCCAGTTCCAAACAGTTCCAAACAGTTCCAAACAGTTCCAAACAGTTCCAAACAGTTCCAAACAGTTCCAAACAGTTCCAAACAGCCAGCTATTTGCAGCCAGCTCAAGCCAACTCAAGCCAACTCAAGCCAGCTCAAGCCAGTTCCAAACAGTTCCAAACTGTTCCAAACAGTTCCAAACAGTTCCAAACAGTTCCAAACAGCCAGCCGAACAGCCAGCTGAACAGCCAGCTGAACAGCCAGCTGAACAGCCAGCTGAACAGCCAGCTGAACAGCCAGATCCAAACAGCTCTAAACAGCCAGCTATTTGCAACCAGCTATTTGCAGCCAGCTATTTGCAGCCAGCTGACGCCAGCTGTAGCCAGCTCAAGCCAGTTCCAAACAGTTCCGAACAATTCCAAACAGTTCCAAACAGTTCCAAACAGTTCCAAACAGTTCCAAACAGTTCCAAACAGTTCCAAACAGTTCCAAACAGTTCCAAACAGTTCCAAACAGTTCCACACAGCCAGCTATTTGCAGCCAGCTCAAGCCAACTCAAGCCAGCTCAAGCCAGTTCCAAACAGTTCCAAACAGTTCCAAACAGTTCCAAACAGTTCCAAACAGTTCCAAACAGTTCCAAACAGTTCCAAACAGCCAGTTCCAAACAGTTCCAAACAGTTCCACACAGCCAGCTATTTGCAGCCAGCTGAAGCCAGCTCTAGCCACCTCGAGCCACCTCAAGCCAGCTCAAGCCAGTTCCAAACAGTTCCAAACTGTTCCAAACTGTTACAAACAGTTCCAAACAGTTCCACACAGCCAGCTATTTGCAGCCAGCTCAAGCCAACTCAAGCCAGCTCAAGCCAGTTCCAAACAGTTCCAAACAGTTCCAAACAGTTCCAAACAGTTCCAAACAGCCAGCTCAAGCCAGTTCCAAACAGTTCCAAACACTTCCACACAGCCAGCTATTTGCAGCCAGCTCAAGCCAACTCAAGCCAACTCAAACTAGCTGAAGCCAGTTCCAAACAGTTCCAAACAGTTCCAAACAGTTCCAAACAGTTCCAAACAGTTCCAAACAGTTCCACACAGCCAGCTATTTGCAGCCAGCTCAAGCCAACTCAAGCCAACTCAAGCCAGCTCAAGCCAGTTCCAAACAGTTCCAAACAGTTCCAAACAGTTCCAAACAGTTCCAAACAGTTCCAAACAGTTCCAAACAGCCAGCCGAACAGCCAGCCGAACAGCCAGCTGAACAGCCAGCTGAACAGCCAGCTGAACAGCCAGCTGAACAGCCAGATCCAAACAGCTCTAAACAGCCAGCTATTTGCAACCAGCTATTTGCAGCCAGCTATTTGCAGCCAGCTGACGCCAGCTGTAGCCAGCTCAAGCCAGTTCCAAACAGTTCCGAACAATTCCAAACAGTTCCAAACAGTTCCAAACAGCCAGCTCAAGCCAGCTCAAACAAGCTCAAGCCAGTTCTAAACAGTTCCAAACAGTTCCAAACAGTTCCAAACAGTTCCAAACAGTTCCAAACAGTTTCAAGCAGTTCCAAACAGTTCCAAACATCCAGCCGAAGCCAGATGAAGCCAGCTGAAGCCAGTTCCAAACAGTTCCAAACAGTTCCAAACAGTTCCAAACAGTTCCACACAGTTCCACACAGTTCCACACAGTTCCACACAGCCAGCTATTTGCAGCCAGCTCAAGCCAACTCAAGCCAGCTCAATAAGGTTCCAAACAGTTCCAAACAGTTCCAAACAGTTCCAAACAGTTCCAAACAGTTCCAAACAGCCAGCTCAAGCCAGTTCCAAACAGTTCCAAACAGTTCCACACAGCCAGCTATTTGCAGCCAGCTCAAGCCAACTCAAGCCAACTCAAGCCAGCTCAAGCCAGCTCCAAACAGTTCCAAACAGTTCCAAACAGCCAGCTGAACAGCCAGCTGAACAGCCAGCTGAACAGCGAGCTGAACAGCCAGATCCAAACAGCTCTAAACAGCCAGCTATTTGCAGCCAGCTATTTGCAGCCAGCTATTTGGAGCCAGCTGACGCCAGCTGTAGCCAGCTCAAGCCAGTTCCAAACAGTTCCAAACAATTCCAAACAGTTCCAAACAGTTCCAAACAGTTCCAAACAGCCAGCTCAAGCCAGCTCAAACCAGCTCAAGCCAGTTCTAAACAGTTCCAAACAGTTCCAAACAGTTCCAAACAGTTTCAAGCAGTTCCAAACAGTTCCAAACATCCAGCCGAAGCCAGATGAAGCCAGCTGAAGCCAGTTCCAAACAGTTCCAAACAGTTCCAAACAGTTCCAAACAGTTTCAAGCAGTTCCAAACTGTTCCAAACAGCCAGCTGAGTTGACAGCTGAACAGCCAGCTGAAGCCAGCTCAAGCCAGCTCAAGCCAGCTCCAGCCAGCTCAAGCCTGCTCAAGCCAGCTCAAGCCTGCTCAGGCCAGTTCCAAACAGTTCTAAACAGCCAGCTATTTGCAGCCAGTTCCAAACAGTTCCAAACAGTTCCAAACAGTTCCAAACAGTTCCAATCAGTTCCAAACAGTTCCAAACAGTTCCAAACAGTTCCAAACAGTTCCACACAGCCAGCTATTTGCAGCCAGCTGAAGCCAGCTCTAGCCACCTCGAGCCACCTCAAGCCAGCTCAAGCCAGTTCCAAACAGTTCCAAACTGTTCCAAACTGTTACAAACAGTTCCAAACAGTTCCACACAGCCAGCTATTTGCAGCCAGCTCAAGCCAACTCAAGCCAGCTCAAGCCAGTTCCAAACAGTTCCAAACAGTTCCAAACAGTTCCAAACAGTTCCAAACAGTTCCAAACAGTTCCAAACAGTTCCAAACAGTTCCAAACAGTTCCAAACAGTTCCAAACAGCCAGCTCAAGCCAGTTCCAAACAGTTCCAAACAGTTCCACACAGCCAGCTATTTGCAGCCAGCTCAAGCCAACTCAAGCCAACTCAAACCAGCTGAAGCCAGTTCCAAACAGTTCCAAACAGTTCCAAACAGTTCCAAACAGTTCCAAACAGTTCCAAACAGTTCCAAACAGTTCCAAACAGTTCCACACAGCCAGCTATTTGCAGCCAGCTCAAGCCAACTCAAGCCAACTCAAGCCAGCTCAAGCCAGTTCCAAACAGTTCCAAACTGTTCCAAACAGTTCCAAACAGTTCCAAACAGTTCCAAACAGCCAGCCGAACAGCCAGCTGAACAGCCAGCTGAACAGCCAGCTGAACAGCCAGCTGAACAGCCAGCTGAACAGCCAGATCCAAACAGCTCTAAACAGCCAGCTATTTGCAACCAGCTATTTGCAGCCAGCTATTTGCAGCCAGCTGACGCCAGCTGTAGCCAGCTCAAGCCAGTTCCAAACAGTTCCGAACAATTCCAAACAGTTCCAAACAGTTCCAAACAGTTCCAAACAGTTCCAAACAGTTCCAAACAGTTCCAAACAGTTCCAAACAGTTCCACACAGCCAGCTATTTGCAGCCAGCTCAAGCCAACTCAAGCCAGCTCAAGCCAGTTCCAAACAGTTCCAAACAGTTCCAAACAGTTCCAAACAGTTCCAAACAGTTCCAAACAGTTCCAAACAGTTCCAAACAGCCAGTTCCAAACAGTTCCAAACAGTTCCACACAGCCAGCTATTTGCAGCCAGCTGAAGCCAGCTCTAGCCACCTCGAGCCACCTCAAGCCAGCTCAAGCCAGTTCCAAACAGTTCCAAACTGTTCCAAACTGTTACAAACAGTTCCAAACAGTTCCACACAGCCAGCTATTTGCAGCCAGCTCAAGCCAACTCAAGCCAGCTCAAGCCAGTTCCAAACAGTTCCAAACAGTTCCAAACAGTTCCAAACAGCCAGCTCAAGCCAGTTCCAAACAGTTCCAAACACTTCCACACAGCCAGCTATTTGCAGCCAGCTCAAGCCAACTCAAGCCAACTCAAACCAGCTGAAGCCAGTTCCAAACAGTTCCAAACAGTTCCAAACAGTTCCAAACAGTTCCAAACAGTTCCAAACAGTTCCAAACAGTTCCACACAGCCAGCTATTTGCAGCCAGCTCAAGCCAACTCAAGCCAACTCAAGCCAGCTCAAGCCAGTTCCAAACAGTTCCAAACAGTTCCAAACAGTTCCAAACAGTTCCAAACAGTTCCAAACAGTTCCAAACAGTTCCAAACAGTTCCAAACAGCCAGCCGAACAGCCAGCCGAACAGCCAGCCGAACAGCCAGCTGAACAGCCAGCTGAACAGCCAGCTGAACAGCCAGATCCAAACAGCTCTAAACAGCCAGCTATTTGCAACCAGCTATTTGCAGCCAGCTATTTGCAGCCAGCTGACGCCAGCTGTAGCCAGCTCAAGCCAGTTCCAAACAGTTCCGAACAATTCCAAACAGTTCCAAACAGTTCCAAACAGCCAGCTCAAGCCAGCTCAAACAAGCTCAAGCCAGTTCTAAACAGTTCCAAACAGTTCCAAAC
This sequence comes from Alitta virens, assembly GCA_932294295.1. NCBI lineage: Eukaryota > Metazoa > Annelida > Polychaeta > Phyllodocida > Nereididae > Alitta > Alitta virens. The sequence continues at coordinate 20,328,154 of OW028578.1, read as the reverse complement.
AGTTCCAAACAGTTCCAAACAGTTTCAAGCAGTTCCAAACAGTTCCAAACATCCAGCCGAAGCCAGATGAAGCCAGCTGAAGCCAGTTCCAAACAGTTCCAAACAGTTCCAAACAGTTCCACACAGTTCCACACAGTTCCACACAGTTCCACACAGCCAGCTATTTGCAGCCAGCTCAAGCCAACTCAAGCCAGCTCAATAAGGTTCCAAACAGTTCCAAACAGTTCCAAACAGTTCCAAACAGTTCCAAACAGCCAGCTCAAGCCAGTTCCAAACAGTTCCAAACAGTTCCACACAGCCAGCTATTTGCAGCCAGCTCAAGCCAACTCAAGCCAACTCAAGCCAGCTCAAGCCAGCTCCAAACAGTTCCAAACAGTTCCAAACAGCCAGCTGAACAGCCAGCTGAACAGCCAGCTGAACAGCCAGCTGAACAGCGAGCTGAACAGCCAGATCCAAACAGCTCTAAACAGCCAGCTATTTGCAGCCAGCTATTTGCAGCCAGCTATTTGGAGCCAGCTGACGCCAGCTGTAGCCAGCTCAAGCCAGTTCCAAACAGTTCCAAACAATTCCAAACAGTTCCAAACAGTTCCAAACAGTTCCAAACAGCCAGCTCAAGCCAGCTCAAACCAGCTCAAGCCAGTTCTAAACAGTTCCAAACAGTTCCAAACAGTTCCAAACAGTTTCAAGCAGTTCCAAACAGTTCCAAACATCCAGCCGAAGCCAGATGAAGCCAGCTGAAGCCAGTTCCAAACAGTTCCAAACAGTTCCAAACAGTTCCAAACAGTTTCAAGCAGTTCCAAACTGTTCCAAACAGCCAGCTGAGTTGACAGCTGAACAGCCAGCTGAAGCCAGCTCAAGCCAGCTCAAGCCAGCTCCAGCCAGCTCAAGCCTGCTCAAGCCAGCTCAAGCCTGCTCAGGCCAGTTCCAAACAGTTCTAAACAGCCAGCTATTTGCAGCCAGTTCCAAACAGTTCCAAACAGTTCCAAACAGTTCCAAACAGTTCCAAACAGTTCCAAACAGTTCCAAACAGTTCCAAACAGTTCCAAACAGTTCCAAACAGTTCCAAACAGCCAGCTCAAGCCAGCTCAAACCAGCTCAAACCAGTTCCAAACAGTTCCAAACAGTTCCAAACAGCTCCAAACAGCCAGCTATTTGCAGCCAGTTGAAGCCAGCTCAATCCAGCTCAAGTCAGTTCCAAACAGTTCCAAACAGTTCCAAACAGTTCCAAACATCCAGCTGAAGCCAGATGAAGCCAGCTGAAGCACAAACAGTTCCAAACAGTTCCAAGCAGATCCAAACAGTTCCAAACAGCCAGCTAGCCAACTGAAGCCAGTTCCAAACAGTTCCAAACAGTTCCAAACAGTTCCAAACAGTTCCAAACAGTTCCAAACAGTTCCAAACAGTTCCAAACAGTTCCAAACAGCCAGTTCCAAACAGTTCCAAACAGTTCCACACAGCCAGCTATTTGCAGCCAGCTGAAGCCAGCTCTAGCCACCTCGAGCCACCTCAAGCCAGCTCAAGCCAGTTCCAAACAGTTCCAAACTGTTCCAAACTGTTACAAACAGTTCCAAACAGTTCCACACAGCCAGCTATTTGCAGCCAGCTCAAGCCAACTCAAGCCAGCTCAAGCCAGTTCCAAACAGTTCCAAACAGTTCCAAACAGTTCCAAACAGCCAGCTCAAGCCAGTTCCAAACAGTTCCAAACAGTTCCACACAGCCAGCTATTTGCAGCCAGCTCAAGCCAACTCAAGCCAACTCAAACCAGCTGAAGCCAGTTCCAAACAGTTCCAAACAGTTCCAAACAGTTCCAAACAGTTCCAAACAGTTCCAAACAGCCAGCTGAACAGCCAGCTGAACAGCCAGCTGAACAGCCAGCTGAACAGCCAGCTGAACAGCCAGCTGAACAGCCAGATCCAAACAGCTCTAAACAGCCAGCTATTTGCAACCAGCTATTTGCAGCCAGCTATTTGCAGCCAGCTGACGCCAGCTGTAGCCAGCTCAAGCCAGTTCCAAACAGTTCCGAACAATTCCAAACAGTTCCAAACAGTTCCAAACAGCCAGCTCAAGCCAGCTCAAACAAGCTCAAGCCAGTTCTAAACAGTTCCAAACAGTTCGAAACAGTTCGAAACAGTTCCAAACAGTTCCAAACAGTTTCAAGCAGTTCCAAACAGTTCCAAACATCCAGCCGAAGCCAGATGAAGCCAGCTGAAGCCAGTTCCAAACAGTTCCAAACAGTTCCAAACAGTTCCAAACAGTTCCAAACAGTTCCAAACAGTTCCACACAGTTCCACACAGTTCCACACAGTTCCACACAGCCAGCTATTTGCAGCCAGCTCAAGCCAACTCAAGCCAGCTCAAACAGTTCCAAACAGTTCCAAACAGTTCCAAACAGTTCCAAACAGTTCCAAACAGTTCCAAACAGTTCCAAACAGTTCCAAACAGCCAGCTCAAGCCAGTTCCAAACAGTTCCAAACAGTTCCACACAGCCAGCTATTTGCAGCCAGCTCAAGCCAACTCAAGCCAACTCAAGCCAGCTCAAGACAGCTCCAAACAGTTCCAAACAGTTCCAAACAGCCAGCTGAACAGCCAGCTGAACAGCCAGCTGAACAGCCAGCTGAACAGCGAGCTGAACAGCCAGATCCAAACAGCTCTAAACAGCCAGCTATTTGCAGCCAGCTATTTGCAGCCAGCTATTTGGAGCCAGCTGACGCCAGCTGTAGCCAGCTCAAGCCAGTTCCAAACAGTTCCGAACAATTCCAAACAGTTCCAAACAGTTCCAAACAGCCAGCTCAAGCCAGCTCAAACCAGCTCAAGCCAGTTCTAAACAGTTCCAAACAGTTCCAAACAGTTCCAAACAGTTTCAAGCAGTTCCAAACAGTTCCAAACATCCAGCCGAAGCCAGATGAAGCCAGCTGAAGCCAGTTCCAAACAGTTCCAAACAGTTCCAAACAGTTCCAAACAGTTTCAAGCAGTTCCAAACTGTTCCAAACAGCCAGCTGAACTGACAGCTGAACAGCCAGCTGAAGCCAGCTCAAGCCAGCTCAAGCCAGCTCCAGCCAGCTCAAGCCTGCTCAAGCCAGCTCAAGCCTGCTCAGGCCAGTTCCAAACAGTTCTAAACAGCCAGCTATTTGCAGCCAGTTCCAAACAGTTCCAAACAGTTCCAAACAGTTCCAAACAGTTCCAATGAGGTCCAAACAGCCAGCTCAAGCCAGCTCAAACCAGCTCAAGCCAGTTCCAAACAGTTCCAAACAGTTCCAAACAGCTCCAAACAGCCAGCTATTTGCAGCCAGTTGAAGCCAGCTCAATCCAGCTCAAGTCAGTTCCAAACAGTTCCAAACAGTTCCAAACAGTTCCAAACATCCAGCTGAAGCCAGATGAAGCCAGCTGAAGCACAAACAGTTCCAAACAGTTCCAAGCAGATCCAAACAGTTCCAAACAGCCAGCTAGCCAACTGAAGCCAGTTCCAAACAGTTCCAAACAGTTCCAAACAGTTCCAAACAGTTCCAAACAGTTCCAAACAGTTCCAAACAGTTCCAAACAGTTCCAAACAGTTCCAAACAGTTCCAAACAGCCAGCTGAACAGCCAGCTGAACAGCGAGCTGAACAGCCAGATCCAAACAGCTCTAAACAGCCAGCTATTTGCAGCCAGCTATTTGCAGCCAGCTATTTGGAGCCAGCTGACGCCAGCTGTAGCCAGCTCAAGCCAGTTCCAAACAGTTCCGAACAATTCCAAACAGTTCCAAACAGTTCCAAACAGCCAGCTCAAGCCAGCTCAAGCCAGCTCAAACCAGCTCAAGCCAGTTCTAAACAGTTCCAAACAGTTCCAAACAGTTCCAAACAGTTTCAAGCAGTTCCAAACAGTTCCAAACATCCAGCCGAAGCCAGATGAAGCCAGCTGAAGCCAGTTCCAAACAGTTCCAAACAGTTCCAAACAGTTTCAAGCAGTTCCAAACTGTTCCAAACAGCCAGCTGAACTGACAGCTGAACAGCCAGCTGAAGCCAGCTCAAGCCAGCTCAAGCCAGCTCCAGCCAGCTCAAGCCTGCTCAAGCCAGCTCAAGCCTGCTCAGGCCAGTTCCAAACAGTTCTAAACAGCCAGCTATTTGCAGCCAGTTCCAAACAGTTCCAAACAGTTCCAAACAGTTCCAAACAGTTCCAAACAGTTCCAAACAGTTCCAAACAGTTCCAAACAGTTCCAAACAGTTCCAAACAGTTCCAAACAGCCAGCTCAAGCCAGCTCAAACCAGCTCAAGCCAGTTCCAAACAGCTCCAAACAGCCAGCTATTTGCAGCCAGTTGAAGCCAGCTCAATCCAGCTCAAGTCAGTTCCAAACAGTTCCAAACAGTTCCAAACAGTTCCAATCATCCAGCTGAAGCCAGATGAAGCCAGCTGAAGCACAAACAGTTCCAAACAGTTCCAAGCAGATCCAAACAGTTCCAAACAGCCAGCTAGCCAACTGAAGCCAGTTCCAAACAGTTCCAAACAGTTCCAAACAGTTCCAAACAGTTCCAAACAGTTCCAAACAGTTCCAAACAGTTCCAAACAGCCAGCTGAACAGCCAGCTGAACAGCCAGCTGAACAGCGAGCTGAACAGCCAGATCCAAACAGCTCTAAACAGCCAGCTATTTGCAGCCAGCTATTTGCAGCCAGCTATTTGGAGCCAGCTGACGCCAGCTGTAGCCAGCTCAAGCCAGTTCCAAACAGTTCCGAACAATTCCAAACAGTTCCAAACAGTTCCAAACAGCCAGCTCAAGCCAGCTCAAACCAGCTCAAGCCAGTTCTAAACAGTTCCAAACAGTTCCAAACAGTTCCAAACAGTTTCAAGCAGTTCCAAACAGTTCCAAACATCCAGCCGAAGCCAGATGAAGCCAGCTGAAGCCAGTTCCAAACAGTTCCAAACAGTTCCAAACAGTTCCAAACAGTTTCAAGCAGTTCCAAACTGTTCCGAACAGCCAGCTGAACTGACAGCTGAACAGCCAGCTGAAGCCAGCTAAAGCCAGCTCAAGCCAGCTCCAGCCAGCTCAAGCCTGCTCAAGCCAGCTCAAGCCTGCTCAGGCCAGTTCCAAACAGTTCTAAACAGCCAGCTATTTGCAGCCAGTTCCAAACAGTTCCAAACAGTTCCAAACAGTTCCAAACAGTTCCAAACAGTTCCAAACAGTTCCAAACAGTTCCAAACAGTTCCAAACAGTTCCAAACAGTTCCAAACAGCCAGCTCAAGCCAGCTCAAACCAGCTCAAGCCAGTTCCAAACAGCTCCAAACAGCCAGCTATTTGCAGCCAGTTGAAGCCAGCTCAATCCAGCTCAAGTCAGTTCCAAACAGTTCCAAACAGTTCCAAACAGTTCCAAACATCCAGCTGAAGCCAGATGAAGCCAGCTGAAGCACAAACAGTTCCAAACAGTTCCAAGCAGATCCAAACAGTTCCAAACAGCCAGCTAGCCAACTGAAGCCAGTTCCAAACAGTTCCAAACAGTTCCAAACAGTTCCAAACAGTTCCAAACAGTTCCAAACAGTTCCAAACAGTTCCAAACAGTTCCAAACAGTTCCAAACAGTTCCACACAGCCAGCTATTTGCAGCCAGCTCAAGCCAACTCAAGCCAGCTCAAGCCAGTTCCAAACAGTTCCAAACAGTTCCAAACAGTTCCAAACAGTTCCAAACAGTTCCAAACAGTTCCAAACAGTTCCAAACAGTTCCAAACAGCCAGTTCCAAACAGTTCCAAACAGTTCCACACAGCCAGCTATTTGCAGCCAGCTGAAGCCAGCTCTAGCCACCTCGAGCCACCTCAAGCCAGCTCAAGCCAGTTCCAAACAGTTCCAAACTGTTCCAAACTGTTACAAACAGTTCCAAACAGTTCCACACAGCCAGCTATTTGCAGCCAGCTCAAGCCAACTCAAGCCAGCTCAAGCCAGTTCCAAACAGTTCCAAACAGTTCCAAACAGTTCCAAACAGCCAGCTCAAGCCAGTTTCAAACAGTTCCAAACAGTTCCACACAGCCAGCTATTTGCAGCCAGCTCAAGCCAACTCAAGCCAACTCAAACCAGCTGAAGCCAGTTCCAAACAGTTCCAAACAGTTCCAAACAGTTCCAAACAGTTCCAAACAGTTCCAAACAGTTCCAAACAGCCAGCTGAACAGCCAGCTGAACAGCCAGCTGAACAGCCAGCTGAACAGCCAGCTGAACAGCCAGCTGAACAGCCAGCTGAACAGCCAGCTGAACAGCCAGCTGAACAGCCAGATCCAAACAGCTCTAAACAGCCAGCTATTTGCAACCAGCTATTTGCAGCCAGCTATTTGCAGCCAGCTGACGCCAGCTGTAGCCAGCTCAAGCCAGTTCCAAACAGTTCCGAACAATTCCAAACAGTTCCAAACAGTTCCAAACAGCCAGCTCAAGCAAGCTCAAACAAGCTCAAGCCAGTTCTAAACAGTTCCAAACAGTTCCAAACAGTTCCAAACAGTTCCAAACAGTTCCAAACAGTTTCAAGCAGTTCCAAACAGTTCCAAACATCCAGCCGAAGCCAGATGAAGCCAGCTGAAGCCAGTTCCAAACAGTTCCAAACAGTTCCAAACAGTTCCAAACAGTTCCACACAGTTCCACACAGTTCCACACAGCCAGCTATTTGCAGCCAGCTCAAGCCAACTCAAGCCAGCTCAATAAGGTTCCAAACAGTTCCAAACAGTTCCAAACAGTTCCAAACAGTTCCAAACAGTTCCAAACAGTTCCAAACAGTTCCAAACAGTTCCAAACAGTTCCAAACAGTTCCACGCAGCCAGCTATTTGCAGCCAGCTCAAGCCAGCTCAAGCCAACTCAAGCCAGCTCAAGCCAGCTCCAAACAGTTCCAAACAGTTCCAAACAGCCAGCTGAACAGCCAGCTGAACAGCCAGCTGAACAGCCAGCTGAACAGCGAGCTGAACAGCCAGATCCAAACAGCTCTAAACAGCCAGCTATTTGCAGCCAGCTATTTGCAGCCAGCTATTTGGAGCCAGCTGACGCCAGCTGTAGCCAGCTCAAGCCAGTTCCAAACAGTTCCGAACAATTCCAAACAGTTCCAAACAGTTCCAAACAGTTCCAAACAGCCAGCTCAAGCCAGCTCAAACCAGCTCAAGCCAGTTCTAAACAGTTCCAAACAGTTCCAAACAGTTTCAAGCAGTTCCAAACAGTTCCAAACATCCAGCCGAAGCCAGATGAAGCCAGCTGAAGCCAGTTCCAAACAGTTCCAAACAGTTCCAAACAGTTCCAAACAGTTCCAAACAGTTCCAAACAGTTCCAAACAGTTCCAAACAGTTCCAAACAGCCAGCTGAACAGCCAGCTGAACAGCCAGCTGAACAGCCAGATCCAAACAGCTCTAAACAGCCAGCTATTTGCAACCAGCTATTTGCAGCCAGCTATTTGCAGCCAGCTGACGCCAGCTGTAGCCAGCTCAAGCCAGTTCCAAACAGTTCCGAACAATTCCAAACAGTTCCAAACAGTTCCAAACAGCCAGCTCAAGCAAGCTCAAACAAGCTCAAGCCAGTTCTAAACAGTTCCAAACAGTTCCAAACAGTTCCAAACAGTTCCAAACAGTTCCAAACAGTTTCAAGCAGTTCCAAACAGTTCCAAACATCCAGCCGAAGCCAGATGAAGCCAGCTGAAGCCAGTTCCAAACAGTTCCAAACAGTTCCAAACAGTTCCAAACAGTTCCAAACAGTTCCAAACAGTTCCACACAGTTCCACACAGTTCCACACAGCCAACTATTTGCAGCCAGCTCAAGCCAACTCAAGCCAGCTCAATAAGGTTCCAAACAGTTCCAAACAGTTCCAAACAGTTCCAAACAGTTCCAAACAGTTCCAAACAGTTCCAAACAGCCAGCTCAAGCCAGTTCCAAACAGTTCCAAACAGTTCCACGCAGCCAGCTATTTGCAGCCAGCTCAAGCCAACTCAAGCCAACTCAAGCCAGCTCAAGCCAGCTCCAAACAGTTCCAAACAGTTCCAAACAGCCAGCTGAACAGCCAGCTGAACAGCCAGCTGAACAGCCAGCTGAACAGCGAGCTGAACAGCGAGCTGAACAGCCAGATCCAAACAGCTCTAAACAGCCAGCTATTTGCAGCCAGCTATTTGCAGCCAGCTATTTGGAGCCAGCTGACGCCAGCTGTAGCCAGCTCAAGCCAGTTCCAAACAGTTCCGAACAATTCCAAACAGTTCCAAACAGTTCCAAACAGTTCCAAACAGCCAGCTCAAGCCAGCTCAAACCAGCTCAAGCCAGTTCTAAACAGTTCCAAACAGTTCCAAACAGTTCCAAACAGTTTCAAGCAGTTCCAAACAGTTCCAAACATCCAGCCGAAGCCAGATGAAGCCAGCTGAAGCCAGTTCCAAACAGTTCCAAACAGTTCCAAACAGTTCCAAACAGTTTCAAGCAGTTCCAAACTGTTCCAAACAGCCAGCTGAACTGACAGCTGAACAGCCAGCTGAAGCCAGCTCAAGCCAGCTCAAGCCAGCTCCAGCCAGCTCAAGCCTGCTCAAGCCAGCTCAAGCCTGCTCAGGCCAGTTCCAAACAGTTCTAAACAGCCAGCTATTTGCAGCCAGTTCCAAACAGTTCCAAACAGTTCCAAACAGTTCCAAACAGTTCCAAACAGTTCCAAACAGTTCCAAACAGTTCCAAACAGTTCCAAACAGTTCCAAACAGTTCCAAACAGCCAGCTCAAGCCAGCTCAAACCAGCTCAAGCCAGTTCCAAACAGTTCCAAACAGTTCCAAACAGCTCCAAACAGCCAGCTATTTGCAGCCAGTTGAAGCCAGCTCAATCCAGCTCAAGTCAGTTCCAAACAGTTCCAAACAGTTCCAAACAGTTCCAAACATCCAGCTGAAGCCAGATGAAGCCAGCTGAAGCACAAACAGTTCCAAACAGTTCCAAGCAGATCCAAACAGTTCCAAACAGCCAGCTAGCCAACTGAAGCCAGTTCCAAACAGTTCCAAACAGTTCCAAACAATTCCAAACAGTTCCAAACAGTTCCAAACAGTTCCAAACAGTTCCAAACAGTTCCAAACAGTTCCACACAGCCAGCTATTTGCAGCCAGCTCAAGCCAACTCAAGCCAGCTCAAGCCAGTTCCAAACAGTTCCAAACAGTTCCAAACAGTTCCAAACAGCCAGTTCCAAACAGTTCCAAACAGTTCCACACAGCCAGCTATTTGCAGCCAGCTGAAGCCAGCTCTAGCCACCTCAAGCCACCTCAAGCCAGCTCAAGCCAGTTCCAAACAGTTCCAAACTGTTCCAAACTGTTACAAACAGTTCCAAACAGTTCCACACAGCCAGCTATTTGCAGCCAGCTCAAGCCAACTCAAGCCAGCTCAAGCCAGTTCCAAACAGTTCCAAACAGTTCCAAACAGTTCCAAACAGCCAGCTCAAGCCAGTTCCAAACAGTTCCAAACAGTTCCACACAGCCAGCTATTTGCAGCCAGCTCAAGCCAACTCAAGCCAACTCAAACCAGCTGAAGCCAGTTCCAAACAGTTCCAAACAGTTCCAAACAGTTCCAAACAGTTCCAAACAGTTCCAAACAGTTCCAAACAGTTCCAAACAGCCAGCTGAACAGCCAGCTGAACAGCCAGCTGAACAGCCAGCTGAACAGCCAGCTGAACAGCCAGCTGAACAGCCAGCTGAACAGCCAGATCCAAACAGCTCTAAACAGCCAGCTATTTGCAACCAGCTATTTGCAGCCAGCTATTTGCAACCAGCTGACGCCAGCTGTAGCCAGCTCAAGCCAGTTCCAAACAGTTCCGAACAATTCCAAACAGTTCCAAACAGTTCCAAACAGCCAGCTCAAGCCAGCTCAAACAAGCTCAAGCCAGTTCTAAACAGTTCCAAACAGTTCCAAACAGTTCCAAACAGTTCCAAACAGTTTCAAGCAGTTCCAAACAGTTCCAAACATCCAGCCGAAGCCAGATGAAGCCAGCTGAAGCCAGTTCCAAACAGTTCCAAACAGTTCCAAACAGTTCCAAACAGTTCCAAACAGTTCCAAACAGTTCCACACAGTTCCACACAGTTCCACACAGTTCCACACAGTTCCACACAGTTCCACACAGTTCCACACAGCCAGCTATTTGCAGCCAGCTCAAGCCAACTCAAGCCAGCTCAATAAGGTTCCAAACAGTTCCAAACAGTTCCAAACAGTTCCAAACAGTTCCAAACCGTTCCAAACTGTTACAAACAGTTCCAAACAGTTCCACACAGCCAGCTATTTGCAGCCAGCTCAAGCCAACTCAAGCCAGCTCAAGCCAGTTCCAAACAGTTCCAAACAGTTCCAAACAGTTCCAAACAGCCAGCTCAAGCCAGTTCCAAACAGTTCCAAACAGTTCCACACAGCCAGCTATTTGCAGCCAGCTCAAGCCAACTCAAGCCAACTCAAACCAGCTGAAGCCAGTTCCAAACAGTTCCAAACAGTTCCAAACAGTTCCAAACAGTTCCAAACAGTTCCAAACAGTTCCAAACAGTTCCAAACAGTTCCAAACAGTTCCAAACAGCCAGCTGAACAGCCAGCTGAACAGCCAGCTGAACAGCCAGCTGAACAGCCAGCTGAACAGCCAGCTGAACAGCCAGCTGAACAGCCAGCTGAACAGCCAGCTGAACAGCCAGATCCAAACAGCTCTAAACAGCCAGCTATTTGCAACCAGCTATTTGCAGCCAGCTATTTGCAGCCAGCTGACGCCAGCTGTAGCCAGCTCAAGCCAGTTCCAAACAGTTCCGAACAATTCCAAACAGTTCCAAACAGTTCCAAACAGCCAGCTCAAGCCAGCTCAAACAAGCTCAAGCCAGTTCTAAACAGTTCCAAACAGTTCCAAACAGTTCCAAACAGTTCCAAACAGTTCCAAACAGTTTCAAGCAGTTCCAAACAGTTCCAAACATCCAGCCGAAGCCAGATGAAGCCAGCTGAAGCCAGTTCCAAACAGTTCCAAACAGTTCCAAACAGTTCCAAACAGTTCCAAACAGTTCCACACAGTTCCACACAGTTCCACACAGTTCCACACAGTTCCACACAGCCAGCTATTTGCAGCCAGCTCAAGCCAACTCAAGCCAGCTCAATAAGGTTCCAAACAGTTCCAAACAGTTCCAAACAGTTCCAAACAGTTCCAAACAGTTGCAAACAGTTCCAAACAGCCAGCTCAAGCCAGTTCCAAACAGTTCCACACAGCCAGCTATTTGCAGCCAGCTCAAGCCAACTCAAGCCAACTCAAGCCAGCTCAAGCCAGCTCCAAACAGTTCCAAACAGTTCCAAACAGCCAGCTGAACAGCCAGCTGAACAGCCAGCTGAACAGCCAGCTGAACAGCTAGCTGAACAGCCAGATCCAAACAGCTCTAAACAGCCAGCTATTTGCAGCCAGCTATTTGCAGCCAGCTATTTGGAGCCAGCTGACGCCAGCTGTAGCCAGCTCAAGCCAGTTCCAAACAGTTCCGAACAATTCCAAACAGTTCCAAACAGTTCCAAACAGTTCCAAACAGCCAGCTCAAGCCAGCTCAAACCAGCTCAAGCCAGTTCTAAACAGTTCCAAACAGTTCCAAACAGTTCCAAACAGTTTCAAGCAGTTCCAAACAGTTCCAAACATCCAGCCGAAGCCAGATGAAGCCAGCTGAAGCCAGTTCCAAACAGTTCCAAACAGTTCCAAACAGTTCCAAACAGTTCCAAACAGTTTCAAGCAGTTCCAAACTGTTCCAAACAGCCAGCTGAACTGACAGCTGAACAGCCAGCTGAAGCCAGCTCAAGCCAGCTCAAGCCAGCTCCAGCCAGCTCAAGCCTGCTCAAGCCAGCTCAAGCCTGCTCAGGCCAGTTCCAAACAGTTCTAAACAGCCAGCTATTTGCAGCCAGTTCCAAACAGTTCCAAACAGTTCCAAACAGTTCCAAACAGTTCCAAACAGTTCCAAACAGTTCCAAACAGTTCCAAACAGTTCCAAACAGTTCCAAACAGTTCCAAACAGTTCCAAACAGCCAGCTCAAGCCAGCTCAAACCAGCTCAAGCCAGTTCCAAACAGTTCCAAACAGTTCCAAACAGCTCCAAACAGCCAGCTATTTGCAGCCAGTTGAAGCCAGCTCAATCCAGCTCAAGTCAGTTCCAAACAGTTCCAAACAGTTCCAAACAGTTCCAAACATCCAGCTGAAGCCAGATGAAGCCAGCTGAAGCACAAACAGTTCCAAACAGTTCCAAACAGTTCCAAACAGTTCCAAACAGTTCCACACAGTTCCACACAGTTCCACACAGCCAGCTATTTGCAGCCAGCTCAAGCCAACTCAAGCCAGCTCAATAAGGTTCCAAACAGTTCCAAACAGTTCCAAACAGTTCCAAACAGTTCCAAACAGTTCCAAACAGTTCCAAACAGTTCCAAACAGTTCCAAACAGTTCCAAACAGTTCCAAACAGTTCCAAACAGCCAGCTGAACAGCCAGCTGAACAGCCAGCTGAACAGCCAGCTGAACAGCCAGCTGAACAGCCAGCTGAACAGCCAGCTGAACAGCCAGATCCAAACAGCTCTAAACAGCCAGCTATTTGCAACCAGCTATTTGCAGCCAGCTATTTGCAACCAGCTGACGCCAGCTGTAGCCAGCTCAAGCCAGTTCCAAACAGTTCCGAACAATTCCAAACAGTTCCAAACAGTTCCAAACAGCCAGCTCAAGCCAGCTCAAACAAGCTCAAGCCAGTTCTAAACAGTTCCAAACAGTTCCAAACAGTTCCAAACAGTTCCAAACAGTTTCAAGCAGTTCCAAACAGTTCCAAACATCCAGCCGAAGCCAGATGAAGCCAGCTGAAGCCAGTTCCAAACAGTTCCAAACAGTTCCAAACAGTTCCAAACAGTTCCAAACAGTTCCAAACAGTTCCACACAGTTCCACACAGTTCCACACAGTTCCACACAGTTCCACACAGCCAGCTATTTGCAGCCAGCTCAAGCCAACTCAAGCCAGCTCAATAAGGTTCCAAACAGTTCCAAACAGTTCCAAACAGTTCCAAACAGTTCCAAACCGTTCCAAACTGTTACAAACAGTTCCAAACAGTTCCACACAGCCAGCTATTTGCAGCCAGCTCAAGCCAACTCAAGCCAGCTCAAGCCAGTTCCAAACAGTTCCAAACAGTTCCAAACAGTTCCAAACAGCCAGCTCAAGCCAGTTCCAAACAGTTCCAAACAGTTCCACACAGCCAGCTATTTGCAGCCAGCTCAAGCCAACTCAAGCCAACTCAAACCAGCTGAAGCCAGTTCCAAACAGTTCCAAACAGTTCCAAACAGTTCCAAACAGTTCCAAACAGTTCCAAACAGTTCCAAACAGTTCCAAACAGTTCCAAACAGTTCCAAACAGTTCCAAACAGCCAGCTGAACAGCCAGCTGAACAGCCAGCTGAACAGCCAGCTGAACAGCCAGCTGAACAGCCAGCTGAACAGCCAGCTGAACAGCCAGCTGAACAGCCAGATCCAAACAGCTCTAAACAGCCAGCTATTTGCAACCAGCTATTTGCAGCCAGCTATTTGCAGCCAGCTGACGCCAGCTGTAGCCAGCTCAAGCCAGTTCCAAACAGTTCCGAACAATTCCAAACAGTTCCAAACAGTTCCAAACAGCCAGCTCAAGCCAGCTCAAACAAGCTCAAGCCAGTTCTAAACAGTTCCAAACAGTTCCAAACAGTTCCAAACAGTTCCAAACAGTTCCAAACAGTTTCAAGCAGTTCCAAACAGTTCCAAACATCCAGCCGAAGCCAGATGAAGCCAGCTGAAGCCAGTTCCAAACAGTTCCAAACAGTTCCAAACAGTTCCAAACAGTTCCAAACAGTTCCACACAGTTCCACACAGTTCCACACAGTTCCACACAGTTCCACACAGCCAGCTATTTGCAGCCAGCTCAAGCCAACTCAAGCCAGCTCAATAAGGTTCCAAACAGTTCCAAACAGTTCCAAACAGTTCCAAACAGTTCCAAACAGTTGCAAACAGTTCCAAACAGCCAGCTCAAGCCAGTTCCAAACAGTTCCACACAGCCAGCTATTTGCAGCCAGCTCAAGCCAACTCAAGCCAACTCAAGCCAGCTCAAGCCAGCTCCAAACAGTTCCAAACAGTTCCAAACAGCCAGCTGAACAGCCAGCTGAACAGCCAGCTGAACAGCGAGCTGAACAGCCAGATCCAAACAGCTCTAAACAGCCAGCTATTTGCAGCCAGCTATTTGCAGCCAGCTATTTGGAGCCAGCTGACGCCAGCTGTAGCCAGCTCAAGCCAGTTCCAAACAGTTCCGAACAATTCCAAACAGTTCCAAACAGTTCCAAACAGTTCCAAACAGCCAGCTCAAGCCAGCTCAAACCAGCTCAAGCCAGTTCTAAACAGTTCCAAACAGTTCCAAACAGTTCCAAACAGTTTCAAGCAGTTCCAAACAGTTCCAAACATCCAGCCGAAGCCAGATGAAGCCAGCTGAAGCCAGTTCCAAACAGTTCCAAACAGTTCCAAACAGTTCCAAACAGTTCCAAACAGTTTCAAGCAGTTCCAAACTGTTCCAAACAGCCAGCTGAACTGACAGCTGAACAGCCAGCTGAAGCCAGCTCAAGCCAGCTCAAGCCAGCTCCAGCCAGCTCAAGCCTGCTCAAGCCAGCTCAAGCCTGCTCAGGCCAGTTCCAAACAGTTCTAAACAGCCAGCTATTTGCAGCCAGTTCCAAACAGTTCCAAACAGTTCCAAACAGTTCCAAACAGTTCCAAACAGTTCCAAACAGTTCCAAACAGTTCCAAACAGTTCCAAACAGCCAGCTCAAGCCAGCTCAAACCAGCTCAAGCCAGTTCCAAACAGTTCCAAACAGTTCCAAACAGCTCCAAACAGCCAGCTATTTGCAGCCAGTTGAAGCCAGCTCAATCCAGCTCAAGTCAGTTCCAAACAGTTCCAAACAGTTCCAAACATCCAGCTGAAGCCAGATGAAGCCAGCTGAAGCACAAACAGTTCCAAACAGTTCCAAACAGTTCCAAACAGTTCCAAACAGTTCCACACAGTTCCACACAGTTCCACACAGCCAGCTATTTGCAGCCAGCTCAAGCCAACTCAAGCCAGCTCAATAAGGTTCCAAACAGTTCCAAACAGTTCCAAACAGTTCCAAACAGTTCCAAACAGTTCCAAACAGTTCCAAACAGTTCCAAACAGTTCCAAACAGTTCCAAACAGTTCCAAACAGTTCCAAACAGCCAGCTCAAGCCAGTTCCAAACAGTTCCAAACAGTTCCACACAGCCAGCTATTTGCAGCCAGCTCAAGCCAACTCAAGCCAACTCAAGCCAGCTCAAGCCAGCTCCAAACAGTTCCAAACAGTTCCAAACAGCCAGCTGAACAGCCAGCTGAACAGCCAGCTGAACAGCCAGCTGAACAGCGAGCTGAACAGCCAGATCCAAACAGCTCTAAACAGCCAGCTATTTGCAGCCAGCTATTTGCAGCCAGCTATTTGGAGCCAGCTGACGCCAGCTGTAGCCAGCTCAAGCCAGTTCCAAACAGTTCCGAACAATTCCAAACAGTTCCAAACAGTTCCAAACAGTTCCAAACAGCCAGCTCAAGCCAGCTCAAACCAGCTCAAGCCAGTTCTAAACAGTTCCAAACAGTTCCAAACAGTTCCAAACAGTTTCAAGCAGTTCCAAACAGTTCCAAACATCCAGCCGAAGCCAGATGAAGCCAGCTGAAGCCAGTTCCAAACAGTTCCAAACAGTTCCAAACAGTTCCAAACAGTTCCAAACAGTTTCAAGCAGTTCCAAACTGTTCCAAACAGCCAGCTGAACTGACAGCTGAACAGCCAGCTGAAGCCAGCTCAAGCCAGCTCAAGCCAGCTCCAGCCAGCTCAAGCCTGCTCAAGCCAGCTCAAGCCTGCTCAGGCCAGTTCCAAACAGTTCTAAACAGCCAGCTATTTGCAGCCAGTTCCAAACAGTTCCAAACAGTTCCAAACAGTTCCAAACAGTTCCAAACAGTTCCAAACAGTTCCAAACAGTTCCAAACAGTTCCAAACAGTTCCAAACAGCCAGCTCAAGCCAGCTCAAACCAGCTCAAGCCAGTTCCAAACAGTTCCAAACAGTTCCAAACAGCTCCAAACAGCCAGCTATTTGCAGCCAGTTGAAGCCAGCTCAATCCAGCTCAAGTCAGTTCCAAACAGTTCCAAACA
Organism: Alitta virens; assembly: GCA_932294295.1. Taxonomy (NCBI): domain Eukaryota; kingdom Metazoa; phylum Annelida; class Polychaeta; order Phyllodocida; family Nereididae; genus Alitta; species Alitta virens. Next base: position 20,312,041 of record OW028578.1, on the reverse strand, counting down.
GTTCCAAACAGTTCCAAACATCCAGCTGAAGCCAGATGAAGCCAGCTGAAGCACAAACAGTTCCAAACAGTTCCAAGCAGATCCAAACAGTTCCAAACAGCCAGCTAGCCAACTGAAGCCAGTTCCAAACAGTTCCAAACAGTTCCAAACAGTTCCAAACAGTTCCAAACAGTTCCAAACAGTTCCAAACAGTTCCAAACAGTTCCAAACAGTTCCACACAGCCAGCTATTTGCAGCCAGCTCAAGCCAACTCAAGCCAACTCAAGCCAGCTCAAGCCAGTTCCAAACAGTTCCAAACAGTTCCAAACAGTTCCAAACAGTTCCAAACAGTTCCAAACAGTTCCAAACAGCCAGCCGAACAGCCAGCTGAACAGCCAGCTGAACAGCCAGCTGAACAGCCAGCTGAACAGCCAGCTGAACAGCCAACTGAACAGCCAACTGAACAGCCAGATCCAAACAGCTCTAAACAGCCAGCTATTTGCAACCAGCTATTTGCAGCCAGCTATTTGCAGCCAGCTGACGCCAGCTGTAGCCAGCTCAAGCCAGTTCCAAACAGTTCCGAACAATTCCAAACAGTTCCAAACAGTTCCAAACAGCCAGCTCAAGCCAGCTCAAACAAGCTCAAGCCAGTTCTAAACAGTTCCAAACAGTTCCAAACAGTTCCAAACAGTTCCAAACAGTTCCACACAGCCAGCTATTTGCAGGCAGCTCAAGCCAACTCAAGCCAGCTCAAGCCAGTTCCAAACAGTTCCAAACAGTTCCAAACAGTTCCAAACAGTTCCAAACAGTTCCAAACAGTTCCAAACAGTTGCAAACAGTTCCAAACAGCCAGCTCAAGCCAGTTCCAAACAGTTCCACACAGCCAGCTATTTGCAGCCAGCTCAAGCCAACTCAAGCCAACTCAAGCCAGCTCAAGCCAGCTCCAAACAGTTCCAAACAGTTCCAAACAGCCAGCTGAACAGCCAGCTGAACAGCCAGCTGAACAGCCAGCTGAACAGCGAGCTGAACAGCCAGATCCAAACAGCTCTAAACAGCCAGCTATTTGCAGCCAGCTATTTGCAGCCAGCTATTTGGAGCCAGCTGACGCCAGCTGTAGCCAGCTCAAGCCAGTTCCAAACAGTTCCGAACAATTCCAAACAGTTCCAAACAGTTCCAAACAGTTCCAAACAGCCAGCTCAAGCCAGCTCAAACCAGCTCAAGCCAGTTCTAAACAGTTCCAAACAGTTCCAAACAGTTCCAAACAGTTTCAAGCAGTTCCAAACAGTTCCAAACATCCAGCCGAAGCCAGATGAAGCCAGCTGAAGCCAGTTCCAAACAGTTCCAAACAGTTCCAAACAGTTCCAAACAGTTCCAAACAGTTTCAAGCAGTTCCAAACTGTTCCAAACAGCCAGCTGAACTGACAGCTGAACAGCCAGCTGAAGCCAGCTCAAGCCAGCTCAAGCCAGCTCCAGCCAGCTCAAGCCTGCTCAAGCCAGCTCAAGCCTGCTCAGGCCAGTTCCAAACAGTTCTAAACAGCCAGCTATTTGCAGCCAGTTCCAAACAGTTCCAAACAGTTCCAAACAGTTCCAAACAGTTCCAAACAGTTCCAAACAGTTCCAAACAGTTCCAAACAGCCAGCTCAAGCCAGCTCAAACCAGCTCAAGCCAGTTCCAAACAGTTCCAAACAGTTCCAAACAGCTCCAAACAGCCAGCTATTTGCAGCCAGTTGAAGCCAGCTCAATCCAGCTCAAGTCAGTTCCAAACAGTTCCAAACAGTTCCAAACAGTTCCAAACATCCAGCTGAAGCCAGATGAAGCCAGCTGAAGCACAAACAGTTCCAAACAGTTCCAAACAGTTCCAAACAGTTCCAAACAGTTCCACACAGTTCCACACAGTTCCACACAGCCAGCTATTTGCAGCCAGCTCAAGCCAACTCAAGCCAGCTCAATAAGGTTCCAAACAGTTCCAAACAGTTCCAAACAGTTCCAAACAGTTCCAAACAGTTCCAAACAGTTCCAAACAGTTCCAAACAGTTCCAAACAGTTCCAAACAGTTCCAAACAGTTCCAAACAGCCAGCTCAAGCCAGTTCCAAACAGTTCCAAACAGTTCCACACAGCCAGCTATTTGCAGCCAGCTCAAGCCAACTCAAGCCAACTCAAGCCAGCTCAAGCCAGCTCCAAACAGTTCCAAACAGTTCCAAACAGCCAGCTGAACAGCCAGCTGAACAGCCAGCTGAACAGCGAGCTGAACAGCCAGATCCAAACAGCTCTAAACAGCCAGCTATTTGCAGCCAGCTATTTGCAGCCAGCTATTTGGAGCCAGCTGACGCCAGCTGTAGCCAGCTCAAGCCAGTTCCAAACAGTTCCGAACAATTCCAAACAGTTCCAAACAGTTCCAAACAGTTCCAAACAGCCAGCTCAAGCCAGCTCAAACCAGCTCAAGCCAGTTCTAAACAGTTCCAAACAGTTCCAAACAGTTCCAAACAGTTTCAAGCAGTTCCAAACAGTTCCAAACATCCAGCCGAAGCCAGATGAAGCCAGCTGAAGCCAGTTCCAAACAGTTCCAAACAGTTCCAAACAGTTCCAAACAGTTCCAAACAGTTTCAAGCAGTTCCAAACTGTTCCAAACTGTTCCAAACAGCCAGCTGAACTGACAGCTGAACAGCCAGCTGAAGCCAGCTCAAGCCAGCTCAAGCCAGCTCCAGCCAGCTCAAGCCTGCTCAAGCCAGCTCAAGCCTGCTCAGGCCAGTTCCAAACAGTTCTAAACAGCCAGCTATTTGCAGCCAGTTCCAAACAGTTCCAAACAGTTCCAAACAGTTCCAAACAGTTCCAAACAGTTCCAAACAGTTCCAAACAGTTCCAAACAGTTCCAAACAGTTCCAAACAGTTCCAAACAGCCAGCTCAAGCCAGCTCAAACCAGCTCAAGCCAGTTCCAAACAGTTCCAAACAGTTCCAAACAGCTCCAAACAGCCAGCTATTTGCAGCCAGTTGAAGCCAGCTCAATCCAGCTCAAGTCAGTTCCAAACAGTTCCAAACAGTTCCAAACAGTTCCAAACATCCAGCTGAAGCCAGATGAAGCCAGCTGAAGCACAAACAGTTCCAAACAGTTCCAAGCAGATCCAAACAGTTCCAAACAGCCAGCTAGCCAACTGAAGCCAGTTCCAAACAGTTCCAAACAGTTCCAAACAGTTCCAAACAGTTCCAAACAGTTCCAAACAGTTCCAAACAGTTCCAAACAGTTCCACACAGCCAGCTATTTGCAGCCAGCTCAAGCCAACTCAAGCCAACTCAAGCCAGCTCAAGCCAGTTCCAAACAGTTCCAAACAGTTCCAAACAGTTCCAAACAGTTCCAAACAGTTCCAAACAGTTCCAAACAGTTCCAAACAGCCAGCCGAACAGCCAGCTGAACAGCCAGCTGAACAGCCAGCTGAACAGCCAGCTGAACAGCCAGCTGAACAGCCAACTGAACAGCCAACTGAACAGCCAGATCCAAACAGCTCTAAACAGCCAGCTATTTGCAACCAGCTATTTGCAGCCAGCTATTTGCAGCCAGCTGACGCCAGCTGTAGCCAGCTCAAGCCAGTTCCAAACAGTTCCGAACAATTCCAAACAGTTCCAAACAGTTCCAAACAGCCAGCTCAAGCCAGCTCAAACAAGCTCAAGCCAGTTCTAAACAGTTCCAAACAGTTCCAAACAGTTCCAAACAGTTCCAAACAGTTCCAAACAGTTTCAAGCAGTTCCAAACAGTTCCAAACATCCAGCCGAAGCCAGATGAAGCCAGCTGAAGCCAGTTCCAAACAGTTCCAAACAGTTCCAAACAGTTCCAAACAGTTCCAAACAGTTCCACACAGTTCCACACAGTTCCACACAGTTCCACACAGTTCCACACAGTTCCACACAGTTCCACACAGCCAGCTATTTGCAGCCAGCTCAAGCCAACTCAAGCCAGCTCAATAAGGTTCCAAACAGTTCCAAACAGTTCCAAACAGTTCCAAACAGTTCCAAACAGTTCCAAACAGTTCCAAACAGCCAGCTCAAGCCAGTTCCAAACAGTTCCACACAGCCAGCTATTTGCAGCCAGCTCAAGCCAACTCAAGCCAACTCAAGCCAGCTCAAGCCAGCTCCAAACAGTTCCAAACAGTTCCAAACAGCCAGCTGAACAGCCAGCTGAACAGCCAGCTGAACAGCCAGCTGAACAGCGAGCTGAACAGCCAGATCCAAACAGCTCTAAACAGCCAGCTATTTGCAGCCAGCTATTTGCAGCCAGCTATTTGGAGCCAGCTGACGCCAGCTGTAGCCAGCTCAAGCCAGTTCCAAACAGTTCCGAACAATTCCAAACAGTTCCAAACAGTTCCAAACAGTTCCAAACAGCCAGCTCAAGCCAGCTCAAACCAGCTCAAGCCAGTTCTAAACAGTTCCAAACAGTTCCAAACAGTTCCAAACAGTTTCAAACAGTTTCAAACAGTTCCAAACAGTTCCAAACATCCAGCCGAAGCCAGATGAAGCCAGCTGAAGCCAGTTCCAAACAGTTCCAAACAGTTCCAAACAGTTCCAAACAGTTCCAAACAGTTTCAAGCAGTTCCAAACTGTTCCAAACAGCCAGCTGAACTGACAGCTGAACAGCCAGCTGAAGCCAGCTCAAGCCAGCTCAAGCCAGCTCCAGCCAGCTCAAGCCTGCTCAAGCCAGCTCAAGCCTGCTCAGGCCAGTTCCAAACAGTTCTAAACAGCCAGCTATTTGCAGCCAGTTCCAAACAGTTCCAAACAGTTCCAAACAGTTCCAAACAGTTCCAAACAGTTCCAAACAGTTCCAAACAGTTCCAAACAGTTCCAAACAGTTCCAAACAGTTCCAAACAGTTCCAAACAGTTCCAAACAGCCAGCTCAAGCCAGCTCAAACCAGCTCAAGCCAGTTCCAAACAGTTCCAAACAGTTCCAAACGGCTCCAAACAGCCAGCTATTTGCAGCCAGTTGAAGCCAGCTCAATCCAGCTCAAGTCAGTTCCAAACAGTTCCAAACAGTTCCAAACAGTTCCAAACATCCAGCTGAAGCCAGATGAAGCCAGCTGAAGCACAAACAGTTCCAAACAGTTCCAAGCAGATCCAAACAGTTCCAAACAGCCAGCTAGCCAACTGAAGCCAGTTCCAAACAGTTCCAAACAGTTCCAAACAGTTCCAAACAGTTCCAAACAGTTCCAAACAGTTCCACACAGCCAGCTATTTGCAGCCAGCTCAAGCCAACTCAAGCCAGCTCAAGCCAGTTCCAAACAGTTCCAAACAGTTCCAAACAGTTCCAAACAGTTCCAAACAGTTCCAAACAGTTCCAAACAGTTCCAAACAGTTCCAAACAGTTCCAAACAGTTCCACACAGCCAGCTATTTGCAGCCAGCTGAAGCCAGCTCTAGCCACCTCGAGCCACCTCAAGCCAGCTCAAGCCAGTTCCAAACAGTTCCAAACTGTTCCAAACTGTTACAAACAGTTCCAAACAGTTCCACACAGCCAGCTATTTGCAGCCAGCTCAAGCCAACTCAAGCCAGCTCAAGCCAGTTCCAAACAGTTCCAAACAGTTCCAAACAGTTCCAAACAGTTCCAAACAGCCAGCTCAAGCCAGTTCCAAACAGTTCCAAACAGTTCCACACAGCCAGCTATTTGCAGCCAGCTCAAGCCAACTCAAGCCAACTCAAACCAGCTGAAGCCAGTTCCAAACAGTTCCAAACAGTTCCAAACAGTTCCAAACAGTTCCAAACAGTTCCAAACAGTTCCAAACAGTTCCACACAGCCAGCTATTTGCAGCCAGCTCAAGCCAACTCAAGCCAACTCAAGCCAGCTCAAGCCAGTTCCAAACAGTTCCAAACAGTTCCAAACAGTTCCAAACAGTTCCAAACAGTTCCAAACAGCCAGCTGAACAGCCAGCTGAACAGCCAGCTGAACAGCCAGCTGAACAGCCAGCTGAACAGCCAGATCCAAACAGCTCTAAACAGCCAGCTATTTGCAACCAGCTATTTGCAGCCAGCTATTTGCAGCCAGCTGACGCCAGCTGTAGCCAGCTCAAGCCAGTTCCAAACAGTTCCGAACAATTCCAAACAGTTCCAAACAGTTCCAAACAGTTCCAAACAGTTCCAAACAGTTCCAAACAGTTCCAAACAGTTCCACACAGCCAGCTATTTGCAGCCAGCTCAAGCCAACTCAAGCCAGCTCAAGCCAGTTCCAAACAGTTCCAAACAGTTCCAAACAGTTCCAAACAGTTCCAAACAGTTCCAAACAGTTCCAAACAGTTCCAAACAGTTCCAAACAGCCAGTTCCAAACAGTTCCAAACAGTTCCACACAGCCAGCTATTTGCAGCCAGCTGAAGCCAGCTCTAGCCACCTCGAGCCACCTCAAGCCAGCTCAAGCCAGTTCCAAACAGTTCCAAACTGTTCCAAACTGTTACAAACAGTTCCAAACAGTTCCACACAGCCAGCTATTTGCAGCCAGCTCAAGCCAACTCAAGCCAGCTCAAGCCAGTTCCAAACAGTTCCAAACAGTTCCAAACAGTTCCAAACAGCCAGCTCAAGCCAGTTCCAAACAGTTCCAAACACTTCCACACAGCCAGCTATTTGCAGCCAGCTCAAGCCAACTCAAGCCAACTCAAACCAGCTGAAGCCAGTTCCAAACAGTTCCAAACAGTTCCAAACAGTTCCAAACAGTTCCAAACAGTTCCAAACAGTTCCAAACAGTTCCAAACAGTTCCACACAGCCAGCTATTTGCAGCCAGCTCAAGCCAACTCAAGCCAACTCAAGCCAGCTCAAGCCAGTTCCAAACAGTTCCAAACAGTTCCAAACAGTTCCAAACAGTTCCAAACAGCCAGCCGAACAGCCAGCCGAACAGCCAGCTGAACAGCCAGCTGAACAGCCAGCTGAACAGCCAGCTGAACAGCCAGATCCAAACAGCTCTAAACAGCCAGCTATTTGCAACCAGCTATTTGCAGCCAGCTATTTGCAGCCAGCTGACGCCAGCTGTAGCCAGCTCAAGCCAGTTCCAAACAGTTCCGAACAATTCCAAACAGTTCCAAACAGTTCCAAACAGCCAGCTCAAGCCAGCTCAAACAAGCTCAAGCCAGTTCTAAACAGTTCCAAACAGTTCCAAACAGTTCCAAACAGTTCCAAACAGTTCCAAACAGTTTCAAGCAGTTCCAAACAGTTCCAAACATCCAGCCGAAGCCAGATGAAGCCAGCTGAAGCCAGTTCCAAACAGTTCCAAACAGTTCCAAACAGTTCCAAACAGTTCCACACAGTTCCACACAGTTCCACACAGTTCCACACAGCCAGCTATTTGCAGCCAGCTCAAGCCAACTCAAGCCAGCTCAATAAGGTTCCAAACAGTTCCAAACAGTTCCAAACAGTTCCAAACAGTTCCAAACAGTTCCAAACAGCCAGCTCAAGCCAGTTCCAAACAGTTCCAAACAGTTCCACACAGCCAGCTATTTGCAGCCAGCTCAAGCCAACTCAAGCCAACTCAAGCCAGCTCAAGCCAGCTCCAAACAGTTCCAAACAGTTCCAAACAGCCAGCTGAACAGCCAGCTGAACAGCCAGCTGAACAGCCAGCTGAACAGCGAGCTGAACAGCCAGATCCAAACAGCTCTAAACAGCCAGCTATTTGCAGCCAGCTATTTGCAGCCAGCTATTTGGAGCCAGCTGACGCCAGCTGTAGCCAGCTCAAGCCAGTTCCAAACAGTTCCGAACAATTCCAAACAGTTCCAAACAGTTCCAAACAGTTCCAAACAGCCAGCTCAAGCCAGCTCAAACCAGCTCAAGCCAGTTCTAAACAGTTCCAAACAGTTCCAAACAGTTCCAAACAGTTTCAAGCAGTTCCAAACAGTTCCAAACATCCAGCCGAAGCCAGATGAAGCCAGCTGAAGCCAGTTCCAAACAGTTCCAAACAGTTCCAAACAGTTCCAAACAGTTCCAAACAGTTCCAAACAGTTCCAAACAGTTTCAAGCAGTTCCAAACTGTTCCAAACAGCCAGCTGAACTGACAGCTGAACAGCTAGCTGAAGCCAGCTCAAGCCAGCTCAAGCCAGCTCCAGCCAGCTCAAGCCTGCTCAAGCCAGCTCAAGCCTGCTCAGGCCAGTTCCAAACAGTTCTAAACAGCCAGCTATTTGCAGCCAGTTCCAAACAGTTCCAAACAGTTCCAAACAGTTCCAAACAGTTCCAAACAGTTCCAAACAGTTCCAAACAGCCAGCTCAAGCCAGCTCAAACCAGCTCAAGCCAGTTCCAAACAGTTCCAAACAGTTCCAAACAGCTCCAAACAGCCAGCTATTTGCAGCCAGTTGAAGCCAGCTCAATCCAGCTCAAGTCAGTTCCAAATAGTTCCAAACAGTTCCAAACAGTTCCAAACATCCAGCTGAAGCCAGATGAAGCCAGCTGAAGCACAAACAGTTCCAAACAGTTCCAAGCAGATCCAAACAGTTCCAAACAGCCAGCTAGCCAACTGAAGCCAGTTCCAAACAGTTCCAAACAGTTCCAAACAGTTCCAAACAGTTCCAAACAGTTCCAAACAGTTCCAAACAGTTCCACACAGCCAGCTATTTGCAGCCAGCTCAAGCCAACTCAAGCCAGCTCAAGCCAGTTCCAAACAGTTCCAAACAGTTCCAAACAGTTCCAAACAGTTCCAAACAGTTCCAAACAGCCAGTTCCAAACAGTTCCAAACAGTTCCACACAGCCAGCTATTTGCAGCCAGCTGAAGCCAGCTCTAGCCACCTCGAGCCACCTCAAGCCAGCTCAAGCCAGTTCCAAACAGTTCCAAACTGTTCCAAACTGTTACAAACAGTTCCAAACAGTTCCACACAGCCAGCTATTTGCAGCCAGCTCAAGCCAACTCAAGCCAGCTCAAGCCAGTTCCAAACAGTTCCAAACAGTTCCAAACAGTTCCAAACAGTTCCAAACAGTTCCAAACAGTTCCAAACAGTTCCAAACAGCCAGCTCAAGCCAGTTCCAAACAGTTCCAAACAGTTCCACACAGCCAGCTATTTGCAGCCAGCTCAAGCCAACTCAAGCCAACTCAAACCAGCTGAAGCCAGTTCCAAACAGTTCCAAACAGTTCCAAACAGTTCCAAACAGTTCCAAACAGTTCCAAACAGTTCCAAACAGTTCCAAACAGTTCCAAACAGTTCCAAACAGCCAGCTATTTGCAGCCAGCTCAAGCCAACTCAAGCCAACTCAAGCCAGCTCAAGCCAGTTCCAAACAGTTCCAAACTGTTCCAAACAGTTCCAAACAGTTCCAAACAGTTCCAAACAGCCAGCCGAACAGCCAGCTGAACAGCCAGCTGAACAGCCAGCTGAACAGCCAGCTGAACAGCCAGCTGAACAGCCAGCTGAACAGCCAGATCCAAACAGCTCTAAACAGCCAGCTATTTGCAACCAGCTATTTGCAGCCAGCTATTTGCAGCCAGCTGACGCCAGCTGTAGCCAGCTCAAGCCAGTTCCAAACAGTTCCGAACAATTCCAAACAGTTCCAAACAGTTCCAAACAGTTCCAAACAGTTCCAAACAGTTCCAAACAGTTCCAAACAGTTCCAAACAGTTCCACACAGCCAGCTATTTGCAGCCAGCTCAAGCCAACTCAAGCCAGCTCAAGCCAGTTCCAAACAGTTCCAAACAGTTCCAAACAGTTCCAAACAGTTCCAAACAGTTCCAAACAGTTCCAAACAGCCAGTTCCAAACAGTTCCAAACAGTTCCACACAGCCAGCTATTTGCAGCCAGCTGAAGCCAGCTCTAGCCACCTCGAGCCACCTCAAGCCAGCTCAAGCCAGTTCCAAACAGTTCCAAACTGTTCCAAACTGTTACAAACAGTTCCAAACAGTTCCACACAGCCAGCTATTTGCAGCCAGCTCAAGCCAACTCAAGCCAGCTCAAGCCAGTTCCAAACAGTTCCAAACAGTTCCAAACAGTTCCAAACAGTTCCAAACAGCCAGCTCAAGCCAGTTCCAAACAGTTCCAAACACTTCCACACAGCCAGCTATTTGCAGCCAGCTCAAGCCAACTCAAGCCAACTCAAACCAGCTGAAGCCAGTTCCAAACAGTTCCAAACAGTTCCAAACAGTTCCAAACAGTTCCAAACAGTTCCAAACAGTTCCACACAGCCAGCTATTTGCAGCCAGCTCAAGCCAACTCAAGCCAACTCAAGCCAGCTCAAGCCAGTTCCAAACAGTTCCAAACAGTTCCAAACAGTTCCAAACAGTTCCAAACAGTTCCAAACAGTTCCAAACAGCCAGCCGAACAGCCAGCCGAACAGCCAGCTGAACAGCCAGCTGAACAGCCAGCTGAACAGCCAGCTGAACAGCCAGATCCAAACAGCTCTAAACAGCCAGCTATTTGCAACCAGCTATTTGCAGCCAGCTATTTGCAGCCAGCTGACGCCAGCTGTAGCCAGCTCAAGCCAGTTCCAAACAGTTCCGAACAATTCCAAACAGTTCCAAACAGTTCCAAACAGCCAGCTCAAGCCAGCTCAAACAAGCTCAAGCCAGTTCTAAACAGTTCCAAACAGTTCCAAACAGTTCCAAACAGTTCCAAACAGTTCCAAACAGTTTCAAGCAGTTCCAAACAGTTCCAAACATCCAGCCGAAGCCAGATGAAGCCAGCTGAAGCCAGTTCCAAACAGTTCCAAACAGTTCCAAACAGTTCCAAACAGTTCCACACAGTTCCACACAGTTCCACACAGTTCCACACAGCCAGCTATTTGCAGCCAGCTCAAGCCAACTCAAGCCAGCTCAATAAGGTTCCAAACAGTTCCAAACAGTTCCAAACAGTTCCAAACAGTTCCAAACAGTTCCAAACAGCCAGCTCAAGCCAGTTCCAAACAGTTCCAAACAGTTCCACACAGCCAGCTATTTGCAGCCAGCTCAAGCCAACTCAAGCCAACTCAAGCCAGCTCAAGCCAGCTCCAAACAGTTCCAAACAGTTCCAAACAGCCAGCTGAACAGCCAGCTGAACAGCCAGCTGAACAGCGAGCTGAACAGCCAGATCCAAACAGCTCTAAACAGCCAGCTATTTGCAGCCAGCTATTTGCAGCCAGCTATTTGGAGCCAGCTGACGCCAGCTGTAGCCAGCTCAAGCCAGTTCCAAACAGTTCCAAACAATTCCAAACAGTTCCAAACAGTTCCAAACAGTTCCAAACAGCCAGCTCAAGCCAGCTCAAACCAGCTCAAGCCAGTTCTAAACAGTTCCAAACAGTTCCAAACAGTTCCAAACAGTTTCAAGCAGTTCCAAACAGTTCCAAACATCCAGCCGAAGCCAGATGAAGCCAGCTGAAGCCAGTTCCAAACAGTTCCAAACAGTTCCAAACAGTTCCAAACAGTTTCAAGCAGTTCCAAACTGTTCCAAACAGCCAGCTGAGTTGACAGCTGAACAGCCAGCTGAAGCCAGCTCAAGCCAGCTCAAGCCAGCTCCAGCCAGCTCAAGCCTGCTCAAGCCAGCTCAAGCCTGCTCAGGCCAGTTCCAAACAGTTCTAAACAGCCAGCTATTTGCAGCCAGTTCCAAACAGTTCCAAACAGTTCCAAACAGTTCCAAACAGTTCCAAACAGTTCCAAACAGTTCCAAACAGTTCCAAACAGTTCCAAACAGTTCCAAACAGTTCCAAACAGTTCCAAACAGTTCCACACAGCCAGCTATTTGCAGCCAGCTGAAGCCAGCTCTAGCCACCTCGAGCCACCTCAAGCCAGCTCAAGCCAGTTCCAAACAGTTCCAAACTGTTCCAAACTGTTACAAACAGTTCCAAACAGTTCCACACAGCCAGCTATTTGCAGCCAGCTCAAGCCAACTCAAGCCAGCTCAAGCCAGTTCCAAACAGTTCCAAACAGTTCCAAACAGTTCCAAACAGTTCCAAACAGTTCCAAACAGTTCCAAACAGCCAGCTCAAGCCAGTTCCAAACAGTTCCAAACAGTTCCACACAGCCAGCTATTTGCAGCCAGCTCAAGCCAACTCAAGCCAACTCAAACCAGCTGAAGCCAGTTCCAAACAGTTCCAAACAGTTCCAAACAGTTCCAAACAGTTCCAAACAGTTCCAAACAGTTCCAAACAGTTCCAAACAGTTCCAAACAGTTCCACACAGCCAGCTATTTGCAGCCAGCTCAAGCCAACTCAAGCCAACTCAAGCCAGCTCAAGCCAGTTCCAAACAGTTCCAAACTGTTCCAAACAGTTCCAAACAGTTCCAAACAGTTCCAAACAGTTCCAAACAGCCAGCTGAACAGCCAGCTGAACAGCCAGCTGAACAGCCAGCTGAACAGCCAGCTGAACAGCCAGATCCAAACAGCTCTAAACAGCCAGCTATTTGCAACCAGCTATTTGCAGCCAGCTATTTGCAGCCAGCTGACGCCAGCTGTAGCCAGCTCAAGCCAGTTCCAAACAGTTCCGAACAATTCCAAACAGTTCCAAACAGTTCCAAACAGTTCCAAACAGTTCCAAACAGTTCCAAACAGTTCCAAACAGTTCCAAACAGTTCCACACAGCCAGCTATTTGCAGCCAGCTCAAGCCAACTCAAGCCAGCTCAAGCCAGTTCCAAACAGTTCCAAACAGTTCCAAACAGTTCCAAACAGTTCCAAACAGTTCCAAACAGTTCCAAACAGTTCCAAACAGTTCCAAACAGCCAGTTCCAAACAGTTCCAAACAGTTCCACACAGCCAGCTATTTGCAGCCAGCTGAAGCCAGCTCTAGCCACCTCGAGCCACCTCAAGCCAGCTCAAGCCAGTTCCAAACAGTTCCAAACTGTTCCAAACTGTTACAAACAGTTCCAAACAGTTCCACACAGCCAGCTATTTGCAGCCAGCTCAAGCCAACTCAAGCCAGCTCAAGCCAGTTCCAAACAGTTCCAAACAGTTCCAAACAGTTCCAAACAGCCAGCTCAAGCCAGTTCCAAACAGTTCCAAACACTTCCACACAGCCAGCTATTTGCAGCCAGCTCAAGCCAACTCAAGCCAACTCAAACCAGCTGAAGCCAGTTCCAAACAGTTCCAAACAGTTCCAAACAGTTCCAAACAGTTCCAAACAGTTCCAAACAGTTCCAAACAGTTCCAAACAGTTCCACACAGCCAGCTATTTGCAGCCAGCTCAAGCCAACTCAAGCCAACTCAAGCCAGCTCAAGCCAGTTCCAAACAGTTCCAAACAGTTCCAAACAGTTCCAAACAGTTCCAAACAGTTCCAAACAGTTCCAAACAGCCAGCCGATCAGCCAGCCGAACAGCCAGCTGAACAGCCAGCTGAACAGCCAGCTGAACAGCCAGCTGAACAGCCAGCTGAACAGCCAGCTGAACAGCCAGATCCAAACAGCTCTAAACAGCCAGCTATTTGCAACCAGCTATTTGCAGCCAGCTATTTGCAGCCAGCTGACGCCAGCTGTAGCCAGCTCAAGCCAGTTCCAAACAGTTCCGAACAATTCCAAACAGTTCCAAACAGTTCCAAACAGCCAGCTCAAGCCAGCTCAAACAAGCTCAAGCCAGTTCTAAACAGTTCCAAACAGTTCCAAACAGTTCCAAACAGTTCCAAACAGTTCCAAACAGTTTCAAGCAGTTCCAAACAGTTCCAAACATCCAGCCGAAGCCAGATGAAGCCAGCTGAAGCCAGTTCCAAACAGTTCCAAACAGTTCCAAACAGTTCCAAACAGTTCCACACAGTTCCACACAGTTCCACACAGTTCCACACAGCCAGCTATTTGCAGCCAGCTCAAGCCAACTCAAGCCAGCTCAAGCCAGTTCCAAACAGTTCCAAACAGTTCCAAACAGTTCCAAACAGTTCCAAACAGTTCCAAACAGTTCCAAACAGTTCCAAACAGTTCCAAACAGTTCCAAACAGCCAGTTCCAAACAGTTCCAAACAGTTCCACACAGCCAGCTATTTGCAGCCAGCTGAAGCCAGCTCTAGCCACCTCGAGCCACCTCAAGCCAGCTCAAGCCAGTTCCAAACAGTTCCAAACTGTTCCAAACTGTTACAAACAGTTCCAAACAGTTCCACACAGCCAGCTATTTGCAGCCAGCTCAAGCCAACTCAAGCCAGCTCAAGCCAGTTCCAAACAGTTCCAAACAGTTCCAAACAGTTCCAAACAGCCAGCTCAAGCCAGTTCCAAACAGTTCCAAACACTTCCACACAGCCAGCTATTTGCAGCCAGCTCAAGCCAACTCAAGCCAACTCAAACCAGCTGAAGCCAGTTCCAAACAGTTCCAAACAGTTCCAAACAGTTCCAAACAGTTCCAAACAGTTCCAAACAGTTCCAAACAGTTCCAAACAGTTCCACACAGCCAGCTATTTGCAGCCAGCTCAAGCCAACTCAAGCCAACTCAAGCCAGCTCAAGCCAGTTCCAAACAGTTCCAAACAGTTCCAAACAGTTCCAAACAGTTCCAAACAGTTCCAAACAGTTCCAAACAGCCAGCCGATCAGCCAGCCGAACAGCCAGCTGAACAGCCAGCTGAACAGCCAGCTGAACAGCCAGCTGAACAGCCAGCTGAACAGCCAGATCCAAACAGCTCTAAACAGCCAGCTATTTGCAACCAGCTATTTGCAGCCAGCTATTTGCAGCCAGCTGACGCCAGCTGTAGCCAGCTCAAGCCAGTTCCAAACAGTTCCGAACAATTCCAAACAGTTCCAAACAGTTCCAAACAGCCAGCTCAAGCCAGCTCAAACAAGCTCAAGCCAGTTCTAAACAGTTCCAAACAGTTCCAAACAGTTCCAAACAGTTCCAAACAGTTCCAAACAGTTTCAAGCAGTTCCAAACAGTTCCAAACATCCAGCCGAAGCCAGATGAAGCCAGCTGAAGCCAGTTCCAAACAGTTCCAAACAGTTCCAAACAGTTCCAAACAGTTCCACACAGTTCCACACAGTTCCACACAGTTCCACACAGCCAGCTATTTGCAGCCAGCTCAAGCCAACTCAAGCCAGCTCAATAAGGTTCCAAACAGTTCCAAACAGTTCCAAACAGTTCCAAACAGTTCCAAACAGCCAGCTCAAGCCAGTTCCAAACAGTTCCAAACAGTTCCACACAGCCAGCTATTTGCAGCCAGCTCAAGCCAACTCAAGCCAACTCAAGCCAGCTCAAGCCAGCTCCAAACAGTTCCAAACAGTTCCAAACAGCCAGCTGAACAGCCAGCTGAACAGCCAGCTGAACAGCCAGCTGAACAGCGAGCTGAACAGCCAGATCCAAACAGCTCTAAACAGCCAGCTATTTGCAGCCAGCTATTTGCAGCCAGCTATTTGGAGCCAGCTGACGCCAGCTGTAGCCAGCTCAAGCCAGTTCCAAACAGTTCCAAACAATTCCAAACAGTTCCAAACAGTTCCAAACAGTTCCAAACAGCCAGCTCAAGCCAGCTCAAACCAGCTCAAGCCAGTTCTAAACAGTTCCAAACAGTTCCAAACAGTTCCAAACAGTTTCAAGCAGTTCCAAACAGTTCCAAACATCCAGCCGAAGCCAGATGAAGCCAGCTGAAGCCAGTTCCAAACAGTTCCAAACAGTTCCAAACAGTTCCAAACAGTTTCAAGCAGTTCCAAACTGTTCCAAACAGCCAGCTGAGTTGACAGCTGAACAGCCAGCTGAAGCCAGCTCAAGCCAGCTCAAGCCAGCTCCAGCCAGCTCAAGCCTGCTCAAGCCAGCTCAAGCCTGCTCAGGCCAGTTCCAAACAGTTCTAAACAGCCAGCTATTTGCAGCCAGTTCCAAACAGTTCCAAACAGTTCCAAACAGTTCCAAACAGTTCCAAACAGTTCCAAACAGTTCCAAACAGTTCCAAACAGCCAGCTCAAGCCAGCTCAAACCAGCTCAAACCAGTTCCAAACAGTTCCAAACAGTTCCAAACAGCTCCAAACAGCCAGCTATTTGCAGCCAGTTGAAGCCAGCTCAATCCAGCTCAAGTCAGTTCCAAACAGTTCCAAACAGTTCCAAACAGTTCCAAACATCCAGCTGAAGCCAGATGAAGCCAGCTGAAGCACAAACAGTTCCAAACAGTTCCAAGCAGATCCAAACAGTTCCAAACAGCCAGCTAGCCAACTGAAGCCAGTTCCAAACAGTTCCAAACAGTTCCAAACAGTTCCAAACAGTTCCAAACAGTTCCAAACAGTTCCAAACAGTTCCAAACAGTTCCAAACAGTTCCAAACAGTTCCAAACAGTTCCAAACAGTTCCAAACAGTTCCAAACAGTTCCAAACAGCCAGTTCCAAACAGTTCCAAACAGTTCCACACAGCCAGCTATTTGCAGCCAGCTGAAGCCAGCTCTAGCCACCTCGAGCCACCTCAAGCCAGCTCAAGCCAGTTCCAAACAGTTCCAAACTGTTCCAAACTGTTACAAACAGTTCCAAACAGTTCCACACAGCCAGCTATTTGCAGCCAGCTCAAGCCAACTCAAGCCAGCTCAAGCCAGTTCCAAACAGTTCCAAACAGTTCCAAACAGTTCCAAACAGCCAGCTCAAGCCAGTTCCAAACAGTTCCAAACAGTTCCACACAGCCAGCTATTTGCAGCCAGCTCAAGCCAACTCAAGCCAACTCAAACCAGCTGAAGCCAGTTCCAAACAGTTCCAAACAGTTCCAAACAGTTCCAAACAGTTCCAAACAGCCAGCTGAACAGCCAGCTGAACAGCCAGCTGAACAGCCAGCTGAACAGCGAGCTGAACAGCCAGATCCAAACAGCTCTAAACAGCCAGCTATTTGCAGCCAGCTATTTGCAGCCAGCTATTTGGAACCAGCTGACACCAGCTGTAGCCAGCTCAAGCCAGTTCCAAACAGTTCCGAACAATTCCAAACAGTTCCAAACAGTTCCAAACAGTTCCAAACAGTTCCAAACAGCCAGCTCAAGCCAGCTCAAACCAGCTCAAGCCAGTTCTAAACAGTTCCAAACAGTTCCAAACAGTTCCAAACAGTTTCAAGCAGTTCCAAACAGTTCCAAACATCCAGCCGAAGCCAGATGAAGCCAGCTGAAGCCAGTTCCAAACAGTTCCAAACAGTTCCAAACAGTTCCAAACAGTTCCAAACAGTTTCAAGCAGTTCCAAACTGTTCCAAACAGCCAGCTGAACTGACAGCTGAACAGCCAGCTGAAGCCAGCTCAAGCCAGCTCAAGCCAGCTCCAGCCAGCTCAAGCCTGCTCAAGCCAGCTCAAGCCTGCTCAGGCCAGTTCCAAACAGTTCTAAACAGCCAGCTATTTGCAGCCAGTTCCAAACAGTTCCAAACAGTTCCAAACAGTTCCAAACAGTTCCAAACAGTTCCAAACAGTTCCAAACAGTTCCAAACAGTTCCAAACAGTTCCAAACAGCCAGCTCAAGCCAGCTCAAACCAGCTCAAGCCAGTTCCAAACAGTTCCAAACAGTTCCAAACAGCTCCAAACAGCCAGCTATTTGCAGCCAGTTGAAGCCAGCTCAATCCAGCTCAAGTCAGTTCCAAACAGTTCCAAACAGTTCCAAACAGTTCCAAACATCCAGCTGAAGCCAGATGAAGCCAGCTGAAGCACAAACAGTTCCAAACAGTTCCAAGCAGATCCAAACAGTTCCAAACTGCCAGCTAGCCAACTGAAGCCAGTTCCAAACAGTTCCAAACAGTTCCAAACAGTTCCAAACAGTTCCAAACAGTTCCAAACAGTTCCAAACAGTTCCACACAGCCAGCTATTTGCAGCCAGCTCAAGCCAACTCAAGCCAGCTCAAGCCAGTTCCAAACAGTTCCAAACAGTTCAAAACAGTTCCAAACAGTTCCAAACAGTTCCAAACAGTTCCAAACAGCCAGTTCCAAACAGTTCCAAACAGTTCCACACAGCCAGCTATTTGCAGCCAGCTGAAGCCAGCTCTAGCCACCTCGAGCCACCTCAAGCCAGCTCAAGCCAGTTCCAAACAGTTCCAAACTGTTCCAAACTGTTACAAACAGTTCCAAACAGTTCCACACAGCCAGCTATTTGCAGCCAGCTCAAGCCAACTCAAGCCAGCTCAAGCCAGTTCCAAACAGTTCCAAACAGTTCCAAACAGTTCCAAACAGCCAGCTCAAGCCAGTTCCAAACAGTTCCAAACAGTTCCACACAGCCAGCTATTTGCAGCCAGCTCAAGCCAACTCAAGCCAACTCAAACCAGCTGAAGCCAGTTCCAAACAGTTCCAAACAGTTCCAAACAGTTCCAAACAGTTCCAAACAGTTCCAAACAGTTCCAAACAGCCTGCCGAACAGCCAGCTGAACAGCCAGCTGAACAGCCAGCTGAACAGCGAGCTGAACAGCCAGATCCAAACAGCTCTAAACAGCCAGCTATTTGCAGCCAGCTATTTGCAGCCAGCTATTTGGAGCCAGCTGACACCAGCTGTAGCCAGCTCAAGCCAGTTCCAAACAGTTCCGAACAATTCCAAACAGTTCCAAACAGTTCCAAACAGTTCCAAACAGTTCCAAACAGCCAGCTCAAGCCAGCTCAAACCAGCTCAAGCCAGTTCTAAACAGTTCCAAACAGTTCCAAACAGTTCCAAACAGTTTCAAGCAGTTCCAAACAGTTCCAAACATCCAGCCGAAGCCAGATGAAGCCAGCTGAAGCCAGTTCCAAACAGTTCCAAACAGTTCCAAACAGTTCCAAACAGTTCCAAACAGTTCCAAACAGTTCCAAACAGTTCCAAACAGCCAGCTGAACAGCCAGCTGAACAGCCAGCTGAACAGCGAGCTGAACAGCCAGATCCAAACAGCTCTAAACAGCCAGCTATTTGCAGCCAGCTATTTGCAGCCAGCTATTTGGAGCCAGCTGACACCAGCTGTAGCCAGCTCAAGCCAGTTCCAAACAGTTCCGAACAATTCCAAACAGTTCCAAACAGTTCCAAACAGTTCCAAACAGTTCCAAACAGCCAGCTCAAGCCAGCTCAAACCAGCTCAAGCCAGTTCTAAACAGTTCCAAACAGTTCCAAACAGTTCCAAACAGTTTCAAGCAGTTCCAAACAGTTCCAAACATCCAGCCGAAGCCAGATGAAGCCAGCTGAAGCCAGTTCCAAACAGTTCCAAACAGTTCCAAACAGTTCCAAACAGTTCCAAACAGTTTCAAGCAGTTCCAAACTGTTCCAAACAGCCAGCTGAACTGACAGCTGAACAGCCAGCTGAAGCCAGCTCAAGCCAGCTCAAGCCAGCTCCAGCCAGCTCAAGCCTGCTCAAGCCAGCTCAAGCCTGCTCAGGCCAGTTCCAAACAGTTCTAAACAGCCAGCTATTTGCAGCCAGTTCCAAACAGTTCCAAACAGTTCCAAACAGTTCCAAACAGTTCCAAACAGTTCCAAACAGTTCCAAACAGCCAGCTCAAGCCAGCTCAAACCAGCTCAAGCCAGTTCCAAACAGTTCCAAACAGTTCCAAACAGCTCCAAACAGCCAGCTATTTGCAGCCAGTTGAAGCCAGCTCAATCCAGCTCAAGTCAGTTCCAAACAGTTCCAAACAGTTCCAAACAGTTCCAAACATCCAGCTGAAGCCAGATGAAGCCAGCTGAAGCACAAACAGTTCCAAACAGTTCCAAGCAGATCCAAACAGTTCCAAACAGCCAGCTAGCCAACTGAAGCCAGTTCCAAACAGTTCCAAACAGTTCCAAACAGTTCCAAACAGTTCCAAACAGTTCCAAACAGTTCCAAACAGTTCCAAACAGTTCCAAACAGTTCCACACAGCCAGCTATTTGCAGCCAGCTCAAGCCAACTCAAGCCAGCTCAAGCCAGTTCCAAACAGTTCCAAACAGTTCAAAACAGTTCCAAACAGTTCCAAACAGTTCCAAACAGTTCCAAACAGTTCCAAACAGTTCCAAACAGCCAGTTCCAAACAGTTCCAAACAGTTCCACACAGCCAGCTATTTGCAGCCAGCTGAAGCCAGCTCTAGCCACCTCGAGCCACCTCAAGCCAGCTCAAGCCAGTTCCAAACAGTTCCAAACTGTTCCAAACTGTTACAAACAGTTCCAAACAGTTCCACACAGCCAGCTATTTGCAGCCAGCTCAAGCCAACTCAAGCCAGCTCAAGCCAGTTCCAAACAGTTCCAAACAGTTCCAAACAGTTCCAAACAGCCAGCTCAAGCCAGTTCCAAACAGTTCCAAACAGTTCCACACAGCCAGCTATTTGCAGCCAGCTCAAGCCAACTCAAGCCAACTCAAACCAGCTGAAGCCAGTTCCAAACAGTTCCAAACAGTTCCAAACAGTTCCAAACAGTTCCAAACAGTTCCAAACAGCCAGCTGAACAGCCAGCTGAACAGCCAGCTGAACAGCGAGCTGAACAGCCAGATCCAAACAGCTCTAAACAGCCAGCTATTTGCAGCCAGCTATTTGCAGCCAGCTATTTGGAGCCAGCTGACACCAGCTGTAGCCAGCTCAAGCCAGTTCCAAACAGTTCCGAACAATTCCAAACAGTTCCAAACAGTTCCAAACAGTTCCAAACAGTTCCAAACAGCCAGCTCAAGCCAGCTCAAACCAGCTCAAGCCAGTTCTAAACAGTTCCAAACAGTTCCAAACAGTTCCAAACAGTTTCAAGCAGTTCCAAACAGTTCCAAACATCCAGCCGAAGCCAGATGAAGCCAGCTGAAGCCAGTTCCAAACAGTTCCAAACAGTTCCAAACAGTTCCAAACAGTTCCAAACAGTTTCAAGCAGTTCCAAACTGTTCCAAACAGCCAGCTGAACTGACAGCTGAACAGCCAGCTGAAGCCAGCTCAAGCCAGCTCAAGCCAGCTCCAGCCAGCTCAAGCCTGCTCAAGCCAGCTCAAGCCTGCTCAGGCCAGTTCCAAACAGTTCTAAACAGCCAGCTATTTGCAGCCAGTTCCAAACAGTTCCAAACAGTTCCAAACAGTTCCAAACAGTTCCAAACAGTTCCAAACAGTTCCAAACAGTTCCAAACAGTTCCAAACAGTTCCAAACAGCCAGCTCAAGCCAGCTCAAACCAGCTCAAGCCAGTTCCAAACAGCTCCAAACAGCCAGCTATTTACAGCCAGTTGAAGCCAGCTCAATCCAGCTCAAGTCAGTTCCAAACAGTTCCAAACAGTTCCAAACAGTTCCAAACATCCAGCTGAAGCCAGATGAAGCCAGCTGAAGCACAAACAGTTCCAAACAGTTCCAAGCAGATCCAAACAGTTCCAAACAGCCAGCTAGCCAACTGAAGCCAGTTCCAAACAGTTCCAAACAGTTCCAAACAGTTCCAAACAGTTCCAAACAGTTCCAAACAGTTCCAAACAGTTCCACACAGTTCCACACAGCCAGCTATTTGCAGCCAGCTCAAGCCAACTCAAGCCAGCTCAAGCCAGTTCCAAACAGTTCCAAACAGTTCCAAACAGTTCCAAACAGCCAGTTCCAAACAGTTCCAAACAGTTCCACACAGCCAGCTATTTGCAGCCAGCTGAAGCCAGCTCTAGCCACCTCGAGCCACCTCAAGCCAGCTCAAGCCAGTTCCAAACAGTTCCAAACTGTTCCAAACTGTTACAAACAGTTCCAAACAGTTCCACACAGCCAGCTATTTGCAGCCAGCTCAAGCCAACTCAAGCCAGCTCAAGCCAGTTCCAAACAGTTCCAAACAGTTCCAAACAGTTCCAAACAGCCAGCTCAAGCCAGTTCCAAACAGTTCCAAACAGTTCCACACAGCCAGCTATTTGCAGCCAGCTCAAGCCAACTCAAGCCAACTCAAACCAGCTGAAGCCAGTTCCAAACAGTTCCAAACAGTTCCAAACAGTTCCAAACAGTTCCAAACAGTTCCAAACAGTTCCAAACAGTCCCAAACAGTTCCAAACAGTTCCAAACAGTTCCAAACAGCCAGCTGAACAGCCAGCTGAACAGCCAGCTGAACAGCCAGCTGAACAGCCAGCTGAACAGCCAGCTGAACAGCCAGCTGAACAGCCAGATCCAAACAGCTCTAAACAGCCAGCTATTTGCAACCAGCTATTTGCAGCCAGCTATTTGCAGCCAGCTGACGCCAGCTGTAGCCAGCTCAAGCCAGTTCCAAACAGTTCCGAACAATTCCAAACAGTTCCAAACAGTTCCAAACAGCCAGCTCAAGCCAGCTCAAACAAGCTCAAGCCAGTTCTAAACAGTTCCAAACAGTTCCAAACAGTTCCAAACAGTTCCAAACAGTTCCAAACAGTTTCAAACAGTTCCAAACAGTTCCAAACATCCAGCCGAAGCCAGATGAAGCCAGCTGAAGCCAGTTCCAAACAGTTCCAAACAGTTCCAAACAGTTCCAAACAGTTCCAAACAGTTCCACACAGTTCCACACAGTTCCACACAGTTCCACACAGTTCCACACAGCCAGCTATTTGCAGCCAGCTCAAGCCAACTCAAGCCAGCTCAATAAGGTTCCAAACAGTTCCAAACAGTTCCAAACAGTTCCAAACAGTTCCAAACAGTTCCAAACAGTTCCAAACAGTTCCAAACAGTTCCAAACAGTTCCAAACAGCCAGCTCAAGCCAGCTCAAACCAGCTCAAGCCAGTTCCAAACAGTTCCAAACAGTTCCAAACAGCTCCAAACAGCCAGCTATTTGCAGCCAGTTGAAGCCAGCTCAATCCAGCTCAAGTCAGTTCCAAACAGTTCCAAACAGTTCCAAACAGTTCCAAACATCCAGCTGAAGCCAGATGAAGCCAGCTGAAGCACAAACAGTTCCAAACAGTTCCAAGCAGATCCAAACAGTTCCAAACAGCCAGCTAGCCAACTGAAGCCAGTTCCAAACAGTTCCAAACAGTTCCAAACAATTCCAAACAGTTCCAAACAGTTCCAAACAGTTCCAAACAGTTCCAAACAGTTCCAAACAGTTCCACACAGCCAGCTATTTGCAGCCAGCTCAAGCCAACTCAAGCCAGCTCAAGCCAGTTCCAAACAGTTCCAAACAGTTCCAAACAGTTCCAAACAGCCAGTTCCAAACAGTTCCAAACAGTTCCACACAGCCAGCTATTTGCAGCCAGCTGAAGCCAGCTCTAGCCACCTCGAGCCACCTCAAGCCAGCTCAAGCCAGTTCCAAACAGTTCCAAACTGTTCCAAACTGTTACAAACAGTTCCAAACAGTTCCACACAGCCAGCTATTTGCAGCCAGCTCAAGCCAACTCAAGCCAGCTCAAGCCAGTTCCAAACAGTTCCAAACAGTTCCAAACAGTTCCAAACAGCCAGCTCAAGCCAGTTCCAAACAGTTCCAAACAGTTCCACACAGCCAGCTATTTGCAGCCAGCTCAAGCCAACTCAAGCCAACTCAAACCAGCTGAAGCCAGTTCCAAACAGTTCCAAACAGTTCCAAACAGTTCCAAACAGTTCCAAACAGTTCCAAACAGCCAGCTGAACAGCCAGCTGAACAGCCAGCTGAACAGCGAGCTGAACAGCCAGATCCAAACAGCTCTAAACAGCCAGCTATTTGCAGCCAGCTATTTGCAGCCAGCTATTTGGAGCCAGCTGACACCAGCTGTAGCCAGCTCAAGCCAGTTCCAAACAGTTCCGAACAATTCCAAACAGTTCCAAACAGTTCCAAACAGTTCCAAACAGTTCCAAACAGCCAGCTCAAGCCAGCTCAAACCAGCTCAAGCCAGTTCTAAACAGTTCCAAACAGTTCCAAACAGTTCCAAACAGTTTCAAGCAGTTCCAAACAGTTCCAAACATCCAGCCGAAGCCAGATGAAGCCAGCTGAAGCCAGTTCCAAACAGTTCCAAACAGTTCCAAACAGTTCCAAACAGTTCCAAACAGTTTCAAGCAGTTCCAAACTGTTCCAAACAGCCAGCTGAACTGACAGCTGAACAGCCAGCTGAAGCCAGCTCAAGCCAGCTCAAGCCAGCTCCAGCCAGCTCAAGCCTGCTCAAGCCAGCTCAAGCCTGCTCAGGCCAGTTCCAAACAGTTCTAAACAGCCAGCTATTTGCAGCCAGTTCCAAACAGTTCCAAACAGTTCCAAACAGTTCCAAACAGTTCCAAACAGTTCCAAACAGTTCCAAACAGTTCCAAACAGTTCCAAACAGTTCCAAACAGCCAGCTCAAGCCAGCTCAAACCAGCTCAAGCCAGTTCCAAACAGCTCCAAACAGCCAGCTATTTACAGCCAGTTGAAGCCAGCTCAATCCAGCTCAAGTCAGTTCCAAACAGTTCCAAACAGTTCCAAACAGTTCCAAACATCCAGCTGAAGCCAGATGAAGCCAGCTGAAGCACAAACAGTTCCAAACAGTTCCAAGCAGATCCAAACAGTTCCAAACAGCCAGCTAGCCAACTGAAGCCAGTTCCAAACAGTTCCAAACAGTTCCAAACAGTTCCAAACAGTTCCAAACAGTTCCAAACAGTTCCAAACAGTTCCACACAGTTCCACACAGCCAGCTATTTGCAGCCAGCTCAAGCCAACTCAAGCCAGCTCAAGCCAGTTCCAAACAGTTCCAAACAGTTCCAAACAGTTCCAAACAGCCAGTTCCAAACAGTTCCAAACAGTTCCACACAGCCAGCTATTTGCAGCCAGCTGAAGCCAGCTCTAGCCACCTCGAGCCACCTCAAGCCAGCTCAAGCCAGTTCCAAACAGTTCCAAACTGTTCCAAACTGTTACAAACAGTTCCAAACAGTTCCACACAGCCAGCTATTTGCAGCCAGCTCAAGCCAACTCAAGCCAGCTCAAGCCAGTTCCAAACAGTTCCAAACAGTTCCAAACAGTTCCAAACAGCCAGCTCAAGCCAGTTCCAAACAGTTCCAAACAGTTCCACACAGCCAGCTATTTGCAGCCAGCTCAAGCCAACTCAAGCCAACTCAAACCAGCTGAAGCCAGTTCCAAACAGTTCCAAACAGTTCCAAACAGTTCCAAACAGTTCCAAACAGTTCCAAACAGTTCCAAACAGTCCCAAACAGTTCCAAACAGTTCCAAACAGTTCCAAACAGCCAGCTGAACAGCCAGCTGAACAGCCAGCTGAACAGCCAGCTGAACAGCCAGCTGAACAGCCAGCTGAACAGCCAGCTGAACAGCCAGATCCAAACAGCTCTAAACAGCCAGCTATTTGCAACCAGCTATTTGCAGCCAGCTATTTGCAGCCAGCTGACGCCAGCTGTAGCCAGCTCAAGCCAGTTCCAAACAGTTCCGAACAATTCCAAACAGTTCCAAACAGTTCCAAACAGCCAGCTCAAGCCAGCTCAAACAAGCTCAAGCCAGTTCTAAACAGTTCCAAACAGTTCCAAACAGTTCCAAACAGTTCCAAACAGTTCCAAACAGTTTCAAACAGTTCCAAACAGTTCCAAACATCCAGCCGAAGCCAGATGAAGCCAGCTGAAGCCAGTTCCAAACAGTTCCAAACAGTTCCAAACAGTTCCAAACAGTTCCAAACAGTTCCACACAGTTCCACACAGTTCCACACAGTTCCACACAGTTCCACACAGCCAGCTATTTGCAGCCAGCTCAAGCCAACTCAAGCCAGCTCAATAAGGTTCCAAACAGTTCCAAACAGTTCCAAACAGTTCCAAACAGTTCCAAACAGTTCCAAACAGTTCCAAACAGTTCCAAACAGCTCCAAACAGCCAGCTATTTGCAGCCAGTTGAAGCCAGCTCAATCCAGCTCAAGTCAGTTCCAAACAGTTCCAAACAGTTCCAAACAGTTCCAAACATCCAGCTGAAGCCAGATGAAGCCAGCTGAAGCACAAACAGTTCCAAACAGTTCCAAGCAGATCCAAACAGTTCCAAACAGCCAGCTAGCCAACTGAAGCCAGTTCCAAACAGTTCCAAACAGTTCCAAACAATTCCAAACAGTTCCAAACAGTTCCAAACAGTTCCAAACAGTTCCAAACAGTTCCAAACAGTTCCACACAGCCAGCTATTTGCAGCCAGCTCAAGCCAACTCAAGCCAGCTCAAGCCAGTTCCAAACAGTTCCAAACAGTTCCAAACAGTTCCAAACAGCCAGTTCCAAACAGTTCCAAACAGTTCCACACAGCCAGCTATTTGCAGCCAGCTGAAGCCAGCTCTAGCCACCTCGAGCCACCTCAAGCCAGCTCAAGCCAGTTCCAAACAGTTCCAAACTGTTCCAAACTGTTACAAACAGTTCCAAACAGTTCCACACAGCCAGCTATTTGCAGCCAGCTCAAGCCAACTCAAGCCAGCTCAAGCCAGTTCCAAACAGTTCCAAACAGTTCCAAACAGTTCCAAACAGCCAGCTCAAGCCAGTTCCAAACAGTTCCAAACAGTTCCACACAGCCAGCTATTTGCAGCCAGCTCAAGCCAACTCAAGCCAACTCAAACCAGCTGAAGCCAGTTCCAAACAGTTCCAAACAGTTCCAAACAGTTCCAAACAGTTCCAAACAGTTCCAAACAGTTCCAAACAGTTCCAAACAGTTCCAAACAGTTCCAAACAGTTCCAAACAGCCAGCTGAACAGCCAGCTGAACAGCCAGCTGAACAGCCAGCTGAACAGCCAGCTGAACAGCCAGCTGAACAGCCAGCTGAACAGCCAGCTGAACAGCCAGCTGAACAGCCAGATCCAAACAGCTCTAAACAGCCAGCTATTTGCAACCAGCTATTTGCAGCCAGCTATTTGCAGCCAGCTGACGCCAGCTGTAGCCAGCTCAAGCCAGTTCCAAACAGTTCCGAACAATTCCAAACAGTTCCAAACAGTTCCAAACAGCCAGCTCAAGCCAGCTCAAACAAGCTCAAGCCAGTTCTAAACAGTTCCAAACAGTTCCAAACAGTTCCAAACAGTTCCAAACAGTTCCAAACAGTTTCAAGCAGTTCCAAACAGTTCCAAACATCCAGCCGAAGCCAGATGAAGCCAGCTGAAGCCAGTTCCAAACAGTTCCAAACAGTTCCAAACAGTTCCAAACAGTTCCAAACAGTTCCACACAGTTCCACACAGTTCCACACAGCCAGCTATTTGCAGCCAGCTCAAGCCAACTCAAGCCAGCTCAATAAGGTTCCAAACAGTTCCAAACAGTTCCAAACAGTTCCAAACAGTTCCAAACAGTTCCAAACAGTTCCAAACAGTTCCAAACAGTTCCAAACAGTTCCAAACAGTTCCAAACAGCCAGCTCAAGCCAGTTCCAAACAGTTCCAAACAGTTCCACACAGCCAGCTATTTGCAGCCAGCTCAAGCCAACTCAAGCCAACTCAAGCCAGCTCAAGCCAGCTCCAAACAGTTCCAAACAGTTCCAAACAGCCAGCTGAACAGCCAGCTGAACAGCCTGATGAACAGCCAGCTGAACAGCGAGCTGAACAGCCAGATCCAAACAGCTCTAAACAGCCAGCTATTTGCAGCCAGCTATTTGCAGCCAGCTATTTGGAGCCAGCTGATGCCAGCTGTAGCCAGCTCAAGCCACTTCCAAACAGT
Source organism: Alitta virens (assembly GCA_932294295.1). Classification (NCBI taxonomy): domain Eukaryota; kingdom Metazoa; phylum Annelida; class Polychaeta; order Phyllodocida; family Nereididae; genus Alitta; species Alitta virens. Next base: position 20,284,845 of record OW028578.1, on the reverse strand, counting down.
TCCGAACAATTCCAAACAGTTCCAAACAGTTCCAAACAGTTCCAAACAGCCAGCTCAAGCCAGCTCAAACCAGCTCAAGCCAGTTCTAAACAGTTCCAAACAGTTCCAAACAGTTCCAAACAGTTTCAAGCAGTTCCAAACAGTTCCAAACATCCAGCCGAAGCCAGATGAAGCCAGCTGAAGCCAGTTCCAAACAGTTCCAAACAGTTCCAAACAGTTCCAAACAGTTCCAAACAGTTTCAAGCAGTTCCAAACTGTTCCAAACAGCCAGCTGAACTGACAGCTGAACAGCCAGCTCAAGCCAGCTCAAGCCAGCTCAAGCCAGCTCCAGCCAGCTCAAGCCTGCTCAAGCCAGCTCAAGCCTGCTCAGGCCAGTTCCAAACAGTTCTAAACAGCCAGCTATTTGCAGCCAGTTCCAAACAATTCCAAACAGTTCCAAACAGTTCCAAACAGTTCCAAACAGTTCCAAACAGCCAGCTCAAGCCAGCTCAAACCAGCTCAAGCCAGTTCCAAACAGTTCCAAACAGTTCCAAACAGTTCCAAACAGCTCCAAACAGCCAGCTATTTGCAGCCAGTTGAAGCCAGCTCAATCCAGCTCAAGTCAGTTCCAAACAGTTCCAAACAGTTCCAAACAGTTCCTAACAGTTCCAAACATCCAGCTGAAGCCAGATGAAGCCAGCTGAAGCACAAACAGTTCCAAACAGTTCCAAGCAGATCCAAACAGTTCCAAACAGCCAGCTAGCCAACTGAAGCCAGTTCCAAACAGTTCCAAACAGTTCCAAACAGTTCCAAACAGTTCCAAACAGTTCCAAACAGTTCCAAACAGTTCCAAACAGTTCCACACAGCCAGCTATTTGCAGCCAGCTCAAGCCAACTCAAGCCAGCTCAAGCCAGTTCCAAACAGTTCCAAACAGTTCCAAACAGTTCCAAACAGTTCCAAACAGTTCCAAACAGTTCCAAACAGTTCCAAACAGTTCCAAACAGTTCCAAACAGCCAGTTCCAAACAGTTCCAAACAGTTCCACACATCCAGCTATTTGCAGCCAGCTGAAGCCAGCTCTAGCCACCTCGAGCCACCTCAAGCCAGCTCAAGCCAGTTCCAAACAGTTCCAAACTGTTCCAAACTGTTACAAACAGTTCCAAACAGTTCCACACAGCCAGCTATTTGCAGCCAGCTCAAGCCAACTCAAGCCAGCTCAAGCCAGTTCCAAACAGTTCCAAACAGTTCCAAACAGTTCCAAACAGCCAGCTCAAGCCAGTTCCAAACAGTTCCAAACAGTTCCACACAGCCAGCTATTTGCAGCCAGCTCAAGCCAACTCAAGCCAACTCAAACCAGCTGAAGCCAGTTCCAAACAGTTCCAAACAGTTCCAAACAGTTCCAAACAGTTCCAAACAGTTCCAAACAGTTCCAAACAGTTCCAAACAGCCAGCTGAACAGCCAGCTGAACAGCCAGCTGAACAGCCAGCTGAACAGCCAGCTGAACAGCCAGCTGAACAGCCAGATCCAAACAGCTCTAAACAGCCAGCTATTTGCAACCAGCTATTTGCAGCCAGCTATTTGCAGCCAGCTGACGCCAGCTGTAGCCAGCTCAAGCCAGTTCCAAACAGTTCCGAACAATTCCAAACAGTTCCAAACAGTTCCAAACAGCCAGCTCAAGCCAGCTCAAACAAGCTCAAGCCAGTTCTAAACAGTTCCAAACAGTTCCAAACAGTTCCAAACAGTTCCAAACAGTTCCAAACAGTTTCAAGCAGTTCCAAACAGTTCCAAACATCCAGCCGAAGCCAGATGAAGCCAGCTGAAGCCAGTTCCAAACAGTTCCAAACAGTTCCAAACAGTTCCAAACAGTTCCAAACAGTTCCAAACAGTTCCAAACAGTTCCAAACAGTTCCAAACAGTTCCAAACAGTTCCAAACATCCAGCTGAAGCCAGATGAAGCCAGCTGAAGCACAAACAGTTCCAAACAGTTCCAAGCAGATCCAAACAGTTCCAAACAGCCAGCTAGCCAACTGAAGCCAGTTCCAAACAGTTCCAAACAGTTCCAAACAGTTCCAAACAGTTCCAAAGAGTTCCAAACAGTTCCAAACAGTTCCACACAGCCAGCTATTTGCAGCCAGCTCAAGCCAACTCAAGCCAGCTCAAGCCAGTTCCAAACAGTTCCAAACAGTTCCAAACAGTTCCAAACAGTTCCAAACAGTTCCAAACAGTTCCAAACAGTTCCAAACAGTTCCAAACAGTTCCACACATCCAGCTATTTGCAGCCAGCTGAAGCCAGCTCTAGCCACCTCGAGCCACCTCAAGCCAGCTCAAGCCAGTTCCAAACAGTTCCAAACTGTTCCAAACTGTTACAAACAGTTCCAAACAGTTCCACACAGCCAGCTATTTGCAGCCAGCTCAAGCCAACTCAAGCCAGCTCAAGCCAGTTCCAAACAGTTCCAAACAGTTCCAAACAGTTCCAAACAGCCAGCTCAAGCCAGTTCCAAACAGTTCCAAACAGTTCCACACAGCCAGCTATTTGCAGCCAGCTCAAGCCAACTCAAGCCAACTCAAACCAGCTGAAGCCAGTTCCAAACAGTTCCAAACAGTTCCAAACAGTTCCAAACAGTTCCAAACAGTTCCAAACAGTTCCAAACAGCCTGCCGAACAGCCAGCTGAACAGCCAGCTGAACAGCCAGCTGAACAGCGAGCTGAACAGCCAGATCCAAACAGCTCTAAACAGCCAGCTATTTGCAGCCAGCTATTTGCAGCCAGCTATTTGGAGCCAGCTGACACCAGCTGTAGCCAGCTCAAGCCAGTTCCAAACAGTTCCGAACAATTCCAAACAGTTCCAAACAGTTCCAAACAGTTCCAAACAGTTCCAAACAGCCAGCTCAAGCCAGCTCAAACCAGCTCAAGCCAGTTCTAAACAGTTCCAAACAGTTCCAAACAGTTCCAAACAGTTTCAAGCAGTTCCAAACAGTTCCAAACATCCAGCCGAAGCCAGATGAAGCCAGCTGAAGCCAGTTCCAAACAGTTCCAAACAGTTCCAAACAGTTCCAAACAGTTCCAAACAGTTCCAAACAGCCAGCTGAACAGCCAGCTGAACAGCCAGCTGAACAGCCAGCTGAACAGCGAGCTGAACAGCCAGATCCAAACAGCTCTAAACAGCCAGCTATTTGCAGCCAGCTATTTGCAGCCAGCTATTTGGAGCCAGCTGACACCAGCTGTAGCCAGCTCAAGCCAGTTCCAAACAGTTCCGAACAATTCCAAACAGTTCCAAACAGTTCCAAACAGTTCCAAACAGTTCCAAACAGCCAGCTCAAGCCAGCTCAAACCAGCTCAAGCCAGTTCTAAACAGTTCCAAACAGTTCCAAACAGTTCCAAACAGTTTCAAGCAGTTCCAAACAGTTCCAAACATCCAGCCGAAGCCAGATGAAGCCAGCTGAAGCCAGTTCCAAACAGTTCCAAACAGTTCCAAACAGTTCCAAACAGTTCCAAACAGTTTCAAGCAGTTCCAAACTGTTCCAAACAGCCAGCTGAACTGACAGCTGAACAGCCAGCTGAAGCCAGCTCAAGCCAGCTCAAGCCAGCTCCAGCCAGCTCAAGCCTGCTCAAGCCAGCTCAAGCCTGCTCAGGCCAGTTCCAAACAGTTCTAAACAGCCAGCTATTTGCAGCCAGTTCCAAACAGTTCCAAACAGTTCCAAACAGTTCCAAACAGTTCCAAACAGTTCCAAACAGTTCCAAACAGCCAGCTCAAGCCAGCTCAAACCAGCTCAAGCCAGTTCCAAACAGTTCCAAACAGTTCCAAACAGCTCCAAACAGCCAGCTATTTGCAGCCAGTTGAAGCCAGCTCAATCCAGCTCAAGTCAGTTCCAAACAGTTCCAAACAGTTCCAAACAGTTCCAAACATCCAGCTGAAGCCAGATGAAGCCAGCTGAAGCACAAACAGTTCCAAACAGTTCCAAGCAGATCCAAACAGTTCCAAACAGCCAGCTAGCCAACTGAAGCCAGTTCCAAACAGTTCCAAACAGTTCCAAACAGTTCCAAACAGTTCCAAACAGTTCCAAACAGTTCCAAACAGTTCCAAACAGTTCCAAACAGTTCCACACAGCCAGCTATTTGCAGCCAGCTCAAGCCAACTCAAGCCAGCTCAAGCCAGTTCCAAACAGTTCCAAACAGTTCAAAACAGTTCCAAACAGTTCCAAACAGTTCCAAACAGTTCCAAACAGTTCCAAACAGCCAGTTCCAAACAGTTCCAAACAGTTCCACACAGCCAGCTATTTGCAGCCAGCTGAAGCCAGCTCTAGCCACCTCGAGCCACCTCAAGCCAGCTCAAGCCAGTTCCAAACAGTTCCAAACTGTTCCAAACTGTTACAAACAGTTCCAAACAGTTCCACACAGCCAGCTATTTGCAGCCAGCTCAAGCCAACTCAAGCCAGCTCAAGCCAGTTCCAAACAGTTCCAAACAGTTCCAAACAGTTCCAAACAGCCAGCTCAAGCCAGTTCCAAACAGTTCCAAACAGTTCCACACAGCCAGCTATTTGCAGCCAGCTCAAGCCAACTCAAGCCAACTCAAACCAGCTGAAGCCAGTTCCAAACAGTTCCAAACAGTTCCAAACAGTTCCAAACAGTTCCAAACAGTTCCAAACAGCCAGCTGAACAGCCAGCTGAACAGCCAGCTGAACAGCGAGCTGAACAGCCAGATCCAAACAGCTCTAAACAGCCAGCTATTTGCAGCCAGCTATTTGCAGCCAGCTATTTGGAGCCAGCTGACACCAGCTGTAGCCAGCTCAAGCCAGTTCCAAACAGTTCCGAACAATTCCAAACAGTTCCAAACAGTTCCAAACAGTTCCAAACAGTTCCAAACAGCCAGCTCAAGCCAGCTCAAACCAGCTCAAGCCAGTTCTAAACAGTTCCAAACAGTTCCAAACAGTTCCAAACAGTTTCAAGCAGTTCCAAACAGTTCCAAACATCCAGCCGAAGCCAGATGAAGCCAGCTGAAGCCAGTTCCAAACAGTTCCAAACAGTTCCAAACAGTTCCAAACAGTTCCAAACAGTTTCAAGCAGTTCCAAACTGTTCCAAACAGCCAGCTGAACTGACAGCTGAACAGCCAGCTGAAGCCAGCTCAAGCCAGCTCAAGCCAGCTCCAGCCAGCTCAAGCCTGCTCAAGCCAGCTCAAGCCTGCTCAGGCCAGTTCCAAACAGTTCTAAACAGCCAGCTATTTGCAGCCAGTTCCAAACAGTTCCAAACAGTTCCAAACAGTTCCAAACAGTTCCAAACAGTTCCAAACAGTTCCAAACAGTTCCAAACAGTTCCAAACAGTTCCAAACAGTTCCAAACAGCCAGCTCAAGCCAGCTCAAACCAGCTCAAGCCAGTTCCAAACAGCTCCAAACAGCCAGCTATTTGCAGCCAGTTGAAGCCAGCTCAATCCAGCTCAAGTCAGTTCCAAACAGTTCCAAACAGTTCCAAACAGTTCCAAACATCCAGCTGAAGCCAGATGAAGCCAGCTGAAGCACAAACAGTTCCAAACAGTTCCAAGCAGATCCAAACAGTTCCAAACAGCCAGCTAGCCAACTGAAGCCAGTTCCAAACAGTTCCAAACAGTTCCAAACAGTTCCAAACAGTTCCAAACAGTTCCAAACAGTTCCAAACAGTTCCACACAGCCAGCTATTTGCAGCCAGCTCAAGCCAACTCAAGCCAGCTCAAGCCAGTTCCAAACAGTTCCAAACAGTTCCAAACAGTTCCAAACAGCCAGTTCCAAACAGTTCCAAACAGTTCCACACAGCCAGCTATTTGCAGCCAGCTGAAGCCAGCTCTAGCCACCTCGAGCCACCTCAAGCCAGCTCAAGCCAGTTCCAAACAGTTCCAAACTGTTCCAAACTGTTACAAACAGTTCCAAACAGTTCCACACAGCCAGCTATTTGCAGCCAGCTCAAGCCAACTCAAGCCAGCTCAAGCCAGTTCCAAACAGTTCCAAACAGTTCCAAACAGTTCCAAACAGCCAGCTCAAGCCAGTTCCAAACAGTTCCAAACAGTTCCACACAGCCAGCTATTTGCAGCCAGCTCAAGCCAACTCAAGCCAACTCAAACCAGCTGAAGCCAGTTCCAAACAGTTCCAAACAGTTCCAAACAGTTCCAAACAGTTCCAAACAGTTCCAAACAGTTCCAAACAGTCCCAAACAGTTCCAAACAGTTCCAAACAGTTCCAAACAGCCAGCTGAACAGCCAGCTGAACAGCCAGCTGAACAGCCAGCTGAACAGCCAGCTGAACAGCCAGCTGAACAGCCAGCTGAACAGCCAGCTGAACAGCCAGCTGAACAGCCAGCTGAACAGCCAGCTGAACAGCCAGATCCAAACAGCTCTAAACAGCCAGCTATTTGCAACCAGCTATTTGCAGCCAGCTATTTGCAGCCAGCTGACGCCAGCTGTAGCCAGCTCAAGCCAGTTCCAAACAGTTCCGAACAATTCCAAACAGTTCCAAACAGTTCCAAACAGCCAGCTCAAGCCAGCTCAAACAAGCTCAAGCCAGTTCTAAACAGTTCCAAACAGTTCCAAACAGTTCCAAACAGTTCCAAACAGTTCCAAACAGTTTCAAACAGTTCCAAACAGTTCCAAACATCCAGCCGAAGCCAGATGAAGCCAGCTGAAGCCAGTTCCAAACAGTTCCAAACAGTTCCAAACAGTTCCAAACAGTTCCAAACAGTTCCACACAGTTCCACACAGTTCCACACAGTTCCACACAGTTCCACACAGCCAGCTATTTGCAGCCAGCTCAAGCCAACTCAAGCCAGCTCAATAAGGTTCCAAACAGTTCCAAACAGTTCCAAACAGTTCCAAACAGTTCCAAACAGTTCCAAACAGTTCCAAACAGTTCCAAACAGTTCCAAACAGTTCCAAACAGCCAGCTCAAGCCAGCTCAAACCAGCTCAAGCCAGTTCCAAACAGTTCCAAACAGTTCCAAACAGCTCCAAACAGCCAGCTATTTGCAGCCAGTTGAAGCCAGCTCAATCCAGCTCAAGTCAGTTCCAAACAGTTCCAAACAGTTCCAAACAGTTCCAAACATCCAGCTGAAGCCAGATGAAGCCAGCTGAAGCACAAACAGTTCCAAACAGTTCCAAGCAGATCCAAACAGTTCCAAACAGCCAGCTAGCCAACTGAAGCCAGTTCCAAACAGTTCCAAACAGTTCCAAACAATTCCAAACAGTTCCAAACAGTTCCAAACAGTTCCAAACAGTTCCAAACAGTTCCAAACAGTTCCACACAGCCAGCTATTTGCAGCCAGCTCAAGCCAACTCAAGCCAGCTCAAGCCAGTTCCAAACAGTTCCAAACAGTTCCAAACAGTTCCAAACAGCCAGTTCCAAACAGTTCCAAACAGTTCCACACAGCCAGCTATTTGCAGCCAGCTGAAGCCAGCTCTAGCCACCTCGAGCCACCTCAAGCCAGCTCAAGCCAGTTCCAAACAGTTCCAAACTGTTCCAAACTGTTACAAACAGTTCCAAACAGTTCCACACAGCCAGCTATTTGCAGCCAGCTCAAGCCAACTCAAGCCAGCTCAAGCCAGTTCCAAACAGTTCCAAACAGTTCCAAACAGTTCCAAACAGCCAGCTCAAGCCAGTTCCAAACAGTTCCAAACAGTTCCACACAGCCAGCTATTTGCAGCCAGCTCAAGCCAACTCAAGCCAACTCAAACCAGCTGAAGCCAGTTCCAAACAGTTCCAAACAGTTCCAAACAGTTCCAAACAGTTCCAAACAGTTCCAAACAGTTCCAAACAGTTCCAAACAGTTCCAAACAGTTCCAAACAGTTCCAAACAGCCAGCTGAACAGCCAGCTGAACAGCCAGCTGAACAGCCAGCTGAACAGCCAGCTGAACAGCCAGCTGAACAGCCAGATCCAAACAGCTCTAAACAGCCAGCTATTTGCAACCAGCTATTTGCAGCCAGCTATTTGCAGCCAGCTGACGCCAGCTGTAGCCAGCTCAAGCCAGTTCCAAACAGTTCCGAACAATTCCAAACAGTTCCAAACAGTTCCAAACAGCCAGCTCAAGCCAGCTCAAACAAGCTCAAGCCAGTTCTAAACAGTTCCAAACAGTTCCAAACAGTTCCAAACAGTTCCAAACAGTTCCAAACAGTTTCAAGCAGTTCCAAACAGTTCCAAACATCCAGCCGAAGCCAGATGAAGCCAGCTGAAGCCAGTTCCAAACAGTTCCAAACAGTTCCAAACAGTTCCAAACAGTTCCAAACAGTTCCACACAGTTCCACACAGTTCCACACAGCCAGCTATTTGCAGCCAGCTCAAGCCAACTCAAGCCAGCTCAATAAGGTTCCAAACAGTTCCAAACAGTTCCAAACAGTTCCAAACAGTTCCAAACAGTTCCAAACAGTTCCAAACAGTTCCAAACAGTTCCAAACAGTTCCAAACAGCCAGCTCAAGCCAGTTCCAAACAGTTCCAAACAGTTCCACACAGCCAGCTATTTGCAGCCAGCTCAAGCCAACTCAAGCCAACTCAAGCCAGCTCAAGCCAGCTCCAAACAGTTCCAAACAGTTCCAAACAGCCAGCTGAACAGCCAGCTGAACAGCCTGATGAACAGCCAGCTGAACAGCGAGCTGAACAGCCAGATCCAAACAGCTCTAAACAGCCAGCTATTTGCAGCCAGCTATTTGCAGCCAGCTATTTGGAGCCAGCTGATGCCAGCTGTAGCCAGCTCAAGCCACTTCCAAACAGTTCCGAACAATTCCAAACAGTTCCAAACAGTTCCAAACAGTTCCAAACAGCCAGCTCAAGCCAGCTCAAACCAGCTCAAGCCAGTTCTAAACAGTTCCAAACAGTTCCAAACAGTTCCAAACAGTTTCAAGCAGTTCCAAACAGTTCCAAACATCCAGCCGAAGCCAGATGAAGCCAGCTGAAGCCAGTTCCAAACAGTTCCAAACAGTTCCAAACAGTTCCAAACAGTTCCAAACAGTTTCAAGCAGTTCCAAACTGTTCCAAACAGCCAGCTGAACTGACAGCTGAACAGCCAGCTCAAGCCAGCTCAAGCCAGCTCAAGCCAGCTCAAGCCAGCTCCAGCCAGCTCAAGCCTGCTCAAGCCAGCTCAAGCCTGCTCAGGCCAGTTCCAAACAGTTCTAAACAGCCAGCTATTTGCAGCCAGTTCCAAACAATTCCAAACAGTTCCAAACAGTTCCAAACAGTTCCAAACAGTTCCAAACAGCCAGCTCAAGCCAGCTCAAACCAGCTCAAGCCAGTTCCAAACAGTTCCAAACAGTTCCAAACAGCTCCAAACAGCCAGCTATTTGCAGCCAGTTGAAGCCAGCTCAATCCAGCTCAAGTCAGTTCCAAACAGTTCCAAACAGTTCCAAACAGTTCCTAACAGTTCCAAACATCCAGCTGAAGCCAGATGAAGCCAGCTGAAGCACAAACAGTTCCAAACAGTTCCAAGCAGATCCAAACAGTTCCAAACAGCCAGCTAGCCAACTGAAGCCAGTTCCAAACAGTTCCAAACAGTTCCAAACAGTTCCAAACAGTTCCAAACAGTTCCAAACAGTTCCAAACAGTTCCAAACAGTTCCAAACAGTTCCACACAGCCAGCTATTTGCAGCCAGCTCAAGCCAACTCAAGCCAGCTCAAGCCAGTTCCAAACAGTTCCAAACAGTTCCAAACAGTTCCAAACAGTTCCAAACAGTTCCAAACAGTTCCAAACAGTTCCAAACAGCCAGTTCCAAACAGTTCCAAACAGTTCCACACATCCAGCTATTTGCAGCCAGCTGAAGCCAGCTCTAGCCACCTCGAGCCACCTCAAGCCAGCTCAAGCCAGTTCCAAACAGTTCCAAACTGTTCCAAACTGTTACAAACAGTTCCAAACAGTTCCACACAGCCAGCTATTTGCAGCCAGCTCAAGCCAACTCAAGCCAGCTCAAGCCAGTTCCAAACAGTTCCAAACAGTTCCAAACAGTTCCAAACAGCCAGCTCAAGCCAGTTCCAAACAGTTCCAAACAGTTCCACACAGCCAGCTATTTGCAGCCAGCTCAAGCCAACTCAAGCCAACTCAAACCAGCTGAAGCCAGTTCCAAACAGTTCCAAACAGTTCCAAACAGTTCCAAACAGTTCCAAACAGTTCCAAACAGTTCCAAACAGCCAGCTGAACAGCCAGCTGAACAGCCAGCTGAACAGCCAGCTGAACAGCCAGCTGAACAGCCAGCTGAACAGCCAGCTGAACAGCCAGCTGAACAGCCAGATCCAAACAGCTCTAAACAGCCAGCTATTTGCAACCAGCTATTTGCAGCCAGCTATTTGCAGCCAGCTGACGCCAGCTGTAGCCAGCTCAAGCCAGTTCCAAACAGTTCCGAACAATTCCAAACAGTTCCAAACAGTTCCAAACAGCCAGCTCAAGCCAGCTCAAACAAGCTCAAGCCAGTTCTAAACAGTTCCAAACAGTTCCAAACAGTTCCAAACAGTTCCAAACAGTTCCAAACAGTTTCAAGCAGTTCCAAACAGTTCCAAACATCCAGCCGAAGCCAGATGAAGCCAGCTGAAGCCAGTTCCAAACAGTTCCAAACAGTTCCAAACAGTTCCAAACAGTTCCAAACAGTTCCAAACAGTTCCAAACAGTTCCAAACAGTTCCAAACAGTTCCAAACATCCAGCTGAAGCCAGATGAAGCCAGCTGAAGCACAAACAGTTCCAAACAGTTCCAAGCAGATCCAAACAGTTCCAAACAGCCAGCTAGCCAACTGAAGCCAGTTCCAAACAGTTCCAAACAGTTCCAAACAGTTCCAAACAGTTCCAAAGAGTTCCAAACAGTTCCAAACAGTTCCACACAGCCAGCTATTTGCAGCCAGCTCAAGCCAACTCAAGCCAGCTCAAGCCAGTTCCAAACAGTTCCAAACAGTTCCAAACAGTTCCAAACAGTTCCAAACAGTTCCAAACAGTTCCAAACAGTTCCAAACAGTTCCAAACAGTTCCACACATCCAGCTATTTGCAGCCAGCTGAAGCCAGCTCTAGCCACCTCGAGCCACCTCAAGCCAGCTCAAGCCAGTTCCAAACAGTTCCAAACTGTTCCAAACTGTTACAAACAGTTCCAAACAGTTCCACACAGCCAGCTATTTGCAGCCAGCTCAAGCCAACTCAAGCCAGCTCAAGCCAGTTCCAAACAGTTCCAAACAGTTCCAAACAGTTCCAAACAGCCAGCTCAAGCCAGTTCCAAACAGTTCCAAACAGTTCCACACAGCCAGCTATTTGCAGCCAGCTCAAGCCAACTCAAGCCAACTCAAACCAGCTGAAGCCAGTTCCAAACAGTTCCAAACAGTTCCAAACAGTTCCAAACAGTTCCAAACAGTTCCAAACAGTTCCAAACAGTTCCAAACAGTTCCAAACAGCCAGCTGAACAGCCAGCTGAACAGCCAGCTGAACAGCCAGCTGAACAGCCAGCTGAACAGCCAGCTGAACAGCCAGCTGAACAGCCAGATCCAAACAGCTCTAAACAGCCAGCTATTTGCAACCAGCTATTTGCAGCCAGCTATTTGCAGCCAGCTGACGCCAGCTGTAGCCAGCTCAAGCCAGTTCCAAACAGTTCCGAACAATTCCAAACAGTTCCAAACAGTTCCAAACAGCCAGCTCAAGCCAGCTCAAACAAGCTCAAGCCAGTTCTAAACAGTTCCAAACAGTTCCAAACAGTTCCAAACAGTTCCAAACAGTTCCAAACAGTTTCAAGCAGTTCCAAACAGTTCCAAACATCCAGCCGAAGCCAGATGAAGCCAGCTGAAGCCAGTTCCAAACAGTTCCAAACAGTTCCAAACAGTTCCAAACAGTTCCAAACAGTTCCAAACAGTTCCAAACAGTTCCAAACAGCCAGCTCAAGCCAGCTCAAACCAGCTCAAGCCAGTTCCAAACAGTTCCAAACAGTTCCAAACAGCTCCAAACAGCCAGCTATTTGCAGCCAGTTGAAGCCAGCTCAATCCAGCTCAAGTCAGTTCCAAACAGTTCCAAACAGTTCCAAACAGTTCCAAACAGTTCCAAACATCCAGCTGAAGCCAGATGAAGCCAGCTGAAGCACAAACAGTTCCAAACAGTTCCAAGCAGACCCAAACAGTTCCAAACAGCCAGCTAGCCAACTGAAGCCAGTTCCAAACAGTTCCAAACAGTTCCAAACAGTTCCAAACAGTTCCAAACAGTTCCAAACAGTTCCACACAGCCAGCTATTTGCAGCCAGCTCAAGCCAACTCAAGCCAGCTCAAGCCAGTTCCAAACAGTTCCAAACAGTTCCAAACAGTTCCAAACAGTTCCAAACTGTTCCAAACAGTTCCAAACAGTTCCAAACAGTTCCAAACAGCCAGTTCCAAACAGTTCCAAACAGTTCCACACAGCCAGCTATTTGCAGCCAGCTGAAGCCAGCTCTAGCCACCTCGAGCCACCTCAAGCCAGCTCAAGCCAGTTCCAAACAGTTCCAAACTGTTCTAAACTGTTACAAACAGTTCCAAACAGTTCCACACAGCCAGCTATTTGCAGCCAGCTCAAGCCAACTCAAGCCAGCTCAAGCCAGTTCCAAACAGTTCCAAACAGTTCCAAACAGTTCCAAACAGCCAGCTGAAGCCAGTTCCAAACAGTTCCAAACAGTTCCACACAGCCAGCTATTTGCAGCCAGCTCAAGCCAACTCAAGCCAACTCAAACCAGCTGAAGCCAGTTCCAAACAGTTCCAAACAGTTCCAAACAGTTCCAAACAGTTCCAAACAGTTCCAAACAGCCAGCTGAACAGCCAGCTGAACAGCCAGCTGAACAGCCAGCTGAACAGCCAGCTGAACAGCCAGATCCAAACAGCTCTAAACAGCCAGCTATTTGCAACCAGCTATTTGCAGCCAGCTATTTGCAGCCAGCTGACGCCAGCTGTAGCCAGCTCAAGCCAGTTCCAAACAGTTCCGAACAATTCCAAACAGTTCCAAACAGTTCCAAACAGCCAGCTCAAGCCAGCTCAAACAAGCTCAAGCCAGTTCTAAACAGTTCCAAACAGTTCCAAACAGTTCCAAACAGTTCCAAACAGTTCCAAACAGTTTCAAGCAGTTCCAAACAGTTCCAAACATCCAGCCGAAGCCAGATGAAGCCAGCTGAAGCCAGTTCCAAACAGTTCCAAACAGTTCCAAACAGTTCCAAACAGTTCCAAACAGTTCCAAACAGTTCCACACAGTTCCACACAGTTCCACACAGTTCCACACAGCCAGCTATTTGCAGCCAGCTCAAGCCAACTCAAGCCTGCTCAATAAGGTTCCAAACAGTTCCAAACAGTTCCAAACAGTTCCAAACAGTTCCAAACAGTTCCAAACAGTTCCACACAGCCAGCTATTTGCAGCCAGCTCAAGCCAACTCAAGCCAGCTCAAGCCAGTTCCAAACAGTTCCAAACAGTTCCAAACAGTTCCAAACAGTTCCAAACTGTTCCAAACAGTTCCAAACAGTTCCAAACAGTTCCAAACAGCCAGTTCCAAACAGTTCCAAACAGTTCCACACAGCCAGCTATTTGCAGCCAGCTGAAGCCAGCTCTAGCCACCTCGAGCCACCTCAAGCCAGCTCAAGCCAGTTCCAAACAGTTCCAAACTGTTCCAAACTGTTACAAACAGTTCCAAACAGTTCCACACAGCCAGCTATTTGCAGCCAGCTCAAGCCAACTCAAGCCAGCTCAAGCCAGTTCCAAACAGTTCCAAACAGTTCCAAACAGTTCCAAACAGCCAGCTCAAGCCAGTTCCAAACAGTTCCAAACAGTTCCACACAGCCAGCTATTTGCAGCCAGCTCAAGCCAACTCAAGCCAACTCAAACCAGCTGAAGCCAGTTCCAAACAGTTCCAAACAGTTCCAAACAGTTCCAAACAGTTCCAAACAGTTCCAAACAGTTCCAAACAGTTCCAAACAGTTCCAAACAGCCAGCTGAACAGCCAGCTGAACAGCCAGCTGAACAGCCAGCTGAACAGCCAGCTGAACAGCCAGCTGAACAGCCAGCTGAACAGCCAGCTGAACAGCCAGATCCAAACAGCTCTAAACAGCCAGCTATTTGCAACCAGCTATTTGCAGCCAGCTATTTGCAGCCAGCTGTAGCCAGCTCAAGCCAGTTCCAAACAGTTCCGAACAATTCCAAACAGTTCCAAACAGTTCCAAACAGCCAGCTCAAGCCAGCTCAAACAAGCTCAAGCCAGTTCTAAACAGTTCCAAACAGTTCCAAACAGTTCCAAACAGTTCCAAACAGTTCCAAACAGTTTCAAGCAGTTCCAAACAGTTCCAAACATCCAGCCGAAGCCAGATGAAGCCAGCTGAAGCCAGTTCCAAACAGTTCCAAACAGTTCCAAACAGTTCCAAACAGTTCCACACAGTTCCACACAGTTCCACACAGTTCCACACAGCCAGCTATTTGCAGCCAGCTCAAGCCAACTCAAGCCAGCTCAATAAGGTTCCAAACAGTTCCAAACAGTTCCAAACAGTTCCAAACAGTTCCAAACAGTTCCAAACAGTTCCAAACAGTTCCAAACAGTTCCAAACAGTTCCAAACAGTTCCAAACAGTTCCAAACAGTTCCAAACAGCCAGCTCAAGCCAGTTCCAAACAGTTCCACACAGCCAGCTATTTGCAGCCAGCTCAAGCCAACTCAAGCCAACTCAAGCCAGCTCAAGCCAGCTCCAAACAGTTCCAAACAGTTCCAAACAGCCAGCTGAACAGCCAGCTGAACAGCCAGCTGAACAGCCAGCTGAACAGCGAGCTGAACAGCCAGATCCAAACAGCTCTAAACAGCCAGCTATTTGCAGCCAGCTATTTGCAGCCAGCTATTTGGAGCCAGCTGACGCCAGCTGTAGCCAGCTCAAGCCAGTTCCAAACAGTTCCGAACAATTCCAAACAGTTCCAAACAGTTCCAAACAGTTCCACACAGCCAGCTCAAGCCAGCTCAAACCAGCTCAAGCCAGTTCTAAACAGTTCCAAACAGTTCCAAACAGTTCCAAACAGTTTCAAGCAGTTCCAAACAGTTCCAAACATCCAGCCGAAGCCAGATGAAGCCAGCTGAAGCCAGTTCCAAACAGTTCCAAACAGTTCCAAACAGTTCCAAACAGTTCCAAACAGTTTCAAGCAGTTCCAAACTGTTCCAAACAGCCAGCTGAACTGACAGCTGAACAGCCAGCTGAAGCCAGCTCAAGC
Source organism: Alitta virens (assembly GCA_932294295.1). Lineage (NCBI taxonomy): Eukaryota > Metazoa > Annelida > Polychaeta > Phyllodocida > Nereididae > Alitta > Alitta virens. The sequence goes on along the minus strand of OW028578.1, from coordinate 20,269,705 downwards.
CAGCTCAAGCCAGCTCCAGCCAGCTCAAGCCTGCTCAAGCCAGCTCAAGCCTGCTCAGGCCAGTTCCAAACAGTTCTAAACAGCCAGCTATTTGCAGCCAGTTCCAAACAGTTCCAAACAGTTCCAAACAGTTCCAAACAGTTCCAAACAGTTCCAAACAGTTCCAAACAGTTCCAAACAGTTCCAAACAGTTCCAAACAGCCAGCTGAACAGCCAGCTGAACAGCCAGCTGAACAGCCAGCTGAACAGCCAGCTGAACAGCCAGCTGAACAGCCAGCTGAACAGCCAGATCCAAACAGCTCTAAACAGCCAGCTATTTGCAACCAGCTATTTGCAGCCAGCTATTTGCAGCCAGCTGACGCCAGCTGTAGCCAGCTCAAGCCAGTTCCAAACAGTTCCGAACAATTCCAAACAGTTCCAAACAGTTCCAAACAGCCAGCTCAAGCCAGCTCAAACAAGCTCAAGCCAGTTCTAAACAGTTCCAAACAGTTCCAAACAGTTCCAAACAGTTCCAAACAGTTCCAAACAGTTTCAAGCAGTTCCAAACAGTTCCAAACATCCAGCCGAAGCCAGATGAAGCCAGCTGAAGCCAGTTCCAAACAGTTCCAAACAGTTCCAAACAGTTCCAAACAGTTCCAAACAGTTCCAAACAGTTCCAAACAGTTCCAAACAGTTCCAAACATCCAGCTGAAGCCAGATGAAGCCAGCTGAAGCACAAACAGTTCCAAACAGTTCCAAGCAGATCCAAACAGTTCCAAACAGCCAGCTAGCCAACTGAAGCCAGTTCCAAACAGTTCCAAACAGTTCCAAACAGTTCCAAACAGTTCCAAACAGTTCCAAACAGTTCCAAACAGTTCCACACAGCCAGCTATTTGCAGCCAGCTCAAGCCAACTCAAGCCAGCTCAAGCCAGTTCCAAACAGTTCCAAACAGTTCCAAACAGTTCCAAACAGTTCCAAACAGTTCCAAACAGTTCCAAACAGTTCCAAACAGTTCCAAACAGTTCCAAACAGCCAGTTCCAAACAGTTCCAAACAGTTCCACACATCCAGCTATTTGCAGCCAGCTGAAGCCAGCTCTAGCCACCTCGAGCCACCTCAAGCCAGCTCAAGCCAGTTCCAAACAGTTCCAAACTGTTCCAAACTGTTACAAACAGTTCCAAACAGTTCCACACAGCCAGCTATTTGCAGCCAGCTCAAGCCAACTCAAGCCAGCTCAAGCCAGTTCCAAACAGTTCCAAACAGTACCAAACAGTTCCAAACAGCCAGCTCAAGCCAGTTCCAAACAGTTCCAAACAGTTCCACACAGCCAGCTATTTGCAGCCAGCTCAAGCCAACTCAAGCCAACTCAAACCAGCTGAAGCCAGTTCCAAACAGTTCCAAACAGTTCCAAACAGTTCCAAACAGTTCCAAACAGTTCCAAACAGTTCCAAACAGTTCCAAACAGTTCCAAACAGCCAGCTGAACAGCCAGCTGAACAGCCAGCTGAACAGCCAGCTGAACAGCCAGCTGAACAGCCAGCTGAACAGCCAGATCCAAACAGCTCTAAACAGCCAGCTATTTGCAACCAGCTATTTGCAGCCAGCTATTTGCAGCCAGCTGACGCCAGCTGTAGCCAGCTCAAGCCAGTTCCAAACAGTTCCGAACAATTCCAAACAGTTCCAAACAGTTCCAAACAGCCAGCTCAAGCCAGCTCAAACAAGCTCAAGCCAGTTCTAAACAGTTCCAAACAGTTCCAAACAGTTCCAAACAGTTCCAAACAGTTCCAAACAGTTCCAAACAGTTCCAAACAGTTCCAAACAGTTCCAAACAGTTCCAAACAGCCAGCTCAAGCCAGCTCAAACCAGCTCAAGCCAGTTCCAAACAGTTCCAAACAGTTCCAAACAGCTCCAAACAGCCAGCTATTTGCAGCCAGTTGAAGCCAGCTCAATCCAGCTCAAGTCAGTTCCAAACAGTTCCAAACAGTTCCAAACAGTTCCAAACATCCAGCTGAAGCCAGATGAAGCCAGCTGAAGCACAAACAGTTCCAAACAGTTCCAAGCAGACCCAAACAGTTCCAAACAGCCAGCTAGCCAACTGAAGCCAGTTCCAAACAGTTCCAAACAGTTCCAAACAGTTCCAAACAGTTCCAAACAGTTCCAAACAGTTCCAAACAGTTCCAAACAGTTCCACACAGCCAGCTATTTGCAGGCAGCTCAAGCCAACTCAAGCCAGCTCAAGCCAGTTCCAAACAGTTCCAAACAGTTCCAAACAGTTCCAAACAGTTCCAAACAGTTCCACACAGCCAGCTATTTGCAGCCAGCTGAAGCCAGCTCTAGCCACCTCGAGCCACCTCAAGCCAGCTCAAGCCAGTTCCAAACAGTTCCAAACTGTTCCAAACTGTTACAAACAGTTCCAAACAGTTCCACACGGCCAGCTATTTGCAGCCAGCTCAAGCCAACTCAAGCCAGCTCAAGCCAGTTCCAAACAGTTCCAAACAGTTCCAAACAGTTCCAAACAGCCAGCTCAAGCCAGTTCCAAACAGTTCCAAACAGTTCCACACAGCCAGCTATTTGCAGCCAGCTCAAGCCAACTCAAGCCAACTCAAACCAGCTGAAGCCAGTTCCAAACAGTTCCAAACAGTTCCAAACAGTTCCAAACAGTTCCAAACAGTTCCAAACAGTTCCAAACAGTTCCAAACAGTTCCAAACAGCCAGCTGAACAGCCAGCTGAACAGCCAGCTGAACAGCCAGCTGAACAGCCAGCTGAACAGCCAGCTGAACAGCCAGCTGAACAGCCAGCTGAACAGCCAGATCCAAACAGCTCTAAACAGCCAGCTATTTGCAACCAGCTATTTGCAGCCAGCTATTTGCAGCCAGCTGACGCCAGCTGTAGCCAGCTCAAGCCAGTTCCAAACAGTTCCGAACAATTCCAAACAGTTCCAAACAGTTCCAAACAGCCAGCTCAAGCCAGCTCAAACAAGCTCAAGCCAGTTCTAAACAGTTCCAAACAGTTCCAAACAGTTCCAAACAGTTCCAAACAGTTCCAAACAGTTTCAAGCAGTTCCAAACAGTTCCAAACATCCAGCCGAAGCCAGATGAAGCCAGCTGAAGCCAGTTCCAAACAGTTCCAAACAGTTCCAAACAGTTCCAAACAGTTCCAAACATGTCCACACAGTTCCACACAGTTCCACACAGTTCCACACAGCCAGCTATTTGCAGCCAGCTCAAGCCAACTCAAGCCAGCTCAATAAGGTTCCAAACAGTTCCAAACAGTTCCAAACAGTTCCAAACAGTTCCAAACAGTTCCAAACAGTTCCAAACAGTTCCAAACAGCCAGCTCAAGCCAGTTCCAAACAGTTCCAAACAGTTCCACACAGCCAGCTATTTGCAGCCAGCTCAAGCCAACTCAAGCCAACTCAAGCCAGCTCAAGCCAGCTCCAAACAGTTCCAAACAGTTCCAAACAGCCAGCTGAACAGCCAGCTGAACAGCCTGATGAACAGCCAGCTGAACAGCGAGCTGAACAGCCAGATCCAAACAGCTCTAAACAGCCAGCTATTTGCAGCCAGCTATTTGCAGCCAGCTATTTGGAGCCAGCTGACGCCAGCTGTAGCCAGCTCAAGCCACTTCCAAACAGTTCCGAACAATTCCAAACAGTTCCAAACAGTTCCAAACAGTTCCAAACAGCCAGCTCAAGCCAGCTCAAACCAGCTCAAGCCAGTTCTAAACAGTTCCAAACAGTTCCAAACAGTTCCAAACAGTTTCAAGCAGTTCCAAACAGTTCCAAACATCCAGCCGAAGCCAGATGAAGCCAGCTGAAGCCAGTTCCAAACAGTTCCAAACAGTTCCAAACAGTTCCAAACAGTTCCAAACAGTTTCAAGCAGTTCCAAACTGTTCCAAACAGCCAGCTGAACTGACAGCTGAACAGCCAGCTCAAGCCAGCTCAAGCCAGCTCAAGCCAGCTCCAGCCAGCTCAAGCCTGCTCAAGCCAGCTCAAGCCTGCTCAGGCCAGTTCCAAACAGTTCTAAACAGCCAGCTATTTGCAGCCAGTTCCAAACAATTCCAAACAGTTCCAAACAGTTCCAAACAGTTCCAAACAGTTCCAAACAGCCAGCTCAAGCCAGCTCAAACCAGCTCAAGCCAGTTCCAAACAGTTCCAAACAGTTCCAAACAGCTCCAAACAGCCAGCTATTTGCAGCCAGTTGAAGCCAGCTCAATCCAGCTCAAGTCAGTTCCAAACAGTTCCAAACAGTTCCAAACAGTTCCTAACAGTTCCAAACATCCAGCTGAAGCCAGATGAAGCCAGCTGAAGCACAAACAGTTCCAAACAGTTCCAAGCAGATCCAAACAGTTCCAAACAGCCAGCTAGCCAACTGAAGCCAGTTCCAAACAGTTCCAAACAGTTCCAAACAGTTCCAAACAGTTCCAAACAGTTCCAAACAGTTCCAAACAGTTCCACACAGCCAGCTATTTGCAGCCAGCTCAAGCCAACTCAAGCCAGCTCAAGCCAGTTCCAAACAGTTCCAAACAGTTCCAAACAGTTCCAAACAGTTCCAAACAGTTCCAAACAGTTCCAAACAGTTCCAAACAGCCAGTTCCAAACAGTTCCAAACAGTTCCACACATCCAGCTATTTGCAGCCAGCTGAAGCCAGCTCTAGCCACCTCGAGCCACCTCAAGCCAGCTCAAGCCAGTTCCAAACAGTTCCAAACTGTTCCAAACTGTTACAAACAGTTCCAAACAGTTCCACACAGCCAGCTATTTGCAGCCAGCTCAAGCCAACTCAAGCCAGCTCAAGCCAGTTCCAAACAGTTCCAAACAGTTCCAAACAGTTCCAAACAGCCAGCTCAAGCCAGTTCCAAACAGTTCCAAACAGTTCCACACAGCCAGCTATTTGCAGCCAGCTCAAGCCAACTCAAGCCAACTCAAACCAGCTGAAGCCAGTTCCAAACAGTTCCAAACAGTTCCAAACAGTTCCAAACAGTTCCAAACAGTTCCAAACAGTTCCAAACAGTTCCAAACAGTTCCAAACAGTTCCAAACAGCCAGCTGAACAGCCAGCTGAACAGCCAGCTGAACAGCCAGCTGAACAGCCAGCTGAACAGCCAGATCCAAACAGCTCTAAACAGCCAGCTATTTGCAACCAGCTATTTGCAGCCAGCTATTTGCAGCCAGCTGACGCCAGCTGTAGCCAGCTCAAGCCAGTTCCAAACAGTTCCGAACAATTCCAAACAGTTCCAAACAGTTCCAAACAGCCAGCTCAAGCCAGCTCAAACAAGCTCAAGCCAGTTCTAAACAGTTCCAAACAGTTCCAAACAGTTCCAAACAGTTCCAAACAGTTCCAAACAGTTTCAAGCAGTTCCAAACAGTTCCAAACATCCAGCCGAAGCCAGATGAAGCCAGCTGAAGCCAGTTCCAAACAGTTCCAAACAGTTCCAAACAGTTCCAAACAGTTCCAAACAGTTCCAAACAGTTCCAAACAGTTCCAAACAGTTCCAAACAGTTCCAAACATCCAGCTGAAGCCAGATGAAGCCAGCTGAAGCACAAACAGTTCCAAACAGTTCCAAGCAGATCCAAACAGTTCCAAACAGCCAGCTAGCCAACTGAAGCCAGTTCCAAACAGTTCCAAACAGTTCCAAACAGTTCCAAACAGTTCCAAACAGTTCCAAACAGTTCCAAACAGTTCCAAACAGTTCCACACAGCCAGCTATTTGCAGCCAGCTCAAGCCAACTCAAGCCAGCTCAAGCCAGTTCCAAACAGTTCCAAACAGTTCCAAACAGTTCCAAACAGTTCCAAACAGTTCCAAACAGTTCCAAACAGTTCCAAACAGTTCCAAACAGTTCCAAACAGTTCCACACATCCAGCTATTTGCAGCCAGCTGAAGCCAGCTCTAGCCACCTCGAGCCACCTCAAGCCAGCTCAAGCCAGTTCCAAACAGTTCCAAACTGTTCCAAACTGTTACAAACAGTTCCAAACAGTTCCACACAGCCAGCTATTTGCAGCCAGCTCAAGCCAACTCAAGCCAGCTCAAGCCAGTTCCAAACAGTTCCAAACAGTTCCAAACAGTTCCAAACAGCCAGCTCAAGCCAGTTCCAAACAGTTCCAAACAGTTCCACACAGCCAGCTATTTGCAGCCAGCTCAAGCCAACTCAAGCCAACTCAAACCAGCTGAAGCCAGTTCCAAACAGTTCCAAACAGTTCCAAACAGTTCCAAACAGTTCCAAACAGTTCCAAACAGTTCCAAACAGTTCCAAACAGTTCCAAACAGTTCCAAACAGCCAGCTGAACAGCCAGCTGAACAGCCAGCTGAACAGCCAGCTGAACAGCCAGCTGAACAGCCAGATCCAAACAGCTCTAAACAGCCAGCTATTTGCAACCAGCTATTTGCAGCCAGCTATTTGCAGCCAGCTGACGCCAGCTGTAGCCAGCTCAAGCCAGTTCCAAACAGTTCCGAACAATTCCAAACAGTTCCAAACAGTTCCAAACAGCCAGCTCAAGCCAGCTCAAACAAGCTCAAGCCAGTTCTAAACAGTTCCAAACAGTTCCAAACAGTTCCAAACAGTTCCAAACAGTTCCAAACAGTTTCAAGCAGTTCCAAACAGTTCCAAACATCCAGCCGAAGCCAGATGAAGCCAGCTGAAGCCAGTTCCAAACAGTTCCAAACAGTTCCAAACAGTTCCAAACAGTTCCAAACAGTTCCAAACAGTTCCAAACAGTTCCAAACAGTTCCAAACAGCCAGCTCAAGCCAGCTCAAACCAGCTCAAGCCAGTTCCAAACAGTTCCAAACAGTTCCAAACAGCTCCAAACAGCCAGCTATTTGCAGCCAGTTGAAGCCAGCTCAATCCAGCTCAAGTCAGTTCCAAACAGTTCCAAACAGTTCCAAACAGTTCCAAACAGTTCCAAACATCCAGCTGAAGCCAGATGAAGCCAGCTGAAGCACAAACAGTTCCAAACAGTTCCAAGCAGACCCAAACAGTTCCAAACAGCCAGCTAGCCAACTGAAGCCAGTTCCAAACAGTTCCAAACAGTTCCAAACAGTTCCAAACAGTTCCAAACAGTTCCAAACAGTTCCAAACAGTTCCAAACAGTTCCAAACAGTTCCACACAGCCAGCTATTTGCAGCCAGCTCAAGCCAACTCAAGCCAGCTCAAGCCAGTTCCAAACAGTTCCAAACAGTTCCAAACAGTTCCAAACAGTTCCAAACTGTTCCAAACAGTTCCAAACAGTTCCAAACAGTTCCAAACAGCCAGTTCCAAACAGTTCCAAACAGTTCCACACAGCCAGCTATTTGCAGCCAGCTGAAGCCAGCTCTAGCCACCTCGAGCCACCTCAAGCCAGCTCAAGCCAGTTCCAAACAGTTCCAAACTGTTCCAAACTGTTACAAACAGTTCCAAACAGTTCCACACAGCCAGCTATTTGCAGCCAGCTCAAGCCAACTCAAGCCAGCTCAAGCCAGTTCCAAACAGTTCCAAACAGTTCCAAACAGTTCCAAACAGCCAGCTGAAGCCAGTTCCAAACAGTTCCAAACAGTTCCACACAGCCAGCTATTTGCAGCCAGCTCAAGCCAACTCAAGCCAACTCAAACCAGCTGAAGCCAGTTCCAAACAGTTCCAAACAGTTCCAAACAGTTCCAAACAGTTCCAAACAGTTCCAAACAGTTCCAAACAGCCAGCTGAACAGCCAGCTGAACAGCCAGCTGAACAGCCAGCTGAACAGCCAGCTGAACAGCCAGATCCAAACAGCTCTAAACAGCAAGCTATTTGCAACCAGCTATTTGCAGCCAGCTATTTGCAGCCAGCTGACGCCAGCTGTAGCCAGCTCAAGCCAGTTCCAAACAGTTCCGAACAATTCCAAACAGTTCCAAACAGTTCCAAACAGCCAGCTCAAGCCAGCTCAAACAAGCTCAAGCCAGTTCTAAACAGTTCCAAACAGTTCCAAACAGTTCCAAACAGTTCCAAACAGTTCCAAACAGTTTCAAGCAGTTCCAAACAGTTCCAAACATCCAGCCGAAGCCAGATGAAGCCAGCTGAAGCCAGTTCCAAACAGTTCCAAACAGTTCCAAACAGTTCCAAACAGTTCCAAACAGTTCCAAACAGTTCCAAACAGTTCCACACAGTTCCACACAGTTCCACACAGCCAGCTATTTGCAGCCAGCTCAAGCCAACTCAAGCCTGCTCAATAAGGTTCCAAACAGTTCCAAACAGTTCCAAACAGTTCCAAACAGTTCCAAACAGTTCCACACAGCCAGCTATTTGCAGCCAGCTCAAGCCAACTCAAGCCAGCTCAAGCCAGTTCCAAACAGTTCCAAACAGTTCCAAACAGTTCCAAACAGTTCCAAACTGTTCCAAACAGTTCCAAACAGTTCCAAACAGTTCCAAACAGCCAGTTCCAAACAGTTCCAAACAGTTCCACACAGCCAGCTATTTGCAGCCAGCTGAAGCCAGCTCTAGCCACCTCGAGCCACCTCAAGCCAGCTCAAGCCAGTTCCAAACAGTTCCAAACTGTTCCAAACTGTTACAAACAGTTCCAAACAGTTCCACACAGCCAGCTATTTGCAGCCAGCTCAAGCCAACTCAAGCCAGCTCAAGCCAGTTCCAAACAGTTCCAAACAGTTCCAAACAGTTCCAAACAGCCAGCTCAAGCCAGTTCCAAACAGTTCCAAACAGTTCCACACAGCCAGCTATTTGCAGCCAGCTCAAGCCAACTCAAGCCAACTCAAACCAGCTGAAGCCAGTTCCAAACAGTTCCAAACAGTTCCAAACAGTTCCAAACAGTTCCAAACAGTTCCAAACAGTTCCAAACAGTTCCAAACAGCCAGCTGAACAGCCAGCTGAACAGCCAGCTGAACAGCCAGCTGAACAGCCAGCTGAACAGCCAGATCCAAACAGCTCTAAACAGCCAGCTATTTGCAACCAGCTATTTGCAGCCAGCTATTTGCAGCCAGCTGACGCCAGCTGTAGCCAGCTCAAGCCAGTTCCAAACAGTTCCGAACAATTCCAAACAGTTCCAAACAGTTCCAAACAGCCAGCTCAAGCCAGCTCAAACAAGCTCAAGCCAGTTCTAAACAGTTCCAAACAGTTCCAAACAGTTCCAAACAGTTCCAAACAGTTCCAAACAGTTTCAAGCAGTTCCAAACAGTTCCAAACATCCAGCCGAAGCCAGATGAAGCCAGCTGAAGCCAGTTCCAAACAGTTCCAAACAGTTCCAAACAGTTCCAAACAGTTCCAAACAGTTCCAAACAGTTCCACACAGTTCCACACAGTTCCACACAGTTTCACACAGCCAGCTATTTGCAGCCAGCTCAAGCCAACTCAAGCCAGCTCAATAAGGTTCCAAACAGTTCCAAACAGTTCCAAACAGTTCCAAACAGTTCCAAACAGTTCCAAACAGTTCCAAACAGTTCCAAACAGTTCCAAACAGTTCCAAACAGTTCCAAACAGTTCCAAACAGCCAGCTCAAGCCAGTTCCAAACAGTTCCAAACAGTTCCACACAGCCAGCTATTTGCAGCCAGCTCAAGCCAACTCAAGCCAACTCAAGCCAGCTCAAGCCAGCTCCAAACAGTTCCAAACAGTTCCAAACAGCCAGCTGAACAGCCAGCTGAACAGCCAGCTGAACAGCCAGCTGAACAGCGAGCTGAACAGCCAGATCCAAACAGCTCTAAACAGCCAGCTATTTGCAGCCAGCTATTTGCAGCCAGCTATTTGGAGCCAGCTGACGCCAGCTGTAGCCAGCTCAAGCCAGTTCCAAACAGTTCCGAACAATTCCAAACAGTTCCAAACAGTTCCAAACAGTTCCACACAGCCAGCTCAAGCCAGCTCAAACCAGCTCAAGCCAGTTCTAAACAGTTCCAAACAGTTCCAAACAGTTCCAAACAGTTTCAAGCAGTTCCAAACAGTTCCAAACATCCAGCCGAAGCCAGATGAAGCCAGCTGAAGCCAGTTCCAAACAGTTCCAAACAGTTCCAAACAGTTCCAAACAGTTCCAAACAGTTTCAAGCAGTTCCAAACTGTTCCAAACAGCCAGCTGAACTGACAGCTGAACAGCCAGCTGAAGCCAGCTCAAGCCAGCTCAAGCCAGCTCCAGCCAGCTCAAGCCTGCTCAAGCCAGCTCAAGCCTGCTCAGGCCAGTTCCAAACAGTTCTAAACAGCCAGCTATTTGCAGCCAGTTCCAAACAGTTCCAAACAGTTCCAAACAGTTCCAAACAGTTCCAAACAGTTCCAAACAGTTCCAAACAGTTCCAAACAGTTCCAAACAGTTCCAAACAGTTCCAAACAGTTCCAAACAGCCAGCTGAACAGCCAGCTGAACAGCCAGATCCAAACAGCTCTAAACAGCCAGCTATTTGCAACCAGCTATTTGCAGCCAGCTATTTGCAGCCAGCTGACGCCAGCTGTAGCCAGCTCAAGCCAGTTCCAAACAGTTCCGAACAATTCCAAACAGTTCCAAACAGTTCCAAACAGCCAGCTCAAGCCAGCTCAAACAAGCTCAAGCCAGTTCTAAACAGTTCCAAACAGTTCCAAACAGTTCCAAACAGTTCCAAACATCCAGCTGAAGCCAGATGAAGCCAGCTGAAGCACAAACAGTTCCAAACAGTTCCAAGCAGATCCAAACAGTTCCAAACAGCCAGCTAGCCAACTGAAGCCAGTTCCAAACAGTTCCAAACAGTTCCAAACAGTTCCAAACAGTTCCAAACAGTTCCAAACAGTTCCAAACAGTTCCACACAGCCAGCTATTTGCAGCCAGCTCAAGCCAACTCAAGCCAGCTCAAGCCAGTTCCAAACAGTTCCAAACAGTTCCAAACAGTTCCAAACAGTTCCAAACAGTTCCAAACAGTTCCAAACAGTTCCAAACAGCCAGTTCCAAACAGTTCCAAACAGTTCCACACATCCAGCTATTTGCAGCCAGCTGAAGCCAGCTCTAGCCACCTCGAGCCACCTCAAGCCAGCTCAAGCCAGTTCCAAACAGTTCCAAACTGTTCCAAACTGTTACAAACAGTTCCAAACAGTTCCACACAGCCAGCTATTTGCAGCCAGCTCAAGCCAACTCAAGCCAGCTCAAGCCAGTTCCAAACAGTTCCAAACAGTTCCAAACAGTTCCAAACAGTTCCAAACAGCCAGCTCAAGCCAGTTCCAAACAGTTCCAAACAGTTCCACACAGCCAGCTATTTGCAGCCAGCTCAAGCCAACTCAAGCCAACTCAAACCAGCTGAAGCCAGTTCCAAACAGTTCCAAACAGTTCCAAACAGTTCCAAACAGTTCCAAACAGCCAGCTGAACAGCCAGCTGAACAGCCAGCTGAACAGCCAGCTGAACAGCCAGCTGAACAGCCAGCTGAACAGCCAGCTGAACAGCCAGATCCAAACAGCTCTAAACAGCCAGCTATTTGCAACCAGCTATTTGCAGCCAGCTATTTGCAGCCAGCTGACGCCAGCTGTAGCCAGCTCAAGCCAGTTCCAAACAGTTCCGAACAATTCCAAACAGTTCCAAACAGTTCCAAACAGCCAGCTCAAGCCAGCTCAAACAAGCTCAAGCCAGTTCTAAACAGTTCCAAACAGTTCCAAACAGTTCCAAACAGTTCCAAACAGTTCCAAACAGTTCCAAACAGTTCCAAACAGTTCCAAACAGTTCCAAACAGCCAGCTCAAGCCAGCTCAAACCAGCTCAAGCCAGTTCCAAACAGTTCCAAACAGTTCCAAACAGCTCCAAACAGCCAGCTATTTGCAGCCAGTTGAAGCCAGCTCAATCCAGCTCAAGTCAGTTCCAAACAGTTCCAAACAGTTCCAAACAGTTCCAAACAGTTCCAAACAGTTCCAAACATCCAGCTGAAGCCAGATGAAGCCAGCTGAAGCACAAACAGTTCCAAACAGTTCCAAGCAGACCCAAACAGTTCCAAACAGCCAGCTAGCCAACTGAAGCCAGTTCCAAACAGTTCCAAACAGTTCCAAACAGTTCCAAACAGTTCCAAACAGTTCCAAACAGTTCCAAACAGTTCCAAACAGTTCCAAACAGTTCCACACAGCCAGCTATTTGCAGCCAGCTCAAGCCAACTCAAGCCAGCTCAAGCCAGTTCCAAACAGTTCCAAACAGTTCCAAACAGTTCCAAACAGTTCCAAACTGTTCCAAACAGTTCCAAACAGTTCCAAACAGTTCCAAACAGCCAGTTCCAAACAGTTCCAAACAGTTCCACACAGCCAGCTATTTGCAGCCAGCTGAAGCCAGCTCTAGCCACCTCGAGCCACCTCAAGCCAGCTCAAGCCAGTTCCAAACAGTTCCAAACTGTTCCAAACTGTTACAAACAGTTCCAAACAGTTCCACACAGCCAGCTATTTGCAGCCAGCTCAAGCCAACTCAAGCCAGCTCAAGCCAGTTCCAAACAGTTCCAAACAGTTCCAAACAGTTCCAAACAGCCAGCTCAAGCCAGTTCCAAACAGTTCCAAACAGTTCCACACAGCCAGCTATTTGCAGCCAGCTCAAGCCAACTCAAGCCAACTCAAACCAGCTGAAGCCAGTTCCAAACAGTTCCAAACAGTTCCAAACAGTTCCAAACAGTTCCAAACAGTTCCAAACAGTTCCAAACAGCCAGCTGAACAGCCAGCTGAACAGCCAGCTGAACAGCCAGCTGAACAGCCAGCTGAACAGCCAGCTGAACAGCCAGATCCAAACAGCTCTAAACAGCCAGCTATTTGCAACCAGCTATTTGCAGCCAGCTATTTGCAGCCAGCTGACGCCAGCTGTAGCCAGCTCAAGCCAGTTCCAAACAGTTCCGAACAATTCCAAACAGTTCCAAACAGTTCCAAACAGCCAGCTCAAGCCAGCTCAAACAAGCTCAAGCCAGTTCTAAACAGTTCCAAACAGTTCCAAACAGTTCCAAACAGTTCCAAACAGTTCCAAACAGTTTCAAGCAGTTCCAAACAGTTCCAAACATCCAGCCGAAGCCAGATGAAGCCAGCTGAAGCCAGTTCCAAACAGTTCCAAACAGTTCCAAACAGTTCCAAACAGTTCCAAACAGTTCCAAACAGTTCCAAACAGTTCCAAGCAGTTCCACACAGTTCCACACAGTTCCACACAGTTCCACACAGCCAGCTATTTGCAGCCAGCTCAAGCCAACTCAAGCCTGCTCAATAAGGTTCCAAACAGTTCCAAACAGTTCCAAACAGTTCCAAACAGTTCCAAACAGTTCCACACAGCCAGCTATTTGCAGCCAGCTCAAGCCAACTCAAGCCAGCTCAAGCCAGTTCCAAACAGTTCCAAACAGTTCCAAACAGTTCCAAACAGTTCCAAACTGTTCCAAACAGTTCCAAACAGTTCCAAACAGTTCCAAACAGCCAGTTCCAAACAGTTCCAAACAGTTCCACACAGCCAGCTATTTGCAGCCAGCTGAAGCCAGCTCTAGCCACCTCGAGCCACCTCAAGCCAGCTCAAGCCAGTTCCAAACAGTTCCAAACTGTTCCAAACTGTTACAAACAGTTCCAAACAGTTCCACACAGCCAGCTATTTGCAGCCAGCTCAAGCCAACTCAAGCCAGCTCAAGCCAGTTCCAAACAGTTCCAAACAGTTCCAAACAGTTCCAAACAGCCAGCTCAAGCCAGTTCCAAACAGTTCCAAACAGTTCCACACAGCCAGCTATTTGCAGCCAGCTCAAGCCAACTCAAGCCAACTCAAACCAGCTGAAGCCAGTTCCAAACAGTTCCAAACAGTTCCAAACAGTTCCAAACAGTTCCAAACAGTTCCAAACAGTTCCAAACAGTTCCAAACAGTTCCAAACAGTTCCAAACAGTTCCAAACAGTTCCAAACAGCCAGCTGAACAGCCAGCTGAACAGCCAGCTGAACAGCCAGCTGAACAGCCAGCTGAACAGCCAGCTGAACAGCCAGCTGAACAGCCAGATCCAAACAGCTCTAAACAGCCAGCTATTTGCAACCAGCTATTTGCAGCCAGCTATTTGCAGCCAGCTGACGCCAGCTGTAGCCAGCTCAAGCCAGTTCCAAACAGTTCCGAACAATTCCAAACAGTTCCAAACAGTTCCAAACAGCCAGCTCAAGCCAGCTCAAACAAGCTCAAGCCAGTTCTAAACAGTTCCAAACAGTTCCAAACAGTTCCAAACAGTTCCAAACAGTTCCAAACAGTTTCAAGCAGTTCCAAACAGTTCCAAACATCCAGCCGAAGCCAGATGAAGCCAGCTGAAGCCAGTTCCAAACAGTTCCAAACAGTTCCAAACAGTTCCAAACAGTTCCAAACAGTTCCAAACAGTTCCACACAGTTCCACACAGTTCCACACAGTTCCACACAGCCAGCTATTTGCAGCCAGCTCAAGCCAACTCAAGCCAGCTCAATAAGGTTCCAAACAGTTCCAAACAGTTCCAAACAGTTCCAAACAGTTCCAAACAGTTCCAAACAGTTCCAAACAGTTCCAAACAGTTCCAAACAGTTCCAAACAGTTCCAAACAGCCAGCTCAAGCAAGTTCCAAACAGTTCCAAACAGTTCCACACAGCCAGCTATTTGCAGCCAGCTCAAGCCAACTCAAGCCAACTCAAGCCAGCTCAAGCCAGCTCCAAACAGTTCCAAACAGTTCCAAACAGCCAGCTGAACAGCCAGCTGAACAGCCAGCTGAACAGCCAGCTGAACAGCGAGCTGAACAGCCAGATCCAAACAGCTCTAAACAGCCAGCTATTTGCAACCAGCTATTTGCAGCCAGCTGACGCCAGCTGTAGCCAGCTCAAGCCAGTTCCAAACAGTTCCGAACAATTCCAAACAGTTCCAAACAGTTCCAAACAGCCAGCTCAAGCCAGCTCAAACAAGCTCAAGCCAGTTCTAAACAGTTCCAAACAGTTCCAAACAGTTCCAAACAGTTCCAAACAGTTTCAAGCAGTTCCAAACAGTTCCAAACATCCAGCCGAAGCCAGATGAAGCCAGCTGAAGCCAGTTCCAAACAGTTCCAAACAGTTCCAAACAGTTCCAAACAGTTCCAAACAGTTCCAAACAGTTCCAAACAGTTCCAAACAGTTCCAAACAGTTCCACACAGCCAGCTATTTGCAGCCAGCTCAAGCCAACTCAAGCCAGCTCAAGCCAGTTCCAAACAGTTCCAAACAGTTCCAAACAGTTCCAAACAGTTCCAAACAGTTCCAAACAGTTCCAAACAGTTCCAAACAGTTCCAAACAGCCAGTTCCAAACAGTTCCAAACAGTTCCACACATCCAGCTATTTGCAGCCAGCTGAAGCCAGCTCTAGCCACTTCGAGCCACCTCAAGCCAGCTCAAGCCAGTTCCAAACAGTTCCAAACTGTTCCAAACTGTTACAAACAGTTCCAAACAGTTCCACACAGCCAGCTATTTGCAGCCAGCTCAAGCCAACTCAAGCCAGCTCAAGCCAGTTCCAAACAGTTCCAAACAGTTCCAAACAGTTCCAAACAGCCAGCTCAAGCCAGTTCCAAACAGTTCCAAACAGTTCCACACAGCCAGCTATTTGCAGCCAGCTCAAGCCAACTCAAGCCAACTCAAACCAGCTGAAGCCAGTTCCAAACAGTTCCAAACAGTTCCAAACAGTTCCAAACAGTTCCAAACAGTTCCAAACAGTTCCAAACAGTTCCAAACAGTTCCAAACAGCCAGCTGAACAGCCAGCTGAACAGCCAGCTGAACAGCCAGCTGAACAGCCAGCTGAACAGCCAGCTGAACAGCCAGCTGAACAGCCAGATCCAAACAGCTCTAAACAGCCAGCTATTTGCAACCAGCTATTTGCAGCCAGCTATTTGCAGCCAGCTGACGCCAGCTGTAGCCAGCTCAAGCCAGTTCCAAACAGTTCCGAACAATTCCAAACAGTTCCAAACAGTTCCAAACAGCCAGCTCAAGCCAGCTCAAACAAGCTCAAGCCAGTTCTAAACAGTTCCAAACAGTTCCAAACAGTTCCAAACAGTTCCAAACAGTTCCAAACAGTTTCAAGCAGTTCCAAACAGTTCCAAACATCCAGCCGAAGCCAGATGAAGCCAGCTGAAGCCAGTTCCAAACAGTTCCAAACAGTTCCAAACAGTTCCAAACAGTTCCAAACAGTTCCAAACAGTTCCAAACAGTTCCAAACAGTTCCAAACAGCCAGCTATTTGCAGCCAGCTCAAGCCAACTCAAGCCAGCTCAATAAGGTTCCAAACAGTTCCAAACAGTTCCAAACAGTTCCAAACAGTTCCAAACAGTTCCAAACAGTTCCAAACAGTTCCAAACAGTTCCAAACAGTTCCAAACAGTTCCAAACAGTTCCAAACAGCCAGCTCAAGCCAGTTCCAAACAGTTCCAAACAGTTCCACACAGCCAGCTATTTGCAGCCAGCTCAAGCCAACTCAAGCCAACTCAAGCCAGCTCAAGCCAGCTCCAAACAGTTCCAAACAGTTCCAAACAGCCAGCTGAACAGCCAGCTGAACAGCCAGCTGAACAGCCAGCTGAACAGCGAGCTGAACAGCCAGATCCAAACAGCTCTAAACAGCCAGCTATTTGCAGCCAGCTATTTGCAGCCAGCTATTTGGAGCCAGCTGACGCCAGCTGTAGCCAGCTCAAGCCAGTTCAAAACAGTTCCGAACAATTCCAAACAGTTCCAAACAGTTCCAAACAGTTCCACACAGCCAGCTCAAGCCAGCTCAAACCAGCTCAAGCCAGTTCTAAACAGTTCCAAACAGTTCCAAACAGTTCCAAACAGTTTCAAGCAGTTCCAAACAGTTCCAAACATCCAGCCGAAGCCAGATGAAGCCAGCTGAAGCCAGTTCCAAACAGTTCCAAACAGTTCCAAACAGTTCCAAACAGTTCCAAACAGTTTCAAGCAGTTCCAAACTGTTCCAAACAGCCAGCTGAACTGACAGCTGAACAGCCAGCTGAAGCCAGCTCAAGCCAGCTCAAGCCAGCTCCAGCCAGCTCAAGCCTGCTCAAGCCAGCTCAAGCCTGCTCAGGCCAGTTCCAAACAGTTCTAAACAGCCAGCTATTTGCAGCCAGTTCCAAACAGTTCCAAACAGTTCCAAACAGTTCCAAACAGTTCCAAACAGTTCCAAACAGTTCCAAACAGTTCCAAACAGTTCCAAACAGTTCCAAACAGTTCCAAACAGTTCCAAACAGTTCCAAACAGCCAGCTGAACAGCCAGCTGAACAGCCAGCTGAACAGCCAGCTGAACAGCCAGCTGAACAGCCAGCTGAACAGCCAGCTGAACAGCCAGCTGAACAGCCAGATCCAAACAGCTCTAAACAGCCAGCTATTTGCAACCAGCTATTTGCAGCCAGCTATTTGCAGCCAGCTGACGCCAGCTGTAGCCAGCTCAAGCCAGTTTCAAACAGTTCCGAACAATTCCAAACAGTTCCAAACAGTTCCAAACAGCCAGCTCAAGCCAGCTCAAACAAGCTCAAGCCAGTTCTAAACAGTTCCAAACAGTTCCAAACAGTTCCAAACAGTTCCAAACAGTTTCAAGCAGTTCCAAACAGTTCCAAACATCCAGCCGAAGCCAGATGAAGCCAGCTGAAGCCAGTTCCAAACAGTTCCAAACAGTTCCAAACAGTTCCAAACAGTTCCAAACAGTTCCAAACAGTTCCAAACAGTTCCAAACAGTTCCAAACAGTTCCAAACAGTTCCACACAGCCAGCTATTTGCAGCCAGCTCAAGCCAACTCAAGCCAGCTCAAGCCAGTTCCAAACAGTTCCAAACAGTTCCAAACAGTTCCAAACAGTTCCAAACAGTTCCAAACCGTTCCAAACAGTTCCAAACAGTTCCAAACAGTTCCAAACAGCCAGTTCCAAACAGTTCCAAACAGTTCCACACATCCAGCTATTTGCAGCCAGCTGAAGCCAGCTCTAGCCACTTCGAGCCACCTCAAGCCAGCTCAAGCCAGTTCCAAACAGTTCCAAACTGTTCCAAACTGTTACAAACAGTTCCAAACAGTTCCACACAGCCAGCTATTTGCAGCCAGCTCAAGCCAACTCAAGCCAGCTCAAGCCAGTTCCAAACAGTTCCAAACAGTTCCAAACAGCCAGCTCAAGCCAGTTCCAAACAGTTCCAAACAGTTCCACACAGCCAGCTATTTGCAGCCAGCTCAAGCCAACTCAAGCCAACTCAAACCAGCTGAAGCCAGTTCCAAACAGTTCCAAACAGTTCCAAACAGTTCCAAACAGTTCCAAACAGTTCCAAACAGTTCCAAACAGTTCCAAACAGTTCCAAACAGTTCCAAACAGTTCCAAACAGCCAGCTGAACAGCCAGCTGAACAGCCAGCTGAACAGCCAGCTGAACAGCCAGCTGAACAGCCAGATCCAAACAGCTCTAAACAGCCAGCTATTTGCAACCAGCTATTTGCAGCCAGCTATTTGCAGCCAGCTGACGCCAGCTGTAGCCAGCTCAAGCCAGTTCCAAACAGTTCCGAACAATTCCAAACAGTTCCAAACAGTTCCAAACAGCCAGCTCAAGCCAGCTCAAACAAGCTCAAGCCAGTTCTAAACAGTTCCAAACAGTTCCAAACAGTTCCAAACAGTTCCAAACAGTTCCAAACAGTTTCAAGCAGTTCCAAACAGTTCCAAACATCCAGCCGAAGCCAGATGAAGCCAGCTGAAGCCAGTTCCAAACAGTTCCAAACAGTTCCAAACAGTTCCAAACAGTTCCAAACAGTTCCAAACAGTTCCAAACAGTTCCAAACAGTTCCAAACAGCCAGCTCAAGCCAGCTCAAACCAGCTCAAGCCAGTTCCAAACAGTTCCAAACAGTTCCAAACAGCTCCAAACAGCCAGCTATTTGCAGCCAGTTGAAGCCAGCTCAATCCAGCTCAAGTCAGTTCCAAACAGTTCCAAACAGTTCCAAACAGTTCCAAACAGTTCCAAACATCCAGCTGAAGCCAGATGAAGCCAGCTGAAGCACAAACAGTTCCAAACAGTTCCAAGCAGACCCAAACAGTTCCAAACAGCCAGCTAGCCAACTGAAGCCAGTTCCAAACAGTTCCAAACAGTTCCAAACAGTTCCACACAGCCAGCTATTTGCAGCCAGCTCAAGCCAACTCAAGCCAGCTCAAGCCAGTTCCAAACAGTTCCAAACAGTTCCAAACAGTTCCAAACAGTTCCAAACTGTTCCAAACAGTTCCAAACAGTTCCAAACAGTTCCAAACAGCCAGTTCCAAACAGTTCCAAACAGTTCCACACAGCCAGCTATTTGCAGCCAGCTGAAGCCAGCTCTAGCCACCTCGAGCCACCTCAAGCCAGCTCAAGCCAGTTCCAAACAGTTCCAAACTGTTCCAAACTGTTACAAACAGTTCCAAACAGTTCCACACAGCCAGCTATTTGCAGCCAGCTCAAGCCAACTCAAGCCAGCTCAAGCCAGTTCCAAACAGTTCCAAACAGTTCCAAACAGTTCCAAACAGCCAGCTGAAGCCAGTTCCAAACAGTTCCAAACAGTTCCACACAGCCAGCTATTTGCAGCCAGCTCAAGCCAACTCAAGCCAACTCAAACCAGCTGAAGCCAGTTCCAAACAGTTCCAAACAGTTCCAAACAGTTCCAAACAGTTCCAAACAGTTCCAAACAGTTCCAAACAGTTCCAAACAGTTCCAAACAGTTCCAAACAGCCAGCTGAACAGCCAGCTGAACAGCCAGCTGAACAGCCAGCTGAACAGCCAGCTGAACAGCCAGCTGAACAGCCAGCTGAACAGCCAGCTGAACAGCCAGATCCAAACAGCTCTAAACAGCCAGCTATTTGCAACCAGCTATTTGCAGCCAGCTATTTGCAGCCAGCTGACGCCAGCTGTAGCCAGCTCAAGCCAGTTCCAAACAGTTCCGAACAATTCCAAACAGTTCCAAACAGTTCCAAACAGCCAGCTCAAGCCAGCTCAAACAAGCTCAAGCCAGTTCTAAACAGTTCCAAACAGTTCCAAACAGTTCCAAACAGTTCCAAACAGTTCCAAACAGTTCCAAACAGTTTCAAGCAGTTCCAAACAGTTCCAAACATCCAGCCGAAGCCAGATGAAGCCAGCTGAAGCCAGTTTCAAACAGTTCCAAACAGTTCCAAACAGTTCCAAACAGTTCCAAACAGTTCCAAACAGTTCCAAACAGTTCCACACAGTTCCACACAGTTCCACACAGTTCCACACAGCCAGCTATTTGCAGCCAGCTCAAGCCAACTCAAGCCAGCTCAATAAGGTTCCAAACAGTTCCAAACAGTTCCAAACAGTTCCAAACAGTTCCAAACAGTTCCACACAGCCAGCTATTTGCAGCCAGCTCAAGCCAACTCAAGCCAGCTCAAGCCAGTTCCAAACAGTTCCAAACAGTTCCAAACAGTTCCAAACAGTTCCAAACTGTTCCAAACAGTTCCAAACAGTTCCAAACAGTTCCAAACAGCCAGTTCCAAACAGTTCCAAACAGTTCCACACAGCCAGCTATTTGCAGCCAGCTGAAGCCAGCTCTAGCCACCTCGAGCCACCTCAAGCCAGCTCAAGCCAGTTCCAAACAGTTCCAAACTGTTCCAAACTGTTACAAACAGTTCCAAACAGTTCCACACAGCCAGCTATTTGCAGCCAGCTCAAGCCAACTCAAGCCAGCTCAAGCCAGTTCCAAACAGTTCCAAACAGTTCCAAACAGTTCCAAACAGCCAGCTCAAGCCAGTTCCAAACAGTTCCAAACAGTTCCACACAGCCAGCTATTTGCAGCCAGCTCAAGCCAACTCAAGCCAACTCAAACCAGCTGAAGCCAGTTCCAAACAGTTCCAAACAGTTCCAAACAGTTCCAAACAGTTCCAAACAGTTCCAAACAGTTCCAAACAGTTCCAAACAGTTCCAAACAGTTCCAAACAGCCAGCTGAACAGCCAGCTGAACAGCCAGCTGAACAGCCAGCTGAACAGCCAGCTGAACAGCCAGCTGAACAGCCAGATCCAAACAGCTCTAAACAGCCAGCTATTTGCAACCAGCTATTTGCAGCCAGCTATTTGCAGCCAGCTGACGCCAGCTGTAGCCAGCTCAAGCCAGTTCCAAACAGTTCCGAACAATTCCAAACAGTTCCAAACAGTTCCAAACAGCCAGCTCAAGCCAGCTCAAACAAGCTCAAGCCAGTTCTAAACAGTTCCAAACAGTTCCAAACAGTTCCAAACAGTTCCAAACAGTTCCAAACAGTTCCAAACAGTTCCAAACAGCCAGCTGAACAGCCAGCTGAACAGCCAGCTGAACAGCCAGCTGAACAGCCAGCTGAACAGCCAGCTGAACAGCCAGCTGAACAGCCAGCTGAACAGCCAGATCCAAACAGCTCTAAACAGCCAGCTATTTGCAACCAGCTATTTGCAGCCAGCTATTTGCAGCCAGCTGACGCCAGCTGTAGCCAGCTCAAGCCAGTTCCAAACAGTTCCGAACAATTCCAAACAGTTCCAAACAGTTCCAAACAGTTCCAAACAGTTCCAAACAGTTCCAAACAGTTCCAAACAGTTCCAAACAGCCAGCTGAACAGCCAGCTGAACAGCCAGCTGAACAGCCAGCTGAACAGCCAGCTGAACAGCCAGCTGAACAGCCAGCTGAACAGCCAGCTGAACAGCCAGATCCAAACAGCTCTAAACAGCCAGCTATTTGCAACCAGCTATTTGCAGCCAGCTATTTGCAGCCAGCTGACGCCAGCTGTAGCCAGCTCAAGCCAGTTCCAAACAGTTCCGAACAATTCCAAACAGTTCCAAACAGTTCCAAACAGCCAGCTCAAGCCAGCTCAAACAAGCTCAAGCCAGTTCTAAACAGTTCCAAACAGTTCCAAACAGTTCCAAACAGTTCCAAACAGTTCCAAACAGTTCCAAACAGTTCCAAACAGTTCCAAACAGTTCCAAACAGTTCCAAACAGCCAGCTCAAGCCAGCTCAAACCAGCTCAAGCCAGTTCCAAACAGTTCCAAACAGTTCCAAACAGTTCCAAACATCCAGCTGAAGCCAGATGAAGCCAGCTGAAGCACAAACAGTTCCAAACAGTTCCAAGCAGACCCAAACAGTTCCAAACAGCCAGCTAGCCAACTGAAGCCAGTTCCAAACAGTTCCAAACAGTTCCAAACAGTTCCAAACAGTTCCAAACAGTTCCAAACAGTTCCAAACAGTTCCAAACAGTTCCAAACAGTTCCACACAGCCAGCTATTTGCAGCCAGCTCAAGCCAACTCAAGCCAGCTCAAGCCAGTTCCAAACAGTTCCAAACAGTTCCAAACAGTTCCAAACAGTTCCAAACTGTTCCAAACAGTTCCAAACAGTTCCAAACAGTTCCAAACAGCCAGTTCCAAACAGTTCCAAACAGTTCCACACAGCCAGCTATTTGCAGCCAGCTGAAGCCAGCTCTAGCCACCTCGAGCCACCTCAAGCCAGCTCAAGCCAGTTCCAAACAGTTCCAAACTGTTCCAAACTGTTACAAACAGTTCCAAACAGTTCCACACAGCCAGCTATTTGCAGCCAGCTCAAGCCAACTCAAGCCAGCTCAAGCCAGTTCCAAACAGTTCCAAACAGTTCCAAACAGTTCCAAACAGCCAGCTGAAGCCAGTTCCAAACAGTTCCAAACAGTTCCACACAGCCAGCTATTTGCAGCCAGCTCAAGCCAACTCAAGCCAACTCAAACCAGCTGAAGCCAGTTCCAAACAGTTCCAAACAGTTCCAAACAGTTCCAAACAGTTCCAAACAGTTCCAAACAGTTCCAAACAGTTCCAAACAGTTCCAAACAGCCAGCTGAACAGCCAGCTGAACAGCCAGCTGAACAGCCAGCTGAACAGCCAGCTGAACAGCTCTAAACAGCCAGCTATTTGCAACCAGCTATTTGCAGCCAGCTATTTGCAGCCAGCTGACGCCAGCTGTAGCCAGCTCAAGCCAGTTCCAAACAGTTCCGAACAATTCCAAACAGTTCCAAACAGTTCCAAACAGCCAGCTCAAGCCAGCTCAAACAAGCTCAAGCCAGTTCTAAACAGTTCCAAACAGTTCCAAACAGTTCCAAACAGTTCCAAACAGTTCCAAACAGTTTCAAGCAGTTCCAAACAGTTCCAAACATCCAGCCGAAGCCAGATGAAGCCAGCTGAAGCCAGTTCCAAACAGTTCCAAACAGTTCCAAACAGTTCCAAACAGTTCCAAACAGTTCCAAACAGTTCCACACAGTTCCACACAGTTCCACACAGTTCCACACAGCCAGCTATTTGCAGCCAGCTCAAGCCAACTCAAGCCTGCTCAATAAGGTTCCAAACAGTTCCAAACAGTTCCAAACAGTTCCAAACAGTTCCAAACAGTTCCACACAGCCAGCTATTTGCAGCCAGCTCAAGCCAACTCAAGCCAGCTCAAGCCAGTTCCAAACAGTTCCAAACAGTTCCAAACAGTTCCAAACAGTTCCAAACTGTTCCAAACAGTTCCAAACAGTTCCAAACAGTTCCAAACAGCCAGTTCCAAACAGTTCCAAACAGTTCCACACAGCCAGCTATTTGCAGCCAGCTGAAGCCAGCTCTAGCCACCTCGAGCCACCTCAAGCCAGCTCAAGCCAGTTCCAAACAGTTCCAAACTGTTCCAAACTGTTACAAACAGTTCCAAACAGTTCCACACAGCCAGCTATTTGCAGCCAGCTCAAGCCAACTCAAGCCAGCTCAAGCCAGTTCCAAACAGTTCCAAACAGTTCCAAACAGTTCCAAACAGCCAGCTCAAGCCAGTTCCAAACAGTTCCAAACAGTTCCACACAGCCAGCTATTTGCAGCCAGCTCAAGCCAACTCAAGCCAACTCAAACCAGCTGAAGCCAGTTCCAAACAGTTCCAAACAGTTCCAAACAGTTCCAAACAGTTCCAAACAGTTCCAAACAGTTCCAAACAGTTCCAAACAGTTCCAAACAGTTCCAAACAGTTCCAAACAGCCAGCTGAACAGCCAGCTGAACAGCCAGCTGAACAGCCAGCTGAACAGCCAGCTGAACAGCCAGCTGAACAGCCAGATCCAAACAGCTCTAAACAGCCAGCTATTTGCAACCAGCTATTTGCAGCCAGCTATTTGCAGCCAGCTGACGCCAGCTGTAGCCAGCTCAAGCCAGTTCCAAACAGTTCCGAACAATTCCAAACAGTTCCAAACAGTTCCAAACAGCCAGCTCAAGCCAGCTCAAACAAGCTCAAGCCAGTTCTAAACAGTTCCAAACAGTTCCAAACAGTTCCAAACAGTTCCAAACAGTTTCAAGCAGTTCCAAACAGTTCCAAACATCCAGCCGAAGCCAGATGAAGCCAGCTGAAGCCAGTTCCAAACAGTTCCAAACAGTTCCAAACAGTTCCAAACAGTTCCAAACAGTTCCAAACAGTTCCAAACAGTTCCAAACAGTTCCACACAGTTCCACACAGTTCCACACAGCCAGCTATTTGCAGCCAGCTCAAGCCAACTCAAGCCAGCTCAATAAGGTTCCAAACAGTTCCAAACAGTTCCAAACAGTTCCAAACAGTTCCAAACAGTTCCAAACAGTTCCAAACAGTTCCAAACAGTTCCAAACAGTTCCAAACAGTTCCAAACAGTTCCAAACAGTTCCAAACAGCCAGCTCAAGCCAGTTCCAAACAGTTCCAAACAGTTCCACACAGCCAGCTATTTGCAGCCAGCTCAAGCCAACTCAAGCCAACTCAAGCCAGCTCAAGCCAGCTCCAAACAGTTCCAAACAGTTCCAAACAGCCAGCTGAACAGCCAGCTGAACAGCCAGCTGAACAGCCAGCTGAACAGCGAGCTGAACAGCGAGCTGAACAGCCAGATCCAAACAGCTCTAAACAGCCAGCTATTTGCAGCCAGCTATTTGCAGCCAGCTATTTGGAGCCAGCTGACGCCAGCTGTAGCCAGCTCAAGCCAGTTCCAAACAGTTCCGAACAATTCCAAACAGTTCCAAACAGTTCCAAACAGTTCCACACAGCCAGCTCAAGCCAGCTCAAACCAGCTCAAGCCAGTTCTAAACAGTTCCAAACAGTTCCAAACAGTTCCAAACAGTTTCAAGCAGTTCCAAACAGTTCCAAACATCCAGCCGAAGCCAGATGAAGCCAGCTGAAGCCAGTTCCAAACAGTTCCAAACAGTTCCAAACAGTTCCAAACAGTTCCAAACAGTTTCAAGCAGTTCCAAACTGTTCCAAACAGCCAGCTGAACTGACAGCTGAACAGCCAGCTGAAGCCAGCTCAAGCCAGCTCAAGCCAGCTCCAGCCAGCTCAAGCCTGCTCAAGCCAGCTCAAGCCTGCTCAGGCCAGTTCCAAACAGTTCTAAACAGCCAGCTATTTGCAGCCAGTTCCAAACAGTTCCAAACAGTTCCAAACAGTTCCAAACAGTTCCAAACAGTTCCAAACAGTTCCAAACAGTTCCAAACAGTTCCAAACAGCCAGCTGAACAGCCAGCTGAACAGCCAGCTGAACAGCCAGCTGAACAGCCAGCTGAACAGCCAGATCCAAACAGCTCTAAACAGCCAGCTATTTGCAACCAGCTATTTGCAGCCAGCTATTTGCAGCCAGCTGACGCCAGCTGTAGCCAGCTCAAGCCAGTTCCAAACAGTTCCGAACAATTCCAAACAGTTCCAAACAGTTCCAAACAGCCAGCTCAAGCCAGCTCAAACAAGCTCAAGCCAGTTCTAAACAGTTCCAAACAGTTCCAAACAGTTCCAAACAGTTCCAAACAGTTTCAAGCAGTTCCAAACAGTTCCAAACATCCAGCCGAAGCCAGATGAAGCCAGCTGAAGCCAGTTCCAAACAGTTCCAAACAGTTCCAAACAGTTCCAAACAGTTCCAAACAGTTCCAAACAGTTCCAAACAGTTCCAAACAGTTCCAAACAGTTACACACAGCCAGCTATTTGCAGCCAGCTCAAGCCAACTCAAGCCAGCTCAAGCCAGTTCCAAACAGTTCCAAACAGTTCCAAACAGTTCCAAACAGTTCCAAACAGTTCCAAACAGTTCCAAACAGTTCCAAACAGCCAGTTCCAAACAGTTCCAAACAGTTCCACACATCCAGCTATTTGCAGCCAGCTGAAGCCAGCTCTAGCCACCTCGAGCCACCTCAAGCCAGCTCAAGCCAGTTCCAAACAGTTCCAAACTGTTCCAAACTGTTACAAACAGTTCCAAACAGTTCCACACAGCCAGCTATTTGCAGCCAGCTCAAGCCAACTCAAGCCAGCTCAAGCCAGTTCCAAACAGTTCCAAACAGTTCCAAACAGTTCCAAACAGTTCCAAACAGCCAGCTCAAGCCAGTTCCAAACAGTTCCAAACAGTTCCACACAGCCAGCTATTTGCAGCCAGCTCAAGCCAACTCAAGCCAACTCAAACCAGCTGAAGCCAGTTCCAAACAGTTCCAAACAGTTCCAAACAGTTCCAAACAGTTCCAAACTGTTCCAAACAGTTCCAAACAGTTCCAAACAGTTCCAAACAGCCAGTTCCAAACAGTTCCAAACAGTTCCACACAGCCAGCTATTTGCAGCCAGCTGAAGCCAGCTCTAGCCACCTCGAGCCACCTCAAGCCAGCTCAAGCCAGTTCCAAACAGTTCCAAACTGTTCCAAACTGTTACAAACAGTTCCAAACAGTTCCACACAGCCAGCTATTTGCAGCCAGCTCAAGCCAACTCAAGCCAGCTCAAGCCAGTTCCAAACAGTTCCAAACAGTTCCAAACAGTTCCAAACAGCCAGCTCAAGCCAGTTCCAAACAGTTCCAAACAGTTCCACACAGCCAGCTATTTGCAGCCAGCTCAAGCCAACTCAAGCCAACTCAAACCAGCTGAAGCCAGTTCCAAACAGTTCCAAACAGTTCCAAACAGTTCCAAACAGTTCCAAACAGTTCCAAACAGTTCCAAACAGTTCCAAACAGTTCCAAACAGCCAGCTGAACAGCCAGCTGAACAGCCAGCTGAACAGCCAGCTGAACAGCCAGCTGAACAGCCAGCTGAACAGCCAGATCCAAACAGCTCTAAACAGCCAGCTATTTGCAACCAGCTATTTGCAGCCAGCTATTTGCAGCCAGCTGACGCCAGCTGTAGCCAGCTCAAGCCAGTTCCAAACAGTTCCGAACAATTCCAAACAGTTCCAAACAGTTCCAAACAGCCAGCTCAAGCCAGCTCAAACAAGCTCAAGCCAGTTCTAAACAGTTCCAAACAGTTCCAAACAGTTCCAAACAGTTCCAAACAGTTCCAAACAGTTCCAAACAGTTCCAAACAGCCAGCTGAACAGCCAGCTGAACAGCCAGCTGAACAGCCAGCTGAACAGCCAGCTGAACAGCCAGCTGAACAGCCAGATCCAAACAGCTCTAAACAGCCAGCTATTTGCAACCAGCTATTTGCAGCCAGCTATTTGCAGCCAGCTGACGCCAGCTGTAGCCAGCTCAAGCCAGTTCCAAACAGTTCCGAACAATTCCAAACAGTTCCAAACAGTTCCAAACAGCCAGCTCAAGCCAGCTCAAACAAGCTCAAGCCAGTTCTAAACAGTTCCAAACAGTTCCAAACAGTTCCAAACAGTTCCAAACAGTTCCAAACAGTTTCAAGCAGTTCCAAACAGTTCCAAACATCCAGCCGAAGCCAGATGAAGCCAGCTGAAGCCAGTTCCAAACAGTTCCAAACAGTTCCAAACAGTTCCAAACAGTTCCAAACAGTTCCACACAGTTCCACACAGTTCCACACAGTTCCACACAGTTCCACACAGTTCCACACAGCCAGCTATTTGCAGCCAGCTCAAGCCAACTCAAGCCAGCTCAATAAGGTTCCAAACAGTTCCAAACAGTTCCAAACAGTTCCAAACAGTTCCAAACAGTTCCACACAGCCAGCTATTTGCAGCCAGCTCAAGCCAACTCAAGCCAGCTCAAGCCAGTTCCAAACAGTTCCAAACAGTTCCAAACAGTTCCAAACAGTTCCAAACTGTTCCAAACAGTTCCAAACAGTTCCAAACAGTTCCAAACAGCCAGTTCCAAACAGTTCCAAACAGTTCCACACAGCCAGCTATTTGCAGCCAGCTGAAGCCAGCTCTAGCCACCTCGAGCCACCTCAAGCCAGCTCAAGCCAGTTCCAAACAGTTCCAAACTGTTCCAAACTGTTACAAACAGTTCCAAACAGTTCCACACAGCCAGCTATTTGCAGCCAGCTCAAGCCAACTCAAGCCAGCTCAAGCCAGTTCCAAACAGTTCCAAACAGTTCCAAACAGTTCCAAACAGCCAGCTCAAGCCAGTTCCAAACAGTTCCAAACAGTTCCACACAGCCAGCTATTTGCAGCCAGCTCAAGCCAACTCAAGCCAACTCAAACCAGCTGAAGCCAGTTCCAAACAGTTCCAAACAGTTCCAAACAGTTCCAAACAGTTCCAAACAGTTCCAAACAGTTCCAAACAGTTCCAAACAGTTCCAAACAGTTCCAAACAGCCAGCTGAACAGCCAGCTGAACAGCCAGCTGAACAGCCAGCTGAACAGCCAGCTGAACAGCCAGCTGAACAGCCAGCTGAACAGCCAGCTGAACAGCCAGCTGAACAGCCAGATCCAAACAGCTCTAAACAGCCAGCTATTTGCAACCAGCTATTTGCAGCCAGCTATTTGCAGCCAGCTGACGCCAGCTGTAGCCAGCTCAAGCCAGTTCCAAACAGTTCCGAACAATTCCAAACAGTTCCAAACAGTTCCAAACAGCCAGCTCAAGCCAGCTCAAACAAGCTCAAGCCAGTTCTAAACAGTTCCAAACAGTTCCAAACAGTTCCAAACAGTTCCAAACAGTTCCAAACAGTTCCAAACAGTTTCAAGCAGTTCCAAACAGTTCCAAACATCCAGCCGAAGCCAGATGAAGCCAGCTGAAGCCAGTTCCAAACAGTTCCAAACAGTTCCAAACAGTTCCAAACAGTTCCAAACAGTTCCAAACAGTTCCAAACAGTTCCACACAGTTCCACACAGTTCCACACAGTTCCACACAGCCAGCTATTTGCAGCCAGCTCAAGCCAACTCAAGCCAGCTCAATAAGGTTCCACACAGTTCCAAACAGTTCCAAACAGTTCCAAACAGTTCCAAACAGTTCCAAACAGTTCCAAACAGTTCCAAACAGTTCCAAACAGTTCCAAACAGTTCCAAACAGTTCCAAACAGCCAGCTCAAGCCAGTTCCAAACAGTTCCAAACAGTTCCACACAGCCAGCTATTTGCAGCCAGCTCAAGCCAACTCAAGCCAACTCAAGCCAGCTCAAGCCAGCTCCAAACAGTTCCAAACAGTTCCAAACAGCCAGCTGAACAGCCAGCTGAACAGCCAGCTGAACAGCCAGCTGAACAGCGAGCTGAACAGCCAGATCCAAACAGCTCTAAACAGCCAGCTATTTGCAGCCAGCTATTTGCAGCCAGCTATTTGGAGCCAGCTGACGCCAGCTGTAGCCAGCTCAAGCCAGTTCCAAACAGTTCCGAACAATTCCAAACAGTTCCAAACAGTTCCAAACAGTTCCACACAGCCAGCTCAAGCCAGCTCAAACCAGCTCAAGCCAGTTCTAAACAGTTCCAAACAGTTCCAAACAGTTCCAAACAGTTTCAAGCAGTTCCAAACAGTTCCAAACATCCAGCCGAAGCCAGATGAAGCCAGCTGAAGCCAGTTCCAAACAGTTCCAAACAGTTCCAAACAGTTCCAAACAGTTCCAAACAGTTTCAAGCAGTTCCAAACTGTTCCAAACAGCCAGCTGAACTGACAGCTGAACAGCCAGCTGAAGCCAGCTCAAGCCAGCTCAAGCCAGCTCCAGCCAGCTCAAGCCTGCTCAAGCCAGCTCAAGCCTGCTCAGGCCAGTTCCAAACAGTTCTAAACAGCCAGCTATTTGCAGCCAGTTCCAAACAGTTCCAAACAGTTCCAAACAGTTCCAAACAGTTCCAAACAGTTCCAAACAGTTCCAAACAGTTCCAAACAGTTCCAAACAGTTCCAAACAGTTCCAAACAGTTCCAAACAGTTCCAAACAGTTCCAAACAGCCAGCTCAAGCCAGTTCCAAACAGTTCCAAACAGTTCCACACAGCCAGCTATTTGCAGCCAGCTCAAGCCAACTCAAGCCAACTCAAGCCAGCTCAAGCCAGCTCCAAACAGTTCCAAACAGTTCCAAACAGCCAGCTGAACAGCCAGCTGAACAGCCAGCTGAACAGCCAGCTGAACAGCGAGCTGAACAGCCAGATCCAAACAGCTCTAAACAGCCAGCTATTTGCAGCCAGCTATTTGCAGCCAGCTATTTGGAGCCAGCTGACGCCAGCTGTAGCCAGCTCAAGCCAGTTCCAAACAGTTCCGAACAATTCCAAACAGTTCCAAACAGTTCCAAACAGTTCCACACAGCCAGCTCAAGCCAGCTCAAACCAGCTCAAGCCAGTTCTAAACAGTTCCAAACAGTTCCAAACAGTTCCAAACAGTTTCAAGCAGTTCCAAACAGTTCCAAACATCCAGCCGAAGCCAGATGAAGCCAGCTGAAGCCAGTTCCAAACAGTTCCAAACAGTTCCAAACAGTTCCAAACAGTTCCAAACAGTTTCAAGCAGTTCCAAACTGTTCCAAACAGCCAGCTGAACTGACAGCTGAACAGCCAGCTGAAGCCAGCTCAAGCCAGCTCAAGCCAGCTCCAGCCAGCTCAAGCCTGCTCAAGCCAGCTCAAGCCTGCTCAGGCCAGTTCCAAACAGTTCTAAACAGCCAGCTATTTGCAGCCAGTTCCAAACAGTTCCAAACAGTTCCAAACAGTTCCAAACAGTTCCAAACAGTTCCAAACAGTTCCAAACAGTTCCAAACAGTTCCAAACAGTTCCAAACAGCCAGGTCAAGCCAGCTTAAACCAGCTCAAGCCAGTTCCGAACAGTTCCAAACAGTTCCAAACAGCTCCAAACAGCCAGCTATTTGCAGCCAGTTGAAGCCAGCTCAATCCAGCTCAAGTCAGTTCCAAACAGTTCCAAACAGTTCCAAACAGTTCCAAACATCCAGCTGAAGCCAGATGAAGCCAGCTGAAGCACAAACAGTTCCAAACAGTTCCAAGCAGATCCAAACAGTTCCAAACAGCCAGCTAGCCAACTGAAGCCAGTTCCAAACAGTTCCAAACAGTTCCAAACAGTTCCAAACAGTTCCAAACAGTTCCAAACAGTTCCAAACAGTTCCAAACAGTTCCAAACAGTTCCAAACAGTTCCAAACAGTTCCACACAGCCAGCTATTTGCAGCCAGCTCAAGCCAACTCAAGCCAGCTCAAGCCAGTTCCAAACAGTTCCAAACAGTTCCAAACAGTTCCAAACAGTTCCAAACAGTTCCAAACAGTTCCAAACAGTTCCAAACAGTTCCACACAGCCAGCTATTTGCAGCCATCTCAAGCCAACTCAAGCCAGCTCAAGCCAGTTCCAAACAGTTCCAAACAGTTCCAAACAGTTCCAAACAGTTCCAAACTGTTCCAAACAGTTCCAAACAGTTCCAAACAGTTCCAAACAGCCAGTTCCAAACAGTTCCAAACAGTTCCACACAGCCAGCTATTTGCAGCCAGCTGAAGCCAGCTCTAGCCACCTCGAGCCACCTCAAGCCAGCTCAAGCCAGTTCCAAACAGTTCCAAACTGTTCCAAACTGTTACAAACAGTTCCAAACAGTTCCACACAGCCAGCTATTTGCAGCCAGCTCAAGCCAACTCAAGCCAGCTCAAGCCAGTTCCAAACAGTTCCAAACAGTTCCAAACAGTTCCAAACAGTTCCAAACAGCCAGCTCAAGCCAGTTCCAAACAGTTCCAAACAGTTCCACACAGCCAGCTATTTGCAGCCAGCTCAAGCCAACTCAAGCCAACTCAAACCAGCTGAAGCCAGTTCCAAACAGTTCCAAACAGTTCCAAACAGTTCCAAACAGTTCCAAACAGTTCCAAACAGTTCCAAACAGTTCCAAACAGTTCCAAACAGTTCCAAACAGTTCCAAACAGTTCCACACAGCCAGCTATTTGCAGCCAGCTCAAGCCAACTCAAGCCAGCTCAAGCCAGTTCCAAACAGTTCCAAACAGTTCCAAACAGTTCCAAACAGTTCCAAACAGTTCCAAACAGTTCCAAACAGTTCCAAACAGTTCCAAACAGTTCCACACAGCCAGCTATTTGCAGCCATCTCAAGCCAACTCAAGCCAGCTCAAGCCAGTTCCAAACAGTTCCAAACAGTTCCAAACAGTTCCAAACAGTTCCAAACTGTTCCAAACAGTTCCAAACAGTTCCAAACAGTTCCAAACAGCCAGTTCCAAACAGTTCCAAACAGTTCCACACAGCCAGCTATTTGCAGCCAGCTGAAGCCAGCTCTAGCCACCTCGAGCCACCTCAAGCCAGCTCAAGCCAGTTCCAAACAGTTCCAAACTGTTCCAAACTGTTACAAACAGTTCCAAACAGTTCCACACAGCCAGCTATTTGCAGCCAGCTCAAGCCAACTCAAGCCAGCTCAAGCCAGTTCCAAACAGTTCCAAACAGTTCCAAACAGTTCCAAACAGTTCCAAACAGCCAGCTCAAGCCAGTTCCAAACAGTTCCAAACAGTTCCACACAGCCAGCTATTTGCAGCCAGCTCAAGCCAACTCAAGCCAACTCAAACCAGCTGAAGCCAGTTCCAAACAGTTCCAAACAGTTCCAAACAGTTCCAAACAGTTCCAAACAGTTCCAAACAGTTCCAAACAGTTCCAAACAGTTCCAAACAGTTCCAAACAGTTCCAAACAGTTCCAAACAGCCAGCTCAAGCCAGCTTAAACCAGCTCAAGCCAGTTCCAAACAGTTCCAAACAGTTCCAAACAGCTCCAAACAGCCAGCTATTTGCAGCCAGTTGAAGCCAGCTCAATCCAGCTCAAGTCAGTTCCAAACAGTTCCAAACAGTTCCAAACAGTTCCAAACATCCAGCTGAAGCCAGATGAAGCCAGCTGAAGCACAAACAGTTCCAAACAGTTCCAAGCAGATCCAAACAGTTCCAAACAGCCAGCTAGCCAACTGAAGCCAGTTCCAAACAGTTCCAAACAGTTCCAAACAGTTCCAAACAGTTCCAAACAGTTCCAAACAGTTCCAAACAGTTCCAAACAGTTCCAAACAGTTCCACACAGCCAGCTATTTGCAGCCAGCTCAAGCCAACTCAAGCCAGCTCAAGCCAGTTCCAAACAGTTCCAAACAGTTCCAAACAGTTCCAAACAGTTCCAAACAGTTCCAAACAGTTCCAAACAGTTCCAAACAGTTCCAAACAGTTCCAAACAGTTCCACACAGCCAGCTATTTGCAGCCAGCTCAAGCCAACTCAAGCCAGCTCAAGCCAGTTCCAAACAGTTCCAAACAGTTCCAAACAGTTCCAAACAGTTCCAAACAGTTCCAAACTGTTCCAAACAGTTCCAAACAGTTCCAAACAGTTCCAAACAGCCAGTTCCAAACAGTTCCAAACAGTTCCACACAGCCAGCTATTTGCAGCCAGCTGAAGCCAGCTCTAGCCACCTCGAGCCACCTCAAGCCAGCTCAAGCCAGTTCCAAACAGTTCCAAACTGTTCCAAACTGTTACAAACAGTTCCAAACAGTTCCACACAGCCAGCTATTTGCAGCCAGCTCAAGCCAACTCAAGCCAGCTCAAGCCAGTTCCAAACAGTTCCAAACAGTTCCAAACAGTTCCAAACAGCCAGCTCAAGCCAGTTCCAAACAGTTCCAAACAGTTCCACACAGCCAGCTATTTGCAGCCAGCTCAAGCCAACTCAAGCCAACTCAAACCAGCTGAAGCCAGTTCCAAACAGTTCCAAACAGTTCCAAACAGTTCCAAACAGTTCCAAACAGTTCCAAACAGTTCCAAACAGTTCCAAACAGTTCCAAACAGTTCCAAACAGTTCCACACAGCCAGCTATTTGCAGCCAGCTCAAGCCAACTCAAGCCAACTCAAGCCAGCTCAAGCCAGCTCCAAACAGTTCCAAACAGTTCCAAACAGCCAGCTGAACAGCCAGCTGAACAGCCAGCTGAACAGCCAGCTGAACAGCCAGCTGAACAGCGAGCTGAACAGCCAGATCCAAACAGCTCTAAACAGCCAGCTATTTGCAGCCAGCTATTTGCAGCCAGCTATTTGGAGCCAGCTGACGCCAGCTGTAGCCAGCTCAAGCCAGTTCCAAACAGTTCCGAACAATTCCAAACAGTTCCAAACAGTTCCAAACAGTTCCACACAGCCAGCTCAAGCCAGCTCAAACCAGCTCAAGCCAGTTCTAAACAGTTCCAAACAGTTCCAAACAGTTCCAAACAGTTTCAAGCAGTTCCAAACAGTTCCAAACATCCAGCCGAAGCCAGATGAAGCCAGCTGAAGCCAGTTCCAAACAGTTCCAAACAGTTCCAAACAGTTCCAAACAGTTTCAAGCAGTTCCAAACTGTTCCAAACAGCCAGCTGAACTGACAGCTGAACAGCCAGCTGAAGCCAGCTCAAGCCAGCTCAAGCCAGCTCCAGCCAGCTCAAGCCTGCTCAAGCCAGCTCAAGCCTGCTCAGGCCAGTTCCAAACAGTTCTAAACAGCCAGCTATTTGCAGCCAGTTCCAAACAGTTCCAAACAGTTCCAAACAGTTCCAAACAGTTCCAAACAGTTCCAAACAGTTCCAAACAGTTCCAAACAGTTCCAAACAGTTCCAAACAGTTCCAAACAGTTCCAAACAGTTCCAAACAGTTCCAAACAGTTCCAAACAGTTCCACACAGCCAGCTATTTGCAGCCAGCTCAAGCCAACTCAAGCCAACTCAAGCCAGCTCAAGCCAGCTCCAAACAGTTCCAAACAGTTCCAAACAGCCAGCTGAACAGCCAGCTGAACAGCCAGCTGAACAGCCAGCTGAACAGCCAGCTGAACAGCGAGCTGAACAGCCAGATCCAAACAGCTCTAAACAGCCAGCTATTTGCAGCCAGCTATTTGCAGCCAGCTATTTGGAGCCAGCTGACGCCAGCTGTAGCCAGCTCAAGCCAGTTCCAAACAGTTCCGAACAATTCCAAACAGTTCCAAACAGTTCCAAACAGTTCCACACAGCCAGCTCAAGCCAGCTCAAACCAGCTCAAGCCAGTTCTAAACAGTTCCAAACAGTTCCAAACAGTTCCAAACAGTTTCAAGCAGTTCCAAACAGTTCCAAACATCCAGCCGAAGCCAGATGAAGCCAGCTGAAGCCAGTTCCAAACAGTTCCAAACAGTTCCAAACAGTTCCAAACAGTTTCAAGCAGTTCCAAACTGTTCCAAACAGCCAGCTGAACTGACAGCTGAACAGCCAGCTGAAGCCAGCTCAAGCCAGCTCAAGCCAGCTCCAGCCAGCTCAAGCCTGCTCAAGCCAGCTCAAGCCTGCTCAGGCCAGTTCCAAACAGTTCTAAACAGCCAGCTATTTGCAGCCAGTTCCAAACAGTTCCAAACAGTTCCAAACAGTTCCAAACAGTTCCAAACAGTTCCAAACAGTTCCAAACAGTTCCAAACAGTTCCAAACAGTTCCAAACAGTTCCAAACAGCCAGCTCAAGCCAGCTTAAACCAGCTCAAGCCAGTTCCAAACAGTTCCAAACAGTTCCAAACAGTTCCAAACAGCTCCAAACAGCCAGCTATTTGCAGCCAGTTGAAGCCAGCTCAATCCAGCTCAAGTCAGTTCCAAACAGTTCCAAACAGTTCCAAACAGTTCCAAACATCCAGCTGAAGCCAGATGAAGCCAGCTGAAGCACAAACAGTTCCAAACAGTTCCAAGCAGATCCAAACAGTTCCAAACAGCCAGCTAGCCAACTGAAGCCAGTTCCAAACAGTTCCAAACAGTTCCAAACAGTTCCAAACAGTTCCAAACAGTTCCAAACAGTTCCAAACAGTTCCAAACAGTTCCAAACAGTTCCACACAGCCAGCTATTTGCAGCCAGCTCAAGCCAACTCAAGCCAGCTCAAGCCAGTTCCAAACAGTTCCAAACAGTTCCAAACAGTTCCAAACAGTTCCAAACAGTTCCAAACAGTTCCAAACAGTTCCAAACAGTTCCACACAGCCAGCTATTTGCAGCCAGCTCAAGCCAACTCAAGCCAGCTCAAGCCAGTTCCAAACAGTTCCAAACAGTTCCAAACAGTTCCAAACAGTTCCAAACTGTTCCAAACAGTTCCAAACAGTTCCAAACAGTTCCAAACAGCCAGTTCCAAACAGTTCCAAACAGTTCCACACAGCCAGCTATTTGCAGCCAGCTGAAGCCAGCTCTAGCCACCTCGAGCCACCTCAAGCCAGCTCAAGCCAGTTCCAAACAGTTCCAAACTGTTCCAAACTGTTACAAACAGTTCCAAACAGTTCCACACAGCCAGCTATTTGCAGCCAGCTCAAGCCAACTCAAGCCAACTCAAGCCAGCTCAAGCCAGTTCCAAACAGTTCCAAACAGTTCCAAACAGTTCCAAACAGCCAGCTCAAGCCAGTTCCAAACAGTTCCAAACAGTTCCAAACAGTTCCACACAGCCAGCTATTTGCAGCCAGCTCAAGCCAACTCAAGCCAACTCAAACCAGCTGAAGCCAGTTCCAAACAGTTCCAAACAGTTCCAAACAGTTCCAAACAGTTCCAAACAGTTCCAAACAGTTCCAAACAGTTCCAAACAGCCAGCTGAACAGCCAGCTGAACAGCCAGCTGAACAGCCAGCTGAACAGCCAGCTGAACAGCCAGCTGAACAGCCAGCTGAACAGCCAGATCCAAACAGCTCTAAACAGCCAGCTATTTGCAACCAGCTATTTGCAGCCAGCTATTTGCAGCCAGCTGACGCCAGCTGTAGCCAGCTCAAGCCAGTTCCAAACAGTTCCGAACAATTCCAAACAGTTCCAAACAGTTCCAAACAGCCAGCTCAAGCCAGCTCAAACAAGCTCAAGCCAGTTCTAAACAGTTCCAAACAGTTCCAAACAGTTCCAAACAGTTCCAAACAGTTCCAAACAGTTTCAAGCAGTTCCAAACAGTTCCAAACATTCAGCCGAAGCCAGATGAAGCCAGCTGAAGCCAGTTCCAAACAGTTCCAAACAGTTCCAAACAGTTCCAAACAGTTCCAAACAGTTCCAAACAGTTCCAAACAGTTCCAAACAGTTCCAAACAGTTCCAAACAGTTCCAAACAGTTCCAAACAGTTCCAAACAGTTCCAAACAGTTCCAAACAGTTCCACACAGCCAGCTATTTGCAGCCAGCTCAAGCCAACTCAAGCCAACTCAAGCCAGCTCAAGCCAGCTCCAAACAGTTCCAAACAGTTCCAAACAGCCAGCTGAACAGCCAGCTGAACAGCCAGCTGAACAGCCAGCTGAACAGCCAGCTGAACAGCGAGCTGAACAGCCAGATCCAAACAGCTCTAAACAGCCAGCTATTTGCAGCCAGCTATTTGCAGCCAGCTATTTGGAGCCAGCTGACGCCAGCTGTAGCCAGCTCAAGCCAGTTCCAAACAGTTCCGAACAATTCCAAACAGTTCCAAACAGTTCCAAACAGTTCCACACAGCCAGCTCAAGCCAGCTCAAACCAGCTCAAGCCAGTTCTAAACAGTTCCAAACAGTTCCAAACAGTTCCAAACAGTTTCAAGCAGTTCCAAACAGTTCCAAACATCCAGCCGAAGCCAGATGAAGCCAGCTGAAGCCAGTTCCAAACAGTTCCAAACAGTTCCAAACAGTTCCAAACAGTTTCAAGCAGTTCCAAACTGTTCCAAACAGCCAGCTGAACTGACAGCTGAACAGCCAGCTGAAGCCAGCTCAAGCCAGCTCAAGCCAGCTCCAGCCAGCTCAAGCCTGCTCAAGCCAGCTCAAGCCTGCTCAGGCCAGTTCCAAACAGTTCTAAACAGCCAGCTATTTGCAGCCAGTTCCAAACAGTTCCAAACAGTTCCAAACAGTTCCAAACAGTTCCAAACAGTTCCAAACAGTTCCAAACAGTTCCAAACAGTTCCAAACAGTTCCAAACAGTTCCAAACAGCCAGCTCAAGCCAGCTTAAACCAGCTCAAGCCAGTTCCAAACAGTTCCAAACAGTTCCAAACAGTTCCAAACAGCTCCAAACAGCCAGCTATTTGCAGCCAGTTGAAGCCAGCTCAATCCAGCTCAAGTCAGTTCCAAACAGTTCCAAACAGTTCCAAACAGTTCCAAACATCCAGCTGAAGCCAGATGAAGCCAGCTGAAGCACAAACAGTTCCAAACAGTTCCAAGCAGATCCAAACAGTTCCAAACAGCCAGCTAGCCAACTGAAGCCAGTTCCAAACAGTTCCAAACAGTTCCAAACAGTTCCAAACAGTTCCAAACAGTTCCAAACAGTTCCAAACAGTTCCAAACAGTTCCAAACAGTTCCACACAGCCAGCTATTTGCAGCCAGCTCAAGCCAACTCAAGCCAGCTCAAGCCAGTTCCAAACAGTTCCAAACAGTTCCAAACAGTTCCAAACAGTTCCAAACAGTTCCAAACAGTTCCAAACAGTTCCAAACAGTTCCACACAGCCAGCTATTTGCAGCCAGCTCAAGCCAACTCAAGCCAGCTCAAGCCAGTTCCAAACAGTTCCAAACAGTTCCAAACAGTTCCAAACAGTTCCAAACTGTTCCAAACAGTTCCAAACAGTTCCAAACAGTTCCAAACAGCCAGTTCCAAACAGTTCCAAACAGTTCCACACAGCCAGCTATTTGCAGCCAGCTGAAGCCAGCTCTAGCCACCTCGAGCCACCTCAAGCCAGCTCAAGCCAGTTCCAAACAGTTCCAAACTGTTCCAAACTGTTACAAACAGTTCCAAACAGTTCCACACAGCCAGCTATTTGCAGCCAGCTCAAGCCAACTCAAGCCAACTCAAGCCAGCTCAAGCCAGTTCCAAACAGTTCCAAACAGTTCCAAACAGTTCCAAACAGCCAGCTCAAGCCAGTTCCAAACAGTTCCAAACAGTTCCAAACAGTTCCACACAGCCAGCTATTTGCAGCCAGCTCAAGCCAACTCAAGCCAACTCAAACCAGCTGAAGCCAGTTCCAAACAGTTCCAAACAGTTCCAAACAGTTCCAAACAGTTCCAAACAGTTCCAAACAGTTCCAAACAGTTCCAAACAGCCAGCTGAACAGCCAGCTGAACAGCCAGCTGAACAGCCAGCTGAACAGCCAGCTGAACAGCCAGCTGAACAGCCAGCTGAACAGCCAGATCCAAACAGCTCTAAACAGCCAGCTATTTGCAACCAGCTATTTGCAGCCAGCTATTTGCAGCCAGCTGACGCCAGCTGTAGCCAGCTCAAGCCAGTTCCAAACAGTTCCGAACAATTCCAAACAGTTCCAAACAGTTCCAAACAGCCAGCTCAAGCCAGCTCAAACAAGCTCAAGCCAGTTCTAAACAGTTCCAAACAGTTCCAAACAGTTCCAAACAGTTCCAAACAGTTCCAAACAGTTTCAAGCAGTTCCAAACAGTTCCAAACATTCAGCCGAAGCCAGATGAAGCCAGCTGAAGCCAGTTCCAAACAGTTCCAAACAGTTCCAAACAGTTCCAAACAGTTCCAAACAGTTCCAAACAGTTCCAAACAGTTCCACACAGTTCCAAACAGTTCCACACAGTTCCACACAGCCAGCTATTTGCAGCCAGCTCAAGCCAACTCAAGCCAGCTCAATAAGGTTCCAAACAGTTCCAAACAGTTCCAAACAGTTCCAAACAGTTCCAAACAGTTCCAAACAGTTCCAAACAGCCAGCTCAAGCCAGTTCCAAACAGTTCCAAACAGTTCCACACAGCCAGCTATTTGCAGCCAGCTCAAGCCAACTCAAGCCAACTCAAGCCAGCTCAAGCCAGCTCCAAACAGTTCCAAACAGTTCCAAACAGCCAGCTGAACAGCCAGCTGAACAGCCAGCTGAACAGCCAGCTGAACAGCGAGCTGAACAGCCAGATCCAAACAGCTCTAAACAGCCAGCTATTTGCAGCCAGCTATTTGCAGCCAGCTATTTGGAGCCAGCTGACGCCAGCTGTAGCC
Source organism: Alitta virens (assembly GCA_932294295.1). NCBI lineage: Eukaryota > Metazoa > Annelida > Polychaeta > Phyllodocida > Nereididae > Alitta > Alitta virens. The sequence continues at coordinate 20,229,953 of OW028578.1, read as the reverse complement.
AGCTCAAGCCAGTTCCAAACAGTTCCGAACAATTCCAAACAGTTCCAAACAGTTCCAAACAGTTCCACACAGCCAGCTCAAGCCAGCTCAAACCAGCTCAAGCCAGTTCTAAACAGTTCCAAACAGTTCCAAACAGTTCCAAACAGTTTCAAGCAGTTCCAAACAGTTCCAAACATCCAGCCGAAGCCAGATGAAGCCAGCTGAAGCCAGTTCCAAACAGTTCCAAACAGTTCCAAACAGTTCCAAACAGTTTCAAGCAGTTCCAAACTGTTCCAAACAGCCAGCTGAACTGACAGCTGAACAGCCAGCTGAAGCCAGCTCAAGCCAGCTCAAGCCAGCTCCAGCCAGCTCAAGCCTGCTCAAGCCAGCTCAAGCCTGCTCAGGCCAGTTCCAAACAGTTCTAAACAGCCAGCTATTTGCAGCCAGTTCCAAACAGTTCCAAACAGTTCCAAACAGTTCCAAACAGTTCCAAACAGTTCCAAACAGTTCCAAACAGTTCCAAACAGTTCCAAACAGTTCCAAACAGCCAGCTCAAGCCAGCTTAAACCAGCTCAAGCCAGTTCCAAACAGTTCCAAACAGTTCCAAACAGTTCCAAACAGCTCCAAACAGCCAGCTATTTGCAGCCAGTTGAAGCCAGCTCAATCCAGCTCAAGTCAGTTCCAAACAGTTCCAAACAGTTCCAAACAGTTCCAAACATCCAGCTGAAGCCAGATGAAGCCAGCTGAAGCACAAACAGTTCCAAACAGTTCCAAGCAGATCCAAACAGTTCCAAACAGCCAGCTAGCCAACTGAAGCCAGTTCCAAACAGTTCCAAACAGTTCCAAACAGTTCCAAACAGTTCCAAACAGTTCCAAACAGTTCCAAACAGTTCCAAACAGTTCCAAACAGTTCCAAACAGTTCCAAACAGTTCCAAACAGTTCCACACAGCCAGCTATTTGCAGCCAGCTCAAGCCAACTCAAGCCAGCTCAAGCCAGTTCCAAACAGTTCCAAACAGTTCCAAACAGTTCCAAACAGTTCCAAACAGTTCCAAACAGTTCCAAACAGTTCCAAACAGTTCCACACAGCCAGCTATTTGCAGCCAGCTCAAGCCAACTCAAGCCAGCTCAAGCCAGTTCCAAACAGTTCCAAACAGTTCCAAACAGTTCCAAACAGTTCCAAACTGTTCCAAACAGTTCCAAACAGTTCCAAACAGTTCCAAACAGTTCCAAACAGCCAGTTCCAAACAGTTCCAAACAGTTCCACACAGCCAGCTATTTGCAGCCAGCTGAAGCCAGCTCTAGCCACCTCGAGCCACCTCAAGCCAGCTCAAGCCAGTTCCAAACAGTTCCAAACTGTTCCAAACTGTTACAAACAGTTCCAAACAGTTCCACACAGCCAGCTATTTGCAGCCAGCTCAAGCCAACTCAAGCCAGCTCAAGCCAGTTCCAAACAGTTCCAAACAGTTCCAAACAGTTCCAAACAGCCAGCTCAAGCCAGTTCCAAACAGTTCCAAACAGTTCCACACAGCCAGCTATTTGCAGCCAGCTCAAGCCAACTCAAGCCAACTCAAACCAGCTGAAGCCAGTTCCAAACAGTTCCAAACAGTTCCAAACAGTTCCAAACAGTTCCAAACAGTTCCAAACAGTTCCAAACAGTTCCAAACAGTTCCAAACAGCCAGCTGAACAGCCAGCTGAACAGCCAGCTGAACAGCCAGCTGAACAGCCAGCTGAACAGCCAGCTGAACAGCCAGCTGAACAGCCAGATCCAAACAGCTCTAAACAGCCAGCTATTTGCAACCAGCTATTTGCAGCCAGCTATTTGCAGCCAGCTGACGCCAGCTGTAGCCAGCTCAAGCCAGTTCCAAACAGTTCCGAACAATTCCAAACAGTTCCAAACAGTTCCAAACAGCCAGCTCAAGCCAGCTCAAACAAGCTCAAGCCAGTTCTAAACAGTTCCAAACAGTTCCAAACAGTTCCAAACAGTTCCAAACAGTTCCAAACAGTTTCAAGCAGTTCCAAACAGTTCCAAACATCCAGCGGAAGCCAGATGAAGCCAGCTGAAGCCAGTTCCAAACAGTTCCAAACAGTTCCAAACAGTTCCAAACAGTTCCAAACAGTTCCAAACAGTTCCAAACAGTTCCACACAGTTCCACACAGTTCCACACAGTTCCACACAGTTCCACACAGCCAGCTATTTGCAGCCAGCTCAAGCCAACTCAAGCCAGCTCAATAAGGTTCCAAACAGTTCCAAACAGTTCCAAACAGTTCCAAACAGTTCCAAACAGTTCCAAACAGTTCCAAACAGTTCCAAACAGTTCCAAACAGCCAGCTCAAGCCAGTTCCAAACAGTTCCAAACAGTTCCACACAGCCAGCTATTTGCAGCCAGCTCAAGCCAACTCAAGCCAACTCAAGCCAGCTCAAGCCAGCTCCAAACAGTTCCAAACAGTTCCAAACAGCCAGCTGAACAGCCAGCTGAACAGCCAGCTGAACAGCCAGCTGAACAGCCAGCTGAACAGCCAGATCCAAACAGCTCTAAACAGCCAGCTATTTGCAGCCAGCTATTTGCAGCCAGCTATTTGGAGCCAGCTGACGCCAGCTGTAGCCAGCTCAAGCCAGTTCCAAACAGTTCCGAACAATTCCAAACAGTTCCAAACAGTTCCAAACAGTTCCACACAGCCAGCTCAAGCCAGCTCAAACCAGCTCAAGCCAGTTCTAAACAGTTCCAAACAGTTCCAAACAGTTCCAAACAGTTTCAAGCAGTTCCAAACAGTTCCAAACATCCAGCCGAAGCCAGATGAAGCCAGCTGAAGCCAGTTCCAAACAGTTCCAAACAGTTCCAAACAGTTCCAAACAGTTCCAAACAGTTTCAAGCAGTTCCAAACTGTTCCAAACAGCCAGCTGAACTGACAGCTGAACAGCCAGCTGAAGCCAGCTCAAGCCAGCTCAAGCCAGCTCCAGCCAGCTCAAGCCTGCTCAAGCCAGCTCAAGCCTGCTCAGGCCAGTTCCAAACAGTTCCAAACAGTTCCAAACAGTTCCAAACAGTTCCAAACAGTTCCAAACAGTTCCAAACAGTTCCACACAGTTCCACACAGTTCCACACAGTTCCACACAGTTCCACACAGCCAGCTATTTGCAGCCAGCTCAAGCCAACTCAAGCCAGCTCAATAAGGTTCCAAACAGTTCCAAACAGTTCCAAACAGTTCCAAACAGTTCCAAACAGTTCCAAACAGTTCCAAACAGTTCCAAACAGTTCCAAACAGTTCCAAACAGCCAGCTCAAGCCAGTTCCAAACAGTTCCAAACAGTTCCACACAGCCAGCTATTTGCAGCCAGCTCAAGCCAACTCAAGCCAACTCAAGCCAGCTCAAGCCAGCTCCAAACAGTTCCAAACAGTTCCAAACAGCCAGCTGAACAGCCAGCTGAACAGCCAGCTGAACAGCCAGCTGAACAGCCAGCTGAACAGCCAGCTGAACAGCCAGATCCAAACAGCTCTAAACAGCCAGCTATTTGCAGCCAGCTATTTGCAGCCAGCTATTTGGAGCCAGCTGACGCCAGCTGTAGCCAGCTCAAGCCAGTTCCAAACAGTTCCGAACAATTCCAAACAGTTCCAAACAGTTCCAAACAGTTCCACACAGCCAGCTCAAGCCAGCTCAAACCAGCTCAAGCCAGTTCTAAACAGTTCCAAACAGTTCCAAACAGTTCCAAACAGTTTCAAGCAGTTCCAAACAGTTCCAAACATCCAGCCGAAGCCAGATGAAGCCAGCTGAAGCCAGTTCCAAACAGTTCCAAACAGTTCCAAACAGTTCCAAACAGTTCCAAACAGTTTCAAGCAGTTCCAAACTGTTCCAAACAGCCAGCTGAACTGACAGCTGAACAGCCAGCTGAAGCCAGCTCAAGCCAGCTCAAGCCAGCTCCAGCCAGCTCAAGCCTGCTCAAGCCAGCTCAAGCCTGCTCAGGCCAGTTCCAAACAGTTCTAAACAGCCAGCTATTTGCAGCCAGTTCCAAACAGTTCCAAACAGTACCAAACAGTTCCAAACAGTTCCAAACAGTTCCAAACAGTTCCAAACAGTTCCAAACAGTTCCAAACAGTTCCAAACAGTTCCAAACAGTTCCAAACAGCCAGCTCAAGCCAGCTCAAACCAGCTCAAGCCAGTTCCAAACAGTTCCAAACTGTTCCAAACAGCTCCAAACAGCCAGCTATTTGCAGCCAGTTGAAGCCAGCTCAATCCAGCTCAAGTCAGTTCCAAACAGTTCCAAACAGTTCCAAACAGTTCCAAACATCCAGCTGAAGCCAGATGAAGCCAGCTGAAGCACAAACAGTTCCAAACAGTTCCAAGCAGATCCAAACAGTTCCAAACAGCCAGCTAGCCAACTGAAGCCAGTTCCAAACAGTTCCAAACAGTTCCAAACAGTTCCAAACAGTTCCAAACAGTTCCAAACAGTTCCAAACAGTTCCAAACAGTTCCAAACAGTTCCAAACAGTTCCACACAGCCAGCTATTTGCAGCCAGCTCAAGCCAACTCAAGCCAGCTCAAGCCAGTTCCAAACAGTTCCAAACAGTTCCAAACAGTTCCAAACAGTTCCAAACAGTTCCAAACAGTTCCAAACAGTTCCAAACAGTTCCAAACAGTTCCAAACAGCCAGTTCCAAACAGTTCCAAACAGTTCCACACAGCCAGCTATTTGCAGCCAGCTGAAGCCAGCTCTAGCCACCTCGAGCCACCTCAAGCCAGCTCAAGCCAGTTCCAAACAGTTCCAAACTGTTCCAAACTGTTACAAACAGTTCCAAACAGTTCCACACAGCCAGCTATTTGCAGCCAGCTCAAGCCAACTCAAGCCAGCTCAAGCCAGTTCCAAACAGTTCCAAACAGTTCCAAACAGTTCCAAACAGCCAGCTCAAGCCAGTTCCAAACAGTTCCAAACAGTTCCACACAGCCAGCTATTTGCAGCCAGCTCAAGCCAACTCAAGCCAACTCAAACCAGCTGAAGCCAGTTCCAAACAGTTCCAAACAGTTCCAAACAGTTCCAAACAGTTCCAAACAGTTCCAAACAGTTCCAAACAGTTCCAAACAGTTCCGAACAGCCAGCTGAACAGCCAGCTGAACAGCCAGCTGAACAGCCAGCTGAACAGCCAGCTGAACAGCCAGATCCAAACAGCTCTAAACAGCCAGCTATTTGCAACCAGCTATTTGCAGCCAGCTATTTGCAGCCAGCTGACGCCAGCTGTAGCCAGCTCAAGCCAGTTCCAAACAGTTCCGAACAATTCCAAACAGTTCCAAACAGTTCCAAACAGCCAGCTCAAGCCAGCTCAAACAAGCTCAAGCCAGTTCTAAACAGTTCCAAACAGTTCCAAACAGTTCCAAACAGTTCCAAACAGTTCCAAACAGTTTCAAGCAGTTCCAAACAGTTCCAAACATCCAGCCGAAGCCAGATGAAGCCAGCTGAAGCCAGTTCCAAACAGTTCCAAACAGTTCCAAACAGTTCCAAACAGCCAGCTGAACAGCCAGCTGAACAGCCAGCTGAACAGCCAGCTGAACAGCGAGCTGAACAGCCAGATCCAAACAGCTCTAAACAGCCAGCTATTTGCAGCCAGCTATTTGCAGCCAGCTATTTGGAGCCAGCTGACGCCAGCTGTAGCCAGCTCAAGCCAGTTCCAAACAGTTCCGAACAATTCCAAACAGTTCCAAACAGTTCCAAACAGTTCCACACAGCCAGCTCAAGCCAGCTCAAACCAGCTCAAGCCAGTTCTAAACAGTTCCAAACAGTTCCAAACAGTTCCAAACAGTTTCAAGCAGTTCCAAACAGTTCCAAACATCCAGCCGAAGCCAGATGAAGCCAGCTGAAGCCAGTTCCAAACAGTTCCAAACAGTTCCAAACAGTTCCAAACAGTTTCAAGCAGTTCCAAACTGTTCCAAACAGCCAGCTGAACTGACAGCTGAACAGCCAGCTGAAGCCAGCTCAAGCCAGCTCAAGCCAGCTCCAGCCAGCTCAAGCCTGCTCAAGCCAGCTCAAGCCTGCTCAGGCCAGTTCCAAACAGTTCTAAACAGCCAGCTATTTGCAGCCAGTTCCAAACAGTTCCAAACAGTTCCAAACAGTTCCAAACAGTTCCAAACAGTTCCAAACAGTTCCAAACAGTTCCAAACAGTTCCAAACAGTTCCAAACAGCCAGCTCAAGCCAGCTTAAACCAGCTCAAGCCAGTTCCAAACAGTTCCAAACAGTTCCAAACAGTTCCAAACAGCTCCAAACAGCCAGCTATTTGCAGCCAGTTGAAGCCAGCTCAATCCAGCTCAAGTCAGTTCCAAACAGTTCCAAACAGTTCCAAACAGTTCCAAACATCCAGCTGAAGCCAGATGAAGCCAGCTGAAGCACAAACAGTTCCAAACAGTTCCAAGCAGATCCAAACAGTTCCAAACAGCCAGCTAGCCAACTGAAGCCAGTTCCAAACAGTTCCAAACAGTTCCAAACAGTTCCAAACAGTTCCAAACAGTTCCAAACAGTTCCAAACAGTTCCAAACAGTTCCAAACAGTTCCAAACAGTTCCAAACAGTTCCACACAGCCAGCTATTTGCAGCCAGCTCAAGCCAACTCAAGCCAGCTCAAGCCAGTTCCAAACAGTTCCAAACAGTTCCAAACAGTTCCAAACAGTTCCAAACAGTTCCAAACAGTTCCAAACAGTTCCAAACAGTTCCACACAGCCAGCTATTTGCAGCCAGCTCAAGCCAACTCAAGCCAGCTCAAGCCAGTTCCAAACAGTTCCAAACAGTTCCAAACAGTTCCAAACAGTTCCAAACTGTTCCAAACAGTTCCAAACAGTTCCAAACAGTTCCAAACAGTTCCAAACAGCCAGTTCCAAACAGTTCCAAACAGTTCCACACAGCCAGCTATTTGCAGCCAGCTGAAGCCAGCTCTAGCCACCTCGAGCCACCTCAAGCCAGCTCAAGCCAGTTCCAAACAGTTCCAAACTGTTCCAAACTGTTACAAACAGTTCCAAACAGTTCCACACAGCCAGCTATTTGCAGCCAGCTCAAGCCAACTCAAGCCAGCTCAAGCCAGTTCCAAACAGTTCCAAACAGTTCCAAACAGTTCCAAACAGCCAGCTCAAGCCAGTTCCAAACAGTTCCAAACAGTTCCACACAGCCAGCTATTTGCAGCCAGCTCAAGCCAACTCAAGCCAACTCAAACCAGCTGAAGCCAGTTCCAAACAGTTCCAAACAGTTCCAAACAGTTCCAAACAGTTCCAAACAGTTCCAAACAGTTCCAAACAGTTCCAAACAGTTCCAAACAGCCAGCTGAACAGCCAGCTGAACAGCCAGCTGAACAGCCAGCTGAACAGCCAGCTGAACAGCCAGCTGAACAGCCAGCTGAACAGCCAGATCCAAACAGCTCTAAACAGCCAGCTATTTGCAACCAGCTATTTGCAGCCAGCTATTTGCAGCCAGCTGACGCCAGCTGTAGCCAGCTCAAGCCAGTTCCAAACAGTTCCGAACAATTCCAAACAGTTCCAAACAGTTCCAAACAGCCAGCTCAAGCCAGCTCAAACAAGCTCAAGCCAGTTCTAAACAGTTCCAAACAGTTCCAAACAGTTCCAAACAGTTCCAAACAGTTCCAAACAGTTTCAAGCAGTTCCAAACAGTTCCAAACATCCAGCGGAAGCCAGATGAAGCCAGCTGAAGCCAGTTCCAAACAGTTCCAAACAGTTCCAAACAGTTCCAAACAGTTCCAAACAGTTCCAAACAGTTCCAAACAGTTCCACACAGTTCCACACAGTTCCACACAGTTCCACACAGTTCCACACAGCCAGCTATTTGCAGCCAGCTCAAGCCAACTCAAGCCAGCTCAATAAGGTTCCAAACAGTTCCAAACAGTTCCAAACAGTTCCAAACAGTTCCAAACAGTTCCAAACAGTTCCAAACAGTTCCAAACAGTTCCAAACAGCCAGCTCAAGCCAGTTCCAAACAGTTCCAAACAGTTCCACACAGCCAGCTATTTGCAGCCAGCTCAAGCCAACTCAAGCCAACTCAAGCCAGCTCAAGCCAGCTCCAAACAGTTCCAAACAGTTCCAAACAGCCAGCTGAACAGCCAGCTGAACAGCCAGCTGAACAGCCAGCTGAACAGCCAGCTGAACAGCCAGATCCAAACAGCTCTAAACAGCCAGCTATTTGCAGCCAGCTATTTGCAGCCAGCTATTTGGAGCCAGCTGACGCCAGCTGTAGCCAGCTCAAGCCAGTTCCAAACAGTTCCGAACAATTCCAAACAGTTCCAAACAGTTCCAAACAGTTCCACACAGCCAGCTCAAGCCAGCTCAAACCAGCTCAAGCCAGTTCTAAACAGTTCCAAACAGTTCCAAACAGTTCCAAACAGTTTCAAGCAGTTCCAAACAGTTCCAAACATCCAGCCGAAGCCAGATGAAGCCAGCTGAAGCCAGTTCCAAACAGTTCCAAACAGTTCCAAACAGTTCCAAACAGTTCCAAACAGTTTCAAGCAGTTCCAAACTGTTCCAAACAGCCAGCTGAACTGACAGCTGAACAGCCAGCTGAAGCCAGCTCAAGCCAGCTCAAGCCAGCTCCAGCCAGCTCAAGCCTGCTCAAGCCAGCTCAAGCCTGCTCAGGCCAGTTCCAAACAGTTCCAAACAGTTCCAAACAGTTCCAAACAGTTCCAAACAGTTCCAAACAGTTCCAAACAGTTCCAAACAGTTCCACACAGTTCCACACAGTTCCACACAGTTCCACACAGTTCCACACAGTTCCACACAGCCAGCTATTTGCAGCCAGCTCAAGCCAACTCAAGCCAGCTCAATAAGGTTCCAAACAGTTCCAAACAGTTCCAAACAGTTCCAAACAGTTCCAAACAGTTCCAAACAGTTCCAAACAGTTCCAAACAGTTCCAAACAGCCAGCTCAAGCCAGTTCCAAACAGTTCCAAACAGTTCCACACAGCCAGCTATTTGCAGCCAGCTCAAGCCAACTCAAGCCAACTCAAGCCAGCTCAAGCCAGCTCCAAACAGTTCCAAACAGTTCCAAACAGCCAGCTGAACAGCCAGCTGAACAGCCAGCTGAACAGCCAGCTGAACAGCCAGCTGAACAGCCAGCTGAACAGCCAGATCCAAACAGCTCTAAACAGCCAGCTATTTGCAGCCAGCTATTTGCAGCCAGCTATTTGGAGCCAGCTGACGCCAGCTGTAGCCAGCTCAAGCCAGTTCCAAACAGTTCCGAACAATTCCAAACAGTTCCAAACAGTTCCAAACAGTTCCACACAGCCAGCTCAAGCCAGCTCAAACCAGCTCAAGCCAGTTCTAAACAGTTCCAAACAGTTCCAAACAGTTCCAAACAGTTTCAAGCAGTTCCAAACAGTTCCAAACATCCAGCCGAAGCCAGATGAAGCCAGCTGAAGCCAGTTCCAAACAGTTCCAAACAGTTCCAAACAGTTCCAAACAGTTCCAAACAGTTTCAAGCAGTTCCAAACTGTTCCAAACAGCCAGCTGAACTGACAGCTGAACAGCCAGCTGAAGCCAGCTCAAGCCAGCTCAAGCCAGCTCCAGCCAGCTCAAGCCTGCTCAAGCCAGCTCAAGCCTGCTCAGGCCAGTTCCAAACAGTTCTAAACAGCCAGCTATTTGCAGCCAGTTCCAAACAGTTCCAAACAGTACCAAACAGTTCCAAACAGTTCCAAACAGTTCCAAACAGTTCCAAACAGTTCCAAACAGTTCCAAACAGTTCCAAACAGTTCCAAACAGTTCCAAACAGCCAGCTCAAGCCAGCTCAAACCAGCTCAAGCCAGTTCCAAACAGTTCCAAACTGTTCCAAACAGCTCCAAACAGCCAGCTATTTGCAGCCAGTTGAAGCCAGCTCAATCCAGCTCAAGTCAGTTCCAAACAGTTCCAAACAGTTCCAAACAGTTCCAAACATCCAGCTGAAGCCAGATGAAGCCAGCTGAAGCACAAACAGTTCCAAACAGTTCCAAGCAGATCCAAACAGTTCCAAACAGCCAGCTAGCCAACTGAAGCCAGTTCCAAACAGTTCCAAACAGTTCCAAACAGTTCCAAACAGTTCCAAACAGTTCCAAACAGTTCCAAACAGTTCCAAACAGTTCCAAACAGTTCCAAACAGTTCCACACAGCCAGCTATTTGCAGCCAGCTCAAGCCAACTCAAGCCAGCTCAAGCCAGTTCCAAACAGTTCCAAACAGTTCCAAACAGTTCCAAACAGTTCCAAACAGTTCCAAACAGTTCCAAACAGTTCCAAACAGTTCCAAACAGTTCCAAACAGCCAGTTCCAAACAGTTCCAAACAGTTCCACACAGCCAGCTATTTGCAGCCAGCTGAAGCCAGCTCTAGCCACCTCGAGCCACCTCAAGCCAGCTCAAGCCAGTTCCAAACAGTTCCAAACTGTTCCAAACTGTTACAAACAGTTCCAAACAGTTCCACACAGCCAGCTATTTGCAGCCAGCTCAAGCCAACTCAAGCCAGCTCAAGCCAGTTCCAAACAGTTCCAAACAGTTCCAAACAGTTCCAAACAGCCAGCTCAAGCCAGTTCCAAACAGTTCCAAACAGTTCCACACAGCCAGCTATTTGCAGCCAGCTCAAGCCAACTCAAGCCAACTCAAACCAGCTGAAGCCAGTTCCAAACAGTTCCAAACAGTTCCAAACAGTTCCAAACAGTTCCAAACAGTTCCAAACAGTTCCAAACAGTTCCAAACAGTTCCGAACAGCCAGCTGAACAGCCAGCTGAACAGCCAGCTGAACAGCCAGCTGAACAGCCAGCTGAACAGCCAGATCCAAACAGCTCTAAACAGCCAGCTATTTGCAACCAGCTATTTGCAGCCAGCTATTTGCAGCCAGCTGACGCCAGCTGTAGCCAGCTCAAGCCAGTTCCAAACAGTTCCGAACAATTCCAAACAGTTCCAAACAGTTCCAAACAGCCAGCTCAAGCCAGCTCAAACAAGCTCAAGCCAGTTCTAAACAGTTCCAAACAGTTCCAAACAGTTCCAAACAGTTCCAAACAGTTCCAAACAGTTTCAAGCAGTTCCAAACAGTTCCAAACATCCAGCCGAAGCCAGATGAAGCCAGCTGAAGCCAGTTCCAAACAGTTCCAAACAGTTCCAAACAGTTCCAAACAGTTCCAAACAGTTCCACACAGTTCCACACAGTTCCACACAGTTCCACACAGCCAGCTATTTGCAGCCAGCTCAAGCCAACTCAAGCCAGCTCAATAAGGTTCCAAACAGTTCCAAACAGTTCCAAACAGTTCCAAACAGTTCCAAACAGTTCCAAACAGCCAGCTCAAGCCAGTTCCAAACAGTTCCAAACAGTTCCACACAGCCAGCTATTTGCAGCCAGCTCAAGCCAACTCAAGCCAACTCAAGCCAGCTCAAGCCAGCTCCAAACAGTTCCAAACAGTTCCAAACAGCCAGCTGAACAGCCAGCTGAACAGCCAGCTGAACAGCCAGCTGAACAGCGAGCTGAACAGCCAGATCCAAACAGCTCTAAACAGCCAGCTATTTGCAGCCAGCTATTTGCAGCCAGCTACTTGGAGCCAGCTGACGCCAGCTGTAGCCAGCTCAAGCCAGTTCCAAACAGTTCCGAACAATTCCAAACAGTTCCAAACAGTTCCAAACAGTTCCAAACAGTTCCAAACAGTTCCAAACAGCCAGCTCAAGCCAGCTCAAACCAGCTCAAGCCAGTTCTAAACAGTTCCAAACAGTTCCAAACAGTTTCAAGCAGTTCCAAACAGTTCCAAACATCCAGCCGAAGCCAGATGAAGCCAGCTGAAGCCAGTTCCAAACAGTTCCAAACAGTTCCAAACAGTTCCAAACAGTTCCAAACAGTTTCAAGCAGTTTCAAACTGTTCCAAACAGCCAGCTGAACAGACAGCTGAACAGCCAGCTGAAGCCAGCTCAAGCCAGCTCAAGCCAGCTCCAGCCAGCTCAAGCCTGCTCAAGCCAGCTCAAGCCTGCTCAGGCCAGTTCCAAACAGTTCTAAACAGCCAGCTATTTGCAGCCAGTTCCAAACAGTTCCAAACAGTTCCAAACAGTTCCAAACAGTTCCAAACAGTTCCAAACAGTTCCAAACAGCCAGCTCAAGCCAGCTCAAACCAGCTCAAGCCAGTTCCAAACAGTTCCAAACAGTTCCAAACAGCTCCAAACAGCCAGCTATTTGCAGCCAGTTGAAGCCAGCTCAATCCAGCTCAAGTCAGTTCCAAACAGTTCCAAACAGTTCCAAACAGTTCCAAACAGTTCCAAACATCCAGCTGAAGCCAGATGAAGCCAGCTGAAGCACAAACAGTTCCAAACAGTTCCAAGCAGATCCAAACAGTTCCAAACAGCCAGCTAGCCAACTGAAGCCAGTTCCAAACAGTTCCAAACAGTTCCAAACAGTTCCAAACAGTTCCAAACAGTTCCAAACAGTTCCAAACAGTTCCAAACAGTTCCAAACAGTTCCAAACAGTTCCAAACAGTTCCAAACAGCCAGCTATTTGCAGCCAGCTCAAGCCAACTCAAGCCAGCTCAAGCCAGTTCCAAACAGTTCCAAACAGTTCCAAACAGTTCCAAACAGTTCCAAACAGTTCCAAACAGTTCCAAACAGTTCCAAACAGTTCCAAACAGTTCCAAACAGTTCCAAACAGCCAGCTCAAGCCAGTTCCAAACAGTTCCAAACAGTTCCACACAGCCAGCTATTTGCAGCCAGCTCAAGCCAACTCAAGCCAACTCAAGCCAGCTCAAGCCAGCTCCAAACAGTTCCAAACAGTTCCAAACAGCCAGCTGAACAGCCAGCTGAACAGCCAGCTGAACAGCCAGCTGAACAGCGAGCTGAACAGCCAGATCCAAACAGCTCTAAACAGCCAGCTATTTGCAGCCAGCTATTTGCAGCCAGCTATTTGGAGCCAGCTGACGCCAGCTGTAGCCAGCTCAAGCCAGTTCCAAACAGTTCCGAACAATTCCAAACAGTTCCAAACAGTTCCAAACAGTTCCAAACAGCCAGCTCAAGCCAGCTCAAACCAGCTCAAGCCAGTTCTAAACAGTTCCAAACAGTTCCAAACAGTTCCAAACAGTTTCAAGCAGTTCCAAACAGTTCCAAACATCCAGCCGAAGCCAGATGAAGCCAGCTGAAGCCAGTTCCAAACAGTTCCAAACAGTTCCAAACAGTTCCAAACAGTTCCAAACAGTTTCAAGCAGTTCCAAACTGTTCCAAACAGCCAGCTGAACTGACAGCTGAACAGCCAGCTGAAGCCAGCTCAAGCCAGCTCAAGCCAGCTCCAGCCAGCTCAAGCCTGCTCAAGCCAGCTCAAGCCTGCTCAGGCCAGTTCCAAACAGTTCCAAACAGTTCCAAACAGTTCCAAACAGTTCCAAACAGTTCCAAACAGTTCCAAACAGTTCCAAACAGTTCCACACAGTTCCACACAGTTCCACACAGTTCCACACAGCCAGCTATTTGCAGCCAGCTCAAGCCAACTCAAGCCAGCTCAATAAGGTTCCAAACAGTTCCAAACAGTTCCAAACAGTTCCAAACAGTTCCAAACAGTTCCAAACAGTTCCAAACAGTTCCAAACAGTTCCAAACAGTTCCAAACAGTTCCAAACAGCCAGCTCAAGCCAGTTCCAAACAGTTCCAAACAGTTCCACACAGCCAGCTATTTGCAGCCAGCTCAAGCCAACTCAAGCCAACTCAAGCCAGCTCAAGCCAGCTCCAAACAGTTCCAAACAGTTCCAAACAGCCAGCTGAACAGCCAGCTGAACAGCCAGCTGAACAGCCAGCTGAACAGCCAGCTGAACAGCCAGCTGAACAGCCAGATCCAAACAGCTCTAAACAGCCAGCTATTTGCAGCCAGCTATTTGCAGCCAGCTATTTGGAGCCAGCTGACGCCAGCTGTAGCCAGCTCAAGCCAGTTCCAAACAGTTCCGAACAATTCCAAACAGTTCCAAACAGTTCCAAACAGTTCCACACAGCCAGCTCAAGCCAGCTCAAACCAGCTCAAGCCAGTTCTAAACAGTTCCAAACAGTTCCAAACAGTTCCAAACAGTTTCAAGCAGTTCCAAACAGTTCCAAACATCCAGCCGAAGCCAGATGAAGCCAGCTGAAGCCAGTTCCAAACAGTTCCAAACAGTTCCAAACAGTTCCAAACAGTTCCAAACAGTTTCAAGCAGTTCCAAACTGTTCCAAACAGCCAGCTGAACTGACAGCTGAACAGCCAGCTGAAGCCAGCTCAAGCCAGCTCAAGCCAGCTCCAGCCAGCTCAAGCCTGCTCAAGCCAGCTCAAGCCTGCTCAGGCCAGTTCCAAACAGTTCTAAACAGCCAGCTATTTGCAGCCAGTTCCAAACAGTTCCAAACAGTACCAAACAGTTCCAAACAGTTCCAAACAGTTCCAAACAGTTCCAAACAGTTCCAAACAGTTCCAAACAGTTCCAAACAGTTCCAAACAGTTCCAAACAGCCAGCTCAAGCCAGCTCAAACCAGCTCAAGCCAGTTCCAAACAGTTCCAAACTGTTCCAAACAGCTCCAAACAGCCAGCTATTTGCAGCCAGTTGAAGCCAGCTCAATCCAGCTCAAGTCAGTTCCAAACAGTTCCAAACAGTTCCAAACAGTTCCAAACATCCAGCTGAAGCCAGATGAAGCCAGCTGAAGCACAAACAGTTCCAAACAGTTCCAAGCAGATCCAAACAGTTCCAAACAGCCAGCTAGCCAACTGAAGCCAGTTCCAAACAGTTCCAAACAGTTCCAAACAGTTCCAAACAGTTCCAAACAGTTCCAAACAGTTCCAAACAGTTCCAAACAGTTCCAAACAGTTCCAAACAGTTCCACACAGCCAGCTATTTGCAGCCAGCTCAAGCCAACTCAAGCCAGCTCAAGCCAGTTCCAAACAGTTCCAAACAGTTCCAAACAGTTCCAAACAGTTCCAAACAGTTCCAAACAGTTCCAAACAGTTCCAAACAGTTCCAAACAGCCAGTTCCAAACAGTTCCAAACAGTTCCACACAGCCAGCTATTTGCAGCCAGCTGAAGCCAGCTCTAGCCACCTCGAGCCACCTCAAGCCAGCTCAAGCCAGTTCCAAACAGTTCCAAACTGTTCCAAACTGTTACAAACAGTTCCAAACAGTTCCACACAGCCAGCTATTTGCAGCCAGCTCAAGCCAACTCAAGCCAGCTCAAGCCAGTTCCAAACAGTTCCAAACAGTTCCAAACAGTTCCAAACAGTTCCAAACAGCCAGCTCAAGCCAGTTCCAAACAGTTCCAAACAGTTCCACACAGCCAGCTATTTGCAGCCAGCTCAAGCCAACTCAAGCCAACTCAAACCAGCTGAAGCCAGTTCCAAACAGTTCCAAACAGTTCCAAACAGTTCCAAACAGTTCCAAACAGTTCCAAACAGTTCCAAACAGTTCCAAACAGTTCCGAACAGCCAGCTGAACAGCCAGCTGAACAGCCAGCTGAACAGCCAGCTGAACAGCCAGATCCAAACAGCTCTAAACAGCCAGCTATTTGCAACCAGCTATTTGCAGCCAGCTATTTGCAGCCAGCTGACGCCAGCTGTAGCCAGCTCAAGCCAGTTCCAAACAGTTCCGAACAATTCCAAACAGTTCCAAACAGTTCCAAACAGCCAGCTCAAGCCAGCTCAAACAAGCTCAAGCCAGTTCTAAACAGTTCCAAACAGTTCCAAACAGTTCCAAACAGTTCCAAACAGTTCCAAACAGTTTCAAGCAGTTCCAAACAGTTCCAAACATCCAGCCGAAGCCAGATGAAGCCAGCTGAAGCCAGTTCCAAACAGTTCCAAACAGTTCCAAACAGTTCCAAACAGTTCCAAACAGTTCCACACAGTTCCACACAGTTCCACACAGTTCCACACAGCCAGCTATTTGCAGCCAGCTCAAGCCAACTCAAGCCAGCTCAATAAGGTTCCAAACAGTTCCAAACAGTTCCAAACAGTTCCAAACAGTTCCAAACAGTTCCAAACAGTTCCAAACAGCCAGCTCAAGCCAGTTCCAAACAGTTCCAAACAGTTCCACACAGCCAGCTATTTGCAGCCAGCTCAAGCCAACTCAAGCCAACTCAAGCCAGCTCAAGCCAGCTCCAAACAGTTCCAAACAGTTCCAAACAGCCAGCTGAACAGCCAGCTGAACAGCCAGCTGAACAGCCAGCTGAACAGCGAGCTGAACAGCCAGATCCAAACAGCTCTAAACAGCCAGCTATTTGCAGCCAGCTATTTGCAGCCAGCTACTTGGAGCCAGCTGACGCCAGCTGTAGCCAGCTCAAGCCAGTTCCAAACAGTTCCGAACAATTCCAAACAGTTCCAAACAGTTCCAAACAGTTCCAAACAGTTCCAAACAGCCAGCTCAAGCCAGCTCAAACCAGCTCAAGCCAGTTCTAAACAGTTCCAAACAGTTCCAAACAGTTTCAAGCAGTTCCAAACAGTTCCAAACATCCAGCCGAAGCCAGATGAAGCCAGCTGAAGCCAGTTCCAAACAGTTCCAAACAGTTCCAAACAGTTCCAAACAGTTCCAAACAGTTTCAAGCAGTTCCAAACTGTTCCAAACAGCCAGCTGAACAGACAGCTGAACAGCCAGCTGAAGCCAGCTCAAGCCAGCTCAAGCCAGCTCCAGCCAGCTCAAGCCTGCTCAAGCCAGCTCAAGCCTGCTCAGGCCAGTTCCAAACAGTTCTAAACAGCCAGCTATTTGCAGCCAGTTCCAAACAGTTCCAAACAGTTCCAAACAGTTCCAAACAGTTCCAAACAGTTCCAAACAGTTCCAAACAGTTCCAAACAGTTCCAAACAGTTCCAAACAGCCAGCTCAAGCCAGCTCAAACCAGCTCAAGCCAGTTCCAAACAGTTCCAAACAGTTCCAAACAGCTCCAAACAGCCAGCTATTTGCAGCCAGTTGAAGCCAGCTCAATCCAGCTCAAGTCAGTTCCAAACAGTTCCAAACAGTTCCAAACAGTTCCAAACAGTTCCAAACATCCAGCTGAAGCCAGATGAAGCCAGCTGAAGCACAAACAGTTCCAAACAGTTCCAAGCAGATCCAAACAGTTCCAAACAGCCAGCTAGCCAACTGAAGCCAGTTCCAAACAGTTCCAAACAGTTCCAAACAGTTCCAAACAGTTCCAAACAGTTCCAAACAGTTCCAAACAGTTCCAAACAGTTCCAAACAGTTCCAAACAGTTCCAAACAGTTCCAAACAGCCAGCTATTTGCAGCCAGCTCAAGCCAACTCAAGCCAGCTCAAGCCAGTTCCAAACAGTTCCAAACAGTTCCAAACAGTTCCAAACAGTTCCAAACAGTTCCAAACAGTTCCAAACAGTTCCAAACAGTTCCAAACAGCCAGCTCAAGCCAGTTCCAAACAGTTCCAAACAGTTCCACACAGCCAGCTATTTGCAGCCAGCTCAAGCCAACTCAAGCCAACTCAAGCCAGCTCAAGCCAGCTCCAAACAGTTCCAAACAGTTCCAAACAGCCAGCTGAACAGCCAGCTGAACAGCCAGCTGAACAGCCAGCTGAACAGCGAGCTGAACAGCCAGATCCAAACAGCTCTAAACAGCCAGCTATTTGCAGCCAGCTATTTGCAGCCAGCTATTTGCAGCCAGCTATTTGGAGCCAGCTGACGCCAGCTGTAGCCAGCTCAAGCCAGTTCCAAACAGTTCCGAACAATTCCAAACAGTTCCAAACAGTTCCAAACAGTTCCAAACAGCCAGCTCAAGCCAGCTCAAACCAGCTCAAGCCAGTTCTAAACAGTTCCAAACAGTTCCAAACAGTTCCAAACAGTTTCAAGCAGTTCCAAACAGTTCCAAACATCCAGCCGAAGCCAGATGAAGCCAGCTGAAGCCAGTTCCAAACAGTTCCAAACAGTTCCAAACAGTTCCAAACAGTTCCAAACAGTTTCAAGCAGTTCCAAACTGTTCCAAACAGCCAGCTGAACTGACAGCTGAACAGCCAGCTGAAGCCAGCTCAAGCCAGCTCAAGCCAGCTCCAGCCAGCTCAAGCCTGCTCAAGCCAGCTCAAGCCTGCTCAGGCCAGTTCCAAACAGTTCTAAACAGCCAGCTATTTGCAGCCAGTTCCAAACAGTTCCAAACAGTTCCAAACAGTTCCAAACAGTTCCAAACAGTTCCAAACAGTTCCAAACAGTTCCAAACAGTTCCAAACAGTTCCAAACAGTTCCAAACAGCCAGCTCAAGCCAGCTCAAACCAGCTCAAGCCAGTTCCAAACAGTTCCAAACAGTTCCAAACAGCTCCAAACAGCCAGCTATTTGCAGCCAGTTGAAGCCAGCTCAATCCAGCTCAAGTCAGTTCCAAACAGTTCCAAACAGTTCCAAACAGTTCCAAACATCCAGCTGAAGCCAGATGAAGCCAGCTGAAGCACAAACAGTTCCAAACAGTTCCAAGCAGATCCAAACAGTTCCAAACAGCCAGCTAGCCAACTGAAGCCAGTTCCAAACAGTTCCAAACAGTTCCAAACAGTTCCAAACAGTTCCAAACAGTTCCAAACAGTTCCAAACAGTTCCACACAGCCAGCTATTTGCAGCCAGCTCAAGCCAACTCAAGCCAGCTCAAGCCAGCTCAAGCCAGTTCCAAACAGTTCCAAACAGTTCCAAACAGTTCCAAACAGTTCCAAACAGTTCCAAACAGTTCCAAACAGTTCCAAACAGCCAGTTCCAAACAGTTCCAAACAGTTCCACACAGCCAGCTATTTGCAGCCAGCTGAAGCCAGCTCTAGCCACCTCGAGCCACCTCAAGCCAGCTCAAGCCAGTTCCAAACAGTTCCAAACTGTTCCAAACTGTTACAAACAGTTCCAAACAGTTCCACACAGCCAGCTATTTGCAGCCAGCTCAAGCCAACTCAAGCCAGCTCAAGCCAGTTCCAAACAGTTCCAAACAGTTCCAAACAGTTCCAAACAGCCAGCTCAAGCCAGTTCCAAACAGTTCCAAACAGTTCCACACAGCCAGCTATTTGCAGCCAGCTCAAGCCAACTCAAGCCAACTCAAACCAGCTGAAGCCAGTTCCAAACAGTTCCAAACAGTTCCAAACAGTTCCAAACAGTTCCAAACAGTTCCAAACAGCCAGCTGAACAGCCAGCTGAACAGCCAGCTGAACAGCCAGCTGAACAGCCAGCTGAACAGCCAGATCCAAACAGCTCTAAACAGCCAGCTATTTGCAACCAGCTATTTGCAGCCAGCTATTTGCAGCCAGCTGACGCCAGCTGTAGCCAGTTCAAGCCAGTTCCAAACAGTTCCGAACAATTCCAAACAGTTCCAAACAGTTCCAAACAGCCAGCTCAAGCCAGCTCAAACAAGCTCAAGCCAGTTCTAAACAGTTCCAAACAGTTCCAAACAGTTCCAAACAGTTCCAAACAGTTCCAAACAGTTTCAAGCAGTTCCAAACAGTTCCAAACATTCAGCCGAAGCCAGATGAAGCCAGCTGAAGCCAGTTCCAAACAGTTCCAAACAGTTCCAAACAGTTCCAAACAGTTCCAAACAGTTCCACACAGTTCCACACAGTTCCACACAGTTCCACACAGTTCCACACAGTTCCACACAGCCAGCTATTTGCAGCCAGCTCAAGCCAACTCAAGCCAGCTCAATAAGGTTCCAAACAGTTCCAAACAGTTCCAAACAGTTCCAAACAGTTCCAAACAGTTCCAAACAGTTCCAAACAGTTCCAAACAGTTCCAAACAGTTCCAAACAGTTCCAAACAGCCAGCTCAAGCCAGTTCCAAACAGTTCCAAACAGTTCCACACAGCCAGCTATTTGCAGCCAGCTCAAGCCAACTCAAGCCAACTCAAGCCAGCTCAAGCCAGCTCCAAACAGTTCCAAACAGTTCCAAACAGCCAGCTGAACAGCCAGCTGAACAGCCAGCTGAACAGCGAGCTGAACAGCCAGATCCAAACAGCTCTAAACAGCCAGCTATTTGCAGCCAGCTATTTGCAGCCAGCTATTTGGAGCCAGCTGACGCCAGCTGTAGCCAGCTCAAGCCAGTTCCAAACAGTTCCGAACAATTCCAAACAGTTCCAAACAGTTCCAAACAGTTCCAAACAGCCAGCTCAAGCCAGCTCAAACCAGCTCAAGCCAGTTCTAAACAGTTCCAAACAGTTCCAAACAGTTCCAAACAGTTTCAAGCAGTTCCAAACAGTTCCAAACATCCAGCCGAAGCCAGATGAAGCCAGCTGAAGCCAGTTCCAAACAGTTCCAAACAGTTCCAAACAGTTCCAAACAGTTCCAAACAGTTTCAAGCAGTTCCAAACTGTTCCAAACAGCCAGCTGAACTGACAGCTGAACAGCCAGCTGAAGCCAGCTCCAGCCAGCTCAAGCCTGCTCAAGCCAGCTCAAGCCTGCTCAAGCCTGCTCAGGCCAGTTCCAAACAGTTCTAAACAGCCAGCTATTTGCAGCCAGTTCCAAACAGTTCCAAACAGTTCCAAACAGTTCCAAACAGTTCCAAACAGTTCCAAACAGTTCCAAACAGTTCCAAACAGTTCCAAACAGTTCCAAACAGCCAGCTCAAGCCAGCTCAAACCAGCTCAAGCCAGTTCCAAACAGTTCCAAACAGTTCCAAACAGCTCCAAACAGCCAGCTATTTGCAGCCAGTTGAAGCCAGCTCAATCCAGCTCAAGTCAGTTCCAAACAGTTCCAAACAGTTCCAAACAGTTCCAAACATCCAGCTGAAGCCAGATGAAGCCAGCTGAAGCACAAACAGTTCCAAACAGTTCCAAGCAGATCCAAACAGTTCCAAACAGCCAGCTAGCCAACTGAAGCCAGTTCCAAACAGTTCCAAACAGTTCCAAACAGTTCCAAACAGTTCCAAACAGTTCCAAACAGTTCCAAACAGTTCCAAACAGTTCCAAACAGTTCCACACAGCCAGCTATTTGCAGCCAGCTCAAGCCAACTCAAGCCAGCTCAAGCCAGTTCCAAACAGTTCCAAACAGTTCCAAACAGTTCCAAACAGTTCCAAACAGTTCCAAACAGTTCCAAACAGCCAGTTCCAAACAGTTCCAAACAGTTCCACACAGCCAGCTATTTGCAGCCAGCTGAAACCAGCTCTAGCCACCTCGAGCCACCTCAAGCCAGCTCAAGCCAGTTCCAAACAGTTCCAAACTGTTCCAAACTGTTACAAACAGTTCCAAACAGTTCCACACAGCCAGCTATTTGCAGCCAACTCAAGCCAGCTCAAGCCAGTTCCAAACAGTTCCAAACAGTTCCAAACAGTTCCAAACAGTTCCAAACAGTTCCAAACAGTTCCAAACAGTTCCAAACAGTTCCACACAGCCAGCTATTTGCAGCCAGCTCAAGCCAACTCAAGCCAGCTCAAGCCAGCTCAAGCCAGTTCCAAACAGTTCCAAACAGTTCCAAACAGTTCCAAACAGTTCCAAACAGTTCCAAACAGTTCCAAACAGTTCCAAACAGCCAGTTCCAAACAGTTCCAAACAGTTCCACACAGCCAGCTATTTGCAGCCAGCTGAAGCCAGCTCTAGCCACCTCGAGCCACCTCAAGCCAGCTCAAGCCAGTTCCAAACAGTTCCAAACTGTTCCAAACTGTTACAAACAGTTCCAAACAGTTCCACACAGCCAGCTATTTGCAGCCAGCTCAAGCCAACTCAAGCCAGCTCAAGCCAGTTCCAAACAGTTCCAAACAGTTCCAAACAGTTCCAAACAGTTCCAAACAGCCAGCTCAAGCCAGTTCCAAACAGTTCCAAACAGTTCCACACAGCCAGCTATTTGCAGCCAGCTCAAGCCAACTCAAGCCAACTCAAACCAGCTGAAGCCAGTTCCAAACAGTTCCAAACAGTTCCAAACAGTTCCAAACAGTTCCAAACAGTTCCAAACAGCCAGCTGAACAGCCAGCTGAACAGCCAGCTGAACAGCCAGCTGAACAGCCAGCTGAACAGCCAGCTGAACAGCCAGATCCAAACAGCTCTAAACAGCCAGCTATTTGCAACCAGCTATTTGCAGCCAGCTATTTGCAGCCAGCTGACGCCAGCTGTAGCCAGTTCAAGCCAGTTCCAAACAGTTCCGAACAATTCCAAACAGTTCCAAACAGTTCCAAACAGCCAGCTCAAGCCAGCTCAAACAAGCTCAAGCCAGTTCTAAACAGTTCCAAACAGTTCCAAACAGTTCCAAACAGTTCCAAACAGTTCCAAACAGTTTCAAGCAGTTCCAAACAGTTCCAAACATTCAGCCGAAGCCAGATGAAGCCAGCTGAAGCCAGTTCCAAACAGTTCCAAACAGTTCCAAACAGTTCCAAACAGTTCCAAACAGTTCCACACAGTTCCACACAGTTCCACACAGTTCCACACAGTTCCACACAGTTCCACACAGCCAGCTATTTGCAGCCAGCTCAAGCCAACTCAAGCCAGCTCAATAAGGTTCCAAACAGTTCCAAACAGTTCCAAACAGTTCCAAACAGTTCCAAACAGTTCCAAACAGTTCCAAACAGTTCCAAACAGTTCCAAACAGTTCCAAACAGTTCCAAACAGTTCCAAACAGTTCCAAACAGTTCCAAACAGTTCCACACAGCCAGCTATTTGCAGCCAGCTCAAGCCAACTCAAGCCAGCTCAAGCCAGTTCCAAACAGTTCCAAACAGTTCCAAACAGTTCCAAACAGTTCCAAACAGTTCCAAACAGTTCCAAACAGCCAGTTCCAAACAGTTCCAAACAGTTCCACACAGCCAGCTATTTGCAGCCAGCTGAAACCAGCTCTAGCCACCTCGAGCCACCTCAAGCCAGCTCAAGCCAGTTCCAAACAGTTCCAAACTGTTCCAAACTGTTACAAACAGTTCCAAACAGTTCCACACAGCCAGCTATTTGCAGCCAACTCAAGCCAGCTCAAGCCAGTTCCAAACAGTTCCAAACAGTTCCAAACAGTTCCAAACAGTTCCAAACAGTTCCAAACAGTTCCAAACAGTTCCAAACAGTTCCACACAGCCAGCTATTTGCAGCCAGCTCAAGCCAACTCAAGCCAGCTCAAGCCAGCTCAAGCCAGTTCCAAACAGTTCCAAACAGTTCCAAACAGTTCCAAACAGTTCCAAACAGTTCCAAACAGTTCCAAACAGTTCCAAACAGCCAGTTCCAAACAGTTCCAAACAGTTCCACACAGCCAGCTATTTGCAGCCAGCTGAAGCCAGCTCTAGCCACCTCGAGCCACCTCAAGCCAGCTCAAGCCAGTTCCAAACAGTTCCAAACTGTTCCAAACTGTTACAAACAGTTCCAAACAGTTCCACACAGCCAGCTATTTGCAGCCAGCTCAAGCCAACTCAAGCCAGCTCAAGCCAGTTCCAAACAGTTCCAAACAGTTCCAAACAGTTCCAAACAGTTCCAAACAGCCAGCTCAAGCCAGTTCCAAACAGTTCCAAACAGTTCCACACAGCCAGCTATTTGCAGCCAGCTCAAGCCAACTCAAGCCAACTCAAACCAGCTGAAGCCAGTTCCAAACAGTTCCAAACAGTTCCAAACAGTTCCAAACAGTTCCAAACAGTTCCAAACAGCCAGCTGAACAGCCAGCTGAACAGCCAGCTGAACAGCCAGCTGAACAGCCAGCTGAACAGCCAGCTGAACAGCCAGATCCAAACAGCTCTAAACAGCCAGCTATTTGCAACCAGCTATTTGCAGCCAGCTATTTGCAGCCAGCTGACGCCAGCTGTAGCCAGTTCAAGCCAGTTCCAAACAGTTCCGAACAATTCCAAACAGTTCCAAACAGTTCCAAACAGCCAGCTCAAGCCAGCTCAAACAAGCTCAAGCCAGTTCTAAACAGTTCCAAACAGTTCCAAACAGTTCCAAACAGTTCCAAACAGTTCCAAACAGTTTCAAGCAGTTCCAAACAGTTCCAAACATTCAGCCGAAGCCAGATGAAGCCAGCTGAAGCCAGTTCCAAACAGTTCCAAACAGTTCCAAACAGTTCCAAACAGTTCCAAACAGTTCCACACAGTTCCACACAGTTCCACACAGTTCCACACAGTTCCACACAGTTCCACACAGCCAGCTATTTGCAGCCAGCTCAAGCCAACTCAAGCCAGCTCAATAAGGTTCCAAACAGTTCCAAACAGTTCCAAACAGTTCCAAACAGTTCCAAACAGTTCCAAACAGTTCCAAACAGTTCCAAACAGTTCCAAACAGTTCCAAACAGTTCCAAACAGTTCCAAACAGCCAGCTCAAGCCAGTTCCAAACAGTTCCAAACAGTTCCACACAGCCAGCTATTTGCAGCCAGCTCAAGCCAACTCAAGCCAACTCAAGCCAGCTCAAGCCAGCTCCAAACAGTTCCAAACAGTTCCAAACAGCCAGCTGAACAGCCAGCTGAACAGCCAGCTGAACAGCGAGCTGAACAGCCAGATCCAAACAGCTCTAAACAGCCAGCTATTTGCAGCCAGCTATTTGCAGCCAGCTATTTGGAGCCAGCTGACGCCAGCTGTAGCCAGCTCAAGCCAGTTCCAAACAGTTCCGAACAATTCCAAACAGTTCCAAACAGTTCCAAACAGTTCCAAACAGCCAGCTCAAGCCAGCTCAAACCAGCTCAAGCCAGTTCTAAACAGTTCCAAACAGTTCCAAACAGTTCCAAACAGTTTCAAGCAGTTCCAAACAGTTCCAAACATCCAGCCGAAGCCAGATGAAGCCAGCTGAAGCCAGTTCCAAACAGTTCCAAACAGTTCCAAACAGTTCCAAACAGTTCCAAACAGTTTCAAGCAGTTCCAAACTGTTCCAAACTGTTCCAAACAGCCAGCTGAACTGACAGCTGAACAGCCAGCTGAAGCCAGCTCCAGCCAGCTCAAGCCTGCTCAAGCCAGCTCAAGCCTGCTCAAGCCTGCTCAGGCCAGTTCCAAACAGTTCTAAACAGCCAGCTATTTGCAGCCAGTTCCAAACAGTTCCAAACAGTTCCAAACAGTTCCAAACAGTTCCAAACAGTTCCAAACAGTTCCAAACAGTTCCAAACAGTTCCAAACAGTTCCAAACAGCCAGCTCAAGCCAGCTCAAACCAGCTCAAGCCAGTTCCAAACAGTTCCAAACAGTTCCAAACAGCTCCAAACAGCCAGCTATTTGCAGCCAGTTGAAGCCAGCTCAATCCAGCTCAAGTCAGTTCCAAACAGTTCCAAACAGTTCCAAACAGTTCCAAACATCCAGCTGAAGCCAGATGAAGCCAGCTGAAGCACAAACAGTTCCAAACAGTTCCAAGCAGATCCAAACAGTTCCAAACAGCCAGCTAGCCAACTGAAGCCAGTTCCAAACAGTTCCAAACAGTTCCAAACAGTTCCAAACAGTTCCAAACAGTTCCAAACAGTTCCAAACAGTTCCAAACAGTTCCAAACAGTTCCACACAGCCAGCTATTTGCAGCCAGCTCAAGCCAACTCAAGCCAGCTCAAGCCAGTTCCAAACAGTTCCAAACAGTTCCAAACAGTTCCAAACAGTTCCAAACAGTTCCAAACAGTTCCAAACAGCCAGTTCCAAACAGTTCCAAACAGTTCCACACAGCCAGCTATTTGCAGCCAGCTGAAACCAGCTCTAGCCACCTCGAGCCACCTCAAGCCAGCTCAAGCCAGTTCCAAACAGTTCCAAACTGTTCCAAACTGTTACAAACAGTTCCAAACAGTTCCACACAGCCAGCTATTTGCAGCCAACTCAAGCCAGCTCAAGCCAGTTCCAAACAGTTCCAAACAGTTCCAAACAGTTCCAAACAGCCAGCTCAAGCCAGTTCCAAACAGTTCCAAACAGTTCCACACAGCCAGCTATTTGCAGCCAGCTCAAGCCAACTCAAGCCAACTCAAACCAGCTGAAGCCAGTTCCAAACAGTTCCAAACAGTTCCAAACAGTTCCAAACAGTTCCAAACAGTTCCAAACAGTTCCAAACAGTTCCAAACAGTTCCAAACAGTTCCAAACAGTTCCAAACAGTTCCAAACAGCCAGCTGAACAGCCAGCTGAACAGCCAGCTGAACAGCCAGCTGAACAGCCAGCTGAACAGCCAGATCCAAACAGCTCTAAACAGCCAGCTATTTGCAGCCAGCTATTTGCAGCCAGCTATTTGCAGCCAGCTGACGCCAGCTGTAGCCAGCTCAAGCCAGTTCCAAACAGTTCCGAACAATTCCAAACAGTTCCAAACAGTTCCAAACAGCCAGCTCAAGCCAGCTCAAACAAGCTCAAGCCAGTTCTAAACAGTTCCAAACAGTTCCAAACAGTTCCAAACAGTTCCAAACAGTTTCAAGCAGTTCCAAACTGTTCCAAACAGCCAGCTGAACTGACAGCTGAACAGCCAGCTGAAGCCAGCTCAAGCCAGCTCAAGCCAGCTCCAGCCAGCTCAAGCCTGCTCAAGCCAGCTCAAGCCTGCTCAGGCCAGTTCCAAACAGTTCTAAACAGCCAGCTATTTGCAGCCAGTTCCAAACAGTTCCAAACAGTTCCAAACAGTTCCAAACAGTTCCAAACAGTTCCAAACAGTTCCAAACAGTTCCAAACAGTTCCAAACAGTTCCAAACAGTTCCAAACAGCCAGCTCAAGCCAGCTCAAACCAGCTCAAGCCAGTTCCAAACAGTTCCAAACAGTTCCAAACAGCTCCAAACAGCCAGCTATTTGCAGCCAGTTGAAGCCAGCTCAATCCAGCTCAAGTCAGTTCCAAACAGTTCCAAACAGTTCCAAACAGTTCCAAACATCCAGCTGAAGCCAGATGAAGCCAGCTGAAGCACAAACAGTTCCAAACAGTTCCAAGCAGATCCAAACAGTTCCAAACAGCCAGCTAGCCAACTGAAGCCAGTTCCAAACAGTTCCAAACAGTTCCAAACAGTTCCAAACAGTTCCAAACTGTTCCAAACAGTTCCAAACAGTTCCAAACAGTTCCACACAGCCAGCTATTTGCAGCCAGCTCAAGCCAACTCAAGCCAGCTCAAGCCAGCTCAAGCCAGTTCCAAACAGTTCCAAACAGTTCCAAACAGTTCCAAACAGTTCCAAACAGTTCCAAACAGTTCCAAACAGTTCCAAACAGTTCCACACAGCCAGCTATTTGCAGCCAGCTGAAGCCAGCTCTAGCCACCTCGAGCCACCTCAAGCCAGCTCAAGCCAGTTCCAAACAGTTCCAAACTGTTCCAAACTGTTACAAACAGTTCCAAACAGTTCCACACAGCCAGCTATTTGCAGCCAGCTCAAGCCAACTCAAGCCAGCTCAAGCCAGTTCCAAACAGTTCCAAACAGTTCCAAACAGTTCCAAACAGCCAGCTCAAGCCAGTTCCAAACAGTTCCAAACAGTTCCACACAGCCAGCTATTTGCAGCCAGCTCAAGCCAACTCAAGCCAACTCAAACCAGCTGAAGCCAGTTCCAAACAGTTCCAAACAGTTCCAAACAGTTCCAAACAGTTCCAAACAGTTCCAAACAGTTCCAAACAGTTCCAAACAGTTCCAAACAGCCAGCTGAACAGCCAGCTGAACAGCCAGCTGAACAGCCAGCTGAACAGCCAGCTGAACAGCCAGCTGAACAGCCAGCTGAACAGCCAGATCCAAACAGCTCTAAACAGCCAGCTATTTGCAACCAGCTATTTGCAGCCAGCTATTTGCAGCCAGCTGACGCCAGCTGTAGCCAGCTCAAGCCAGTTCCAAACAGTTCCGAACAATTCCAAACAGTTCCAAACAGTTCCAAACAGCCAGCTCAAGCCAGCTCAAACAAGCTCAAGCCAGTTCTAAACAGTTCCAAACAGTTCCAAACAGTTCCAAACAGTTCCAAACAGTTCCAAACAGTTTCAAGCAGTTCCAAACAGTTCCAAACATTCAGCCGAAGCCAGATGAAGCCAGCTGAAGCCAGTTCCAAACAGTTCCAAACAGTTCCAAACAGTTCCAAACAGTTCCACACAGTTCCACACAGTTCCACACAGTTCCACACAGTTCCACACAGTTCCACACAGTTCCACACAGCCAGCTATTTGCAGCCAGCTCAAGCCAACTCAAGCCAGCTCAATAAGGTTCCAAACAGTTCCAAACAGTTCCAAACAGTTCCAAACAGTTCCAAACAGTTCCAAACAGTTCCAAACAGTTCCAAACAGTTCCAAACAGTTCCAAACAGTTCCAAACAGCCAGCTCAAGCCAGTTCCAAACAGTTCCAAACAGTTCCACACAGCCAGCTATTTGCAGCCAGCTCAAGCCAACTCAAGCCAACTCAAGCCAGCTCAAGCCAGCTCCAAACAGTTCCAAACAGTTCCAAACAGCCAGCTGAACAGCCAGCTGAACAGCCAGCTGAACAGCCAGCTGAACAGCGAGCTGAACAGCCAGATCCAAACAGCTCTAAACAGCCAGCTATTTGCAGCCAGCTATTTGCAGCCAGCTATTTGGAGCCAGCTGACGCCAGCTGTAGCCAGCTCAAGCCAGTTCCAAACAGTTCCGAACAATTCCAAACAGTTCCAAACAGTTCCAAACAGTTCCAAACAGCCAGCTCAAGCCAGCTCAAACCAGCTCAAGCCAGTTCTAAACAGTTCCAAACAGTTCCAAACAGTTCCAAACAGTTTCAAGCAGTTCCAAACAGTTCCAAACATCCAGCCGAAGCCAGATGAAGCCAGCTGAAGCCAGTTCCAAACAGTTCCAAACAGTTCCAAACAGTTCCAAACAGTTCCAAACAGTTTCAAGCAGTTCCAAACTGTTCCAAACAGCCAGCTGAACTGACAGCTGAACAGCCAGCTGAAGCCAGCTGAAGCCAGCTCAAGCCAGCTCCAGCCAGCTCAAGCCTGCTCAAGCCAGCTCAAGCCTGCTCAGGCCAGTTCCAAACAGTTCTAAACAGCCAGCTATTTGCAGCCAGTTCCAAACAGTTCCAAACAGTTCCAAACAGTTCCAAACAGTTCCAAACAGTTCCAAACAGTTCCAAACAGTTCCAAACAGTTCCAAACAGCCAGCTGAACAGCCAGCTGAACAGCCAGCTGAACAGCCAGCTGAACAGCCAGCTGAACAGCCAGCTGAACAGCCAGCTGAACAGCCAGATCCAAACAGCTCTAAACAGCCAGCTATTTGCAGCCAGCTATTTGCAGCCAGCTATTTGCAGCCAGCTGACGCCAGCTGTAGCCAGCTCAAGCCAGTTCCAAACAGTTCCGAACAATTCCAAACAGTTCCAAACAGTTCCAAACAGCCAGCTCAAGCCAGCTCAAACAAGCTCAAGCCAGTTCTAAACAGTTCCAAACAGTTCCAAACAGTTCCAAACAGTTCCAAACAGTTCCAAACAGTTTCAAGCAGTTCCAAACAGTTCCAAACATCCAGCCGAAGCCAGATGAAGCCAGCTGAAGCCAGTTCCAAACAGTTCCAAACAGTTCCAAACAGTTCCAAACAGCTCCAAGCAGCCAGCTATTTGCAGCCAGCTATTTGCAGCCAGTTGAAGCCAGCTCAATCCAGCTCAAGTCAGTTCCAAACAGTTCCAAACAATTCCAAACAGTTCTAAACAGTTCCAAACATTCAGCTGAACCCAGATGAAGCCAGCTGAAGCCAGTTCCAAACAGTTCCAAACAGTTCCAAACAGTTCCAAACAGTTCCAAACAGTTCCAAACAGTTCCAAACAGTTCCAAACAGTTCCAAACAGTTCCAAACAGTTCCAAACAGTTCCAAACAGCCAGTTCCAAACAGTTCCAAACAGTTCCACACAGCCAGCTATTTGCAGCCAGCTGAAGCCAGCTCTAGCCACCTCGAGCCACCTCAAGCCAGCTCAAGCCAGTTCCAAACAGTTCCAAACTGTTCCAAACTGTTCCAAACAGTTCCAAACAGTTCCACACAGTTCCACACAGCCAGCTATTTGCAGCCAGCTCAAGCCAACTCAAGCCAGCTCAAGCCAGTTCCAAACAGTTCCAAACAGTTCCAAACAGTTCCAAACAGCCAGCTCAAGCCAGTTCCAAACAGTTCCAAACAGTTCCACACAGCCAGCTATTTGCAGCCAACTCAAGCCAACTCAAGCCAACTCAAACCAGCTGAAGCCAGTTCCAAACAGTTCCAAACAGTTCCAAACAGTTCCAAACAGTTCCAAACATCCAGCCGAAGCCAGATGAAGCCAGCTGAAGCCAGTTCCAAACAGTTCCAAACAGTTCCAAACAGTTCCAAACAGCTCCAAGCAGCCAGCTATTTGCAGCCAGCTATTTGCAGCCAGTTGAAGCCAGCTCAATCCAGCTCAAGTCAGTTCCAAACAGTTCCAAACAATTCCAAACAGTTCTAAACAGTTCCAAACATTCAGCTGAACCCAGATGAAGCCAGCTGAAGCCAGTTCCAAACAGTTCCAAACAGTTCCAAACAGTTCCAAACAGTTTCAAGCAGTTCCAAACTGTTCCAAACAGCCAGCTGAACTGACAGCTGAACTGCCAGCTGAAGCCAGCTGAAGCCAGCTCAAGCCAGCTCCAGCCAGCTCAAGCCTGCTCAAGCCAGCTCAAGCCTGCTCAGGCCAGTTCCAAACAGTTCTAAACAGCCAGCTATTTGCAGCCAGTTCCAAACAGTTCCAAACAGTTCCAAACAGTTCCAAACAGTTCCAAACAGTTCCAAACAGTTCCAAACAGTTCCAAACAGTTCCAAACAGCCAGCTCAAGCCAGCTCAAACCAGCTCAAGCCAGTTCCAAACAGTTCCAAACAGTTCCAAACAGCTCCAAACAGCCAGCTATTTGCAGCCAGTTGAAGCCAGCTCAATCCAGCTCAAGTCAGTTCCAAACAGTTCCAAACAGTTCCAAACAGTTCCAAACATCCAGCTGAAGCCAGATGAAGCCAGCTGAAGCAAAAACAGTTCCAAACAGTTCCAAGCAGATCCAAACAGTTCCAAACAGCCAGCTAGCCAACTGAAGCCAGTTCCAAACAGTTCCAAACAGTTCCAAACCGTTCCAAACAGTTCCAAACAGTTCCAAACAGTTCCAAACAGTTCCAAACAGTTCCAAACAGTTCCAAACAGTTCCAAACAGTTCCACACAGCCAGCTATTTGCAGCCAGCTCAAGCCAACTCAAGCCAGCTCAAGCCAGTTCCAAACAGTTCCAAACAGTTCCAAACAGTTCCAAACAGTTCCAAACAGTTCCAAACAGCCAGTTCCAAACAGTTCCAAACAGTTCCACACAGCCAGCTATTTGCAGCCAGCTGAAGCCAGCTCTAGCCACCTCGAGCCACCTTAAGCCAGCTCAAGCCAGTTCCAAACAGTTCCAAACTGTTCCAAACTGTTCCAAACAGTTCCAAACAGTTCCACACAGTTCCACACAGCCAGCTATTTGCAGCCAGCTCAAGCCAACTCAAGCCAGCTCAAGCCAGTTCCAAACAGTTCCAAACAGTTCCAAACAGTTCCAAACAGCCAGCTCAAGCCAGTTCCAAACAGTTCCAAACAGTTCCACACAGCCAGCTATTTGCAGCCAACTCAAGCCAACTCAAGCCAACTCAAACCAGCTGAAGCCAGTTCCAAACAGTTCCAAACAGTTCCAAACAGTTCCAAACAGTTCCAAACAGTTCCAAACAGTTCCAAACAGTTCCAAACAGTTCCAAACATCCAGCCGAAGCCAGATGAAGCCAGCTGAAGCCAGTTCCAAACAGTTCCAAACAGTTCCAAACAGCTCCAAGCAGCCAGCTATTTGCAGCCAGCTATTTGCAGCCAGTTGAAGCCAGCTCAATCCAGCTCAAGTCAGTTCCAAACAGTTCCAAACAATTCCAAACAGTTCTAAACAGTTCCAAACATTCAGCTGAACCCAGATGAAGCCAGCTGAAGCCAGTTCCAAACAGTTCCAAACAGTTCCAAACAGTTTCAAGCAGTTCCAAACTGTTCCAAACAGCCAGCTGAACTGACAGCTGAACAGCCAGCTGAAGCCAGCTGAAGCCAGCTCAAGCCAGCTCCAGCCAGCTCAAGCCTGCTCAAGCCAGCTCAAGCCTGCTCAGGCCAGTTCCAAACAGTTCTAAACAGCCAGCTATTTGCAGCCAGTTCCAAACAGTTCCAAACAGTTCCAAACAGTTCCAAACAGTTCCAAACAGTTCCAAACAGTTCCAAACAGTTCCAAACAGTTCCAAACAGCCAGCTCAAGCCAGCTCAAACCAGCTCAAGCCAGTTCCAAACAGTTCCAAACAGTTCCAAACAGCTCCAAACAGCCAGCTATTTGCAGCCAGTTGAAGCCAGCTCAATCCAGCTCAAGTCAGTTCCAAACAGTTCCAAACAGTTCCAAACAGTTCCAAACATCCAGCTGAAGCCAGATGAAGCCAGCTGAAGCAAAAACAGTTCCAAACAGTTCCAAGCAGATCCAAACAGTTCCAAACAGCCAGCTAGCCAACTGAAGCCAGTTCCAAACAGTTCCAAACAGTTCCAAACAGTTCCAAACAGTTCCAAACAGTTCCACACAGCCAGCTATTTGCAGCCAGCTCAAGCCAACTCAAGCCAGCTCAAGCCAATTCCAAGCAGTTCCAAACAGTTCCAAACAGTTCCAAACAGTTCCAAACAGTTCCAAACAGTTCCAAACAGTTCCAAACAGTTCCAAACAGCCAGTTCCAAACAGTTCCAAACAGTTCCACACAGCCAGCTATTTGCAGCCAGCTGAAGCCAGCTCTAGCCACCTCGAGCCACCTCAAGCCAGCTCAAGCCAGTTCCAAACAGTTCCAAACTGTTCCAAACAGTTCCAAACAGTTCCACACAGTTCCACACAGCCAGCTATTTGCAGCCAGCTCAAGCCAACTCAAGCCAGCTCAAGCCAGTTCCAAACAGTTCCAAACAGTTCCAAACAGTTCCAAACAGCCAGCTCCAAACAGTTCCAAACAGTTCCAAACAGTTCCACACAGCCAGCTATTTGCAGCCAACTCAAGCCAACTCAAGCCAACTCAAACCAGCTGAAGCCAGTTCCAAACAGTTCCAAACAGTTCCAAACAGTTCCAAACAGTTCCAAACAGTTCCAAACAGTTCCAAACAGTTCCAAACAGTTCCAAACAGTTCCAAACAGTTCCAAACAGCCAGCTGAACAGCCAGCTGAACAGCCAGCTGAACAGCCAGCTGAACAGCCAGATCCAAACAGCTCTAAACAGCCAGCTATTTGCAGCCAGCTATTTGCAGCCAGCTATTTGCAGCCACCTGACGCCAGCTGTAGCCAGCTCAAGCCAGTTCCAAACAGTTCCGAACAATTCCAAACAGTTCCAAACAGTTCCAAACAGCCAGCTCAAGCCAGCTCAAACAAGCTCAAGCCAGTTCTAAACAGTTCCAAACAGTTCCAAACAGTTCCAAACAGTTCCAAACAGTTTCAAGCAGTTCCAAACAGTTCCAAACATCCAGCCGAAGCCAGATGAAGCCAGCTGAAGCCAGTTCCAAACAGTTCCAAACAGTTCCAAACAGTTCCAAACAGCTCCAAGCAGCCAGCTATTTGCAGCCAGCTATTTGCAGCCAGTTGAAGCCAGCTCAATCCAGCTCAAGTCAGTTCCAAACAGTTCCAAACAATTCCAAACAGTTCTAAACAGTTCCAAACATTCAGCTGAACCCAGATGAAGCCAGCTGAAGCCAGTTCCAAACAGTTCCAAACAGTTCCAAACAGCCAGCTAAAGCCAGTTCCAAACAGTTCCACACAGCCAGCTTTTGCAGCCAGCTAATTGCAGCCAGCTGAAGCCAGCTTTAGCCACCTCAAGCCAGCTCAAGCCAGTTCCAAACAGCCAGCTCAACAGTTCCAAACAGCCAGCTGAACAGCCAGCGGAACAGCCAGCTGAACAGCCAGCTGAACAGCCAGCTGAACAGCCAGCTGAAGCCAGTTCCAAACAGTTCCAAACAGTTCCACACAGCCAGCTATTTGCAGCCAGCTGAAGCCAGCTCTAGCCACCTCGAGCCACCTCAAGCCAGCTCAAGCCAGTTCCAAACCGTTCCAAACTGTTCCAAATTGTTCCAAACAGTTCCACACAGTTCCACACAGCCAGCTATTTGCAGCCAGCTCAAGCCAACTCAAGCCAGATCAAGCCAGTTCCAAACAGTTCCAAACAGTTCCAAACAGTTCCAAACAGTTCCAAACAGCCAGCTGAACAGCCAGCTGAACAGCCAGCAGAACAGCCAGCAGCTGAACAGCCAGCTGAACAGCCAGCTGAACAGCCAGATCCAAACAGCTCTAAACAGCCAGCTATTTGCAGCCAGCTATTTGCAGCCAGCTATTTGCAGCCAGCTGACGCCAGCTGTAGCCAGCTCAAGCCAGTTCCAAACAGTTCCGAACAATTCCAAACAGTTCTAAACAGTTCCAAACAGTTCCAAACAGCCAGCTACAGCCAGCTCAAGCCAGCTCAAACCAGCTCAAGCCAGTTCTAAACATTTCCAAACAGTTCCAAACAGTTCCAAACAGTTTCAAGCAGTTCCAAACGGTTCCAAACATTCAGCCAAAGCCAGATGAAGCCAGTTGAAGCCAGTTCCAAACAGTTCCAAACAGTTCCATACAGTTCCAAACAGCTCCAAACAGCCAGCTATTTGCAGCCAGCTATTTGCAGCCAGTTGAAGCCAGCTCAATCCAGCTCAGGTCAGTTCCAAACAGTTCCAAACAGTTCCAAACAGTTCCAAACAGCCAGCTCAAGCCAGCTCAAACCAGCTCAAGCCAGTTCCAAACAGTTCCAAACAGTTCCAAACAGCTCCAAACAGCCAGCTATTTGCAGCCAGTTGAAGCCAGCTCAATCCAGCTCAAGTCAGTTCCAAACAGTTCCAAACAGTTCCAAACAGTTCCAAACAGTTCCAAACATCCAGCTGAAGCCAGATGAAGCCAGCTGAAGCAAAAACAGTTCCAAACAGTTCCAAGCAGATCCAAACAGTTCCAAACAGCCAGCTAGCCAACTGAAGCCAGTTCCAAACAGTTCCAAACAGTTCCAAACCGTTCCAAACAGTTCCAAACAGTTCCAAACAGTTCCAAACAGTTCCAAACAGTTCCAAACAGTTCCAAACAGTTCCAAACAGTTCCACACAGCCAGCTATTTGCAGCCAGCTCAAGCCAACTCAAGCCAGCTCAAGCCAGTTCCAAACAGTTCCAAACAGTTCCAAACAGTTCCAAACAGTTCCAAACAGTTCCAAACAGTTCCAAACAGCCAGTTCCAAACAGTTCCAAACAGTTCCACACAGCCAGCTATTTGCAGCCAGCTGAAGCCAGCTCTAGCCACCTCGAGCCACCTCAAGCCAGCTCAAGCCAGTTCCAAACAGTTCCAAACTGTTCCAAACTGTTCCAAACAGTTCCAAACAGTTCCACACAGTTCCACACAGCCAGCTATTTGCAGCCAGCTCAAGCCAACTCAAGCCAGCTCAAGCCAGTTCCAAACAGTTCCAAACAGTTCCAAACAGTTCCAAACAGTTCCAAACAGTTCCAAACAGTTCCAAACAGTTCCAAACAGTTCCAAACAGTTCCAAACAGTTCCAAACAGTTCCAAACAGTTCCACACAGCCAGCTATTTGCAGCCAGCTCAAGCCAACTCAAGCCAGCTCAAGCCAGTTCCAAACAGTTCCAAACAGTTCCAAACAGTTCCAAACAGTTCCAAACAGTTCCAAACAGTTCCAAACAGTTCCAAACAGTTCCACACAGCCAGCTATTTGCAGCCAGCTCAAGCCAACTCAAGCCAGCTCAAGCCAGTTCCAAACAGTTCCAAACAGTTCCAAACAGTTCCAAACAGTTCCAAACTGTTCCAAACAGTTCCAAACAGTTCCAAACAGTTCCAAACAGTTCCAAACAGCCAGTTCCAAACAGTTCCAAACAGTTCCACACAGCCAGCTATTTGCAGCCAGCTGAAGCCAGCTCTAGCCACCTCGAGCCACCTCAAGCCAGCTCAAGCCAGTTCCAAACAGTTCCAAACTGTTCCAAACTGTTACAAACAGTTCCAAACAGTTCCACACAGCCAGCTATTTGCAGCCAGCTCAAGCCAACTCAAGCCAGCTCAAGCCAGTTCCAAACAGTTCCAAACAGTTCCAAACAGTTCCAAACAGCCAGCTCAAGCCAGTTCCAAACAGTTCCAAACAGTTCCACACAGCCAGCTATTTGCAGCCAGCTCAAGCCAACTCAAGCCAACTCAAACCAGCTGAAGCCAGTTCCAAACAGTTCCAAACAGTTCCAAACAGTTCCAAACAGTTCCAAACAGTTCCAAACAGTTCCAAACAGTTCCAAACAGTTCCAAACAGCCAGCTGAACAGCCAGCTGAACAGCCAGCTGAACAGCCAGCTGAACAGCCAGCTGAACAGCCAGCTGAACAGCCAGCTGAACAGCCAGATCCAAACAGCTCTAAACAGCCAGCTATTTGCAACCAGCTATTTGCAGCCAGCTATTTGCAGCCAGCTGACGCCAGCTGTAGCCAGCTCAAGCCAGTTCCAAACAGTTCCGAACAATTCCAAACAGTTCCAAACAGTTCCAAACAGCCAGCTCAAGCCAGCTCAAACAAGCTCAAGCCAGTTCTAAACAGTTCCAAACAGTTCCAAACAGTTCCAAACAGTTCCAAACAGTTCCAAACAGTTTCAAGCAGTTCCAAACAGTTCCAAACATCCAGCGGAAGCCAGATGAAGCCAGCTGAAGCCAGTTCCAAACAGTTCCAAACAGTTCCAAACAGTTCCAAACAGTTCCAAACAGTTCCAAACAGTTCCAAACAGTTCCACACAGTTCCACACAGTTCCACACAGTTCCACACAGTTCCACACAGCCAGCTATTTGCAGCCAGCTCAAGCCAACTCAAGCCAGCTCAATAAGGTTCCAAACAGTTCCAAACAGTTCCAAACAGTTCCAAACAGTTCCAAACAGTTCCAAACAGTTCCAAACAGTTCCAAACAGTTCCAAACAGCCAGCTCAAGCCAGTTCCAAACAGTTCCAAACAGTTCCACACAGCCAGCTATTTGCAGCCAGCTCAAGCCAACTCAAGCCAACTCAAGCCAGCTCAAGCCAGCTCCAAACAGTTCCAAACAGTTCCAAACAGCCAGCTGAACAGCCAGCTGAACAGCCAGCTGAACAGCCAGCTGAACAGCCAGCTGAACAGCCAGATCCAAACAGCTCTAAACAGCCAGCTATTTGCAGCCAGCTATTTGCAGCCAGCTATTTGGAGCCAGCTGACGCCAGCTGTAGCCAGCTCAAGCCAGTTCCAAACAGTTCCGAACAATTCCAAACAGTTCCAAACAGTTCCAAACAGTTCCACACAGCCAGCTCAAGCCAGCTCAAACCAGCTCAAGCCAGTTCTAAACAGTTCCAAACAGTTCCAAACAGTTCCAAACAGTTTCAAGCAGTTCCAAACAGTTCCAAACATCCAGCCGAAGCCAGATGAAGCCAGCTGAAGCCAGTTCCAAACAGTTCCAAACAGTTCCAAACAGTTCCAAACAGTTCCAAACAGTTTCAAGCAGTTCCAAACTGTTCCAAACAGCCAGCTGAACTGACAGCTGAACAGCCAGCTGAAGCCAGCTCAAGCCAGCTCAAGCCAGCTCCAGCCAGCTCAAGCCTGCTCAAGCCAGCTCAAGCCTGCTCAGGCCAGTTCCAAACAGTTCCAAACAGTTCCAAACAGTTCCAAACAGTTCCAAACAGTTCCAAACAGTTCCAAACAGTTCCAAACAGTTCCAAACAGTTCCACACAGTTCCACACAGTTCCACACAGTTCCACACAGTTCCACACAGCCAGCTATTTGCAGCCAGCTCAAGCCAACTCAAGCCAGCTCAATAAGGTTCCAAACAGTTCCAAACAGTTCCAAA
The DNA here is from genome assembly GCA_932294295.1 of Alitta virens. NCBI lineage: Eukaryota > Metazoa > Annelida > Polychaeta > Phyllodocida > Nereididae > Alitta > Alitta virens. The sequence continues at coordinate 20,192,424 of OW028578.1, read as the reverse complement.
CAGTTCCAAACAGTTCCAAACAGTTCCAAACAGTTCCAAACAGTTCCAAACAGTTCCAAACAGCCAGCTCAAGCCAGTTCCAAACAGTTCCAAACAGTTCCACACAGCCAGCTATTTGCAGCCAGCTCAAGCCAACTCAAGCCAACTCAAGCCAGCTCAAGCCAGCTCCAAACAGTTCCAAACAGTTCCAAACAGCCAGCTGAACAGCCAGCTGAACAGCCAGCTGAACAGCCAGCTGAACAGCCAGCTGAACAGCCAGCTGAACAGCCAGATCCAAACAGCTCTAAACAGCCAGCTATTTGCAGCCAGCTATTTGCAGCCAGCTATTTGGAGCCAGCTGACGCCAGCTGTAGCCAGCTCAAGCCAGTTCCAAACAGTTCCGAACAATTCCAAACAGTTCCAAACAGTTCCAAACAGTTCCACACAGCCAGCTCAAGCCAGCTCAAACCAGCTCAAGCCAGTTCTAAACAGTTCCAAACAGTTCCAAACAGTTCCAAACAGTTTCAAGCAGTTCCAAACAGTTCCAAACATCCAGCCGAAGCCAGATGAAGCCAGCTGAAGCCAGTTCCAAACAGTTCCAAACAGTTCCAAACAGTTCCAAACAGTTCCAAACAGTTTCAAGCAGTTCCAAACTGTTCCAAACAGCCAGCTGAACTGACAGCTGAACAGCCAGCTGAAGCCAGCTCAAGCCAGCTCAAGCCAGCTCCAGCCAGCTCAAGCCTGCTCAAGCCAGCTCAAGCCTGCTCAGGCCAGTTCCAAACAGTTCTAAACAGCCAGCTATTTGCAGCCAGTTCCAAACAGTTCCAAACAGTACCAAACAGTTCCAAACAGTTCCAAACAGTTCCAAACAGTTCCAAACAGTTCCAAACAGTTCCAAACAGTTCCAAACAGTTCCAAACAGTTCCAAACAGCCAGCTCAAGCCAGCTCAAACCAGCTCAAGCCAGTTCCAAACAGTTCCAAACTGTTCCAAACAGCTCCAAACAGCCAGCTATTTGCAGCCAGTTGAAGCCAGCTCAATCCAGCTCAAGTCAGTTCCAAACAGTTCCAAACAGTTCCAAACAGTTCCAAACATCCAGCTGAAGCCAGATGAAGCCAGCTGAAGCACAAACAGTTCCAAACAGTTCCAAGCAGATCCAAACAGTTCCAAACAGCCAGCTAGCCAACTGAAGCCAGTTCCAAACAGTTCCAAACAGTTCCAAACAGTTCCAAACAGTTCCAAACAGTTCCAAACAGTTCCAAACAGTTCCAAACAGTTCCAAACAGTTCCAAACAGTTCCAAACAGTTCCACACAGCCAGCTATTTGCAGCCAGCTCAAGCCAACTCAAGCCAGCTCAAGCCAGTTCCAAACAGTTCCAAACAGTTCCAAACAGTTCCAAACAGTTCCAAACAGTTCCAAACAGTTCCAAACAGTTCCAAACAGTTCCAAACAGTTCCAAACAGCCAGTTCCAAACAGTTCCAAACAGTTCCACACAGCCAGCTATTTGCAGCCAGCTGAAGCCAGCTCTAGCCACCTCGAGCCACCTCAAGCCAGCTCAAGCCAGTTCCAAACAGTTCCAAACTGTTCCAAACTGTTACAAACAGTTCCAAACAGTTCCACACAGCCAGCTATTTGCAGCCAGCTCAAGCCAACTCAAGCCAGCTCAAGCCAGTTCCAAACAGTTCCAAACAGTTCCAAACAGTTCCAAACAGCCAGCTCAAGCCAGTTCCAAACAGTTCCAAACAGTTCCACACAGCCAGCTATTTGCAGCCAGCTCAAGCCAACTCAAGCCAACTCAAACCAGCTGAAGCCAGTTCCAAACAGTTCCAAACAGTTCCAAACAGTTCCAAACAGTTCCAAACAGTTCCAAACAGTTCCAAACAGTTCCAAACAGTTCCGAACAGCCAGCTGAACAGCCAGCTGAACAGCCAGCTGAACAGCCAGCTGAACAGCCAGATCCAAACAGCTCTAAACAGCCAGCTATTTGCAACCAGCTATTTGCAGCCAGCTATTTGCAGCCAGCTGACGCCAGCTGTAGCCAGCTCAAGCCAGTTCCAAACAGTTCCGAACAATTCCAAACAGTTCCAAACAGTTCCAAACAGCCAGCTCAAGCCAGCTCAAACAAGCTCAAGCCAGTTCTAAACAGTTCCAAACAGTTCCAAACAGTTCCAAACAGTTCCAAACAGTTCCAAACAGTTTCAAGCAGTTCCAAACAGTTCCAAACATCCAGCCGAAGCCAGATGAAGCCAGCTGAAGCCAGTTCCAAACAGTTCCAAACAGTTCCAAACAGTTCCAAACAGTTCCAAACAGTTCCAAACAGTTCCACACAGTTCCACACAGTTCCACACAGTTCCACACAGCCAGCTATTTGCAGCCAGCTCAAGCCAACTCAAGCCAGCTCAATAAGGTTCCAAACAGTTCCAAACAGTTCCAAACAGTTCCAAACAGTTCCAAACAGTTCCAAACAGCCAGCTCAAGCCAGTTCCAAACAGTTCCAAACAGTTCCACACAGCCAGCTATTTGCAGCCAGCTCAAGCCAACTCAAGCCAACTCAAGCCAGCTCAAGCCAGCTCCAAACAGTTCCAAACAGTTCCAAACAGCCAGCTGAACAGCCAGCTGAACAGCCAGCTGAACAGCCAGCTGAACAGCGAGCTGAACAGCCAGATCCAAACAGCTCTAAACAGCCAGCTATTTGCAGCCAGCTATTTGCAGCCAGCTACTTGGAGCCAGCTGACGCCAGCTGTAGCCAGCTCAAGCCAGTTCCAAACAGTTCCGAACAATTCCAAACAGTTCCAAACAGTTCCAAACAGTTCCAAACAGTTCCAAACAGTTCCAAACAGCCAGCTCAAGCCAGCTCAAACCAGCTCAAGCCAGTTCTAAACAGTTCCAAACAGTTCCAAACAGTTTCAAGCAGTTCCAAACAGTTCCAAACATCCAGCCGAAGCCAGATGAAGCCAGCTGAAGCCAGTTCCAAACAGTTCCAAACAGTTCCAAACAGTTCCAAACAGTTCCAAACAGTTTCAAGCAGTTTCAAACTGTTCCAAACAGCCAGCTGAACAGACAGCTGAACAGCCAGCTGAAGCCAGCTCAAGCCAGCTCAAGCCAGCTCCAGCCAGCTCAAGCCTGCTCAAGCCAGCTCAAGCCTGCTCAGGCCAGTTCCAAACAGTTCTAAACAGCCAGCTATTTGCAGCCAGTTCCAAACAGTTCCAAACAGTTCCAAACAGTTCCAAACAGTTCCAAACAGTTCCAAACAGTTCCAAACAGCCAGCTCAAGCCAGCTCAAACCAGCTCAAGCCAGTTCCAAACAGTTCCAAACAGTTCCAAACAGCTCCAAACAGCCAGCTATTTGCAGCCAGTTGAAGCCAGCTCAATCCAGCTCAAGTCAGTTCCAAACAGTTCCAAACAGTTCCAAACAGTTCCAAACAGTTCCAAACATCCAGCTGAAGCCAGATGAAGCCAGCTGAAGCACAAACAGTTCCAAACAGTTCCAAGCAGATCCAAACAGTTCCAAACAGCCAGCTAGCCAACTGAAGCCAGTTCCAAACAGTTCCAAACAGTTCCAAACAGTTCCAAACAGTTCCAAACAGTTCCAAACAGTTCCAAACAGTTCCAAACAGTTCCAAACAGTTCCAAACAGCCAGCTATTTGCAGCCAGCTCAAGCCAACTCAAGCCAGCTCAAGCCAGTTCCAAACAGTTCCAAACAGTTCCAAACAGTTCCAAACAGTTCCAAACAGTTCCAAACAGTTCCAAACAGTTCCAAACAGTTCCAAACAGTTCCAAACAGTTCCAAACAGCCAGCTCAAGCCAGTTCCAAACAGTTCCAAACAGTTCCACACAGCCAGCTATTTGCAGCCAGCTCAAGCCAACTCAAGCCAACTCAAGCCAGCTCAAGCCAGCTCCAAACAGTTCCAAACAGTTCCAAACAGCCAGCTGAACAGCCAGCTGAACAGCCAGCTGAACAGCCAGCTGAACAGCGAGCTGAACAGCCAGATCCAAACAGCTCTAAACAGCCAGCTATTTGCAGCCAGCTATTTGCAGCCAGCTATTTGGAGCCAGCTGACGCCAGCTGTAGCCAGCTCAAGCCAGTTCCAAACAGTTCCGAACAATTCCAAACAGTTCCAAACAGTTCCAAACAGTTCCAAACAGCCAGCTCAAGCCAGCTCAAACCAGCTCAAGCCAGTTCTAAACAGTTCCAAACAGTTCCAAACAGTTCCAAACAGTTTCAAGCAGTTCCAAACAGTTCCAAACATCCAGCCGAAGCCAGATGAAGCCAGCTGAAGCCAGTTCCAAACAGTTCCAAACAGTTCCAAACAGTTCCAAACAGTTCCAAACAGTTTCAAGCAGTTCCAAACTGTTCCAAACAGCCAGCTGAACTGACAGCTGAACAGCCAGCTGAAGCCAGCTCAAGCCAGCTCAAGCCAGCTCCAGCCAGCTCAAGCCTGCTCAAGCCAGCTCAAGCCTGCTCAGGCCAGTTCCAAACAGTTCCAAACAGTTCCAAACAGTTCCAAACAGTTCCAAACAGTTCCAAACAGTTCCAAACAGTTCCAAACAGTTCCACACAGTTCCACACAGTTCCACACAGTTCCACACAGCCAGCTATTTGCAGCCAGCTCAAGCCAACTCAAGCCAGCTCAATAAGGTTCCAAACAGTTCCAAACAGTTCCAAACAGTTCCAAACAGTTCCAAACAGTTCCAAACAGTTCCAAACAGTTCCAAACAGTTCCAAACAGTTCCAAACAGTTCCAAACAGCCAGCTCAAGCCAGTTCCAAACAGTTCCAAACAGTTCCACACAGCCAGCTATTTGCAGCCAGCTCAAGCCAACTCAAGCCAACTCAAGCCAGCTCAAGCCAGCTCCAAACAGTTCCAAACAGTTCCAAACAGCCAGCTGAACAGCCAGCTGAACAGCCAGCTGAACAGCCAGCTGAACAGCCAGCTGAACAGCCAGCTGAACAGCCAGATCCAAACAGCTCTAAACAGCCAGCTATTTGCAGCCAGCTATTTGCAGCCAGCTATTTGGAGCCAGCTGACGCCAGCTGTAGCCAGCTCAAGCCAGTTCCAAACAGTTCCGAACAATTCCAAACAGTTCCAAACAGTTCCAAACAGTTCCACACAGCCAGCTCAAGCCAGCTCAAACCAGCTCAAGCCAGTTCTAAACAGTTCCAAACAGTTCCAAACAGTTCCAAACAGTTTCAAGCAGTTCCAAACAGTTCCAAACATCCAGCCGAAGCCAGATGAAGCCAGCTGAAGCCAGTTCCAAACAGTTCCAAACAGTTCCAAACAGTTCCAAACAGTTCCAAACAGTTTCAAGCAGTTCCAAACTGTTCCAAACAGCCAGCTGAACTGACAGCTGAACAGCCAGCTGAAGCCAGCTCAAGCCAGCTCAAGCCAGCTCCAGCCAGCTCAAGCCTGCTCAAGCCAGCTCAAGCCTGCTCAGGCCAGTTCCAAACAGTTCTAAACAGCCAGCTATTTGCAGCCAGTTCCAAACAGTTCCAAACAGTACCAAACAGTTCCAAACAGTTCCAAACAGTTCCAAACAGTTCCAAACAGTTCCAAACAGTTCCAAACAGTTCCAAACAGTTCCAAACAGTTCCAAACAGCCAGCTCAAGCCAGCTCAAACCAGCTCAAGCCAGTTCCAAACAGTTCCAAACTGTTCCAAACAGCTCCAAACAGCCAGCTATTTGCAGCCAGTTGAAGCCAGCTCAATCCAGCTCAAGTCAGTTCCAAACAGTTCCAAACAGTTCCAAACAGTTCCAAACATCCAGCTGAAGCCAGATGAAGCCAGCTGAAGCACAAACAGTTCCAAACAGTTCCAAGCAGATCCAAACAGTTCCAAACAGCCAGCTAGCCAACTGAAGCCAGTTCCAAACAGTTCCAAACAGTTCCAAACAGTTCCAAACAGTTCCAAACAGTTCCAAACAGTTCCAAACAGTTCCAAACAGTTCCAAACAGTTCCAAACAGTTCCACACAGCCAGCTATTTGCAGCCAGCTCAAGCCAACTCAAGCCAGCTCAAGCCAGTTCCAAACAGTTCCAAACAGTTCCAAACAGTTCCAAACAGTTCCAAACAGTTCCAAACAGTTCCAAACAGTTCCAAACAGTTCCAAACAGCCAGTTCCAAACAGTTCCAAACAGTTCCACACAGCCAGCTATTTGCAGCCAGCTGAAGCCAGCTCTAGCCACCTCGAGCCACCTCAAGCCAGCTCAAGCCAGTTCCAAACAGTTCCAAACTGTTCCAAACTGTTACAAACAGTTCCAAACAGTTCCACACAGCCAGCTATTTGCAGCCAGCTCAAGCCAACTCAAGCCAGCTCAAGCCAGTTCCAAACAGTTCCAAACAGTTCCAAACAGTTCCAAACAGTTCCAAACAGCCAGCTCAAGCCAGTTCCAAACAGTTCCAAACAGTTCCACACAGCCAGCTATTTGCAGCCAGCTCAAGCCAACTCAAGCCAACTCAAACCAGCTGAAGCCAGTTCCAAACAGTTCCAAACAGTTCCAAACAGTTCCAAACAGTTCCAAACAGTTCCAAACAGTTCCAAACAGTTCCAAACAGTTCCGAACAGCCAGCTGAACAGCCAGCTGAACAGCCAGCTGAACAGCCAGCTGAACAGCCAGATCCAAACAGCTCTAAACAGCCAGCTATTTGCAACCAGCTATTTGCAGCCAGCTATTTGCAGCCAGCTGACGCCAGCTGTAGCCAGCTCAAGCCAGTTCCAAACAGTTCCGAACAATTCCAAACAGTTCCAAACAGTTCCAAACAGCCAGCTCAAGCCAGCTCAAACAAGCTCAAGCCAGTTCTAAACAGTTCCAAACAGTTCCAAACAGTTCCAAACAGTTCCAAACAGTTCCAAACAGTTTCAAGCAGTTCCAAACAGTTCCAAACATCCAGCCGAAGCCAGATGAAGCCAGCTGAAGCCAGTTCCAAACAGTTCCAAACAGTTCCAAACAGTTCCAAACAGTTCCAAACAGTTCCACACAGTTCCACACAGTTCCACACAGTTCCACACAGCCAGCTATTTGCAGCCAGCTCAAGCCAACTCAAGCCAGCTCAATAAGGTTCCAAACAGTTCCAAACAGTTCCAAACAGTTCCAAACAGTTCCAAACAGTTCCAAACAGTTCCAAACAGCCAGCTCAAGCCAGTTCCAAACAGTTCCAAACAGTTCCACACAGCCAGCTATTTGCAGCCAGCTCAAGCCAACTCAAGCCAACTCAAGCCAGCTCAAGCCAGCTCCAAACAGTTCCAAACAGTTCCAAACAGCCAGCTGAACAGCCAGCTGAACAGCCAGCTGAACAGCCAGCTGAACAGCGAGCTGAACAGCCAGATCCAAACAGCTCTAAACAGCCAGCTATTTGCAGCCAGCTATTTGCAGCCAGCTACTTGGAGCCAGCTGACGCCAGCTGTAGCCAGCTCAAGCCAGTTCCAAACAGTTCCGAACAATTCCAAACAGTTCCAAACAGTTCCAAACAGTTCCAAACAGTTCCAAACAGCCAGCTCAAGCCAGCTCAAACCAGCTCAAGCCAGTTCTAAACAGTTCCAAACAGTTCCAAACAGTTTCAAGCAGTTCCAAACAGTTCCAAACATCCAGCCGAAGCCAGATGAAGCCAGCTGAAGCCAGTTCCAAACAGTTCCAAACAGTTCCAAACAGTTCCAAACAGTTCCAAACAGTTTCAAGCAGTTCCAAACTGTTCCAAACAGCCAGCTGAACAGACAGCTGAACAGCCAGCTGAAGCCAGCTCAAGCCAGCTCAAGCCAGCTCCAGCCAGCTCAAGCCTGCTCAAGCCAGCTCAAGCCTGCTCAGGCCAGTTCCAAACAGTTCTAAACAGCCAGCTATTTGCAGCCAGTTCCAAACAGTTCCAAACAGTTCCAAACAGTTCCAAACAGTTCCAAACAGTTCCAAACAGTTCCAAACAGTTCCAAACAGTTCCAAACAGCCAGCTCAAGCCAGCTCAAACCAGCTCAAGCCAGTTCCAAACAGTTCCAAACAGTTCCAAACAGCTCCAAACAGCCAGCTATTTGCAGCCAGTTGAAGCCAGCTCAATCCAGCTCAAGTCAGTTCCAAACAGTTCCAAACAGTTCCAAACAGTTCCAAACAGTTCCAAACATCCAGCTGAAGCCAGATGAAGCCAGCTGAAGCACAAACAGTTCCAAACAGTTCCAAGCAGATCCAAACAGTTCCAAACAGCCAGCTAGCCAACTGAAGCCAGTTCCAAACAGTTCCAAACAGTTCCAAACAGTTCCAAACAGTTCCAAACAGTTCCAAACAGTTCCAAACAGTTCCAAACAGTTCCAAACAGTTCCAAACAGTTCCAAACAGTTCCAAACAGCCAGCTATTTGCAGCCAGCTCAAGCCAACTCAAGCCAGCTCAAGCCAGTTCCAAACAGTTCCAAACAGTTCCAAACAGTTCCAAACAGTTCCAAACAGTTCCAAACAGTTCCAAACAGTTCCAAACAGTTCCAAACAGCCAGCTCAAGCCAGTTCCAAACAGTTCCAAACAGTTCCACACAGCCAGCTATTTGCAGCCAGCTCAAGCCAACTCAAGCCAACTCAAGCCAGCTCAAGCCAGCTCCAAACAGTTCCAAACAGTTCCAAACAGCCAGCTGAACAGCCAGCTGAACAGCCAGCTGAACAGCCAGCTGAACAGCGAGCTGAACAGCCAGATCCAAACAGCTCTAAACAGCCAGCTATTTGCAGCCAGCTATTTGCAGCCAGCTATTTGCAGCCAGCTATTTGGAGCCAGCTGACGCCAGCTGTAGCCAGCTCAAGCCAGTTCCAAACAGTTCCGAACAATTCCAAACAGTTCCAAACAGTTCCAAACAGTTCCAAACAGCCAGCTCAAGCCAGCTCAAACCAGCTCAAGCCAGTTCTAAACAGTTCCAAACAGTTCCAAACAGTTCCAAACAGTTTCAAGCAGTTCCAAACAGTTCCAAACATCCAGCCGAAGCCAGATGAAGCCAGCTGAAGCCAGTTCCAAACAGTTCCAAACAGTTCCAAACAGTTCCAAACAGTTCCAAACAGTTTCAAGCAGTTCCAAACTGTTCCAAACAGCCAGCTGAACTGACAGCTGAACAGCCAGCTGAAGCCAGCTCAAGCCAGCTCAAGCCAGCTCCAGCCAGCTCAAGCCTGCTCAAGCCAGCTCAAGCCTGCTCAGGCCAGTTCCAAACAGTTCTAAACAGCCAGCTATTTGCAGCCAGTTCCAAACAGTTCCAAACAGTTCCAAACAGTTCCAAACAGTTCCAAACAGTTCCAAACAGTTCCAAACAGTTCCAAACAGTTCCAAACAGTTCCAAACAGTTCCAAACAGTTCCAAACAGTTCCAAACAGTTCCAAACAGCCAGCTCAAGCCAGCTCAAACCAGCTCAAGCCAGTTCCAAACAGTTCCAAACAGTTCCAAACAGCTCCAAACAGCCAGCTATTTGCAGCCAGTTGAAGCCAGCTCAATCCAGCTCAAGTCAGTTCCAAACAGTTCCAAACAGTTCCAAACAGTTCCAAACATCCAGCTGAAGCCAGATGAAGCCAGCTGAAGCACAAACAGTTCCAAACAGTTCCAAGCAGATCCAAACAGTTCCAAACAGCCAGCTAGCCAACTGAAGCCAGTTCCAAACAGTTCCAAACAGTTCCAAACAGTTCCAAACAGTTCCAAACAGTTCCAAACAGTTCCACACAGCCAGCTATTTGCAGCCAGCTCAAGCCAACTCAAGCCAGCTCAAGCCAGCTCAAGCCAGTTCCAAACAGTTCCAAACAGTTCCAAACAGTTCCAAACAGTTCCAAACAGTTCCAAACAGTTCCAAACAGTTCCAAACAGCCAGTTCCAAACAGTTCCAAACAGTTCCACACAGCCAGCTATTTGCAGCCAGCTGAAGCCAGCTCTAGCCACCTCGAGCCACCTCAAGCCAGCTCAAGCCAGTTCCAAACAGTTCCAAACTGTTCCAAACTGTTACAAACAGTTCCAAACAGTTCCACACAGCCAGCTATTTGCAGCCAGCTCAAGCCAACTCAAGCCAGCTCAAGCCAGTTCCAAACAGTTCCAAACAGTTCCAAACAGTTCCAAACAGCCAGCTCAAGCCAGTTCCAAACAGTTCCAAACAGTTCCACACAGCCAGCTATTTGCAGCCAGCTCAAGCCAACTCAAGCCAACTCAAACCAGCTGAAGCCAGTTCCAAACAGTTCCAAACAGTTCCAAACAGTTCCAAACAGTTCCAAACAGTTCCAAACAGCCAGCTGAACAGCCAGCTGAACAGCCAGCTGAACAGCCAGCTGAACAGCCAGCTGAACAGCCAGATCCAAACAGCTCTAAACAGCCAGCTATTTGCAACCAGCTATTTGCAGCCAGCTATTTGCAGCCAGCTGACGCCAGCTGTAGCCAGTTCAAGCCAGTTCCAAACAGTTCCGAACAATTCCAAACAGTTCCAAACAGTTCCAAACAGCCAGCTCAAGCCAGCTCAAACAAGCTCAAGCCAGTTCTAAACAGTTCCAAACAGTTCCAAACAGTTCCAAACAGTTCCAAACAGTTCCAAACAGTTTCAAGCAGTTCCAAACAGTTCCAAACATTCAGCCGAAGCCAGATGAAGCCAGCTGAAGCCAGTTCCAAACAGTTCCAAACAGTTCCAAACAGTTCCAAACAGTTCCAAACAGTTCCACACAGTTCCACACAGTTCCACACAGTTCCACACAGTTCCACACAGTTCCACACAGCCAGCTATTTGCAGCCAGCTCAAGCCAACTCAAGCCAGCTCAATAAGGTTCCAAACAGTTCCAAACAGTTCCAAACAGTTCCAAACAGTTCCAAACAGTTCCAAACAGTTCCAAACAGTTCCAAACAGTTCCAAACAGTTCCAAACAGTTCCAAACAGCCAGCTCAAGCCAGTTCCAAACAGTTCCAAACAGTTCCACACAGCCAGCTATTTGCAGCCAGCTCAAGCCAACTCAAGCCAACTCAAGCCAGCTCAAGCCAGCTCCAAACAGTTCCAAACAGTTCCAAACAGCCAGCTGAACAGCCAGCTGAACAGCCAGCTGAACAGCGAGCTGAACAGCCAGATCCAAACAGCTCTAAACAGCCAGCTATTTGCAGCCAGCTATTTGCAGCCAGCTATTTGGAGCCAGCTGACGCCAGCTGTAGCCAGCTCAAGCCAGTTCCAAACAGTTCCGAACAATTCCAAACAGTTCCAAACAGTTCCAAACAGTTCCAAACAGCCAGCTCAAGCCAGCTCAAACCAGCTCAAGCCAGTTCTAAACAGTTCCAAACAGTTCCAAACAGTTCCAAACAGTTTCAAGCAGTTCCAAACAGTTCCAAACATCCAGCCGAAGCCAGATGAAGCCAGCTGAAGCCAGTTCCAAACAGTTCCAAACAGTTCCAAACAGTTCCAAACAGTTCCAAACAGTTTCAAGCAGTTCCAAACTGTTCCAAACAGCCAGCTGAACTGACAGCTGAACAGCCAGCTGAAGCCAGCTCCAGCCAGCTCAAGCCTGCTCAAGCCAGCTCAAGCCTGCTCAAGCCTGCTCAGGCCAGTTCCAAACAGTTCTAAACAGCCAGCTATTTGCAGCCAGTTCCAAACAGTTCCAAACAGTTCCAAACAGTTCCAAACAGTTCCAAACAGTTCCAAACAGTTCCAAACAGTTCCAAACAGTTCCAAACAGTTCCAAACAGCCAGCTCAAGCCAGCTCAAACCAGCTCAAGCCAGTTCCAAACAGTTCCAAACAGTTCCAAACAGCTCCAAACAGCCAGCTATTTGCAGCCAGTTGAAGCCAGCTCAATCCAGCTCAAGTCAGTTCCAAACAGTTCCAAACAGTTCCAAACAGTTCCAAACATCCAGCTGAAGCCAGATGAAGCCAGCTGAAGCACAAACAGTTCCAAACAGTTCCAAGCAGATCCAAACAGTTCCAAACAGCCAGCTAGCCAACTGAAGCCAGTTCCAAACAGTTCCAAACAGTTCCAAACAGTTCCAAACAGTTCCAAACAGTTCCAAACAGTTCCAAACAGTTCCAAACAGTTCCACACAGCCAGCTATTTGCAGCCAGCTCAAGCCAACTCAAGCCAGCTCAAGCCAGTTCCAAACAGTTCCAAACAGTTCCAAACAGTTCCAAACAGTTCCAAACAGTTCCAAACAGTTCCAAACAGCCAGTTCCAAACAGTTCCAAACAGTTCCACACAGCCAGCTATTTGCAGCCAGCTGAAACCAGCTCTAGCCACCTCGAGCCACCTCAAGCCAGCTCAAGCCAGTTCCAAACAGTTCCAAACTGTTCCAAACTGTTACAAACAGTTCCAAACAGTTCCACACAGCCAGCTATTTGCAGCCAACTCAAGCCAGCTCAAGCCAGTTCCAAACAGTTCCAAACAGTTCCAAACAGTTCCAAACAGTTCCAAACAGTTCCAAACAGTTCCAAACAGTTCCAAACAGTTCCAAACAGTTCCACACAGCCAGCTATTTGCAGCCAGCTCAAGCCAACTCAAGCCAGCTCAAGCCAGCTCAAGCCAGTTCCAAACAGTTCCAAACAGTTCCAAACAGTTCCAAACAGTTCCAAACAGTTCCAAACAGTTCCAAACAGTTCCAAACAGCCAGTTCCAAACAGTTCCAAACAGTTCCACACAGCCAGCTATTTGCAGCCAGCTGAAGCCAGCTCTAGCCACCTCGAGCCACCTCAAGCCAGCTCAAGCCAGTTCCAAACAGTTCCAAACTGTTCCAAACTGTTACAAACAGTTCCAAACAGTTCCACACAGCCAGCTATTTGCAGCCAGCTCAAGCCAACTCAAGCCAGCTCAAGCCAGTTCCAAACAGTTCCAAACAGTTCCAAACAGTTCCAAACAGTTCCAAACAGCCAGCTCAAGCCAGTTCCAAACAGTTCCAAACAGTTCCACACAGCCAGCTATTTGCAGCCAGCTCAAGCCAACTCAAGCCAACTCAAACCAGCTGAAGCCAGTTCCAAACAGTTCCAAACAGTTCCAAACAGTTCCAAACAGTTCCAAACAGTTCCAAACAGCCAGCTGAACAGCCAGCTGAACAGCCAGCTGAACAGCCAGCTGAACAGCCAGCTGAACAGCCAGCTGAACAGCCAGATCCAAACAGCTCTAAACAGCCAGCTATTTGCAACCAGCTATTTGCAGCCAGCTATTTGCAGCCAGCTGACGCCAGCTGTAGCCAGTTCAAGCCAGTTCCAAACAGTTCCGAACAATTCCAAACAGTTCCAAACAGTTCCAAACAGCCAGCTCAAGCCAGCTCAAACAAGCTCAAGCCAGTTCTAAACAGTTCCAAACAGTTCCAAACAGTTCCAAACAGTTCCAAACAGTTCCAAACAGTTTCAAGCAGTTCCAAACAGTTCCAAACATTCAGCCGAAGCCAGATGAAGCCAGCTGAAGCCAGTTCCAAACAGTTCCAAACAGTTCCAAACAGTTCCAAACAGTTCCAAACAGTTCCACACAGTTCCACACAGTTCCACACAGTTCCACACAGTTCCACACAGTTCCACACAGTTCCACACAGCCAGCTATTTGCAGCCAGCTCAAGCCAACTCAAGCCAGCTCAATAAGGTTCCAAACAGTTCCAAACAGTTCCAAACAGTTCCAAACAGTTCCAAACAGTTCCAAACAGTTCCAAACAGTTCCAAACAGTTCCAAACAGTTCCAAACAGTTCCAAACAGCCAGCTCAAGCCAGTTCCAAACAGTTCCAAACAGTTCCACACAGCCAGCTATTTGCAGCCAGCTCAAGCCAACTCAAGCCAACTCAAGCCAGCTCAAGCCAGCTCCAAACAGTTCCAAACAGTTCCAAACAGCCAGCTGAACAGCCAGCTGAACAGCCAGCTGAACAGCGAGCTGAACAGCCAGATCCAAACAGCTCTAAACAGCCAGCTATTTGCAGCCAGCTATTTGCAGCCAGCTATTTGGAGCCAGCTGACGCCAGCTGTAGCCAGCTCAAGCCAGTTCCAAACAGTTCCGAACAATTCCAAACAGTTCCAAACAGTTCCAAACAGTTCCAAACAGCCAGCTCAAGCCAGCTCAAACCAGCTCAAGCCAGTTCTAAACAGTTCCAAACAGTTCCAAACAGTTCCAAACAGTTTCAAGCAGTTCCAAACAGTTCCAAACATCCAGCCGAAGCCAGATGAAGCCAGCTGAAGCCAGTTCCAAACAGTTCCAAACAGTTCCAAACAGTTCCAAACAGTTCCAAACAGTTTCAAGCAGTTCCAAACTGTTCCAAACTGTTCCAAACAGCCAGCTGAACTGACAGCTGAACAGCCAGCTGAAGCCAGCTCCAGCCAGCTCAAGCCTGCTCAAGCCAGCTCAAGCCTGCTCAAGCCTGCTCAGGCCAGTTCCAAACAGTTCCAAACAGTTCCACACAGCCAGCTATTTGCAGCCAGCTCAAGCCAACTCAAGCCAACTCAAGCCAGCTCAAGCCAGCTCCAAACAGTTCCAAACAGTTCCAAACAGCCAGCTGAACAGCCAGCTGAACAGCCAGCTGAACAGCGAGCTGAACAGCCAGATCCAAACAGCTCTAAACAGCCAGCTATTTGCAGCCAGCTATTTGCAGCCAGCTATTTGGAGCCAGCTGACGCCAGCTGTAGCCAGCTCAAGCCAGTTCCAAACAGTTCCGAACAATTCCAAACAGTTCCAAACAGTTCCAAACAGTTCCAAACAGCCAGCTCAAGCCAGCTCAAACCAGCTCAAGCCAGTTCTAAACAGTTCCAAACAGTTCCAAACAGTTCCAAACAGTTTCAAGCAGTTCCAAACAGTTCCAAACATCCAGCCGAAGCCAGATGAAGCCAGCTGAAGCCAGTTCCAAACAGTTCCAAACAGTTCCAAACAGTTCCAAACAGTTCCAAACAGTTTCAAGCAGTTCCAAACTGTTCCAAACAGCCAGCTGAACTGACAGCTGAACAGCCAGCTGAAGCCAGCTCCAGCCAGCTCAAGCCTGCTCAAGCCAGCTCAAGCCTGCTCAAGCCTGCTCAGGCCAGTTCCAAACAGTTCTAAACAGCCAGCTATTTGCAGCCAGTTCCAAACAGTTCCAAACAGTTCCAAACAGTTCCAAACAGTTCCAAACAGTTCCAAACAGTTCCAAACAGTTCCAAACAGTTCCAAACAGTTCCAAACAGTTCCAAACAGCCAGCTCAAGCCAGCTCAAACCAGCTCAAGCCAGTTCCAAACAGTTCCAAACAGTTCCAAACAGCTCCAAACAGCCAGCTATTTGCAGCCAGTTGAAGCCAGCTCAATCCAGCTCAAGTCAGTTCCAAACAGTTCCAAACAGTTCCAAACAGTTCCAAACATCCAGCTGAAGCCAGATGAAGCCAGCTGAAGCACAAACAGTTCCAAACAGTTCCAAGCAGATCCAAACAGTTCCAAACAGCCAGCTAGCCAACTGAAGCCAGTTCCAAACAGTTCCAAACAGTTCCAAACAGTTCCAAACAGTTCCAAACAGTTCCAAACAGTTCCAAACAGTTCCAAACAGTTCCACACAGCCAGCTATTTGCAGCCAGCTCAAGCCAACTCAAGCCAGCTCAAGCCAGTTCCAAACAGTTCCAAACAGTTCCAAACAGTTCCAAACAGTTCCAAACAGTTCCAAACAGTTCCAAACAGCCAGTTCCAAACAGTTCCAAACAGTTCCACACAGCCAGCTATTTGCAGCCAGCTGAAACCAGCTCTAGCCACCTCGAGCCACCTCAAGCCAGCTCAAGCCAGTTCCAAACAGTTCCAAACTGTTCCAAACTGTTACAAACAGTTCCAAACAGTTCCACACAGCCAGCTATTTGCAGCCAACTCAAGCCAGCTCAAGCCAGTTCCAAACAGTTCCAAACAGTTCCAAACAGTTCCAAACAGTTCCAAACAGTTCCAAACAGTTCCAAACAGTTCCAAACAGTTCCACACAGCCAGCTATTTGCAGCCAGCTCAAGCCAACTCAAGCCAGCTCAAGCCAGCTCAAGCCAGTTCCAAACAGTTCCAAACAGTTCCAAACAGTTCCAAACAGTTCCAAACAGTTCCAAACAGTTCCAAACAGTTCCAAACAGCCAGTTCCAAACAGTTCCAAACAGTTCCACACAGCCAGCTATTTGCAGCCAGCTGAAGCCAGCTCTAGCCACCTCGAGCCACCTCAAGCCAGCTCAAGCCAGTTCCAAACAGTTCCAAACTGTTCCAAACTGTTACAAACAGTTCCAAACAGTTCCACACAGCCAGCTATTTGCAGCCAGCTCAAGCCAACTCAAGCCAGCTCAAGCCAGTTCCAAACAGTTCCAAACAGTTCCAAACAGTTCCAAACAGTTCCAAACAGCCAGCTCAAGCCAGTTCCAAACAGTTCCAAACAGTTCCACACAGCCAGCTATTTGCAGCCAGCTCAAGCCAACTCAAGCCAACTCAAACCAGCTGAAGCCAGTTCCAAACAGTTCCAAACAGTTCCAAACAGTTCCAAACAGTTCCAAACAGTTCCAAACAGCCAGCTGAACAGCCAGCTGAACAGCCAGCTGAACAGCCAGCTGAACAGCCAGCTGAACAGCCAGCTGAACAGCCAGATCCAAACAGCTCTAAACAGCCAGCTATTTGCAACCAGCTATTTGCAGCCAGCTATTTGCAGCCAGCTGACGCCAGCTGTAGCCAGTTCAAGCCAGTTCCAAACAGTTCCGAACAATTCCAAACAGTTCCAAACAGTTCCAAACAGCCAGCTCAAGCCAGCTCAAACAAGCTCAAGCCAGTTCTAAACAGTTCCAAACAGTTCCAAACAGTTCCAAACAGTTCCAAACAGTTCCAAACAGTTTCAAGCAGTTCCAAACAGTTCCAAACATTCAGCCGAAGCCAGATGAAGCCAGCTGAAGCCAGTTCCAAACAGTTCCAAACAGTTCCAAACAGTTCCAAACAGTTCCAAACAGTTCCACACAGTTCCACACAGTTCCACACAGTTCCACACAGTTCCACACAGTTCCACACAGCCAGCTATTTGCAGCCAGCTCAAGCCAACTCAAGCCAGCTCAATAAGGTTCCAAACAGTTCCAAACAGTTCCAAACAGTTCCAAACAGTTCCAAACAGTTCCAAACAGTTCCAAACAGTTCCAAACAGTTCCAAACAGTTCCAAACAGTTCCAAACAGCCAGCTCAAGCCAGTTCCAAACAGTTCCAAACAGTTCCACACAGCCAGCTATTTGCAGCCAGCTCAAGCCAACTCAAGCCAACTCAAGCCAGCTCAAGCCAGCTCCAAACAGTTCCAAACAGTTCCAAACAGCCAGCTGAACAGCCAGCTGAACAGCCAGCTGAACAGCGAGCTGAACAGCCAGATCCAAACAGCTCTAAACAGCCAGCTATTTGCAGCCAGCTATTTGCAGCCAGCTATTTGGAGCCAGCTGACGCCAGCTGTAGCCAGCTCAAGCCAGTTCCAAACAGTTCCGAACAATTCCAAACAGTTCCAAACAGTTCCAAACAGTTCCAAACAGCCAGCTCAAGCCAGCTCAAACCAGCTCAAGCCAGTTCTAAACAGTTCCAAACAGTTCCAAACAGTTCCAAACAGTTTCAAGCAGTTCCAAACAGTTCCAAACATCCAGCCGAAGCCAGATGAAGCCAGCTGAAGCCAGTTCCAAACAGTTCCAAACAGTTCCAAACAGTTCCAAACAGTTCCAAACAGTTTCAAGCAGTTCCAAACTGTTCCAAACTGTTCCAAACAGCCAGCTGAACTGACAGCTGAACAGCCAGCTGAAGCCAGCTCCAGCCAGCTCAAGCCTGCTCAAGCCAGCTCAAGCCTGCTCAAGCCTGCTCAGGCCAGTTCCAAACAGTTCTAAACAGCCAGCTATTTGCAGCCAGTTCCAAACAGTTCCAAACAGTTCCAAACAGTTCCAAACAGTTCCAAACAGTTCCAAACAGTTCCAAACAGTTCCAAACAGCCAGCTCAAGCCAGCTCAAACCAGCTCAAGCCAGTTCCAAACAGTTCCAAACAGTTCCAAACAGCTCCAAACAGCCAGCTATTTGCAGCCAGTTGAAGCCAGCTCAATCCAGCTCAAGTCAGTTCCAAACAGTTCCAAACAGTTCCAAACAGTTCCAAACATCCAGCTGAAGCCAGATGAAGCCAGCTGAAGCACAAACAGTTCCAAACAGTTCCAAGCAGATCCAAACAGTTCCAAACAGCCAGCTAGCCAACTGAAGCCAGTTCCAAACAGTTCCAAACAGTTCCAAACAGTTCCAAACAGTTCCAAACAGTTCCAAACAGTTCCAAACAGTTCCAAACAGTTCCAAACAGTTCCACACAGCCAGCTATTTGCAGCCAGCTCAAGCCAACTCAAGCCAGCTCAAGCCAGTTCCAAACAGTTCCAAACAGTTCCAAACAGTTCCAAACAGTTCCAAACAGTTCCAAACAGTTCCAAACAGCCAGTTCCAAACAGTTCCAAACAGTTCCACACAGCCAGCTATTTGCAGCCAGCTGAAACCAGCTCTAGCCACCTCGAGCCACCTCAAGCCAGCTCAAGCCAGTTCCAAACAGTTCCAAACTGTTCCAAACTGTTACAAACAGTTCCAAACTGTTACAAACAGTTCCAAACAGTTCCACACAGCCAGCTATTTGCAGCCAACTCAAGCCAGCTCAAGCCAGTTCCAAACAGTTCCAAACAGTTCCAAACAGTTCCAAACAGCCAGCTCAAGCCAGTTCCAAACAGTTCCAAACAGTTCCACACAGCCAGCTATTTGCAGCCAGCTCAAGCCAACTCAAGCCAACTCAAACCAGCTGAAGCCAGTTCCAAACAGTTCCAAACAGTTCCAAACAGTTCCAAACAGTTCCAAACAGTTCCAAACAGTTCCAAACAGTTCCAAACAGTTCCAAACAGTTCCAAACAGTTCCAAACAGTTCCAAACAGCCAGCTGAACAGCCAGCTGAACAGCCAGCTGAACAGCCAGCTGAACAGCCAGCTGAACAGCCAGATCCAAACAGCTCTAAACAGCCAGCTATTTGCAGCCAGCTATTTGCAGCCAGCTATTTGCAGCCAGCTGACGCCAGCTGTAGCCAGCTCAAGCCAGTTCCAAACAGTTCCGAACAATTCCAAACAGTTCCAAACAGTTCCAAACAGCCAGCTCAAGCCAGCTCAAACAAGCTCAAGCCAGTTCTAAACAGTTCCAAACAGTTCCAAACAGTTCCAAACAGTTCCAAACAGTTTCAAGCAGTTCCAAACTGTTCCAAACAGCCAGCTGAACTGACAGCTGAACAGCCAGCTGAAGCCAGCTCAAGCCAGCTCAAGCCAGCTCCAGCCAGCTCAAGCCTGCTCAAGCCAGCTCAAGCCTGCTCAGGCCAGTTCCAAACAGTTCTAAACAGCCAGCTATTTGCAGCCAGTTCCAAACAGTTCCAAACAGTTCCAAACAGTTCCAAACAGTTCCAAACAGTTCCAAACAGTTCCAAACAGTTCCAAACAGTTCCAAACAGTTCCAAACAGTTCCAAACAGCCAGCTCAAGCCAGCTCAAACCAGCTCAAGCCAGTTCCAAACAGTTCCAAACAGTTCCAAACAGCTCCAAACAGCCAGCTATTTGCAGCCAGTTGAAGCCAGCTCAATCCAGCTCAAGTCAGTTCCAAACAGTTCCAAACAGTTCCAAACAGTTCCAAACATCCAGCTGAAGCCAGATGAAGCCAGCTGAAGCACAAACAGTTCCAAACAGTTCCAAGCAGATCCAAACAGTTCCAAACAGCCAGCTAGCCAACTGAAGCCAGTTCCAAACAGTTCCAAACAGTTCCAAACAGTTCCAAACAGTTCCAAACTGTTCCAAACAGTTCCAAACAGTTCCAAACAGTTCCACACAGCCAGCTATTTGCAGCCAGCTCAAGCCAACTCAAGCCAGCTCAAGCCAGCTCAAGCCAGTTCCAAACAGTTCCAAACAGTTCCAAACAGTTCCAAACAGTTCCAAACAGTTCCAAACAGTTCCAAACAGTTCCAAACAGTTCCACACAGCCAGCTATTTGCAGCCAGCTGAAGCCAGCTCTAGCCACCTCGAGCCACCTCAAGCCAGCTCAAGCCAGTTCCAAACAGTTCCAAACTGTTCCAAACTGTTACAAACAGTTCCAAACAGTTCCACACAGCCAGCTATTTGCAGCCAGCTCAAGCCAACTCAAGCCAGCTCAAGCCAGTTCCAAACAGTTCCAAACAGTTCCAAACAGTTCCAAACAGCCAGCTCAAGCCAGTTCCAAACAGTTCCAAACAGTTCCACACAGCCAGCTATTTGCAGCCAGCTCAAGCCAACTCAAGCCAACTCAAACCAGCTGAAGCCAGTTCCAAACAGTTCCAAACAGTTCCAAACAGTTCCAAACAGTTCCAAACAGTTCCAAACAGTTCCAAACAGTTCCAAACAGTTCCAAACAGCCAGCTGAACAGCCAGCTGAACAGCCAGCTGAACAGCCAGCTGAACAGCCAGCTGAACAGCCAGCTGAACAGCCAGCTGAACAGCCAGATCCAAACAGCTCTAAACAGCCAGCTATTTGCAACCAGCTATTTGCAGCCAGCTATTTGCAGCCAGCTGACGCCAGCTGTAGCCAGCTCAAGCCAGTTCCAAACAGTTCCGAACAATTCCAAACAGTTCCAAACAGTTCCAAACAGCCAGCTCAAGCCAGCTCAAACAAGCTCAAGCCAGTTCTAAACAGTTCCAAACAGTTCCAAACAGTTCCAAACAGTTCCAAACAGTTCCAAACAGTTTCAAGCAGTTCCAAACAGTTCCAAACATTCAGCCGAAGCCAGATGAAGCCAGCTGAAGCCAGTTCCAAACAGTTCCAAACAGTTCCAAACAGTTCCAAACAGTTCCACACAGTTCCACACAGTTCCACACAGTTCCACACAGTTCCACACAGTTCCACACAGTTCCACACAGCCAGCTATTTGCAGCCAGCTCAAGCCAACTCAAGCCAGCTCAATAAGGTTCCAAACAGTTCCAAACAGTTCCAAACAGTTCCAAACAGTTCCAAACAGTTCCAAACAGTTCCAAACAGTTCCAAACAGTTCCAAACAGTTCCAAACAGTTCCAAACAGCCAGCTCAAGCCAGTTCCAAACAGTTCCAAACAGTTCCACACAGCCAGCTATTTGCAGCCAGCTCAAGCCAACTCAAGCCAACTCAAGCCAGCTCAAGCCAGCTCCAAACAGTTCCAAACAGTTCCAAACAGCCAGCTGAACAGCCAGCTGAACAGCCAGCTGAACAGCCAGCTGAACAGCGAGCTGAACAGCCAGATCCAAACAGCTCTAAACAGCCAGCTATTTGCAGCCAGCTATTTGCAGCCAGCTATTTGGAGCCAGCTGACGCCAGCTGTAGCCAGCTCAAGCCAGTTCCAAACAGTTCCGAACAATTCCAAACAGTTCCAAACAGTTCCAAACAGTTCCAAACAGCCAGCTCAAGCCAGCTCAAACCAGCTCAAGCCAGTTCTAAACAGTTCCAAACAGTTCCAAACAGTTCCAAACAGTTTCAAGCAGTTCCAAACAGTTCCAAACATCCAGCCGAAGCCAGATGAAGCCAGCTGAAGCCAGTTCCAAACAGTTCCAAACAGTTCCAAACAGTTCCAAACAGTTCCAAACAGTTTCAAGCAGTTCCAAACTGTTCCAAACAGCCAGCTGAACTGACAGCTGAACAGCCAGCTGAAGCCAGCTGAAGCCAGCTCAAGCCAGCTCCAGCCAGCTCAAGCCTGCTCAAGCCAGCTCAAGCCTGCTCAGGCCAGTTCCAAACAGTTCTAAACAGCCAGCTATTTGCAGCCAGTTCCAAACAGTTCCAAACAGTTCCAAACAGTTCCAAACAGTTCCAAACAGTTCCAAACAGTTCCAAACAGTTCCAAACAGTTCCAAACAGCCAGCTGAACAGCCAGCTGAACAGCCAGCTGAACAGCCAGCTGAACAGCCAGCTGAACAGCCAGCTGAACAGCCAGCTGAACAGCCAGATCCAAACAGCTCTAAACAGCCAGCTATTTGCAGCCAGCTATTTGCAGCCAGCTATTTGCAGCCAGCTGACGCCAGCTGTAGCCAGCTCAAGCCAGTTCCAAACAGTTCCGAACAATTCCAAACAGTTCCAAACAGTTCCAAACAGCCAGCTCAAGCCAGCTCAAACAAGCTCAAGCCAGTTCTAAACAGTTCCAAACAGTTCCAAACAGTTCCAAACAGTTCCAAACAGTTCCAAACAGTTTCAAGCAGTTCCAAACAGTTCCAAACATCCAGCCGAAGCCAGATGAAGCCAGCTGAAGCCAGTTCCAAACAGTTCCAAACAGTTCCAAACAGTTCCAAACAGCTCCAAGCAGCCAGCTATTTGCAGCCAGCTATTTGCAGCCAGTTGAAGCCAGCTCAATCCAGCTCAAGTCAGTTCCAAACAGTTCCAAACAATTCCAAACAGTTCTAAACAGTTCCAAACATTCAGCTGAACCCAGATGAAGCCAGCTGAAGCCAGTTCCAAACAGTTCCAAACAGTTCCAAACAGTTCCAAACAGTTCCAAACAGTTCCAAACAGTTCCAAACAGTTCCAAACAGTTCCAAACAGTTCCAAACAGTTCCAAACAGTTCCAAACAGCCAGTTCCAAACAGTTCCAAACAGTTCCACACAGCCAGCTATTTGCAGCCAGCTGAAGCCAGCTCTAGCCACCTCGAGCCACCTCAAGCCAGCTCAAGCCAGTTCCAAACAGTTCCAAACTGTTCCAAACTGTTCCAAACAGTTCCAAACAGTTCCACACAGTTCCACACAGCCAGCTATTTGCAGCCAGCTCAAGCCAACTCAAGCCAGCTCAAGCCAGTTCCAAACAGTTCCAAACAGTTCCAAACAGTTCCAAACAGCCAGCTCAAGCCAGTTCCAAACAGTTCCAAACAGTTCCACACAGCCAGCTATTTGCAGCCAACTCAAGCCAACTCAAGCCAACTCAAACCAGCTGAAGCCAGTTCCAAACAGTTCCAAACAGTTCCAAACAGTTCCAAACAGTTCCAAACATCCAGCCGAAGCCAGATGAAGCCAGCTGAAGCCAGTTCCAAACAGTTCCAAACAGTTCCAAACAGTTCCAAACAGCTCCAAGCAGCCAGCTATTTGCAGCCAGCTATTTGCAGCCAGTTGAAGCCAGCTCAATCCAGCTCAAGTCAGTTCCAAACAGTTCCAAACAATTCCAAACAGTTCTAAACAGTTCCAAACATTCAGCTGAACCCAGATGAAGCCAGCTGAAGCCAGTTCCAAACAGTTCCAAACAGTTCCAAACAGTTCCAAACAGTTTCAAGCAGTTCCAAACTGTTCCAAACAGCCAGCTGAACTGACAGCTGAACTGCCAGCTGAAGCCAGCTGAAGCCAGCTCAAGCCAGCTCCAGCCAGCTCAAGCCTGCTCAAGCCAGCTCAAGCCTGCTCAGGCCAGTTCCAAACAGTTCTAAACAGCCAGCTATTTGCAGCCAGTTCCAAACAGTTCCAAACAGTTCCAAACAGTTCCAAACAGTTCCAAACAGTTCCAAACAGTTCCAAACAGTTCCAAACAGTTCCAAACAGCCAGCTCAAGCCAGCTCAAACCAGCTCAAGCCAGTTCCAAACAGTTCCAAACAGTTCCAAACAGCTCCAAACAGCCAGCTATTTGCAGCCAGTTGAAGCCAGCTCAATCCAGCTCAAGTCAGTTCCAAACAGTTCCAAACAGTTCCAAACAGTTCCAAACATCCAGCTGAAGCCAGATGAAGCCAGCTGAAGCAAAAACAGTTCCAAACAGTTCCAAGCAGATCCAAACAGTTCCAAACAGCCAGCTAGCCAACTGAAGCCAGTTCCAAACAGTTCCAAACAGTTCCAAACCGTTCCAAACAGTTCCAAACAGTTCCAAACAGTTCCAAACAGTTCCAAACAGTTCCAAACAGTTCCAAACAGTTCCAAACAGTTCCACACAGCCAGCTATTTGCAGCCAGCTCAAGCCAACTCAAGCCAGCTCAAGCCAGTTCCAAACAGTTCCAAACAGTTCCAAACAGTTCCAAACAGTTCCAAACAGTTCCAAACAGCCAGTTCCAAACAGTTCCAAACAGTTCCACACAGCCAGCTATTTGCAGCCAGCTGAAGCCAGCTCTAGCCACCTCGAGCCACCTTAAGCCAGCTCAAGCCAGTTCCAAACAGTTCCAAACTGTTCCAAACTGTTCCAAACAGTTCCAAACAGTTCCACACAGTTCCACACAGCCAGCTATTTGCAGCCAGCTCAAGCCAACTCAAGCCAGCTCAAGCCAGTTCCAAACAGTTCCAAACAGTTCCAAACAGTTCCAAACAGCCAGCTCAAGCCAGTTCCAAACAGTTCCAAACAGTTCCACACAGCCAGCTATTTGCAGCCAACTCAAGCCAACTCAAGCCAACTCAAACCAGCTGAAGCCAGTTCCAAACAGTTCCAAACAGTTCCAAACAGTTCCAAACAGTTCCAAACAGTTCCAAACAGTTCCAAACAGTTCCAAACAGTTCCAAACATCCAGCCGAAGCCAGATGAAGCCAGCTGAAGCCAGTTCCAAACAGTTCCAAACAGTTCCAAACAGCTCCAAGCAGCCAGCTATTTGCAGCCAGCTATTTGCAGCCAGTTGAAGCCAGCTCAATCCAGCTCAAGTCAGTTCCAAACAGTTCCAAACAATTCCAAACAGTTCTAAACAGTTCCAAACATTCAGCTGAACCCAGATGAAGCCAGCTGAAGCCAGTTCCAAACAGTTCCAAACAGTTCCAAACAGTTTCAAGCAGTTCCAAACTGTTCCAAACAGCCAGCTGAACTGACAGCTGAACAGCCAGCTGAAGCCAGCTGAAGCCAGCTCAAGCCAGCTCCAGCCAGCTCAAGCCTGCTCAAGCCAGCTCAAGCCTGCTCAGGCCAGTTCCAAACAGTTCTAAACAGCCAGCTATTTGCAGCCAGTTCCAAACAGTTCCAAACAGTTCCAAACAGTTCCAAACAGTTCCAAACAGTTCCAAACAGTTCCAAACAGTTCCAAACAGCCAGCTCAAGCCAGCTCAAACCAGCTCAAGCCAGTTCCAAACAGTTCCAAACAGTTCCAAACAGCTCCAAACAGCCAGCTATTTGCAGCCAGTTGAAGCCAGCTCAATCCAGCTCAAGTCAGTTCCAAACAGTTCCAAACAGTTCCAAACAGTTCCAAACATCCAGCTGAAGCCAGATGAAGCCAGCTGAAGCAAAAACAGTTCCAAACAGTTCCAAGCAGATCCAAACAGTTCCAAACAGCCAGCTAGCCAACTGAAGCCAGTTCCAAACAGTTCCAAACAGTTCCAAACAGTTCCAAACAGTTCCAAACAGTTCCACACAGCCAGCTATTTGCAGCCAGCTCAAGCCAACTCAAGCCAGCTCAAGCCAATTCCAAGCAGTTCCAAACAGTTCCAAACAGTTCCAAACAGTTCCAAACAGTTCCAAACAGTTCCAAACAGTTCCAAACAGTTCCAAACAGCCAGTTCCAAACAGTTCCAAACAGTTCCACACAGCCAGCTATTTGCAGCCAGCTGAAGCCAGCTCTAGCCACCTCGAGCCACCTCAAGCCAGCTCAAGCCAGTTCCAAACAGTTCCAAACTGTTCCAAACAGTTCCAAACAGTTCCACACAGTTCCACACAGCCAGCTATTTGCAGCCAGCTCAAGCCAACTCAAGCCAGCTCAAGCCAGTTCCAAACAGTTCCAAACAGTTCCAAACAGTTCCAAACAGCCAGCTCCAAACAGTTCCAAACAGTTCCAAACAGTTCCACACAGCCAGCTATTTGCAGCCAACTCAAGCCAACTCAAGCCAACTCAAACCAGCTGAAGCCAGTTCCAAACAGTTCCAAACAGTTCCAAACAGTTCCAAACAGTTCCAAACAGTTCCAAACAGTTCCAAACAGTTCCAAACAGTTCCAAACAGTTCCAAACAGTTCCAAACAGCCAGCTGAACAGCCAGCTGAACAGCCAGCTGAACAGCCAGCTGAACAGCCAGATCCAAACAGCTCTAAACAGCCAGCTATTTGCAGCCAGCTATTTGCAGCCAGCTATTTGCAGCCACCTGACGCCAGCTGTAGCCAGCTCAAGCCAGTTCCAAACAGTTCCGAACAATTCCAAACAGTTCCAAACAGTTCCAAACAGCCAGCTCAAGCCAGCTCAAACAAGCTCAAGCCAGTTCTAAACAGTTCCAAACAGTTCCAAACAGTTCCAAACAGTTCCAAACAGTTTCAAGCAGTTCCAAACAGTTCCAAACATCCAGCCGAAGCCAGATGAAGCCAGCTGAAGCCAGTTCCAAACAGTTCCAAACAGTTCCAAACAGTTCCAAACAGCTCCAAGCAGCCAGCTATTTGCAGCCAGCTATTTGCAGCCAGTTGAAGCCAGCTCAATCCAGCTCAAGTCAGTTCCAAACAGTTCCAAACAATTCCAAACAGTTCTAAACAGTTCCAAACATTCAGCTGAACCCAGATGAAGCCAGCTGAAGCCAGTTCCAAACAGTTCCAAACAGTTCCAAACAGCCAGCTAAAGCCAGTTCCAAACAGTTCCACACAGCCAGCTTTTGCAGCCAGCTAATTGCAGCCAGCTGAAGCCAGCTTTAGCCACCTCAAGCCAGCTCAAGCCAGTTCCAAACAGCCAGCTCAACAGTTCCAAACAGCCAGCTGAACAGCCAGCGGAACAGCCAGCTGAACAGCCAGCTGAACAGCCAGCTGAACAGCCAGCTGAAGCCAGTTCCAAACAGTTCCAAACAGTTCCACACAGCCAGCTATTTGCAGCCAGCTGAAGCCAGCTCTAGCCACCTCGAGCCACCTCAAGCCAGCTCAAGCCAGTTCCAAACCGTTCCAAACTGTTCCAAATTGTTCCAAACAGTTCCACACAGTTCCACACAGCCAGCTATTTGCAGCCAGCTCAAGCCAACTCAAGCCAGATCAAGCCAGTTCCAAACAGTTCCAAACAGTTCCAAACAGTTCCAAACAGTTCCAAACAGCCAGCTGAACAGCCAGCTGAACAGCCAGCAGAACAGCCAGCAGCTGAACAGCCAGCTGAACAGCCAGCTGAACAGCCAGATCCAAACAGCTCTAAACAGCCAGCTATTTGCAGCCAGCTATTTGCAGCCAGCTATTTGCAGCCAGCTGACGCCAGCTGTAGCCAGCTCAAGCCAGTTCCAAACAGTTCCGAACAATTCCAAACAGTTCTAAACAGTTCCAAACAGTT
This sequence comes from Alitta virens, assembly GCA_932294295.1. Taxonomy (NCBI): domain Eukaryota; kingdom Metazoa; phylum Annelida; class Polychaeta; order Phyllodocida; family Nereididae; genus Alitta; species Alitta virens. The sequence continues at coordinate 20,165,388 of OW028578.1, read as the reverse complement.
CCAAACAGCCAGCTACAGCCAGCTCAAGCCAGCTCAAACCAGCTCAAGCCAGTTCTAAACATTTCCAAACAGTTCCAAACAGTTCCAAACAGTTTCAAGCAGTTCCAAACGGTTCCAAACATTCAGCCAAAGCCAGATGAAGCCAGTTGAAGCCAGTTCCAAACAGTTCCAAACAGTTCCATACAGTTCCAAACAGCTCCAAACAGCCAGCTATTTGCAGCCAGCTATTTGCAGCCAGTTGAAGCCAGCTCAATCCAGCTCAGGTCAGTTCCAAACAGTTCCAAACAGTTCCAAACAGTTCCAAACAGCCAGCTCAAGCCAGCTCAAACCAGCTCAAGCCAGTTCCAAACAGTTCCAAACAGTTCCAAACAGCTCCAAACAGCCAGCTATTTGCAGCCAGTTGAAGCCAGCTCAATCCAGCTCAAGTCAGTTCCAAACAGTTCCAAACAGTTCCAAACAGTTCCAAACAGTTCCAAACATCCAGCTGAAGCCAGATGAAGCCAGCTGAAGCAAAAACAGTTCCAAACAGTTCCAAGCAGATCCAAACAGTTCCAAACAGCCAGCTAGCCAACTGAAGCCAGTTCCAAACAGTTCCAAACAGTTCCAAACCGTTCCAAACAGTTCCAAACAGTTCCAAACAGTTCCAAACAGTTCCAAACAGTTCCAAACAGTTCCAAACAGTTCCAAACAGTTCCACACAGCCAGCTATTTGCAGCCAGCTCAAGCCAACTCAAGCCAGCTCAAGCCAGTTCCAAACAGTTCCAAACAGTTCCAAACAGTTCCAAACAGTTCCAAACAGTTCCAAACAGTTCCAAACAGCCAGTTCCAAACAGTTCCAAACAGTTCCACACAGCCAGCTATTTGCAGCCAGCTGAAGCCAGCTCTAGCCACCTCGAGCCACCTCAAGCCAGCTCAAGCCAGTTCCAAACAGTTCCAAACTGTTCCAAACTGTTCCAAACAGTTCCAAACAGTTCCACACAGTTCCACACAGCCAGCTATTTGCAGCCAGCTCAAGCCAACTCAAGCCAGCTCAAGCCAGTTCCAAACAGTTCCAAACAGTTCCAAACAGCCAGCTCAAGCCAGTTCCAAACAGTTCCAAACAGTTCCACACAGCCAGCTATTTGCAGCCAACTCAAGCCAACTCAAGCCAACTCAAACCAGCTGAAGCCAGTTCCAAACAGTTCCAAACAGTTCCAAACAGTTCCAAACAGTTCCAAACATCCAGCCGAAGCCAGATGAAGCCAGCTGAAGCCAGTTCCAAACAGTTCCAAACAGTTCCAAACAGTTCCAAACAGCTCCAAGCAGCCAGCTATTTGCAGCCAGCTATTTGCAGCCAGTTGAAGCCAGCTCAATCCAGCTCAAGTCAGTTCCAAACAGTTCCAAACAATTCCAAACAGTTCTAAACAGTTCCAAACATTCAGCTGAACCCAGATGAAGCCAGCTGAAGCCAGTTCCAAACAGTTCCAAACAGTTCCAAACAGTTCCAAACAGTTTCAAGCAGTTCCAAACTGTTCCAAACAGCCAGCTGAACTGACAGCTGAACAGCCAGCTGAAGCCAGCTGAAGCCAGCTCAAGCCAGCTCCAGCCAGCTCAAGCCTGCTCAAGCCAGCTCAAGCCTGCTCAGGCCAGTTCCAAACAGTTCTAAACAGCCAGCTATTTGCAGCCAGTTCCAAACAGTTCCAAACAGTTCCAAACAGTTCCAAACAGTTCCAAACAGTTCCAAACAGTTCCAAACAGTTCCAAACAGTTCCAAACAGTTCCAAACAGTTCCAAACAGCCAGCTCAAGCCAGCTCAAACCAGCTCAAGCCAGTTCCAAACAGTTCCAAACAGTTCCAAACAGCTCCAAACAGCCAGCTATTTGCAGCCAGTTGAAGCCAGCTCAATCCAGCTCAAGTCAGTTCCAAACAGTTCCAAACAGTTCCAAACAGTTCCAAACATCCAGCTGAAGCCAGATGAAGCCAGCTGAAGCAAAAACAGTTCCAAACAGTTCCAAGCAGATCCAAACAGTTCCAAACAGCCAGCTAGCCAACTGAAGCCAGTTCCAAACAGTTCCAAACAGTTCCAAACCGTTCCAAACAGTTCCAAACAGTTCCAAACAGTTCCAAACAGTTCCAAACAGTTCCAAACAGTTCCAAACAGTTCCACACAGCCAGCTATTTGCAGCCAGCTCAAGCCAACTCAAGCCAGCTCAAGCCAGTTCCAAACAGTTCCAAACAGTTCCAAACAGTTCCAAACAGTTCCAAACAGTTCCAAACAGTTCCAAACAGCCAGTTCCAAACAGTTCCAAACAGTTCCACACAGCCAGCTATTTGCAGCCAGCTGAAGCCAGCTCTAGCCACCTCGAGCCACCTCAAGCCAGCTCAAGCCAGTTCCAAACAGTTCCAAACTGTTCCAAACTGTTCCAAACAGTTCCAAACAGTTCCACACAGTTCCACACAGCCAGCTATTTGCAGCCAGCTGAAGCCAGCTCTAGCCACCTCGAGCCACCTCAAGCCAGCTCAAGCCAGTTCCAAACAGTTCCAAACAGTTCCAAACAGTTCCAAACAGCCAGCTCAAGCCAGTTCCAAACAGTTCCAAACAGTTCCACACAGCCAGCTATTTGCAGCCAACTCAAGCCAACTCAAGCCAACTCAAACCAGCTGAAGCCAGTTCCAAACAGTTCCAAACAGTTCCAAACAGTTCCAAACAGTTCCAAACAGTTCCAAACAGTTCCAAACAGTTCCAAACATCCAGCCGAAGCCAGATGAAGCCAGCTGAAGCCAGTTCCAAACAGTTCCAAACAGTTCCAAACAGTTCCAAACAGCTCCAAACAGCTCCAAGCAGCCAGCTATTTGCAGCCAGCTATTTGCAGCCAGTTGAAGCCAGCTCAATCCAGCTCAAGTCAGTTCCAAACAGTTCCAAACAATTCCAAACAGTTCTAAACAGTTCCAAACATTCAGCTGAACCCAGATGAAGCCAGCTGAAGCCAGTTCCAAACAGTTCCAAACAGTTCCAAACAGTTCCAAACAGTTTCAAGCAGTTCCAAACTGTTCCAAACAGCCAGCTGAACTGACAGCTGAACAGCCAGCTGAAGCCAGCTGAAGCCAGCTCAAGCCAGCTCCAGCCAGCTCAAGCCTGCTCAAGCCAGCTCAAGCCTGCTCAGGCCAATTCCAAACAGTTCTAAACAGCCAGCTATTTGCAGCCAGTTCCAAACAGTTCCAAACAGTTCCAAACAGTTCCAAACAGTTCCAAACAGTTCCAAACAGTTCCAAACAGTTCCAAACAGTTCCAAACAGTTCCAAACAGTTCCAAACAGCCAGCTCAAGCCAGCTCAAACCAGCTCGAGCCAGTTCCAAACAGTTCCAAACAGTTCCAAACAGCTCCAAACAGCCAGCTATTTGCAGCCAGTTGAAGCCAGCTCAATCCAGCTCAAGTCAGTTCCAAACAGTTCCAAACAGTTCCAAACATCCAGCTGAAGCCAGATGAAGCCAGCTGAAGCAAAAACAGTTCCAAACAGTTCCAAGCAGATCCAAACAGTTCCAAACAGCCAGCTAGCCAACTGAAGCCAGTTCCAAACAGTTCCAAACAGTTCCAAACAGTTCCAAACAGTTCCAAACAGTTCCACACAGCCAGCTATTTGCAGCCAGCTCAAGCCAACTCAAGCCAGCTCAAGCCAATTCCAAGCAGTTCCAAACAGTTCCAAACAGTTCCAAACAGTTCCAAACAGTTCCAAACAGTTCCAAACAGTTCCAAACAGTTCCAAACAGTTCCAAACAGTTCCAAACAGCCAGTTCCAAACAGTTCCAAACAGTTCCACACAGCCAGCTATTTGCAGCCAGCTGAAGCCAGCTCTAGCCACCTCGAGCCACCTCAAGCCAGCTCAAGCCAGTTCCAAACAGTTCCAAACTGTTCCAAACAGTTCCAAACAGTTCCACACAGTTCCACACAGCCAGCTATTTGCAGCCAGCTCAAGCCAACTCAAGCCAGCTCAAGCCAGTTCCAAACAGTTCCAAACAGTTCCAAACAGTTCCAAACAGCCAGCTCAAGCCAGTTCCAAACAGTTCCAAACAGTTCCAAACAGTTCCAAACATCCAGCTGAAGCCAGATGAAGCCAGCTGAAGCAAAAACAGTTCCAAACAGTTCCAAGCAGATCCAAACAGTTCCAAACAGCCAGCTAGCCAACTGAAGCCAGTTCCAAACAGTTCCAAACAGTTCCAAACCGTTCCAAACAGTTCCAAACAGTTCCAAACAGTTCCAAACAGTTCCAAACAGTTCCAAACAGTTCCAAACAGTTCCAAACAGTTCCACACAGCCAGCTATTTGCAGCCAGCTCAAGCCAACTCAAGCCAGCTCAAGCCAGTTCCAAACAGTTCCAAACAGTTCCAAACAGTTCCAAACAGTTCCAAACAGTTCCAAACAGTTCCAAACAGTTCCAAACAGTTCCAAACAGTTCCAAACAGCCAGTTCCAAACAGTTCCAAACAGTTCCACACAGCCAGCTATTTGCAGCCAGCTGAAGCCAGCTCTAGCCACCTCGAGCCACCTCAAGCCAGCTCAAGCCAGTTCCAAACAGTTCCAAACTGTTCCAAACTGTTCCAAACAGTTCCAAACAGTTCCACACAGTTCCACACAGCCAGCTATTTGCAGCCAGCTCAAGCCAACTCAAGCCAGCTCAAGCCAGTTCCAAACAGTTCCAAACAGTTCCAAACAGCCAGCTCAAGCCAGTTCCAAACAGTTCCAAACAGTTCCACACAGCCAGCTATTTGCAGCCAACTCAAGCCAACTCAAGCCAACTCAAACCAGCTGAAGCCAGTTCCAAACAGTTCCAAACAGTTCCAAACAGTTCCAAACAGTTCCAAACATCCAGCCGAAGCCAGATGAAGCCAGCTGAAGCCAGTTCCAAACAGTTCCAAACAGTTCCAAACAGTTCCAAACAGCTCCAAGCAGCCAGCTATTTGCAGCCAGCTATTTGCAGCCAGTTGAAGCCAGCTCAATCCAGCTCAAGTCAGTTCCAAACAGTTCCAAACAATTCCAAACAGTTCTAAACAGTTCCAAACATTCAGCTGAACCCAGATGAAGCCAGCTGAAGCCAGTTCCAAACAGTTCCAAACAGTTCCAAACAGTTCCAAACAGTTTCAAGCAGTTCCAAACTGTTCCAAACAGCCAGCTGAACTGACAGCTGAACAGCCAGCTGAAGCCAGCTGAAGCCAGCTCAAGCCAGCTCCAGCCAGCTCAAGCCTGCTCAAGCCAGCTCAAGCCTGCTCAGGCCAGTTCCAAACAGTTCTAAACAGCCAGCTATTTGCAGCCAGTTCCAAACAGTTCCAAACAGTTCCAAACAGTTCCAAACAGTTCCAAACAGTTCCAAACAGTTCCAAACAGTTCCAAACAGTTCCAAACAGTTCCAAACAGCCAGCTCAAGCCAGCTCAAACCAGCTCGAGCCAGTTCCAAACAGTTCCAAACAGTTCCAAACAGCTCCAAACAGCCAGCTATTTGCAGCCAGTTGAAGCCAGCTCAATCCAGCTCAAGTCAGTTCCAAACAGTTCCAAACAGTTCCAAACATCCAGCTGAAGCCAGATGAAGCCAGCTGAAGCAAAAACAGTTCCAAACAGTTCCAAGCAGATCCAAACAGTTCCAAACAGCCAGCTAGCCAACTGAAGCCAGTTCCAAACAGTTCCAAACAGTTCCAAACAGTTCCAAACAGTTCCAAACAGTTCCACACAGCCAGCTATTTGCAGCCAGCTCAAGCCAACTCAAGCCAGCTCAAGCCAATTCCAAGCAGTTCCAAACAGTTCCAAACAGTTCCAAACAGTTCCAAACAGTTCCAAACAGTTCCAAACAGTTCCAAACAGTTCCAAACAGCCAGTTCCAAACAGTTCCAAACAGTTCCACACAGCCAGCTATTTGCAGCCAGCTGAAGCCAGCTCTAGCCACCTCGAGCCACCTCAAGCCAGCTCAAGCCAGTTCCAAACAGTTCCAAACTGTTCCAAACAGTTCCAAACAGTTCCACACAGTTCCACACAGCCAGCTATTTGCAGCCAGCTCAAGCCAACTCAAGCCAGCTCAAGCCAGTTCCAAACAGTTCCAAACAGTTCCAAACAGTTCCAAACAGCCAGCTCAAGCCAGTTCCAAACAGTTCCAAACAGTTCCACACAGCCAGCTATTTGCAGCCAACTCAAGCCAACTCAAGCCAACTCAAACCAGCTGAAGCCAGTTCCAAACAGTTCCAAACAGTTCCAAACAGTTCCAAACAGTTCCAAACAGTTCCAAACAGTTCCAAACAGTTCCAAACAGTTCCAAACAGTTCCAAACAGTTCCAAACAGTTCCAAACAGCCAGCTGAACAGCCAGCTGAACAGCCAGCTGAACAGCCAGCTGAACAGCCAGATCCAAACAGCTCTAAACAGCCAGCTATTTGCAGCCAGCTATTTGCAGCCAGCTATTTGAAGCCACCTGACGCCAGCTGTAGCCAGCTCAAGCCAGTTCCAAACAGTTCCGAACAATTCCAAACAGTTCCAAACAGTTCCAAACAGCCAGCTCAAGCCAGCTCAAACAAGCTCAAGCCAGTTCTAAACAGTTCCAAACAGTTCCAAACAGTTCCAAACAGTTCCAAACAGTTTCAAGCAGTTCCAAACAGTTCCAAACATCCAGCCGAAGCCAGATGAAGCCAGCTGAAGCCAGTTCCAAACAGTTCCAAACAGTTCCAAACAGTTCCAAACAGCTCCAAGCAGCCAGCTATTTGCAGCCAGCTATTTGCAGCCAGTTGAAGCCAGCTCAATCCAGCTCAAGTCAGTTCCAAACAGTTCCAAACAATTCCAAACAGTTCTAAACAGTTCCAAACATTCAGCTGAACCCAGATGAAGCCAGCTGAAGCCAGTTCCAAACAGTTCCAAACAGTTCCAAACAGCCAGCTAAAGCCAGTTCCAAACAGTTCCACACAGCCAGCTTTTGCAGCCAGCTAATTGCAGCCAGCTGAAGCCAGCTTTAGCCACCTCAGGCCAGCTCAAGCCAGTTCCAAACAGCCAGCTCAACAGTTCCAAACAGCCAGCTGAACAGCCAGCGGAACAGCCAGCTGAACAGCCAGCTGAACAGCCAGCTGAACAGCCAGCTGAAGCCAGTTCCAAACAGTTCCAAACAGTTCCACACAGCCAGCTATTTGCAGCCAGCTGAAGCCAGCTCTAGCCACCTCGAGCCACCTCAAGCCAGCTCAAGCCAGTTCCAAACCGTTCCAAACTGTTCCAAACTGTTCCAAACAGTTCCACACAGTTCCACACAGCCAGCTATTTGCAGCCAGCTCAAGCCAACTCAAGCCAGATCAAGCCAGTTCCAAACAGTTCCAAACAGTTCCAAACAGTTCCAAACAGTTCCAAACAGTTCCAAACAGCCAGCTGAACAGCCAGCTGAACAGCCAGCTGAACAGCCAGCAGAACAGCCAGCAGCTGAACAGCCAGCTGAACAGCCAGCTGAACAGCCAGATCCAAACAGCTCTAAACAGCCAGCTATTTGCAGCCAGCTATTTGCAGCCAGCTATTTGCAGCCAGCTGACGCCAGCTGTAGCCAGCTCAAGCCAGTTCCAAACAGTTCCGAACAATTCCAAACAGTTCTAAACAGTTCCAAACAGTTCCAAACAGCCAGCTACAGCCAGCTCAAGCCAGCTCAAACCAGCTCAAGCCAGTTCTAAACATTTCCAAACAGTTCCAAACAGTTCCAAACAGTTTCAAGCAGTTCCAAACGGTTCCAAACATTCAGCCAAAGCCAGATGAAGCCAGCTGAAGCCAGTTCCAAACAGTTCCAAACAGTTCCATACAGTTCCAAACAGCTCCAAACAGCCAGCTATTTGCAGCCAGCTATTTGCAGCCAGTTGAAGCCAGCTCAATCCAGCTCAGGTCAGTTCCAAACAGTTCCAAACAATTCCAAACAGTTCTAAACAGTTCCAAACATTCAGCTGAAGCCAGATGAAGCCAGCTGAAGCCAGTTCCAAACAGTTCCAAACAGTTCCAAACAGTTCCAAACAGCCAGCTAAAGCCAGTTCCAAACAGTTCCACACAGCCAGCTTTTTGCAGCCAGCTATTTGCAGCCAGCTGAAGCCAGCTTTAGCCACCTCGAGCCACCTCAAGCCAGCTGAAGCCAGTTCCAAACAGTTCCAAACTGTTCCACACAGCCAGCTATTTGCAGCCAGCTGAAGCCAGCTCTAGCCACCTCGAGCCACCTCAAGCCAGCTCAAGCCAGTTCAAAAACAGTTCCAAACTGTTCCAAACTGTTCCAAACAGCCAGCTGAACAGACAGCTGAACAGCCAGCTAAAGCCAGCTCAAGCCAGCTCAAGCCAGCTCCAGCCAGCTCAAGCCTGCTCAAGCCAGCTCAAGCCAGCTCAGGCCAGTTCCAAACAGTTCTAAACAGCCAGCTATTTGCAGCCAGCTGAAGCCAGTTCCAAACAGTTCCAAACAGTTCCAAACAGCCAGCTAAAGCCTGCTGAAGCAAGTTCCAAACAGTTCCAAGTGATTCCAAAGAGTTCCAAAGAGTTCCAAACAGCCAGCTATTTGCAGGCAGCTATTTGCAGCCAGCTATTTGCAGCCAGCTGAAGCCAGCTCTAGCCACCTCATGCCAGCTCAAGCCAGTTCCAAACAGCCAGCTCAACAGTTCCAAACAGCCAGCTGAACAGCCAGCGGAACAGCCAGCTGAACAGCCAGCAGAACAGCCAGCTGAACAGCCAGCTGAACAGCCAGCTATTTGCAGCTAGCTATTTGCAGCCAGTTGAAGCCAGCTCAAGCCAGCTCAAGTCAGTTCCAAACAGTTCCAAACAGTTCCAAACAGTTCCAAACAGTTCCAAACAGTTCCAAACAGTTCCAAACATCCAGCTGAAGCCAGATGAAGCCAGCTGAAGCAAAAAAAGTTCCAAACAGTTCCAAACAGATCCAAACAGTTCCAAACAGTTCCAAACAGCCAGCTAGCCAACTGAAGCCAGTTCCAAACAGTTCCAAACAGTTCCAAACAGTTCCAAACAGTTCCACACAGTTCCACACAGTTCCACACAGTTCCACACAGTTCCACACAGTTCCACACAGTTCCACACAGCCAGCTATTTTCAGCCAGCTCAAGCCAACTCAAGCCAGCTCAAGCCAGTTCCAAACAGTTCCAAACAGTTCCAAACAGTTCCAAACAGTTCCAAACAGTTCCAAACAGTTCCAAACAGTTCCAAACAGTTCCAAACAGTTCCAAACAGCCAGCTCAAGCCAGTTCCAAACAGTTCCAAACAGTTCCACACAGCCAGCTATTTGCAGCCAGCTCAAGCCAACTCAAGCCAACTCAAACCAGCTCAAGCCAGTTCCAAACAGTTCCAAACAGTTCCAAACAGCTCCAAACAGCCAGCTATTTGCAGCCAGCTATTTGCAGCCAGTTGAAGCCAGCTCAATCCAGCTCAAGTCAGTTCCAAACAGTTCCAAACAATTCCAAACAGTTATAAACAGTTCCAAACATTCAGCTGAAGCCAGATGAAGCCAGCTGAAGCCAGTTGCAAACAGTTGCAAACAGTTCCAAACAGTTCCAAACAGTTCCAAACAGCCAGCTAAAGCCAGTTCCAAACAGTTCCACACAGCCAGCTTTTTGCAGCCAGCTATTTGCAGCCAGCTGAAGCCAGCTTTAGCCACCTCAAGCCAGCTCAAGCCAGTTCCAAACAGCCAGCTCAAAAGTTCCAAACAGCCAGCTGAACAGCCAGCGGAACAGCCAGCTGAACAGCCAGCAGAACAGCCAGCTGAACAGCCAGCTGAACAGCCAGCTGAACAGCCAGCTGAACAGCCAGCCGAACAGCCAGCTGAACAGCCAGATCCAAACAGCTCTAAACAGCCAGCTATTTGCAGCCAGCTATTTGCAGCCAGCTGACGCCAGCTGTAGCCAGCTCAAGCCAGTTCCAAACAGTTCCGAACAATTCCAAACAGTTCCAAACAGTTCCAAACAGTTCCAAACAGTTCCAAACAGTTCCAAACAGTTTCAACCAGTTCCAAACAGTTCCAAACATCCAGCCGAAGCCAGATGAGGCCAGCTGAAGCCTGTTCCAACCAGTTCCAAACAGTACCAAACAGCTCCAAACAGCCAGCTATTTGCAGCCAGCTATTTGCAGCCAGTTGAAGCCAGCTCAATCCAGCTCAAGTCAGTTCCAAACAGTTCCAAACAATTCCAAACAGTTCTAAACAGTTCCAAACATTCAGCTGAAGCCAGATGAAGCCAGCTGAAGCCAGTTCCAAACAGTTCCAAACAGTTCCAAACAGTTCAAAACAGCCAGCTAAAGCCAGTTCCAAACAGTTCCACACAGCCAGCTTTTTGCAGCCAGCTATTTGCAGCCAGCTGAAGCCAGCTTTAGCCACCTCAAGCCAGCTCAAGCCAGTTCCAAACAGCCAGCTCAAAAGTTCCAAACAGCCAGCTGAACAGCCAGCGGAACAGCCAGCTGAACAGCCAGCAGAACAGCCAGCTGAACAGCCAGCTGAACAGCCAGCTGAACAGCCAGCCGAACAGCCAGCTGAACAGCCAGATCCAAACAGCTCTAAACAGCCAGCTATTTGCAGCCAGCTATTTGCAGCCAGCTGACGCCAGCTGTAGCCAGCTCAAGCCAGTTCCAAACAGTTCCGAACAATTCCAAACAGTTCCAAACAGTTCCAAACAGTTCCAAACAGTTCCAAACAGTTCCAAACAGTTCCAAACAGTTTCAAGCAGTTCCAAACAGTTCCAAACAGTTCCAAACATCCAGCCGAAGCCAGATGAAGCCAGCTGAAGCCAGTTCCAACCAGTTCCAAACAGTACCAAACAGCTCCAAACAGCCAGCTATTTGCAGCCAGCTATTTGCAGCCAGTTGAAGCCAGCTCAATCCAGCTCAAGTCAGTTCCAAACAGTTCCAAACAATTCCAAACAGTTCTAAACAGTTCCAAACATTCAGCTGAAGCCAGATGAAGCCAGCTGAAGCCAGTTCCAAACAGTTCCAAACAGTTCCAAACAGTTCCAAACAGTTCCAAACAGCCAGCTAAAGCCAGTTCCAAACAGTTCCACACAGCCAGCTTTTTGCAGCCAGCTATTTGCAGCCAGCTGAAGCCAGCTTTAGCCACCTCAAGCCAGCTCAAGCCAGTTCCAAACAGCCAGCTCAACAGTTCCAAACAGCCAGCTGAACAGCCAGCTGAACAGCCAGCTGAAGCCAGTTCCAAACAGTTCCAAACAGTTCCACACAGCCAGCTATTTGCAGCCAGCTGAAGCCAGCTCTAGCCACCTCGAGCCACCTCAAGCCAGCTCAAGCCAGTTCCAAACAGTTCCAAACTGTTCCAAACAGCCAGCTGAACAGACAGCTGAACAGCCAGCTAAAGCCAGCTCAAGCCAGCTCAAGCCATCTCCAGCCAGCTCAAGCCTGCTCAAGCCAGCTCAAGCCAGCTCAGGCCAGTTCCAAACAGTTCTAAACAGCCAGCTATTAGCAGCCAGCTGAAGCCAGTTCCAAACAGTTCCAAACAGTTCCAAACAGTTCCAAACAGTTCCAAACAGTTCCAAACAGTTCCAAACAGTTCCAAACAGTTCCAAACAGCCAGCTAAAGCCTGCTGAAGCAAGTTCCAAAGAGTTCCAAGTGGTTCCAAAGAGTTCCAAAGAGTTCCAAACAGTTCCAAACAGCCAGCTATTTGCAGCCAGCTATTTGCAGCCAGCTATTTGCAGCCAGCTGAAGCCAGCTCTAGCCACCTCATGCCACCGCAAGCCAGCTAACAGCCAGCTAACAGCCAGCTAACAGCCAGCTAACAGCCAGCTGACAGCCAGCTGAACAGCCAGCTGAACAGCCAGCTGAACAGCCAGCTGAACAGCCAGATCCAAACAGCCAGATCCAAACAGCTCTAAACAGTCAGCTATTTGCAGCCAGCTATTTGAAGCCAGCTGACGCCAGCTGTAGCCAGCTCAAGCCAGTTCCAAACATTTCCGAACAATTCTAAACAGTTCCAAACAGTTCCAAACAGCCAGCTCAAGCCAGCTCAAGCCAGCTCAAACCAGCTCAAGCCAGTTCCAAATAGTTCCAAACAGTTCCAAACAGCTCCAAACAGCCAGCTATTTGCAGCCAGTTGAAACCAGCTCAATCCAGCTCAAGTCAGTTCCAAACAGTTCCAAACAATTTCAAACAGTTCCAAACATCCAGCTGAAGCCAGATGAAGCCAGCTGAAGCAAAAACAGTTCCAAACAGTTCGAAACAGATCCAAACAGTTCCAAACAGCCAGCTAGCCAACTGAAGCCAGTTCCACACAGTTCCAAGCAGTTCCAAACAGTTCCAAACAGTTCCAAACAGTTCCACACAGCCAGCTATTTGCAGCCAGCTCAAGCCAACTCAAGACAGCTCAAGCCAGTTCCAAACAGTTCCAAACAGTTCCAAACAGTTCCAAACAGCTAGCTCAAGCCAGTTCCAAACAGTTCCAAACAGTTCCAAACAGTTTTAAACAGCCAGCTATTTGCAGCCGGCTGAAGACAGCTGAAGCCAGCTCTAGCCACCTCAAGCCACCTCAAGCCAGCTCAAGCCAGCTCAGGCCAGCTCAAGCCAGCTCTGGCCAGCTCAGGCCAGTTGCAAACATCCAGCTGAATCTGAAGCCAGCTCATACCAGCTCAAGCCAGCTCAAAGCAGTTCCAAACAGTTCTAAACAGTTCCAAACACTTCCAAACAGTTCTGAAGCTAGCTGAAGCCAGCTGAAGCCAGCTAAAGCCAGTTACAAACAGATCCAAACACTTCCAAACACTTCCAAACATCCAGCTGAAGCCAGTTGAAGCCAGCTCCAGCCAGCTCAAGCCAGCTCAAGCCAGTTCCAAACAGCCAGCTCAAAAGTTCCAAACAGCCAGCTGAACAGCCAGCGGAACAGCCAGCTGAACAGCCAGCAGAACAGCCAGCTGAACAGCCAGCTGAACAGCCAGCTGAACAGCCAGCTGAACAGCCAGCCGAACAGCCAGCTGAACAGCCAGATCCAAACAGCTCTAAACAGCCAGCTATTTGCAGCCAGCTATTTGCAGCCAGCTGACGCCAGCTGTAGCCAGCTCAAGCCAGTTCCAAACAGTTCCGAACAATTCCAAACAGTTCCAAACAGTTCCAAACAGTTCCAAACAGTTCCAAACAGTTCCAAACAGTTCCAAACAGTTTCAAGCAGTTCCAAACAGTTCCAAACATCCAGCCGAAGCCAGATGAAGCCAGCTGAAGCCAGTTCCAAACAGTTCCAAACAGTTCCAAACAGCTCCAAACAGCCAGCTATTTGCAGCCAGCTATTTGCAGCCAGTTGAAGCCAGCTCAATCCAGCTCAAGTCAGTTCCAAACAGTTCCAAACAATTCCAAACAGTTCTAAACAGTTCCAAACATACAGCTGAAGCCAGATGAAGCCAGCTGAAGCCAGTTCCAAACAGTTCCAAACAGTTCCAAACAGTTCCAAACAGTTCCAAACAGTTCCAAACAGTTCCAAACAGCCAGCTGAACAGCCAGCTGAACAGCCAGCTGAACAGCCAGCTGAACAGCCAGATCCAAACAGCTCTAAACAGTCAGCTATTTGCAGCCAGCTATTTGCAGCCAGCTATTTGCAGCCAGCTGACGACAGCTGTAGCCAGCTCAAGCCAGTTCCAAACAGTTCCGAACAATTCCAAGCAGTTCCAAACAGTTCCAAACAGTTCCAAACAGCCAGCTCAAGCCAGCTCAAGCCAGCTCAAACCAGCTCAAGCCAGTTCTAAACAGTTCCAAACAGTTCCAAACAGTTCCAAACAGTTCCAAACAGTTTCAAGCAGTTCCAAACAGTTCCAAACATCCAGCCGAAGCCAGATGAAGCCAGCTCAACAGCCAGCGGAACAGCCAGCTCAACAGCCAGCTGAACAGCCACCTGAAGCCAGTTCCAAACAGTTCCAAACAGTTCCACCCAGCCAGCTATTTGCAGCCAGCTGAAGCCAGCTCTAGCCACCTCGAGCCACCTCAAGCCAGCTCAAGCCAGTTCCAAACAGTTCCAAACTGTTCCAAACTGTTCCAAACAGCCAGCTGAACAGACAGCTGAACAGCCAGCTAAAGCCAGCTCAAGCCAGCTCAAGCCAGCTCCAGCCAGTTCAAGCCTGCTCAAGCCAGCTCAAGCCAGCTCAGGCCAGTTCCAAACAGTTCTAAACAGCCAGCTATTTGCAGCCAGTTCCAAACAGTTCTAAACAGCCAGCTATTTGCAGCCAGTTCCAAACAGTTCCAAACAGTTCCAAACAGTTCCAAACAGTTCCAAACAGTTCCAAACAGTTCCAAACAGTTCCAAACAGTTCCAAACAGTTCCAAACAGCCAGCTCAAGCCAGTTCCAAACAGTTCCAAACAGTTCCACGCAGCCAGCTATTTGCAGCCAGCTCAAGCCAACTCAAGCCAGCTCAAGCCAGTTCCAAACAGTTCCAAACAGTTCCAAACAGTTCCAAACAGTTCCAAACAGTTCCAAACAGTTCCAAACAGTTCCAAACAGCCAGCTGAACAGCCAGCTGAACAGCCAGCTGAACAGCCAGATCCAAACAGCTCTAAACAGTCAGCTATTTGCAGCCAGCTATTTGCAGCCAGCTATTTGCAGCCAGCTGACGACAGCTGTAGCCAGCTCAAGCCAGTTCCAAACAGTTCCGAACAATTCCAAGCAGTTCCAAACAGTTCCAAACAGTTCCAAACAGCCAGCTCAAGCCAGCTCAAGCCAGCTCAAACCAGCTCAAGCCAGTTCTAAACAGTTCCAAACAGTTCCAAACAGTTCCAAACAGTTCCAAACAGTTTCAAGCAGTTCCAAACAGTTCCAAACATCCAGCCGAAGCCAGATGAAGCCAGCTCAACAGCCAGCGGAACAGCCAGCTCAACAGCCAGCTGAACAGCCACCTGAAGCCAGTTCCAAACAGTTCCAAACAGTTCCACCCAGCCAGCTATTTGCAGCCAGCTGAAGCCAGCTCTAGCCACCTCGAGCCACCTCAAGCCAGCTCAAGCCAGTTCCAAACAGTTCCAAACTGTTCCAAACTGTTCCAAACAGCCAGCTGAACAGACAGCTGAACAGCCAGCTAAAGCCAGCTCAAGCCAGCTCAAGCCAGCTCCAGCCAGTTCAAGCCTGCTCAAGCCAGCTCAAGCCAGCTCAGGCCAGTTCCAAACAGTTCTAAACAGCCAGCTATTTGCAGCCAGTTCCAAACAGTTCTAAACAGCCAGCTATTTGCAGCCAGTTCCAAACAGTTCCAAACAGTTCCAAACAGTTCCAAACAGTTCCAAACAGTTCCAAACAGTTCCAAACAGTTCCAAACAGCCAGCTCAAGCCAGTTCCAAACAGTTCCAAACAGTTCCACGCAGCCAGCTATTTGCAGCCAGCTCAAGCCAACTCAAGCCAGCTCAAGCCAGTTCCAAACAGTTCCAAACAGTTCCAAACAGTTCCAAACAGTTCCAAACAGTTCCAAACAGTTCCAAACAGCCAGCTGAACAGCCAGCTGAACAGCCAGCTGAACAGCCAGATCCAAACAGCTCTAAACAGTCAGCTATTTGCAGCCAGCTATTTGCAGCCAGCTATTTGCAGCCAGCTGACGACAGCTGTAGCCAGCTCAAGCCAGTTCCAAACAGTTCCGAACAATTCCAAGCAGTTCCAAACAGTTCCAAACAGTTCCAAACAGCCAGCTCAAGCCAGCTCAAGCCAGCTCAAACCAGCTCAAGCCAGTTCTAAACAGTTCCAAACAGTTCCAAACAGTTCCAAACAGTTCCAAACAGTTTCAAGCAGTTCCAAACAGTTCCAAACATCCAGCCGAAGCCAGATGAAGCCAGCTCAACAGCCAGCGGAACAGCCAGCTCAACAGCCAGCTGAACAGCCACCTGAAGCCAGTTCCAAACAGTTCCAAACAGTTCCACCCAGCCAGCTATTTGCAGCCAGCTGAAGCCAGCTCTAGCCACCTCGAGCCACCTCAAGCCAGCTCAAGCCAGTTCCAAACAGTTCCAAACTGTTCCAAACTGTTCCAAACAGCCAGCTGAACAGACAGCTGAACAGCCAGCTAAAGCCAGCTCAAGCCAGCTCAAGCCAGCTCCAGCCAGTTCAAGCCTGCTCAAGCCAGCTCAAGCCAGCTCAGGCCAGTTCCAAACAGTTCTAAACAGCCAGCTATTTGCAGCCAGTTCCAAACAGTTCTAAACAGCCAGCTATTTGCAGCCAGTTCCAAACAGTTCCAAACAGTTCCAAACAGTTCCAAACAGTTCCAAACAGTTCCAAACAGTTCCAAACAGTTCCAAACAGTTCCAAACAGTTCCAAACAGTTCCAAACAGTTCCAAACAGTTCCAAACAGTTCCAAACAGCCAGCTCAAGCCAGTTCCAAACAGTTCCAAACAGTTCCACGCAGCCAGCTATTTGCAGCCAGCTCAAGCCAACTCAAGCCAGCTCAAGCCAGTTCCAAACAGTTCCAAACAGTTCCAAACAGTTCCAAACAGTTCCAAACAGCCAGCTGAACAGCCAGCTGAACAGCCAGCTGAACAGCCAGCTGAACAGCCAGATCCAAACAGCTCTAAACAGTCAGCTATTTGCAGCCAGCTATTTGCAGCCAGCTATTTGCAGCCAGCTGACGCCAGCTGTAGCCAGCTCAAGCCAGTTCCAAACAGTTCCGAACAATTCCAAACAGTTCCAAACAGTTCCAAACAGCCAGCTCAAGCCAGCTCAAGCCAGCTCAAGCCAGCTCATGCCAGCTCAAGCCAGCTCAAACCAGCTCAAGCCAGTTCTAAACAGTTCCAAACAGTTCCAAACAGTTCCAAACAGTTCCAAACAGTTTCAAGCAGTTCCAAACAGTTCCAAACATCCAGCCGAAGCCAGATGAAGCCAGCTGAAGCCAGTTCCAAACAGTTCCAAACAGTTCCAAACAGCTCCAAACAGCCAGCTATTTGCAGCCAGCTATTTGCAGCCAGTTGAAGCCAGCTCAATCCAGCTCAAGTCAGTTCCAAACAGTTCCAAACAATTCCAAACAGTTCTAAACAGTTCCAAACATACAGCTGAAGCCAGATGAAGCCAGCTGAAGCCAGTTCCAAACAGTTCCAAACAGTTCCAAACAGTTCCAAACAGCCAACTAAAGTCAGTTCCAAACAGTTCCACACAGCCAGCTTTTTGCAGCCAGCTATTTGCAGCCAGCTTTAGCCACCTCAAGCCAGCTCAAGCCAGTTCCAAACAGCCAGCTCAACAGTTCCAAACAGCGAGCTCAACAGCCAGCGGAACAGCCAGCTGAACAGCCAGCTGAACAGCCACCTGAAGCCAGTTTCAAACAGTTCAAAACAGTTCCACCCAGCCAGCTATTTGCAGCCAGCTGAAGCCAGCTCTAGCCACCTCGAGCCACCTCAAGCCAGCTCAAGCCAGTTCCAAACAGTTCCAAACTGTTCCAAACTGTTACAAACAGTTCCAAACAGTTCCACACAGCCAGCTATTTGCAGCCAGCTCAAGCCAACTCAAGCCAGCTCAAGCCAGTTCCAAACAGTTCCAAACAGTTCCAAACAGTTCCAAACAGCCAGCTATTTGCAGCCAGCTCAAGCCAACTCAAGCCAGCTCAAGCCAGTTCCAAACAGTTCCAAACAGTTCCAAACAGTTCCAAACAGTTCCAAACAGTTCCAAACAGTTCCAAACAGTTCCAAACAGTTCCAAACAGCCAGTTCCAAACAGTTCCAAACAGTTCCACACATCCAGCTATTTGCAGCCAGCTGAAGCCAGCTCTAGCCACCTCGAGCCACCTCAAGCCAGCTCAAGCCAGTTCCAAACAGTTCCAAACTGTTCCAAACTGTTACAAACAGTTCCAAACAGTTCCACACAGCCAGCTATTTGCAGCCAGCTCAAGCCAACTCAAGCCAGCTCAAGCCAGTTCCAAACAGTTCCAAACAGTTCCAAACAGTTCCAAACAGCCAGCTCAAGCCAGTTCCAAACAGTTCCAAACAGTTCCACACAGCCAGCTATTTGCAGCCAGCTCAAGCCAACTCAAGCCAACTCAAACCAGCTGAAGCCAGTTCCAAACAGTTCCAAACAGTTCCAAACAGTTCCAAACAGTTCCAAACAGTTCCAAACAGTTCCGAACAATTCCAAGCAGTTCCAAACAGTTCCAAACAGTTCCAAACAGCCAGCTCAAGCCAGCTCAAGCCAGCTCAAACCAGCTCAAGCCAGTTCTAAACAGTTCCAAACAGTTCCAAACAGTTCCAAACAGTTCCAAACAGTTTCAAGCAGTTCCAAACAGTTCCAAACATCCAGCCGAAGCCAGATGAAGCCAGCTGAAGCCAGTTCCAAACAGTTCCAAACAGTTCCAAACAGCTCCAAACAGCCAGCTATTTGCAGCCAGCTATTTGCAGCCAGTTGAAGCCAGCTCAATCCAGCTCAAGTCAGTTCCAAACAGTTCCAAACAATTCCAAACAGTTCTAAACAGTTCCAAACATACAGCTGAAGCCAGATGAAGCCAGCTGAAGCCAGTTCCAAACAGTTCCAAACAGTTCCAAACAGTTCCAAACAGCCAACTAAAGTCAGTTCCAAACAGTTCCACACAGCCAGCTTTTTGCAGCCAGCTATTTGCAGCCAGCTTTAGCCACCTCAAGCCAGCTCAAGCCAGTTCCAAACAGCCAGCTCAACAGTTCCAAACAGCGAGCTCAACAGCCAGCGGAACAGCCAGCTGAACAGCCAGCTGAACAGCCACCTGAAGCCAGTTCCAAACAGTTCAAAACAGTTCCACCCAGCCAGCTATTTGCAGCCAGCTGAAGCCAGCTCTAGCCACCTCGAGCCACCTCAAGCCAGCTCAAGCCAGTTCCAAACAGTTCCAAACTGTTCCAAACTGTTCCAAACAGCCAGCTGAACAGACAGCTGAACAGCCAGCTAAAGCCAGCTCAAGCCAGCTCAAGCCAGCTCCAGCCAGCTCAAGCCTGCTCAAGCCAGCTCAAGCCAGCTCAAACCAGCTCAAGCCAGTTCTAAACAGTTCCAAACAGTTCCAAACAGTTCCAAACAGTTCCAAACAGTTTCAAGCAGTTCCAAACAGTTCCAAACATCCAGCCGAAGCCAGATGAAGCCAGCTGAAGCCAGTTCCAAACAGTTCCAAACAGTTCCAAACAGCTCCAAACAGCCAGCTATTTGCAGCCAGCTATTTGCAGCCAGTTGAAGCCAGCTCAATCCAGCTCAAGTCAGTTCCAAACAGTTCCAAACAATTCCAAACAGTTCTAAACAGTTCCAAACATACAGCTGAAGCCAGATGAAGCCAGCTGAAGCCAGTTCCAAACAGTTCCAAACAGTTCCAAACAGTTCCAAACAGCCAACTAAAGTCAGTTCCAAACAGTTCCACACAGCCAGCTTTTTGCAGCCAGCTATTTGCAGCCAGCTTTAGCCACCTCAAGCCAGCTCAAGCCAGTTCCAAACAGCCAGCTCAACAGTTCCAAACAGCGAGCTCAACAGCCAGCGGAACAGCCAGCTGAACAGCCAGCTGAACAGCCACCTGAAGCCAGTTCCAAACAGTTCAAAACAGTTCCACCCAGCCAGCTATTTGCAGCCAGCTGAAGCCAGCTCTAGCCACCTCGAGCCACCTCAAGCCAGCTCAAGCCAGTTCCAAACAGTTCCAAACTGTTCCAAACTGTTCCAAACAGCCAGCTGAACAGACAGCTGAACAGCCAGCTAAAGCCAGCTCAAGCCAGCTCAAGCCAGCTCCAGCCAGCTCAAGCCTGCTCAAGCCAGCTCAAGCCAGCTCAGGCCAGTTCCAAACAGTTCTAAACAGCCAGCTATTTGCAGCCAGCTGAAGCCAGTTCCAAACAGTTCCAAACAGTTCCAAACAGTTCCAAACAGTTCCAAACAGTTCCAAACAGTTCCAAACATCCAGCTGAAGCCAGATGAAGCCAGCTGAAGCCAGTTCCAAACAGTTCCAAACAGATCCAAACAGTTCCAAACAGCTAGCTATTTGCAGCCAGGTATTTGCAGCCAGCTCAAGCCAGCTCAAGCCAATTCCAAACAGTTCCAAACTGTTCCAAACTGTTCCAAACTGTTCCAAACTGTTCAAACTGTTCCAAACTGTTCCAAACAGCCAGCTGAACAGCCAGCTAAAGCAAGCTCAAGCCAGCTCAGGCCAGTTCCAAACAGTTCCAAACAGTTCCAAACAGTTCCAAACAGTTCCAAACAGTTCCAAACAGTTCCAAACAGCCAGCTGAACAGCCAGCTGAACAGCCAGCTGAACAGCTAGCTGAACAGCCAGCTGAACAGCCAGCTGAACAGCCAGATCCAAACAGCTCTAAACAGTCAGCTATTTGCAGCCAGCTATTTGCAGCCAGCTGACGCCAGCTGTAGCCAGCTCAAGCCAGTTCCAAACAGTTCCAAACAGTTCCAAACAGTTCCAAACAGCCAGCTCAAGCCAGCTCAAGCCAGATCAAACCAGCTCAAGCCAGTTCTAAACAGTTACAAACAGTTCCAAACAGTTCCAAACAGTTCCAAACAGCTCCAAACAGCCAGCTATTTGCAGCCAGCTATTTGCAGCCAGTTGAAGCCAGCTCAATCCAGCTCAAGTCAGTTCCAAACAGTTCCAAACAGTTCCAAACAGTTCCAAACAGTTCCAAATAGTTCCAAACAGTTCCAAACAGTTCCAAACAGTTCCAAACAGTTCCAAACAGCCAACTAAAGCCAGTTCCAAACAGTTCCACACAGCCAGCTTTTTGCAGCCAGCTATTTGCAGCCAGCTGAAGCCAGCTTTAGCCACCTCAAGCCAGCTCAAGCCAGTTCCAAACAGCCAGCTCAACAGTTCCAAACAGCCAGCTGAACAGCCAGCGGAACAGCCAGCTGAACAGCCAGCCGAACAGCCAGCTGAACAGCCACCTGAAGCCAGTTCCAAACAGTTCCAAACAGTTCCACCCAGCCAGCTATTTGCAGCCAGCTGAAGCCAGCTCTAGCCACCTCGAGCCACCTCAAGCCAGCTCGAGCCAGTTCCAAACAGTTCCAAACTGTTCCAAACTGTTCCAAACAGTTCCAAACAGTTCCAAACATCCAGCTGAAGCCAGATGAAGCCAGCTGAAGCCAGTTCCAAACAGTTCCAAACAGATCCAAACAGTTCCAAACAGCTAGCTATTTGCAGCCAGGTATTTGCAGCCAGCTCAAGCCAGCTCAAGCCAATTCCAAACAGTTCCAAACAGTTCCAAACTGTTCCAAACTGTTCCAAACTGTTCCAAACTGTTCCAAACAGCCAGCTGAACAGCCAGCTAAAGCAAGCTCAAGCCAGCTCAGGCCAGTTCCAAACAGTTCCAAACAGTTCCAAACAGTTCCAAACAGTTCCAAACAGTTCCGAACAATTCCAAACAGTTCCAAACAGTTCCAAACAGTTCCAAACAGCCAACTAAAGTCAGTTCCAAACAGTTCCACACAGCCAGCTTTTTGCAGCCAGCTATTTGCAGCCAGCTTTAGCCACCTCAAGCCAGCTCAAGCCAGTTCCAAACAGCCAGCTCAACAGTTCCAAACAGCGAGCTCAACAGCCAGCGGAACAGCCAGCTGAACAGCCAGCTGAACAGCCACCTGAAGCCAGTTCCAAACAGTTCAAAACAGTTCCACCCAGCCAGCTATTTGCAGCCAGCTGAAGCCAGCTCTAGCCACCTCGAGCCACCTCAAGCCAGCTCAAGCCAGTTCCAAACAGTTCCAAACAGTTCCGAACAATTCCAAGCAGTTCCAAACAGTTCCAAACAGTTCCAAACAGCCAGCTCAAGCCAGCTCAAGCCAGCTCAAACCAGCTCAAGCCAGTTCTAAACAGTTCCAAACAGTTCCAAACAGTTCCAAACAGTTCCAAACAGTTTCAAGCAGTTCCAAACAGTTCCAAACATCCAGCCGAAGCCAGATGAAGCCAGCTGAAGCCAGTTCCAAACAGTTCCAAACAGTTCCAAACAGCTCCAAACAGCCAGCTATTTGCAGCCAGCTATTTGCAGCCAGTTGAAGCCAGCTCAATCCAGCTCAAGTCAGTTCCAAACAGTTCCAAACAATTCCAAACAGTTCTAAACAGTTCCAAACATACAGCTGAAGCCAGATGAAGCCAGCTGAAGCCAGTTCCAAACAGTTCCAAACAGTTCCAAACAGTTCCAAACAGCCAACTAAAGTCAGTTCCAAACAGTTCCACACAGCCAGCTTTTTCCAGCCAGCTATTTGCAGCCAGCTTTAGCCACCTCAAGCCAGCTCAAGCCAGTTCCAAACAGCCAGCTCAACAGTTCCAAACAGCGAGCTCAACAGCCAGCGGAACAGCCAGCTGAACAGCCAGCTGAACAGCCACCTGAAGCCAGTTCCAAACAGTTCAAAACAGTTCCACCCAGCCAGCTATTTGCAGCCAGCTGAAGCCAGCTCTAGCCACCTCGAGCCACCTCAAGCCAGCTCAAGCCAGTTCCAAACAGTTCCAAACTGTTCCAAACTGTTCCAAACTGTTCCAAACAGCCAGCTGAACAGACAGCTGAACAGCCAGCTAAAACCAGCTCAAGCCAGCTCAAGCCAGCTCCAGCCAGCTCAAGCCTGCTCAAGCCAGCTCAAGCCAGCTCAGGCCAGTTCCAAACAGTTCTAAACAGCCAGCTATTTGCAGCCAGCTGAAGCCAGTTCCAAACAGTTCCAAACAGTTCCAAACAGTTCCAAACAGTTCCAAACAGTTCCAAACAGTTCCAAACAGTTCCAAACAGTTCCAAACATCCAGCTGAAGCCAGATGAAGCCAGCTGAAGCCAGTTCCAAACAGTTCCAAACAGATCCAAACAGTTCCAAACAGCTAGCTATTTGCAGCCAGGTATTTGCAGCCAGCTCAAGCCAGCTCAAGCCAATTCCAAACAGTTCCAAACTGTTCCAAACTGTTCCAAACTGTTCCAAACTGTTCAAACTGTTCCAAACTGTTCCAAACAGCCAGCAGAACAGCCAGCTAAAGCAAGCTCAAGCCAGCTCAGGCCAGTTCCAAACAGTTCCAAACAGTTCCAAACAGTTCCAAACAGTTCCAAACAGTTCCAAACAGTTCCAAACAGCCAGCTGAACAGCCAGCTGAACAGCCAGCTGAACAGCTAGCTGAACAGCCAGCTGAACAGCCAGCTGAACAGCCAGATCCAAACAGCTCTAAACAGTCAGCTATTTGCAGCCAGCTATTTGCAGCCAGCTATTTGCAGCCAGCTGACGCCAGCTGTAGCCAGCTCAAGCCAGTTCCAAACAGTTCCAAACAGTTCCAAACAGTTCCAAACAGCCAGCTCAAGCCAGCTCAAGCCAGATCAAACCAGCTCAAGCCAGTTCTAAACAGTTACAAACAGTTCCAAACAGTTCCAAACAGTTCCAAACAGCTCCAAACAGCCAGCTATTTGCAGCCAGCTATTTGCAGCCAGTTGAAGCCAGCTCAATCCAGCTCAAGTCAGTTCCAAACAGTTCCAAACAGTTCCAAACAGTTCCAAACAGTTCCAAACAGTTCCAAACAGTTCCAAACAGTTCCAAACAGTTCCAAACAGTTCCAAACAGTTCCAAACAGCCAACTAAAGCCAGTTCCAAACAGTTCCACACAGCCAGCTTTTTGCAGCCAGCTATTTGCAGCCAGCTGAAGCCAGCTTTAGCCACCTCAAGCCAGCTCAAGCCAGTTCCAAACAGCCAGCTCAACAGTTCCAAACAGCCAGCTGAACAGCCAGCGGAACAGCCAGCTGAACAGCCAGCCGAACAGCCAGCTGAACAGCCACCTGAAGCCAGTTCCAAACAGTTCCAAACAGTTCCACCCAGCCAGCTATTTGCAGCCAGCTGAAGCCAGCTCTAGCCACCTCGAGCCACCTCAAGCCAGCTCGAGCCAGTTCCAAACAGTTCCAAACTGTTCCAAACTGTTCCAAACAGTTCCAAACAGTTCCAAACATCCAGCTGAAGCCAGATGAAGCCAGCTGAAGCCAGTTCCAAACAGTTCCAAACAGATCCAAACAGTTCCAAACAGCTAGCTATTTGCAGCCAGGTATTTGCAGCCAGCTCAAGCCAGCTCAAGCCAATTCCAAACAGTTCCAAACAGTTCCAAACTGTTCCAAACTGTTCCAAAACTGTTCCAAACTGTTCCAAACTGTTCCAAACTGTTCCAAACAGCCAGCTGAACAGCCAGCTAAAGCAAGCTCAAGCCAGCTCAGGCCAGTTCCAAACAGTTCCAAACAGTTCCAAACAGTTCCAAACAGTTCCAAACAGTTCCAAACAGTTCCGAACAATTCCAAACAGTTCCAAACAGTTCCAAACAGTTCCAAACAGCCAGCTCAAGCCAGCTCAAGCCAGCTCAAACCAGATAAAGCCAGTTCTAAACAGTTCCAAACAGTTCCAAACAGTTCCAAACAGTTCCAAACAGTTTCAAGCAGTTCCAAACAGTTCCAAACAGTTCCAAACATCCAGCCGAAGCCAGATGAAGCCAGCTGAAGCCAGTTCCAAACAGTTCCAAACAGTTCCAAACAGCTCCAAACAGCTAGCTATTTGCAGCCAGCTATTTGCAGCCAGTTGAAGCCAGCTCAATCCAGCTCAAGTCAGTTCCAAACAGTTCCAAACAATTCCAAACAGTTCTAAACAGTTCCAAACATACAGCTGAAGCCAGATGAAGCCAGCTGAAGCCAGTTCCAAATAGTTCCAAATAGTTCCAAACAGTTCCAAACAGTTCCAAACAGTTCCAAACAGTTCCAAACAGTTCCAAACAGTTCCAAACAGTTCCAAACAGTTCCAAACAGTTCCAAACAGTTCCAAACAGCCAACTAAAGCCAGTTCCAAACAGTTTCACACAGCCAGCTTTTTGCAGCCAGCTATTTGCAGCCAGCTGAAGCCAGCTTTAGCCACCTCAAGCCAGCTCAAGCCAGTTCCAAACAGCCAGCTCAACAGTTCCAAACAGCCAGCTGAACAGCCAGCGGAACAGCCAGCTGAACAGCCAGCAGAACAGCCAGCTGAACAGCCAGCTGAACAGCCACCTGAAGCCAGTTCCAAACAGTTCCAAACAGTTCCACCCAGCCAGCTATTTGCAGCCAGCTGAAGCCAGCTCTAGCCACCTCGAGCCACCTCAAGCCAGCTCAAGCCAGTTCCAAACAGTTCCAAACTGTTCCAAACTGTTCCAAACAGCCAGCTGAACAGACAGCTGAACAGCCAGCTAAAGCCAGCTCAAGCCAGCTCAAGCCAGCTCCAGCCAGCTCAAGCCTGCTCAAGCCAGCTCAAGCCAGCTCAGGCCAGCTCAGGCCAGTTCCAAACAGTTCTAAACAGCCAGCTATTTGCAGCCAGCTGAAGCCAGTTCCAAACATTTCCAAACAGTTCCAAACAGTTCCAAACAGTTCCAAACAGTTCCAAACAGTTCCAAACAGTTCCAAACAGTTCCAAACAGTCCAAACAGTCCAAACAGCCAGCTATTTGCAGCCAGTTGAAGCCAGCTCAATCCAGCTCAAGTCAGTTCCAAACAGTTCCAAACAATTCCAAACAGTTCTACACAGTTCCAAACATACAGCTGAAGCCAGATGAAGCCAGCTGAAGCCAGTTCCAAATAGTTCCAAATAGTTCCAAACAGTTCCAAACAGCCAACTAAAGCCAGTTCCAAACAGTTCCACACAGCCAGCTTTTTGCAGCCAGCTATTTGCAGCCAGCTGAAGCCAGCTTTAGCCACCTCAAGCCAGCTCAAGCCAGTTCCAAACAGCCAGCTCAACAGTTCCAAACAGCCAGCTGAACAGCCAGCGGAACAGCCAGCTGAACAGCCAGCGGAACAGCCACCTGAAGCCAGTTCCAAACAGTTCCAAACAGTTCCACCCAGCCAGCTATTTGCAGCCAGCTGAAGCCAGCTCTAGCCACCTCGAGCCACCTCAAGCCAGCTCAAGCCAGTTCCAAACAGTTCCAAACTGTTCCAAACTGTTCCAAACTGTTCCAAACTGTTCCAAACAGCCAGCTGAACAGACAGCTGAACAGCCAGCTAAAGCCAGCTCAAGCCAGCTCAAGCCAGCTCAAGCCAGCTCAAGCCAGTTCCAAGCCAGTTCCAACCAGTTCAAACCAGTTCCAACCAGTTCCAACCAGTTCCAAACAGTTCCAAGCCAGTTCCAAACAGTTCCAAACAGTTCCAAACCGTACCAAGCCAGTTCCAAACCAGCTCCAACCAGTTCCAACCAGTTCAAACCAGTTCCAACCAGTTCCAACCAGTTCCAAGCCAGTTTCAACCAGTTCCAACCAGTTAAAAACCAGTTCAAACCAGTTCCAACCAGTTCAAACCAGTTCCAACCAGTTCCAAACAGTTCCAGCCAGTTCCAAACAGTTCAAAGCCAGTTCCAAACAGTACCAAGCCAGTTCCAAGCCAGTTCCAACCAGTTCCAACCAGTTCCAACCAGTTCAAACCAGTTCCAACCAGTTCCAAACAGTTCCAACCAGTTCCAAACAGTTCCAGCCAGTTCCAAACAGTTCCAGCCAGTTCCAAACAGTTCCAGCCAGTTCCAAACAGTTCCAAGCCAGTTCCAAACAGTACCAAGCCAGTTCCAAGCTAGTTCCAAACAGTTCCAACCAGTTCCAACCAGTTCCAGCCCGTTCCAAACAGTTCCAAACAGTTCCAAACAGTTCCAGCCAGTTCCAAACAGTTCCAAGCCAGTTCCAAATAGTACCAAGCCAGTTCCAAGCCAATTCCAAGCTAGTTCCAACCAGTTCCAACCAGTTCCAACCAGTTCCAGCCTGTTCCAAACAATTCCAGCCAGTTCCAAACAGTTCCAAGCCAGTTCCAAACAGTACCAAGCCAGTTCCAAGCCAGTTCCAACCAGTTCCAACCAGTTCCGACCAGTTCCAAGCCAGTTCCAAACAGTTCCAACCAGTTCCAACCAGTTCCAGCCAGTTCCAACCAGCCACCTCAAGCCAGCTCAAGCCAGTTCCAAACAGCCAGCTCAACAGTTCCAAACAGCTAGCTGAACAGCCAGCGGAACAGCCAGCTGAACAGCCAGCTGAACAGCCACCTGAAGCCAGTTCCAAACAGTTCCAAACAGTTCCACCCAGCCAGCTATTTGCAGCCAGCTGAAGCCAGCTCTAGCCACCTCGAGCCACCTCAAGCCAGCTCAAGCCAGTTCCAAACAGTTCCAAACTGTTCCAAACTGTTCCAAACTGTTCCAATCTGTTCCAAACAGCCAGCTGAACAGACAGCTGAACAGCCAGCTAAAGCCAGCTCAAGCCAGCTCAAGCCAGCTCCAGCCAGCTCACAGTTCTAAGCCAGTTCCAAGCCAGTTCCAACCAGTTCAAACCAGTTCCAACCAGTTCCAACCAGTTCCAAACAGTTCCAAGCCAGTTCCAAACAGTTCCAAACCAGTTCCAAACCGTACCAAGCCAGTTCCAAGCCGGTTCCAACCAGTTCCAACCAGTTCAAACCAGTTCCAACCAGTTCCAACCAGTTCCAAGCCAGTTTCAACCAGTTCCAACCAGTTAAAAACCAGTTCAAACCAGTTCCAACCAGTTCAAGCCAGTTCCAACCAGTTCCAACCAGTTCCAAACAGTTCCAGCCAGTTCCAAACAGTTCCAAGCCAGTTCCAAACAGTACCAAGCCAGTTCCAAGCCAGTTCCAACCAGTTCCAACCAGTTCCAACCAGTTCCAACCAGTTCCAAACAGTACCAGCCAGTTCCAAGCAGTTCCAAACAGTTCCAAACAGTTTCAAGCCAGTTCCAAACAGTTCCAAACCAGTTCCAAACCGTACCAAGCCAGTTCCAAGCCGGTTCCAACCAGTTCCAACCAGTTCAAACCAGTTCCAACCAGTTCCAACCAGTTCCAAGCCAGTTTCAACCAGTTCCAACCAGTTAAAAACCAGTTCAAACCAGTTCCAACCAGTTCAAACCAGTTCCAACCAGTTCCAACCAGTTCCAACCAGTTCCAACCAGTTCCAACCAGTTCCAACCAGTTCCAACCAGTTCCAAACAGTACCAGCCAGTTCCAAACAGTTCCAAACAGTTCCAAACAGTTCCAAACAGCCAGCTGAACAGCCAGCTGAACAGCCAGCTGAACAGCCAGCTGAACAGCCAACTGAACAGCCAGCTGAACAGCCAGCTGAACAGCCAGCTGAACAGCCAGATCCAAACAGCTCTAAACAGTCAGCTATTTGCAGCCAGCTATTTGCCGCCAGCTATTTGCAGCCAGCTGACGCCAGCTGTAGCCAGCTCAAGCCAGTTCCAAACAGTTCCGAACAATTCCAAGCAGTTCCAAACAGTTCCAAACAGTTCCAAACAGCCAGCTCAAGCCAGCTCAAGCCAGCTCAAACCAGCTCAAGCCAGTTCTAAACAGTTCCAAACAGTTCCAAACAGTTCCAAACAGTTCCAAACAGTTTCAAGCAGTTCCAAACAGTTCCAAACATCCAGCCGAAGCCAGATGAAGCCAGCTGAAGCCAGTTCCAAACAGTTCCAAACAGTTCCAAACAGTTCCAAACAGCTCCAAACAGCCAGCTATTTGCAGCCAGCTATTTGCAGCCAGTTGAAGCCAGCTCAATCCAGCTCAAGTCAGTTCCAAACAGTTCCAAACAGTTCCAAACAATTCCAAACAGTTCTAAACAGTTCCAAACATACAGCTGAAGCCAGATGAAGCCAGCTGAAGCCAGTTCCAAACAGTTCCAAACAGATCCAAACAGTTCCAAACAGCTAGCTATTTGCAGCCAGGTATTTGCAGCCAGCTCAAGCCAGCTCAAGCCAATTCCAAACAGTTCCAAACAGTTCCAAACAGTTCCAAACAGTTCCAAACTGTTCCAAACTGTTCCAAACTGTTCCAAACTGTTCCAAACTGTTCCAAACTGTTCCAAACTGTTCCAAACTGTTCCAAACTGTTCCAAACAGCCAGCTGAACAGCCAGCTAAAGCAAGCTCAAGCCAGCTCAGGCCAGTTCCAAACAGTTCCAAACAGTTCCAAACAGTTCCAAACAGTTCCGAACAATTCCAAACAGTTCCAAACAGTTCCAAACAGCCAGCTCAAGCCAGCTCAAGCCAGCTCAAACCAGCTCAAGCCAGTTCTAAACAGTTCCAAACAGTTCCAAACAGTTCCAAACAGTTCCAAACAGTTTCAAGCAGTTCCAAACCGTTCCAAACAGTTCCAAACATCCAGCCGAAGCCAGATGAAGCCAGCTGAAGCCAGTTCCAAACAGTTCCAAACAGTTCCAAACAGCTCCAAACAGCTAGCTATTTGCAGCCAGCTATTTGCAGCCAGTTGAAGCCAGCTCAATCCAGCTCAAGTCAGTTCCAAACAGTTCCAAACAATTCCAAACAGTTCTAAACAGTTCCAAACATACAGCTGAAGCCAGATGAAGCCAGCTGAAGCCAGTTCCAAATAGTTCCAAATAGTTCCAAATAGTTCCAAACATTTCCAAACAGTTCCAAACAGTTCCAAACAGTTCCAAACAGTTCCAAACAGTTCCAAACAGTTCCAAACAGTTCCAAACAGCCAACTAAAGCCAGTTCCAAACAGTTCCACACAGCCAGCTTTTTGCAGCCAGCTATTTGCAGCCAGCTGAAGCCAGCTTTAGCCACCTCAAGCCAGCTCAAGCCAGTTCCTAACAGCCAGCTCAACAGTTCCAAACAGCCAGCTGAACAGCCAGCGGAACAGCCAGCTGAACAGCCAGCAGAACAGCCAGCTGAACAGCCAGCTGAACAGCCACCTGAAGCCAGTTCCAAACAGTTCCAAACAGTTCCAAACAGTTCCACCCGGCCAGCTATTTGCAGCCAGCTGAAGCCAGCTCTAGCCACCTCGAGCCACCTCAAGCCAGCTCAAGCCAGTTCCAAACAGTTCCAAACTGTTCCAAACTGTTCCAAACAGCCAGCTGAACAGACAGCTGAACAGCCAGCTAAAGCCAGCTCAAGCCAGCTCAAGCCAGCTCCAGCCAGCTCACAGTTCTAAGCCAGTTCCAAGCCAGTTCCAACCAGTTCAAACCAGTTCCAACCAGTTCCAACCAGTTCCAAACAGTTCCAAGCCAGTTCCAAACAGTTCCAAACCAGTTCCAAACCGTACCAAGCCAGTTCCAAGCCGGCTCCAACCAGTTCCAACAAGTTCAAACCAGTTCCAACCAGTTCCAACCAGTTCCAAGCCAGTTTCAACCAGTTCCAACCAGTTAAAAACCAGTTCAAACCAGTTCCAACCAGTTCAAACCAGTTCCAACCAGTTCCAAACAGTTCCAGCCAGTTCCAAACAGTTCCAAGCCAGTTCCAAACAGTACCAAGCCAGTTCCAAGCCAGTTCCAACCAGTTCCAACCAGTTCCAACCAGTTCAAACCAGTTCCAACCAGTTCCAAACAGTTCCAACCAGTTCCAAACAGTTCCAGCCAGTTCCAAACAGTTCCAGCCAGTTCCAAACAGTTCCAGCCAGTTCCAAACAGTTCCAGCCAGTTCCAAACAGTTCCAAGCCAGTTCCAAGCAGTACCAAGCCAGTTCCAAGCTAGTTCCAAACAGTTCCAACCAGTTCCAACCAGTTCCAACCAGTTCCAACCAGTTCCAGCCTGTTCCAAACAGTTCCAGCCAGTTCCAAACAGTTCCAAGCCAGTTCCAAACAGTACCAAGCCAGTTCCAAGCCAGTTCCAACCAGTTCCAACCAGTTCCGACCAGTTCCAAGCCAGTTCCAAACAGTTCCAACCAGTTCCAACCAGTTCCAGCCAGTTCCAACTAGCCACCTCAAGCCAGCTCATGCCAGTTCCAAACAGCCAGCTCAACAGTTCCAAACAGCTAGCTGAACAGCCAGCGGAACAGCCAGCTGAACAGCCAGCTGAACAGCCACCTGAAGCCAGTTCCAAACAGTTCCAAACAGTTCCACCCAGCCAGCTATTTGCAGCCAGCTGAAGCCAGCTCTAGCCACCTCGAGCCACCTCAAGCCAGCTCAAGCCAGTTCCAAACAGTTCCAAACTGTTCCAAACTGTTCCAAACTGTTCCAATCTGTTCCAAACAGCCAGCTGAACAGACAGCTGAACAGCCAGCTAAAGCCAGCTCAAGCCAGCTCAAGCCAGCTCCAGCCAGCTCACAGTTCTAAGCCAGTTCCAAGCCAGTTCCAACCAGTTCAAACCAGTTCCAACCAGTTCCAACCAGTTCCAAACAGTTCCAAGCCAGTTCCAAACAGTTCCAAACCAGTTCCAAACCGTACCAAGCCAGTTCCAAGCCGGTTCCAACCAGTTCCAACCAGTTCAAACCAGTTCCAACCAGTTCCAACCAGTTCCAAGCCAGTTTCAACCAGTTCCAACCAGTTAAAAACCAGTTCAAACCAGTTCCAACCAGTTCAAACCAGTTCCAACCAGTTCCAACCAGTTCCAAACAGTTCCAGCCAGTTCCAAACAGTTCCAAGCCAGTTCCAAACAGTACCAAGCCAGTTCCAAGCCAGTTCCAACCAGTTCCAACCAGTTCCAACCAGTTCCAACCAGTTCCAAACAGTACCAGCCAGTTCCAAGCAGTTCCAAACAGTTCCAAACAGTTCCAAACAGCCAGCTGAACAGCCAGCTGAACAGCCAGCTGAACAGCCAGCTGAACAGCCAGCTGAACAGCCAGATCCAAACAGCTCTAAACAGTCAGCTATTTGCAGCCAGCTATTTGCCGCCAGCTATTTGCAGCCAGCTGACGCCAGCTGTAGCCAGCTCAAGCCAGTTCCAAACAGTTCCGAACAATTCCAAGCAGTTCCAAACAGTTCCAAACAGTTCCAAACAGCCAGCTCAAGCCAGCTCAAGCCAGCTCAAACCAGCTCAAGCCAGTTCTAAACAGTTCCAAACAGTTCCAAACAGTTCCAAACAGTTCCAAACAGTTTCAAGCAGTTCCAAACAGTTCCAAACATCCAGCCGAAGCCAGATGAAGCCAGCTGAAGCCAGTTCCAAACAGTTCCAAACAGTTCCAAACAGCTCCAAACAGCCAGCTATTTGCAGCCAGCTATTTGCAGCCAGTTGAAGCCAGCTCAATCCAGCTCAAGTCAGTTCCAAACAGTTCCAAACAATTCCAAACAGTTCTAAACAGTTCCAAACATACAGCTGAAGCCAGATGAAGCCAGATGAAGCCAGCTGAAGCCAGTTCCAAACAGTTCCAAACAGTTCCAAACAGTTCCAAACAGTTCCAAACAGTTCCAAACAGTTCCAAACAGTTCCAAACAGTTCCAAACAGTTCCAAACAGTTCCAAACAGTTCCAAACAGTTCCAAACAGTTCCAAACAGCCAACTAAAGCCAGTTCCAAACAGTTCCACACAGCCAGCTTTTTGCAGCCAGCTATTTGCAGCCAGCTGAAGCCAGCTTTAGCCACCTCAAGCCAGCTCAAGCCAGTTCCAAACAGCCAGCTCAACAGTTCCAAACAGCCAGCTCAACAGCCAGCGGAACAGCCAGCTGAACAACCAGCTGAACAGCCACCTGAAGCCAGTTCCAAACAGTTCCAAACAGTTCCACCCAGCCAGCTATTTGCAGCCAGCTGAAGCCAGCTCTAGCCACCTCGAGCCACCTCAAGCCAGCTCAAGCCAGTTCCAAACAGTTCCAAACTGTTCCAAACTGTTCCAAACAGCCAGCTGAACAGACAGCTGAACAGCCAGCTAAAGCCAGCTCAAGCCAGCTCAAGCCAGCTCAAGCCAGCTCCAGCCAGCTCCAGCCAGCTCACAGTTCTAAGCCAGTTCCAAGCCAGTTCCAACCAGTTCAAACCAGTTCCAACCAGTTCCAACCAGTTCCAAACAGTTCCAAGCCAGTTCCAAACAGTTCCAAACAGTTCCAAACCATACCAAGCCAGTTCCAAACCGGCTCCAACCAGTTCCAACCAGTTCAAACCAGTTCCAACCAGTTCCAACCAGTTCCAAGCAGTTCCAGCCAGTTCCAAACAGTTCCAGCCAGTTCCAAACAGTTCCAGCCAGTTCCAAACAGTTCCAGCCAGTTCCAAACAGTTCCAAGCCAGTTCCAAACAGTACCAAGCCAGTTCCAAGCTAGTTCCAAACAGTTCCAACCAGTTCCAACCAGTTCCAGCCCGTTCCAAACAGTTCCAGCCAGTTCCAAACAGTTCCAGCCAGTTCCAAACAGTTCCAAGCCAGTTCCAAATAGTACCAAGCCAGTTCCAAGCCAATTCCAAGCTAGTTCCAACCAGTTCCAACCAGTTCCAACCAGTTCCAGCCTGTTCCAAACAGTTCCAGCCAGTTCCAAACAGTTCCAGCCAGTTCCAAACAGTTCCAAGCCAGTTCCAAATAGTACCAAGCCAGTTCCAAGCCAATTCCAAGCTAGTTCCAACCAGTTCCAACCAGTTCCAACCAGTTCCAGCCTGTTCCAAACAGTTCCAGCCAGTTCCAAACAGTTCCAAGCCAGTTCCAAACAGTACCAAGCCAGTTCCAAGCCAGTTCCAACCAGTTCCAACCAGTTCCGACCAGTTCCAAGCCAGTTCCAAACAGTTCCAACCAGTTCCAACCAGTTCCAGCCAGTTCCAACCACCCACCTCAAGCCAGCTCAAGCCAGTTCCAAACAGCCAGCTCAACAGTTCCAAACAGCTAGCTGAACAGCCAGCGGAACAGCCAGCTGAACAGCCAGCTGAACAGCCACCTGAAGCCAGTTCCAAACAGTTCCAAACAGTTCCACCCAGCCAGCTATTTGCAGCCAGCTGAAGCCAGCTCTAGCCACCTCGAGCCACCTCAAGCCAGCTCAAGCCAGTTCCAAACAGTTCCAAACTGTTCCAAACTGTTCCAAACTGTTCCAAACTGTTCCAATCTGTTCCAAACAGCCAGCTGAACAGACAGCTGAACAGCCAGCTAAAGCCAGCTCAAGCCAGCTCAAGCCAGCTCCAGCCAGCTCACAGTTCTAAGCCAGTTCCAAGCCAGTTCCAACCAGTTCAAACCAGTTACAACCAGTTCCAACCAGTTCCAAACAGTTCCAAGCCAGTTCCAAACAGTTCCAAACCAGTTCCAAACCGTACCAAGCCAGTTCCAAGCCGGTTCCAACCAGTTCCAACCAGTTCAAACCAGTTCCAACCAGTTCCAACCAGTTCCAAGCCAGTTTCAACCAGTTCCAACCAGTTAAAAACCAGTTCAAACCAGTTCCAACCAGTTCAAACCAGTTCCAACCAGTTCCAACCAGTTCCAAACAGTTCCAGCCAGTTCCAAACAGTTCCAAGCCAGTTCCAAACAGTACCAAGCCAGTTCCAAGCCAGTTCCAACCAGTTCCAACCAGTTCCAACCAGTTCAAACCAGTTCCAACCAGTTCCAACCAGTTCCAACCAGTTCCAAACAGTACCAGCCAGTTCCAAACAGTTCCAAACAGTTCCAAACAGTTCCAAACAGTTCCAAACAGCCAGCTGAACAGCCAGCTGAACAGCCAGCTGAACAGCCAGCTGAACAGCCAGCTGAACAGCCAGCTGAACAGCTCTAAACAGTCAGCTATTTGCAGCCAGCTATTTGCAGCCAGCTATTTGCAGCCAGCTGACGCCAGCTGTAGCCAGCTCAAGCCAGTTCCAAACAGTTCCGAACAATTCCAAGCAGTTCCAAACAGTTCCAAACAGTTCCAAACAGCCAGCTCAAGCCAGCTCAAGCCAGCTCAAACCAGCTCAAGCCAGTTCTAAACAGTTCCAAACAGTTCCAAACAGTTCCAAACAGTTCCAAACAGTTTCAAGCAGTTCCAAACAGTTCCAAACAGTTCCAAACATCCAGCTGAAGCCAGATGAAGCCAGCTGAAGCCAGTTCCAAACAGTTCCAAACAGTTCCAAACAGCTCCAAACAGCCAGCTATTTGCAGCCAGCTATTTGCAGCCAGTTGAAGCCAGCTCAATCCAGCTCAAGTCAGTTCCAAACAGTTCCAAACAATTCCAAACAGTTCTAAACAGTTCCAAACATACAGCTGAAGCCAGATGAAGCCAGCTGAAGCCAGTTCCAAACAGTTCCAAACAGTTCCAAACAGTTCCAAACAGTTCCAAACAGTTCCAAACAGTTCCAAACAGTTCCAAACAGTTCCAAACAGTTCCAAACAGCCAACTAAAGCCAGTTCCAAACAGTTCCACACAGCCAGCTTTTTGCAGCCAGCTATTTGCAGCCAGCTGAAGCCAGCTTTAGCCACCTCAAGCCAGCTCAAGCCAGTTCCAAACAGCCAGCTCAACAGTTCCAAACAGCCAGCTCAACAGCCAGCGGAACAGCCAGCTGAACAGCCAGCTGAACAGCCACCTGAAGCCAGTTCCAAACAGTTCCAAACAGTTCCACCCAGCCAGCTATTTGCAGCCAGCTGAAGCCAGCTCTAGCCACCTCGAGCCACCTCAAGCCAGCTCAAGCCAGTTCCAAACAGTTCCAAACAGTTCCAAACAGTTCCAAACAGTTCCAAACAGTTTCAAGCAGTTCCAAACAGTTCCAAACATCCAGCTGAAGCCAGATGAAGCCAGCTGAAGCCAGTTCCAAACAGTTCCAAACAGTTCCAAACAGCTCCAAACAGCCAGCTATTTGCAGCCAGCTATTTGCAGCCAGCTAAAGCCAGCTCAAGCCAGCTCAAGCCAGCTCAAGCCAGCTCCAGCCAGCTCCAGCCAGCTCACAGTTCTAAGCCAGTTCCAAGCCAGTTCCAACCAGTTCAAACCAGTTCCAACCAGTTCCAACCAGTTCCAAACAGTTCCAAGCCAGTTCCAAACAGTTCCAAACAGTTCCAAACCGTACCAAGCCAGATCCAAACCGGCTCCAACCAGTTCCAACCAGTTCAAACCAGTTCCAACCAGTTCCAACCAGTTCCAAGCCAGTTTCAACCAGTTCCAACCAGTTAAAAACCAGTTGAAACCAGTTCCAACCAGTTCAAACCAGTTCCAACCAGTTCCAAACAGTTCCAGCCAGTTCCAAACAGTTCCAAACCAGTTCCAAACAGTACCAAGCCAGTTCCAAGCCAGTTCCAACCAGTTCCAACCAGTTCCAACCAGTTCAAACCAGTTCCAACCAGTTCCAAACAGTTCCAACCAGTTCCAAACAGTTCCAGCCAGTTCCAAACAGTTCCAGCCAGTTCCAAACAGTTCCAGCCAGTTCCAAACAGTTCCAGCCAGTTCCAAACAGTTCCAAGCCAGTTCCAAACAGTACCAAGCCAGTTCCAAGCTAGTTCCAAACAGTTCCAACCAGTTCCAACCAGTTCCAGCCCGTTCCAAACAGTTCCAGCCAGTTCCAAACAGTTCCAGCCAGTTCCAAACAGTT
Organism: Alitta virens; assembly: GCA_932294295.1. Classification (NCBI taxonomy): domain Eukaryota; kingdom Metazoa; phylum Annelida; class Polychaeta; order Phyllodocida; family Nereididae; genus Alitta; species Alitta virens. The sequence continues at coordinate 20,129,402 of OW028578.1, read as the reverse complement.
CCAAGCCAGTTCCAAATAGTACCAAGCCAGTTCCAAGCCAATTCCAAGCTAGTTCCAACCAGTTCCAACCAGTTCCAACCAGTTCCAGCCTGTTCCAAACAGTTCCAGCCAGTTCCAAACAGTTCCAAGCCAGTTCCAAACAGTACCAAGCCAGTTCCAAGCCAGTTCCAACCAGTTCCAACCAGTTCCGACCAGTTCCAAGCCAGTTCCAAACAGTTCCAACCAGTTCCAACCAGTTCCAGCCAGTTCCAACCAGCCACCTCAAGCCAGCTCAAGCCAGTTCCAAACAGCCAGCTCAACAGTTCCAAACAGCTAGCTGAACAGCCAGCAGAACAGCCAGCTGAACAGCCAGCTGAACAGCCACCTGAAGCCAGTTCCAAACAGTTCCAAACAGTTCCACCCAGCCAGCTATTTGCAGCCAGCTGAAGCCAGCTCTAGCCACCTCGAGCCACCTCAAGCCAGCTCAAGCCAGTTCCAAACAGTTCCAAACAGTTCCAAACTGTTCCAAACTGTTCCAAACAGCCAGCTGAACAGACAGCTGAACAGCCAGCTAAAGCCAGCTCAAGCCAGCTCAAGCCAGCTCAAGCCAGTTCCAAACAGTTCCAAACAGTTCCAAACTGTTCCAAACTGTTCCAAACTGTTCCAATCTGTTCCAAACAGCCAGCTGAACAGACAGCTGAACAGCCAGCTAAAGCCAGCTAAAGCCAGCTCAAGCCAGCTCAAGCCAGCTCCAGCCAGCTCACAGTTCTAAGCCAGTTCCAAGCCAGTTCCAACCAGTTCAAACCAGTTACAACCAGTTCCAACCAGTTCCAAACAGTTCCAAGCCAGTTCCAAACAGTTCCAAACCAGTTCCAAACCGTACCAAGCCAGTTCCAAGCCGGTTCCAACCAGTTCCAACCAGTTCAAACCAGTTCCAACCAGTTCCAACCAGTTCCAAGCCAGTTTCAACCAGTTCCAACCAGTTAAAAACCAGTTCAAACCAGTTCCAACCAGTTCAAACCAGTTCCAACCAGTTCCAACCAGTTCCAAACAGTTCCAGCCAGTTCCAAACAGTTCCAAGCCAGTTCCAAACAGTACCAAGCCAGTTCCAAGCCAGTTCCAACCAGTTCCAACCAGTTCCAACCAGTTCAAACCAGTTCCAACCAGTTCCAACCAGTTCCAACCAGTTCCAAACAGTACCAGCCAGTTCCAAACAGTTCCAAACAGATCCAAACAGTTCCAAACAGCCAGCTGAACAGCCAGCTGAACAGCCAGCTGAACAGCCAGCTGAACAGCCAGCTGAACAACTCTAAACAGTCAGCTATTTGCAGCCAGCTATTTGCAGCCAGCTATTTGCAGCCAGCTGACGCCAGCTGTAGCCAGCTCAAGCCAGTTCCAAACAGTTCCGAACAATTCCAAGCAGTTCCAAACAGTTCCAAACAGTTCCAAACAGCCAGCTCAAGCCAGCTCAAGCCAGCTCAAACCAGCTCAAGCCAGTTCTAAACAGTTCCAAACAGTTCCAAACAGTTCCAAACAGTTCCAAACAGTTTCAAGCAGTTCCAAACAGTTCCAAACATCCAGCTGAAGCCAGATGAAGCCAGCTGAAGCCAGTTCCAAACAGTTCCAAACAGTTCCAAACAGCTCCAAACAGCCAGCTATTTGCAGCCAGCTATTTGCAGCCAGTTGAAGCCAGCTCAATCCAGCTCAAGTCAGTTCCAAACAGTTCCAAACAATTCCAAACAGTTCTAAACAGTTCCAAACATACAGCTGAAGCCAGATGAAGCCAGCTGAAGCCAGTTCCAAACAGTTCCAAACAGTTCCAAACAGTTCCAAACAGTTCCAAACAGCCAACTAAAGCCAGTTCCAAACAGTTCCACACAGCCAGCTTTTTGCAGCCAGCTATTTGCAGCCAGCTGAAGCCAGCTTTAGCCACCTCAAGCCAGCTCAAGCCAGTTCCAAACAGCCAGCTCAACAGTTCCAAACAGCCAGCTCAACAGCCAGCGGAACAGCCAGCTGAACAGCCAGCTGAACAGCCACCTGAAGCCAGTTCCAAACAGTTCCAACCACTTCCACCCAGCCAGCTATTTGCAGCCAGCTGAAGCCAGCTCTAGCCACCTCGAGCCACCTCAAGCCAGCTCAAGCCAGTTCCAAACAGTTCCAAACTGTTCCAAACTGTTCCAAACAGCCAGCTGAACAGACAGCTGAACAGCCAGCTAAAGCCAGCTCAAGCCAGCTCAAGCCAGCTCAAGCCAGCTCCAGCCAGCTCCAGCCAGCTCACAGTTCTAAGCCAGTTCCAAGCCAGTTCCAACCAGTTCAAACCAGTTCCAACCAGTTCCAACCAGTTCCAAACAGTTCCAAGCCAGTTCCAAACAGTTCCAAACAGTTCCAAACCGTACCAAGCCAGTTCCAAACCGGCTCCAACCAGTTCCAACCAGTTCAAACCAGTTCCAACCAGTTCCAACCAGTTCCAAGCCAGTTTCAACCAGTTCCAACCAGTTAAAAACCAGTTCAAACCAGTTCCAACCAGTTCAAACCAGTTCCAACCAGTTCCAAACAGTTCCAGCCAGTTCCAAACAGTTCCAAACCAGTTCCAAACAGTACCAAGCCAGTTCCAAGCCAGTTCCAACCAGTTCCAACCAGTTCCAACCAGTTCAAACCAGTTCCAACCAGTTCCAAACAGTTCCAACCAGTTCCAAACAGTTCCAGCCAGTTCCAAACAGTTCCAAGCCAGTTCCAAACAGTACCAAGCCAGTTCCAAGCTAGTTCCAAACAGTTCCAACCAGTTCCAACCAGTTCCAGCCCGTTCCAAACAGTTCCAGCCAGTTCCAAACAGTTCCAGCCAGTTCCAAACAGTTCCAAGCCAGTTCCAAATAGTACCAAGCCAGTTCCAAGCCAATTCCAAGCTAGTTCCAACCAGTTCCAACCAGTTCCAACCAGTTCCAGCCTGTTCCAAACAGTTCCAGCCAGTTCCAAACAGTTCCAAGCCAGTTCCAAACAGTACCAAGCCAGTTCCAAGCCAGTTCCAACCAGTTCCAACCAGTTCCGACCAGTTCCAAGCCAGTTCCAAACAGTTCCAACCAGTTCCAACCAGTTCCAGCCAGTTCCAACCAGCCACCTCAAGCCAGCTCAAGCCAGTTCCAAACAGCCAGCTCAACAGTTCCAAACAGCTAGCTGAACAGCCAGCGGAACAGCCAGCTGAACAGCCACCTGAAGCCAGTTCCAAACAGTTCCAAACAGTTCCACCCAGCCAGCTATTTGCAGCCAGCTGAAGCCAGCTCTAGCCACCTCGAGCCACCTCAAGCCAGCTCAAGCCAGTTCCAAACAGTTCCAAACTGATCCAAACTGTTCCAAACAGCCAGCTGAACAGACAGCTGAACAGCCAGCTAAAGCCAGCTCAAGCCAGCTCAAGCCAGCTCAAGCCAGTTCCAAACAGTTCCAAACTGTTCCAAACTGTTCCAAACTGTTCCAATCTGTTCCAAACAGCCAGCTGAACAGACAGCTGAACAGCCAGCTAAAGCCAGCTCAAGCCAGCTCAAGCCAGCTCCAGCCAGCTCACAGTTCTAAGCCTGTTCCAAACAGTTCCAGCCAGTTCCAAACAGTTCCAGCCAGTTCCAAACAGTTCCAAGCCAGTTCCAAATAGTACCAAGCCAGTTCCAAGCCAATTCCAAGCTAGTTCCAACCAGTTCCAACCAGTTCAAACCAGTTACAACCAGTTCCAACCAGTTCCAAACAGTTCCAAGCCAGTTCCAAACAGTTCCAAACCAGTTCCAAACCGTACCAAGCCAGTTCCAAGCCGGTTCCAACCAGTTCAAACCAGTTCCAACCAGTTCCAACCAGTTCCAAGCCAGTTTCAACCAGTTCCAACCAGTTAAAAACCAGTTCAAACCAGTTCCAACCAGTTCAAACCAGTTCCAACCAGTTCCAAACAGTTCCAGCCAGTTCCAAACAGTTCCAAGCCAGTTCCAAACAGTACCAAGCCAGTTCCAAGCCAGTTCCAACCAGTTCCAACCAGTTCCAACCAGTTCAAACCAGTTCCAACCAGTTCCAAACAGTTCCAACCAGTTCCAAACAGTTCCAGCCAGTTCCAAACAGTTCCAGCCAGTTCCAAACAGTTCCAGCCAGTTCCAAACAGTTCCAGCCAGTTCCAAACAGTTCCAAGCCAGTTCCAAACAGTACCAAGCCAGTTCCAAGCTAGTTCCAAACAGTTCCAACCAGTTCCAACCAGTTCCAGCCCGTTCCAAACAGTTCCAGCCAGTTCCAAACAGTTCCAGCCAGTTCCAAACAGTTCCAAGCCAGTTCCAAATAGTACCAAGCCAGTTCCAAGCCAATTTCAAGCTAGTTCCAACCAGTTCCAACCAGTTCCAACCAGTTCCAGCCTGTTCCAAACAGTTCCAGCCAGTTCCAAACAGTTCCAAGCCAGTTCCAAACAGTACCAAGCCAGTTCCAAGCCAGTTCCAACCAGTTCCAACCAGTTCCGACCAGTTCCAAGCCAGTTCCAAACAGTTCCAACCAGTTCCAACCAGTTCCAGCCAGTTCCAACCAGCCACCTCAAGCCAGCTCAAGCCAGTTCCAAACAGCCAGCTCAACAGTTCCAAACAGCTAGCTGAACAGCCAGCGGAACAGCCAGCTGAACAGCCAGCTGAACAGCCACCTGAAGCCAGTTCCAAACAGTTCCAAACAGTTCCACCCAGCCAGCTATTTGCAGCCAGCTGAAGCCAGCTCTAGCCACCTCGAGCCACCTCAAGCCAGCTCAAGCCAGTTCCAAACAGTTCCAAACTGTTCCAAACTGTTCCAAACTGTTCCAATCTGTTCCAAACAGCCAGCTGAACAGACAGCTGAACAGCCAGCTAAAGCCAGCTCAAGCCAGCTCAAGCCAGCTCCAGCCAGCTCCAGCCAGCTCACAGTTCTAAGCCAGTTCCAAGCCAGTTCCAACCAGTTCAAACCAGTTCCAACCAGTTCCAACCAGTTCCAAACAGTTCCAAGCCAGTTCCAAACAGTTCCAAACCAGTTCCAAACCGTACCAAGCCAGTTCCAAGCCGGTTCCAACCAGTTCCAACCAGTTCAAACCAGTTCCAACCAGTTCCAACCAGTTCCAAGCCAGTTTCAACCAGTTCCAACCAGTTAAAAACCAGTTCAAACCAGTTCCAACCAGTTCAAACCAGTTCCAACCAGTTCCAACCAGTTCCAAACAGTTCCAGCCAGTTCCAAACAGTTCCAAGCCAGTTCTAAACAGTACCAAGCCAGTTCCAAGCCAGTTCCAACCAGTTCCAACCAGTTCCAACCAGTTTCAACCAGTTCCAACTAGTTAAAAACCAGTTCAAACCAGTTCCAACCAGTTCAAACCAGTTCCAACCAGTTCCAACCAGTTCCAAACAGTCAGCTATTTGCAGCCAGCTATTTGCAGCCAGCTATTTGCAGTCAGCTGACGCCAGCTGTAGCCAGCTCAAGCCAGTTCCAAACAGTTCCGACCAATTCCAAGCAGTTCCAAACAGTTCCAAACAGTTCCAAACAGCCAGCTCAAGCCAGCTCAAACCAGCTCAAGCCAGTTCTAAACAGTTCCAAACAGTTCCAAACAGTTCCAAACAGTTCCAAACAGTTTCAAGCAGTTCCAAACAGTTCCAAACAGTTCCAAACATCCAGCTGAAGCCAGATGAAGCCAGCTGAAGCCAGTTCCAAACAGTTCCAAACAGTTCCTAACAGCTCCAAACAGCCAGCTATTTGCAGCCAGCTATTTGCAGCCAGTTGAAGCCAGCTCAATCCAGCTCAAGTCAGTTCCAAACAGTTCCAAACAATTCCAAACAGTTCTAAACAGTTCCAAACATACAGCTGAAGCCAGATGAAGCCAGCTGAAGCCAGTTCCAAACAGTTCCAAACAGTTCCAAACAGTTCCAAACAGTTCCAAACAGTTCCAAACAGCCAACTAAAGCCAGTTCCAAACAGTTCCACACAGCCAGCTTTTTGCAGCCAGCTATTTGCAGCCAGCTGAAGCCAGCTTTAGCCACCTCAAGCCAGCTCAAGCCAGTTCCAAACAGCCAGCTCAACAGTTCCAAACAGCGAGCTGAACAGCCAGCGGAACAGCCAGCTGAACAGCCAGCTGAACAGCCACCTGAAGCCAGTTCCAAACAGTTCCAAACAGTTCCACCCAGCCAGCTATTTGCAGCCAGCTGAAGCCAGCTCTAGCCACCTCGAGCCACCTCAAGCCAGCTCAAGCCAGTTCCAAACAGTTCCAAACTGTTCCAAACTGTTCCAAACAGCCAGCTGAACAGACAGCTGAACAGCCAGCTAAAGCCAGCTCAAGCCAGCTCAAGCCAGCTCAAGCCAGCTCCAGCCAGCTCCAGCCAGCTCACAGTTCTAAGCCAGTTCCAAGCCAGTTCCAACCAGTTCAAACCAGTTCCAACCAGTTCCAACCAGTTCCAAACAGTTCCAAGCCAGTTCCAAACAGTTCCAAACAGTTCCAAACCGTACCAAGCCAGTTCCAAACCGGCTCCAACCAGTTCCAACCAGTTCAAACCAGTTCCAACCAGTTCCAACCAGTTCCAAGCCAGTTTCAACCAGTTCCAACCAGTTAAAAACCAGTTCAAACCAGTTCCAACCAGTTCAAACCAGTTCCAACCAGTTCCAAACAGTTCCAGCCAGTTCCAAACAGTTCCAGCCAGTTCCAAACAGTTCCAAGTCAGTTCCAAACAGTACCAAGCCAGTTCCAAGCTAGTTCCAAACAGTTCCAACCAGTTCCAACCAGTTCCAGCCCGTTCCAAACAGTTCCAGCCAGTTCCAAACAGTTCCAGCCAGTTCCAAACAGTTCCAAGCCAGTTCCAAATAGTACCAAGCCAGTTCCAAGCCAATTTCAAGCTAGTTCCAACCAGTTCCAACCAGTTCCAACCAGTTCCAGCCTGTTCCAAACAGTTCCAGCCAGTTCCAAACAGTTCCAAGCCAGTTCCAAACAGTACCAAGCCAGTTCCAAGCCAGTTCCAACAAGTTCCAACCAGTTCCGACCAGTTCCAAGCCAGTTCCAAACAGTTCCAACCAGTTCCAACCAGTTCCAAACAGTTCCAAGCCAGTTCCAAACAGTTCCAAACAGTTCCAAACCGTACCAAGCCAGTTCCAAACCGGCTCCAACCAGTTCCAACCAGTTCAAACCAGTTCCAACCAGTTCCAACCAGTTCCAAGCCAGTTTCAACCAGTTCCAACCAGTTAAAAACCAGTTCAAACCAGTTCCAACCAGTTCAAACCAGTTCCAACCAGTTCCAAACAGTTCCAGCCAGTTCCAAACAGTTCCAGCCAGTTCCAAACAGTTCCAAGCCAGTTCCAAACAGTACCAAGCCAGTTCCAAGCTAGTTCCAAACAGTTCCAACCAGTTCCAACCAGTTCCAGCCCGTTCCAAACAGTTTCAGCCAGTTCCAAACAGTTCCAGCCAGTTCCAAACAGTTCCAAGCCAGTTCCAAATAGTACCAAGCCAGTTCCAAGCCAATTTCAAGCTAGTTCCAACCAGTTCCAACCAGTTCCAACCAGTTCCAAACAGTTCCAACCAGTTCCAACCAGTTCCAAACAGTTCCAAGCCAGTTCCAAACAGTTCCAAACAGTTCCAAACCGTACCAAGCCAGTTCCAAACCGGCTCCAACCAGTTCCAACCAGTTCAAACCAGTTCCAACCAGTTCCAACCAGTTCCAAGCCAGTTTCAACCAGTTCCAACCAGTTAAAAACCAGTTCAAACCAGTTCCAACCAGATCAAACCAGTTCCAACCAGTTCCAAACAGTTCCAGCCAGTTCCAAACAGTTCCAAGCCAGTTCCAAACAGTACCAAGCCAGTTCCAAGCCAGTTCCAACCAGTTCCAACCAGTTCCAACCAGTTCCAACCAGTTCAAACCAGTTCCAACCAGTTCCAAACAGTTCCAACCAGTTCCAAACAGTTCCAGCCAGTTCCAAACAGTTCCAGCCAGTTCCAAACAGTTCCAGCCAGTTCCAAACAGTTCCAGCCAGTTCCAAACAGTTCCAAGCCAGTTCCAAACAGTACCAAGCCAGTTCCAAGCTAGTTCCAAACAGTTCCAACCAGTTCCAACCAGTTCCAGCCCGTTCCAAACAGTTCCAGCCAGTTCCAAACAGTTCCAGCCAGTTCCAAACAGTTCCAAGCCAGTTCCAAATAGTACCAAGCCAGTTCCAAGCCAATTTCAAGCTAGTTCCAACCAGTTCCAACCAGTTCCAACCAGTTCCAGCCTGTTCCAAACAGTTCCAGCCAGTTCCAAACAGTTCCAAGCCAGTTCCAAACAGTACCAAGCCAGTTCCAAGCCAGTTCCAACCAGTTCCAACCAGTTCCGACCAGTTCCAAGCCAGTTCCAAACAGTTCCAACCAGTTCCAAACAGTTCCAAGCCAGTTCCAAACAGTTCCAAACAGTTCCAAACCGTACCAAGCCAGTTCCAAACCGGCTCCAACCAGTTCCAACCAGTTCAAACCAGTTCCAACCAGTTCCAACCAGTTCCAAGCCAGTTTCAACCAGTTCCAACCAGTTAAAAACCAGTTCAAACCAGTTCCAACCAGTTCAAACCAGTTCCAACCAGTTCCAAACAGTTCCAGCCAGTTCCAAACAGTTCCAAGCCAGTTCCAAACAGTACCAAGCCAGTTCCAAGCCAGTTCCAACCAGTTCCAACCAGTTCCAACCAGTTCAAACCAGTTCCAACCAGTTCCAAACAGTTCCAACCAGTTCCAAACAGTTCCAGCCAGTTCCAAACAGTTCCAGCCAGTTCCAAACAGTTCCAGCCAGTTCCAAACAGTTCCAGCCAGTTCCAAACAGTTCCAAGCCAGTTCCAAACAGTACCAAGCCAGTTCCAAGCTAGTTCCAAACAGTTCCAACCAGTTCCAACCAGTTCCAGCCAGTTCCAACCAGTTCCAGCCAGTTCCAACCAGCCACCTCAAGCCAGCTCAAGCCAGTTCCAAACAGCCAGCTCAACAGTTCCAAACAGCTAGCTGAACAGCCAGCGGAACAGCCAGCTGAACAGCCAGCTGAACAGCCACCTGAAGCCAGTTCCAAACAGTTCCAAACAGTTCCACCCAGCCAGCTATTTGCAGCCAGCTGAAGCCAGCTCTAGCCACCTCGAGCCACCTCAAGCCAGCTCAAGCCAGTTCCAAACAGTTCCAAACTGTTCCAAACTGTTCCAAACTGTTCCAATCTGTTCCAAACAGCCAGCTGAACAGACAGCTGAACAGCCAGCTAAAGCCAGCTCAAGCCAGCTCAAGCCAGCTCCAGCCAGCTCCAGCCAGCTCACAGTTCTAAGCCAGTTCCAAGCCAGTTCCAACCAGTTCAAACCAGTTCCAACCAGTTCCAACCAGTTCCAAACAGTTCCAAGCCAGTTCCAACCAGTTCCAAACCAGTTCCAAACCGTACCAAGCCAGTTCCAAGCCGGTTCCAACCAGTTCCAACCAGTTCAAACCAGTTCCAACCAGTTCCAACCAGTTCCAAGCCAGTTTCAACCAGTTCCAACCAGTTAAAAACCAGTTCAAACCAGTTCCAACCAGTTCAAACCAGTTCCAACCAGTTCCAACCAGTTCCAAACAGTTCCAGCCAGTTCCAAACAGTTCCAAGCCAGTTCCAAACAGTACCAAGCCAGTTCCAAGCCAGTTCCAACCAGTTCCAACCAGTTCCAACCAGTTCAAACCAGTTCCAACCAGTTCCAACCAGTTCCAACCAGTTCCAACCAGTTCCAAACAGTTCCAGCCAGTTCCAAACAGTTCCAGCCAGTTCCAAACAGTTCCAAGCCAGTTCCAAACAGTACCAAGCCAGTTCCAAGCCAATTCCAAGCTAGTTCCAACCAGTTCCAACCAGTTCCAACCAGTTCCAGCCTGTTCCAAACAGTTCCAGCCAGTTCCAAACAGTTCCAAGCCAGTTCCAAACAGTACCAAGCCTGTTCCAAGCCAGTTCCAACCAGTTCCGACCAGTTCAAAGCCAGTTCCAAACAGTTCCAACCAGTTCCAACCAGTTCCAGCCAGTTCCAGCCTGTTCCAAACAGTTCCAGCCAGTTCCAAACAGTTCCAAGCCAGTTCCAAACAGTACCAAGCCAGTTCCAAGCCAGTTCCAACCAGTTCCAACCAGTTCCGACCAGTTCCAAGCCAGTTCCAAACAGTTCCAACCAGTTCCAACCAGTTCCAAACAGTTCGAAGCCAGTTCCAAACAGTTCCAAAACAGTTCCAAACCGTACCAAGCCAGTTCCAAACCGGCTCCAACCAGTTCCAACCAGTTCAAACCAGTTCCAACCAGTTCCAACCAGTTCCAAGCCAGTTTCAACCAGTTCCAACCAGTTAAAAACCAGTTCAAACCAGTTCCAACCAGTTCAAACCAGTTCCAACCAGTTCCAAACAGTTCCAGCCAGTTCCAAACAGTTCCAAGCCAGTTCCAAACAGTACCAAGCCAGTTCCAAGCCAGTTCCAACCAGTTCCAACCAGTTCCAACCAGTTCAAACCAGTTCCAACCAGTTCCAAACAGTTCCAACCAGTTCCAAACAGTTCCAGCCAGTTCCAAACAGTTCCAGCCAGTTCCAAACAGTTCCAGCCAGTTCCAAACAGTTCCAGCCAGTTCCAACCAGTTCCAAGCCAGTTCCAAACAGTACCAAGCCAGTTCCAAGCTAGTTCCAAACAGTTCCAACCAGTTCCAACCAGTTCCAGCCCGTTCCAAACAGTTCCAGCCAGTTCCAAACAGTTCCAGCCAGTTCCAAACAGTTCCAAGCCAGTTCCAAATAGTACCAAGCCAGTTCAAAGCCAATTTCAAGCTAGTTCCAACCAGTTCCAACCAGTTCCAGCCTGTTCCAAACAGTTCCAGCCAGTTCCAAACAGTTCCAAGCCAGTTCCAAACAGTACCAAGCCAGTTCCAAGCCAGTTCCAACCAGTTCCAACCAGTTCCGACCAGTTCCAAGCCAGTTCCAAACAGTTCCAACCAGTTCCAACCAGTTCCAGCCAGTTCCAACCAGCCACCTCAAGCCAGCTCAAGCCAGTTCCAAACAGCCAGCTCAACAGTTCCAAACAGCTAGCTGAACAGCCAGCGGAACAGCCAGCTGAACAGCCAGCTGAACAGCCACCTGAAGCCAGTTCCAAACAGTTCCAAACAGTTCCACCCAGCCAGCTATTTGCAGCCAGCTGAAGCCAGCTCTAGCCACCTCGAGCCACCTCAAGCCAGCTCAAGCCAGTTCCAAACAGTTCCAAACTGTTCCAAACTGTTCCAAACTGTTCCAATCTGTTCCAAACAGCCAGCTGAACAGACAGCTGAACAGCCAGCTAAAGCCAGCTCAAGCCAGCTCAAGCCAGCTCCAGCCAGCTCCAGCCAGCTCACAGTTCTAAGCCAGTTCCAAGCCAGTTCCAACCAGTTCAAACCAGTTCCAACCAGTTCCAACCAGTTCCAAACAGTTCCAAGCCAGTTCCAACCAGTTCCAAACCAGTTCCAAACCGTACCAAGCCAGTTCCAAGCCGGTTCCAACCAGTTCCAACCAGTTCAAACCAGTTCCAACCAGTTCCAACCAGTTCCAAGCCAGTTTCAACCAGTTCCAACCAGTTAAAAACCAGTTCAAACCAGTTCCAACCAGTTCAAACCAGTTCCAACCAGTTCCAACCAGTTCCAAACAGTTCCAGCCAGTTCCAAACAGTACCAAGCCAGTTCCAAGCCAGTTCCAACCAGTTCCAACCAGTTCCAACCAGTTCAAACCAGTTCCAACCAGTTCCAACCAGTTCCAACCAGTTCCAACCAGTTCCAAACAGTTCCAGCCAGTTCCAAACAGTTCCAGCCAGTTCCAAACAGTTCCAAGCCAGTTCCAAACAGTACCAAGCCAGTTCCAAGCCAATTCCAAGCTAGTTCCAACCAGTTCCAACCAGTTCCAACCAGTTCCAACCAGTTCCAGCCTGTTCCAAACAGTTCCAGCCAGTTCCAAACAGTTCCAAGCCAGTTCCAAACAGTACCAAGCCTGTTCCAAGCCAGTTCCAACCAGTTCCGACCAGTTCCAAGCCAGTTCCAAACAGTTCCAACCAGTTCCAACCAGTTCCAGCCAGTTCCAACCAGTTCCAACCAGTTCCAAACAGTTCCAGCCAGTTCCAACCAGTTTCAGCCAGTTCCAAACAGTTCCAGCCAGTTCCAAACAGTTCCAAACTGTTCCAAACTGTTCCAAACAGTACCAAGCCAGTTCCAAGCCAGTTCCAACCAGTTCCAAGCCAGTTCCAAGCCAGTTCCAACCAGTTCAAACCAGTTCCAACCAGTTCCAACCAGTTCCAAACAGTACCAAGCCAGTTCCAAGCTAGTTCCAAACAGTTCCAACCAGTTCCAACCAGTTCCAGCCAGTTCCAAACAGTTCCAGCCAGTTCCAAACAGTACCAAGCCAGTTCCAAACAGTTCCAAGCCAGTTCCAAATAGTACCAAGCCAGTTCCAAGCCAATTCCAAGCTAGTTCCAACCAGTTCCAACCAGTTCCAACCAGTTCCAGCCTGTCCAAACAGTACCAAGCCAGTTCCAAGCCAGTTCCAACCAGTTCCAACCAGTTCCAGCCAGTTCCAAACAGTTCCAGCCAGTTCCAGACAGTTCCAAGTCAGTTCCAAACAGTGCCAAGCCAGTTCCAAGCCAGTTCCAAGCCAGTTCCAACCAGTTCCAACCAGTTCCAGCCAGTTCCAAACAGTTCCAGCCAGTTCCAGACAGTTCCAAGTCAGTTCCAAACAGTACCAAGCCAGTTCCAAGCCAGTTCCAACCAGTTCCAACCAGTTCCAAACAGTACCAAGCCAGTTCCAAGCCAGTTCCAACCAGTTCCAACCAGTTCCAAACAGTTCCAAACAGTTCCAGCCAGTTCCAACCAGTTCCAACCAGATCAAAACAGTTCCAGCCAGTTCCAAACAGTTCCAAGCCAGTTCCAAACAGTACCAAGCCAGTTCCAAGCCAGTTCCAACCAGTTCCAACCAGTTCCAACCAGTTCCAAACTGTTCCAAGCCAGTTCCAAACAGTACCAAGCCAGTTCCAACCAGTTCCAACCAGTTACAACTAGTTCCAACCAGTTCCAAACAGTTCCAGCCAGTTCCAAACAGTTCCAACTAGTTCCAAGCCAGTTCCAAACAGTACCAAGCCAGTTCCAAGCCAGCTCCAACCAGTTCCAACCAGTTCCAACCAGTTCCAACCAGTTCCAAACAGTTCCAAACAGTTCCAAACAGTTCCAGCCAGTTCCAACCAGTTCCAACCAGATCCAAACAGTTCCAGCCAGTTCCAAACTGTTATAAGCCAGTTCTAAACAGTACCAAGCCAGTTCCAGCCAGTTCCAAACAGTTCCGGCCAGTTCCAAACAGTTCCAAGTCAGTTCCAAATAGTTCCAGCCAGTTCCAAACAGTTCCAGCCAGTTCCAAACAGTTCCAAGTCAGTTCCAACAGTACCAAGCCAGTTCTAAGCCAGTTCCAACCAGTTCCAAACAGTTACAACTAGTTCCAGCCAGTGCCAAACAGTACCAAGCCAGTTCCAAACAGTTCCAGCCAGTTCCAAACAGTTCCAAGCCAGTTCCAAACAGTACCAAGCCAGTTCCAAGCCAGTTCCAAGCCAGTTCCAACCAGTTCCAACCAGTTCCAAACAGTTACAACTAGTTCCAGCCAGTTCCAAACAGTTACAACTAGTTCCAAGCCAGTTCCAAACAGTACCAAGCCAGTTCCAAGCCAGCTCCAACCAGTTCCAACCAGTTCCAACCAGTTCCAACCAGTTCCAAACAGTTCCAAACAGTTCCAAACAGTTCCAGCCAGTTCCAACCAGTTCCAACCAGATCCAAACAGTTCCAGCCAGTTCCAAACTGTTATAAGCCAGTTCTAAACAGTACCAAGCCAGTTCCAGCCAGTTCCAAACAGTTCCGGCCAGTTCCAAACAGTTCCAAGTCAGTTCCAAATAGTTCCAGCCAGTTCCAAACAGTTCCAGCCAGTTCCAAACAGTTCCAAGTCAGTTCCAACAGTACCAAGCCAGTTCTAAGCCAGTTCCAACCAGTTCCAAACAGTTACAACTAGTTCCAGCCAGTGCCAAACAGTACCAAGCCAGTTCCAAACAGTTCCAGCCAGTTCCAAACAGTTCCAAGCCAGTTCCAAACAGTACCAAGCCAGTTCCAAGCCAGTTCCAAGCCAGTTCCAACCAGTTCCAACCAGTTCCAGCCAGTTCCAAACAGTTCCAGCCAGTTCCAGACAGTTCCAAGTCAGTTCCAAACAGTACCAAGCCAGTTCCAAGCCAGTTCCAACCAGTTCCAACCAGTTCCAAACAGTACCAAGCCAGTTCTAAGCCAGTCCCAACCAGTTCCAACCAGTTCCAAACAGTTCCAAACAGTTCCAGCCAGTTCCAACCAGTTCCAACCAGTTCCAAACAGTTCCAGCCAGTTCTAAACAGTTCCAAGCCAGTTACAAACAGTACCAAGCCAGTTTCAAGCCAGTTCCAACCAGTTCCAACCAGTTCAAACCAGTTCAAACCAGTTCTAACCAGTTCCAAACTGTTCCAAGCCAGTTCCAAACAGTACCAAACAGTACCAAGCCAGTTCCAACCAGTTCCAAACTGTTCCAAACTGTTCCAATCTGTTCCAAACAGCCAGCTGAACAGACAGCTGAACAGCCAGCTAAAGCCAGCTCAAGCCAGCTCAAGCCAGCTCCAGCCAGCTCACAGTTCTAAGCCAGTTCCAAGCCAGTTCCAACCAGTTCAAACCAGTTCCAACCAGTTCCAACCAGTTCCAAACAGTTCCAAGCCAGTTCCAAACAGTTCCAAACCAGTTCCAAACCGTACCAAGCCAGTTCCAAGCCGGTTCCAACCAGTTCCAACCAGTTCAAACCAGTTCCAACCAGTTCCAACCAGTTCCAAGCCAGTTTCAACCAGTTCCAACCAGTTAAAAACCAGTTCAAACCAGTTCCAACCAGTTCAAACCAGTTCCAACCAGTTCCAACCAGTTCCAAACAGTTCCAGCCAGTTCCAAACAGTTCCAAGCCAGTTCCAAACAGTTCCAAGCCAGTTCCAAACAGTTCCAAACCAGTTCCAAACCGTACCAAGCCAGTTCCAAGCCGGTTCCAACCAGTTCCAACCAGTTCAAACCAGTTCCAACCAGTTCCAACCAGTTCCAAGCCAGTTTCAACCAGTTCCAACCAGTTAAAAACCAGTTCAAACCAGTTCCAACCAGTTCAAACCAGTTCCAACCAGTTCCAACCAGTTCCAACCAGTTCCAACCAGTTCCAACCAGTTCCAAACAGTACCAGCCAGTTCCAAACAGTTCCAAACAGTTCCAAACAGTTCCAAACAGCCAGCTGAACAGCCAGCTGAACAGCCAGCTGAACAGCCAGCTGAACAGCCAGCTGAACAGCCAGCTGAACAGCCAGCTGAACAGCCAGATCCAAACAGCTCTAAACAGTCAGCTATTTGCAGCCAGCTATTTGCCGCCAGCTATTTGCAGCCAGCTGACGCCAGCTGTAGCCAGCTCAAGCCAGTTCCAAACAGTTCCGAACAATTCCAAGCAGTTCCAAACAGTTCCAAACAGTTCCAAACAGCCAGCTCAAGCCAGCTCAAGCCAGCTCAAACCAGCTCAAGCCAGTTCTAAACAGTTCCAAACAGTTCCAAACAGTTCCAAACAGTTCCAAACAGTTTCAAGCAGTTCCAAACAGTTCCAAACATCCAGCCGAAGCCAGATGAAGCCAGCTGAAGCCAGTTCCAAACAGTTCCAAACAGTTCCAAACAGCTCCAAACAGCCAGCTATTTGCAGCCAGCTATTTGCAGCCAGTTGAAGCCAGCTCAATCCAGCTCAAGTCAGTTCCAAACAGTTCCAAACAATTCCAAACAGTTCTAAACAGTTCCAAACATACAGCTGAAGCCAGATGAAGCCAGCTGAAGCCAGTTCCAAACAGTTCCAAACAGATCCAAACAGTTCCAAACAGCTAGCTATTTGCAGCCAGGTATTTGCAGCCAGCTCAAGCCAGCTCAAGCCAATTCCAAACAGTTCCAAACAGTTCCAAACAGTTCCAAACTGTTCCAAACTGTTCCAAACTGTTCCAAACTGTTCCAAACTGTTCCAAACTGTTCCAAACTGTTCCAAACTGTTCCAAACAGCCAGCTGAACAGCCAGCTAAAGCAAGCTCAAGCCAGCTCAGGCCAGTTCCAAACAGTTCCAAACAGTTCCAAACAGTTCCAAACAGTTCCGAACAATTCCAAACAGTTCCAAACAGTTCCAAACAGCCAGCTCAAGCCAGCTCAAGCCAGCTCAAACCAGCTCAAGCCAGTTCTAAACAGTTCCAAACAGTTCCAAACAGTTCCAAACAGTTCCAAACAGTTTCAAGCAGTTCCAAACCGTTCCAAACAGTTCCAAACATCCAGCCGAAGCCAGATGAAGCCAGCTGAAGCCAGTTCCAAACAGTTCCAAACAGTTCCAAACAGCTCCAAACAGCTAGCTATTTGCAGCCTGCTATTTGCAGCCAGTTGAAGCCAGCTCAATCCAGCTCAAGTCAGTTCCAAACAGTTCCAAACAATTCCAAACAGTTCTAAACAGTTCCAAACATACAGCTGAAGCCAGATGAAGCCAGCTGAAGCCAGTTCCAAAATAGTTCCAAATAGTTCCAAATAGTTCCAAACATTTCCAAACAGTTCCAAACAGTTCCAAACAGTTCCAAACAGTTCCAAACAGTTCCAAACAGTTCCAAACAGTTCCAACCAGTTCCAACCAGTTCCAAACAGTACCAGCCAGTTCCAAGCAGTTCCAAACAGTTCCAAACAGTTCCAAGCCAGTTCCAAACAGTTCCAAACCAGTTCCAAACCGTACCAAGCCAGTTCCAAGCCGGTTCCAACCAGTTCCAACCAGTTCAAACCAGTTCCAACCAGTTCCAACCAGTTCCAAGCCAGTTTCAACCAGTTCCAACCAGTTAAAAACCAGTTCAAACCAGTTCCAACCAGTTCAAACCAGTTCCAACCAGTTCCAACCAGTTCCAACCAGTTCCAACCAGTTCCAACCAGTTCCAACCAGTTCCAAACAGTACCAGCCAGTTCCAAACAGTTCCAAACAGTTCCAAACAGTTCCAAACAGCCAGCTGAACAGCCAGCTGAACAGCCAGCTGAACAGCCAGCTGAACAGCCAGCTGAACAGCCAGCTGAACAGCCAGCTGAACAGCCAGCTGAACAGCCAGATCCAAACAGCTCTAAACAGTCAGCTATTTGCAGCCAGCTATTTGCCGCCAGCTATTTGCAGCCAGCTGACGCCAGCTGTAGCCAGCTCAAGCCAGTTCCAAACAGTTCCGAACAATTCCAAGCAGTTCCAAACAGTTCCAAACAGTTCCAAACAGCCAGCTCAAGCCAGCTCAAGCCAGCTCAAACCAGCTCAAGCCAGTTCTAAACAGTTCCAAACAGTTCCAAACAGTTCCAAACAGTTCCAAACAGTTTCAAGCAGTTCCAAACAGTTCCAAACATCCAGCCGAAGCCAGATGAAGCCAGCTGAAGCCAGTTCCAAACAGTTCCAAACAGTTCCAAACAGCTCCAAACAGCCAGCTATTTGCAGCCAGCTATTTGCAGCCAGTTGAAGCCAGCTCAATCCAGCTCAAGTCAGTTCCAAACAGTTCCAAACAATTCCAAACAGTTCTAAACAGTTCCAAACATACAGCTGAAGCCAGATGAAGCCAGCTGAAGCCAGTTCCAAACAGTTCCAAACAGATCCAAACAGTTCCAAACAGCTAGCTATTTGCAGCCAGGTATTTGCAGCCAGCTCAAGCCAGCTCAAGCCAATTCCAAACAGTTCCAAACAGTTCCAAACAGTTCCAAACTGTTCCAAACTGTTCCAAACTGTTCCAAACTGTTCCAAACTGTTCCAAACTGTTCCAAACTGTTCCAAACTGTTCCAAACAGCCAGCTGAACAGCCAGCTAAAGCAAGCTCAAGCCAGCTCAGGCCAGTTCCAAACAGTTCCAAACAGTTCCAAACAGTTCCAAACAGTTCCGAACAATTCCAAACAGTTCCAAACAGTTCCAAACAGCCAGCTCAAGCCAGCTCAAGCCAGCTCAAACCAGCTCAAGCCAGTTCTAAACAGTTCCAAACAGTTCCAAACAGTTCCAAACAGTTCCAAACAGTTTCAAGCAGTTCCAAACCGTTCCAAACAGTTCCAAACATCCAGCCGAAGCCAGATGAAGCCAGCTGAAGCCAGTTCCAAACAGTTCCAAACAGTTCCAAACAGCTCCAAACAGCTAGCTATTTGCAGCCAGCTATTTGCAGCCAGTTGAAGCCAGCTCAATCCAGCTCAAGTCAGTTCCAAACAGTTCCAAACAATTCCAAACAGTTCTAAACAGTTCCAAACATACAGCTGAAGCCAGATGAAGCCAGCTGAAGCCAGTTCCAAAATAGTTCCAAATAGTTCCAAATAGTTCCAAACATTTCCAAACAGTTCCAAACAGTTCCAAACAGTTCCAAACAGTTCCAAACAGTTCCAAACAGTTCCAACCAGTTCCAACCAGTTCCAAACAGTACCAGCCAGTTCCAAGCAGTTCCAAACAGTTCCAAACAGTTCCAAGCCAGTTCCAAACAGTTCCAAACCAGTTCCAAACCGTACCAAGCCAGTTCCAAGCCGGTTCCAACCAGTTCCAACCAGTTCAAACCAGTTCCAACCAGTTCCAACCAGTTCCAAGCCAGTTTCAACCAGTTCCAACCAGTTAAAAACCAGTTCAAACCAGTTCCAACCAGTTCAAACCAGTTCCAACCAGTTCCAACCAGTTCCAACCAGTTCCAACCAGTTCCAACCAGTTCCAACCAGTTCCAAACAGTACCAGCCAGTTCCAAACAGTTCCAAACAGTTCCAAACAGCCAGCTGAACAGCCAGCTGAACAGCCAGCTGAACAGCCAGCTGAACAGCCAGCTGAACAGCCAGCTGAACAGCCAGATCCAAACAGCTCTAAACAGTCAGCTATTTGCAGCCAGCTATTTGCCGCCAGCTATTTGCAGCCAGCTGACGCCAGCTGTAGCCAGCTCAAGCCAGTTCCAAACAGTTCCGAACAATTCCAAGCAGTTCCAAACAGTTCCAAACAGTTCCAAACAGCCAGCTCAAGCCAGCTCAAGCCAGCTCAAACCAGCTCAAGCCAGTTCTAAACAGTTCCAAACAGTTCCAAACAGTTCCAAACAGTTCCAAACAGTTTCAAGCAGTTCCAAACAGTTCCAAACATCCAGCCGAAGCCAGATGAAGCCAGCTGAAGCCAGTTCCAAACAGTTCCAAACAGTTCCAAACAGCTCCAAACAGCCAGCTATTTGCAGCCAGCTATTTGCAGCCAGTTGAAGCCAGCTCAATCCAGCTCAAGTCAGTTCCAAACAGTTCCAAACAATTCCAAACAGTTCTAAACAGTTCCAAACATACAGCTGAAGCCAGATGAAGCCAGCTGAAGCCAGTTCCAAACAGTTCCAAACAGATCCAAACAGTTCCAAACAGCTAGCTATTTGCGGCCAGGTATTTGCAGCCAGCTCAAGCCAGCTCAAGCCAATTCCAAACAGTTCCAAACAGTTCCAAACAGTTCCAAACTGTTCCAAACTGTTCCAAACTGTTCCAAACTGTTCCAAACTGTTCCAAACTGTTCCAAACTGTTCCAAACTGTTCCAAACTGTTCCAAACAGCCAGCTGAACAGCCAGCTAAAGCAAGCTCAAGCCAGCTCAGGCCAGTTCCAAACAGTTCCAAACAGTTCCAAACAGTTCCAAACAGTTCCGAACAATTCCAAACAGTTCCAAACAGTTCCAAACAGCCAGCTCAAGCCAGCTCAAGCCAGCTCAAACCAGCTCAAGCCAGTTCTAAACAGTTCCAAACAGTTCCAAACAGTTCCAAACAGTTTCAAGCAGTTCCAAACCGTTCCAAACAGTTCCAAACATCCAGCCGAAGCCAGATGAAGCCAGCTGAAGCCAGTTCCAAACAGTTCCAAACAGTTCCAAACAGCTCCAAACAGCTAGCTATTTGCAGCCAGCTATTTGCAGCCAGTTGAAGCCAGCTCAATCCAGCTCAAGTCAGTTCCAAACAGTTCCAAACAATTCCAAACAGTTCTAAACAGTTCCAAACATACAGCTGAAGCCAGATGAAGCCAGCTGAAGCCAGTTCCAAATAGTTCCAAATAGTTCCAAATAGTTCCAAACATTTCCAAACAGTTCCAAACAGTTCCAAACAGTTCCAAACAGTTCCAAACAGTTCCAAACAGTTCCAAACAGTTCCAAACAGTTCCAAACAGCCAACTAAAGCCAGTTCCAAACAGTTCCACACAGCCAGCTTTTTGCAGCCAGCTATTTGCAGCCAGCTGAAGCCAGCTTTAGCCACCTCAAGCCAGCTCAAGCCAGTTCCTAACAGCCAGCTCAACAGTTCCAAACAGCCAGCTGAACAGCCAGCGGAACAGCCAGCTGAACAGCCAGCAGAACAGCCAGCTGAACAGCCAGCTGAACAGCCACCTGAAGCCAGTTCCAAACAGTTCCAAACAGTTCCAAACAGTTCCACCCGGCCAGCTATTTGCAGCCAGCTGATGCCAGCTCTAGCCACCTCGAGCCACCTCAAGCCAGCTCAAGCCAGTTCCAAACAGTTCCAAACTGTTCCAAACTGTTCCAAACAGCCAGCTGAACAGACAGCTGAACAGCCAGCTAAAGCCAGCTCAAGCCAGCTCAAGCCAGCTCCAGCCAGCTCACAGTTCTAAGCCAGTTCCAAGCCAGTTCCAACCAGTTCAAACCAGTTCCAACCAGTTCCAACCAGTTCCAAACAGTTCCAAGCCAGTTCCAAACAGTTCCAAACCAGTTCCAAACCGTACCAAGCCAGTTCCAAGCCGGCTCCAACCAGTTCCAACAAGTTCAAACCAGTTCCAACCAGTTCCAACCAGTTCCAAGCCAGTTTCAACCAGTTCCAACCAGTTAAAAACCAGTTCAAACCAGTTCCAACCAGTTCAAACCAGTTCCAACCAGTTCCAAACAGTTCCAGCCAGTTCCAAACAGTTCCAAGCCAGTTCCAAACAGTACCAAGCCAGTTCCAAGCCAGTTCCAACCAGTTCCAACCAGTTCCAACCAGTTCAAACCAGTTCCAACCAGTTCCAAACAGTTCCAACCAGTTCCAAACAGTTCCAGCCAGTTCCAAACAGTTCCAGCCAGTTCCAAACAGTTCCAGCCAGTTCCAAACAGTTCCAGCCAGTTCCAAACAGTTCCAAGCCAGTTCCAAGCAGTACCAAGCCAGTTCCAAGCTAGTTCCAAACAGTTCCAACCAGTTCCAACCAGTTCCAACCAGTTCCAACCAGTTCCAGCCTGTTCCAAACAGTTCCAGCCAGTTCCAAACAGTTCCAAGCCAGTTCCAAACAGTACCAAGCCAGTTCCAAGCCAGTTCCAACCAGTTCCAACCAGTTCCGACCAGTTCCAAGCCAGTTCCAAACAGTTCCAACCAGTTCCAACCAGTTCCAGCCAGTTCCAACCAGCCACCTCAAGCCAGCTCAAGCCAGTTCCAAACAGCCAGCTCAACAGTTCCAAACAGCTAGCTGAACAGCCAGCGGAACAGCCAGCTGAACAGCCAGCTGAACAGCCAGCTGAACAGCCACCTGAAGCCAGTTCCAAACAGTTCCAAACAGTTCCACCCAGCCAGCTATTTGCAGCCAGCTGAAGCCAGCTCTAGCCACCTCGAGCCACCTCAAGCCAGCTCAAGCCAGTTCCAAACAGTTCCAAACTGTTCCAAACTGTTCCAAACTGTTCCAAACTGTTCCAAACAGCCAGCTGAACAGACAGCTGAACAGCCAGCTAAAGCCAGCTCAAGCCAGCTCAAGCCAGCTCCAGCCAGCTCACAGTTCTAAGCCAGTTCCAAGCCAGTTCCAACCAGTTCAAACCAGTTCCAACCAGTTCCAACCAGTTCCAAACAGTTCCAAGCCAGTTCCAAACAGTTCCAAACAGTTCCAAACAGTTCCAACCAGTTCCAACCAGTTCCAAACAGTACCAGCCAGTTCCAAGCAGTTCCAAACAGTTCCAAACAGTTCCAAGCCAGTTCCAAACAGTTCCAAACCAGTTCCAAACCGTACCAAGCCAGTTCCAAGCCGGTTCCAACCAGTTCCAACCAGTTCAAACCAGTTCCAACCAGTTCCAACCAGTTCCAAGCCAGTTTCAACCAGTTCCAACCAGTTAAAAACCAGTTCAAACCAGTTCCAACCAGTTCAAACCAGTTCCAACCAGTTCCAACCAGTTCCAACCAGTTCCAACCAGTTCCAACCAGTTCCAAACAGTACCAGCCAGTTCCAAACAGTTCCAAACAGTTCCAAACAGCCAGCTGAACAGCCAGCTGAACAGCCAGCTGAACAGCCAGCTGAACAGCCAGCTGAACAGCCAGCTGAACAGCCAGCTGAACAGCCAGATCCAAACAGCTCTAAACAGTCAGCTATTTGCAGCCAGCTATTTGCCGCCAGCTATTTGCAGCCAGCTGACGCCAGCTGTAGCCAGCTCAAGCCAGTTCCAAACAGTTCCGAACAATTCCAAGCAGTTCCAAACAGTTCCAAACAGTTCCAAACAGCCAGCTCAAGCCAGCTCAAGCCAGCTCAAACCAGCTCAAGCCAGTTCTAAACAGTTCCAAACAGTTCCAAACAGTTCCAAACAGTTCCAAACAGTTTCAAGCAGTTCCAAACAGTTCCAAACATCCAGCCGAAGCCAGATGAAGCCAGCTGAAGCCAGTTCCAAACAGTTCCAAACAGTTCCAAACAGCTCCAAACAGCCAGCTATTTGCAGCCAGCTATTTGCAGCCAGTTGAAGCCAGCTCAATCCAGCTCAAGTCAGTTCCAAACAGTTCCAAACAATTCCAAACAGTTCTAAACAGTTCCAAACATACAGCTGAAGCCAGATGAAGCCAGCTGAAGCCAGTTCCAAACAGTTCCAAACAGATCCAAACAGTTCCAAACAGCTAGCTATTTGCGGCCAGGTATTTGCAGCCAGCTCAAGCCAGCTCAAGCCAATTCCAAACAGTTCCAAACAGTTCCAAACAGTTCCAAACTGTTCCAAACTGTTCCAAACTGTTCCAAACTGTTCCAAACTGTTCCAAACTGTTCCAAACTGTTCCAAACTGTTCCAAACTGTTCCAAACAGCCAGCTGAACAGCCAGCTAAAGCAAGCTCAAGCCAGCTCAGGCCAGTTCCAAACAGTTCCAAACAGTTCCAAACAGTTCCAAACAGTTCCGAACAATTCCAAACAGTTCCAAACAGTTCCAAACAGCCAGCTCAAGCCAGCTCAAGCCAGCTCAAACCAGCTCAAGCCAGTTCTAAACAGTTCCAAACAGTTCCAAACAGTTCCAAACAGTTTCAAGCAGTTCCAAACCGTTCCAAACAGTTCCAAACATCCAGCCGAAGCCAGATGAAGCCAGCTGAAGCCAGTTCCAAACAGTTCCAAACAGTTCCAAACAGCTCCAAACAGCTAGCTATTTGCAGCCAGCTATTTGCAGCCAGTTGAAGCCAGCTCAATCCAGCTCAAGTCAGTTCCAAACAGTTCCAAACAATTCCAAACAGTTCTAAACAGTTCCAAACATACAGCTGAAGCCAGATGAAGCCAGCTGAAGCCAGTTCCAAATAGTTCCAAATAGTTCCAAATAGTTCCAAACATTTCCAAACAGTTCCAAACAGTTCCAAACAGTTCCAAACAGTTCCAAACAGTTCCAAACAGTTCCAAACAGTTCCAAACAGTTCCAAACAGCCAACTAAAGCCAGTTCCAAACAGTTCCACACAGCCAGCTTTTTGCAGCCAGCTATTTGCAGCCAGCTGAAGCCAGCTTTAGCCACCTCAAGCCAGCTCAAGCCAGTTCCTAACAGCCAGCTCAACAGTTCCAAACAGCCAGCTGAACAGCCAGCGGAACAGCCAGCTGAACAGCCAGCAGAACAGCCAGCTGAACAGCCAGCTGAACAGCCACCTGAAGCCAGTTCCAAACAGTTCCAAACAGTTCCAAACAGTTCCAAACAGTTCCACCCGGCCAGCTATTTGCAGCCAGCTGAAGCCAGCTCTAGCCACCTCGAGCCACCTCAAGCCAGCTCAAGCCAGTTCCAAACAGTTCCAAACTGTTCCAAACTGTTCCAAACAGCCAGCTGAACAGACAGCTGAACAGCCAGCTAAAGCCAGCTCAAGCCAGCTCAAGCCAGCTCCAGCCAGCTCACAGTTCTAAGCCAGTTCCAAGCCAGTTCCAACCAGTTCAAACCAGTTCCAACCAGTTCCAACCAGTTCCAAACAGTTCCAAGCCAGTTCCAAACAGTTCCAAACCAGTTCCAAACCGTACCAAGCCAGTTCCAAGCCGGCTCCAACCAGTTCCAACAAGTTCAAACCAGTTCCAACCAGTTCCAACCAGTTCCAAGCCAGTTTCAACCAGTTCCAACCAGTTAAAAACCAGTTCAAACCAGTTCCAACCAGTTCAAACCAGTTCCAACCAGTTCCAAACAGTTCCAGCCAGTTCCAAACAGTTCCAAGCCAGTTCCAAACAGTACCAAGCCAGTTCCAAGCCAGTTCCAACCAGTTCCAACCAGTTCCAACCAGTTCAAACCAGTTCCAACCAGTTCCAAACAGTTCCAACCAGTTCCAAACAGTTCCAGCCAGTTCCAAACAGTTCCAGCCAGTTCCAAACAGTTCCAGCCAGTTCCAAACAGTTCCAGCCAGTTCCAAACAGTTCCAAGCCAGTTCCAAGCAGTACCAAGCCAGTTCCAAGCTAGTTCCAAACAGTTCCAACCAGTTCCAACCAGTTCCAACCAGTTCCAACCAGTTCCAGCCTGTTCCAAACAGTTCCAGCCAGTTCCAAACAGTTCCAAGCCAGTTCCAAACAGTACCAAGCCAGTTCCAAGCCAGTTCCAACCAGTTCCAACCAGTTCCGACCAGTTCCAAGCCAGTTCCAAACAGTTCCAACCAGTTCCAACCAGTTCCAGCCAGTTCCAACCAGCCACCTCAAGCCAGCTCAAGCCAGTTCCAAACAGCCAGCTCAACAGTTCCAAACAGCTAGCTGAACAGCCAGCGGAACAGCCAGCTGAACAGCCAGCTGAACAGCCAGCTGAACAGCCACCTGAAGCCAGTTCCAAACAGTTCCAAACAGTTCCACCCAGCCAGCTATTTGCAGCCAGCTGAAGCCAGCTCTAGCCACCTCGAGCCACCTCAAGCCAGCTCAAGCCAGTTCCAAACAGTTCCAAACTGTTCCAAACTGTTCCAAACTGTTCCAAACTGTTCCAAACAGCCAGCTGAACAGACAGCTGAACAGCCAGCTAAAGCCAGCTCAAGCCAGCTCAAGCCAGCTCCAGCCAGCTCACAGTTCTAAGCCAGTTCCAAGCCAGTTCCAACCAGTTCAAACCAGTTCCAACCAGTTCCAACCAGTTCCAAACAGTTCCAAGCCAGTTCCAAACAGTTCCAAACCAGTTCCAAACCGTACCAAGCCAGTTCCAAGCCGGTTCCAACCAGTTCCAACCAGTTCAAACCAGTTCCAACCAGTTCCAACCAGTTCCAAGCCAGTTTCAACCAGTTCCAACCAGTTAAAAACCAGTTCAAACCAGTTCCAACCAGTTCAAACCAGTTCCAACCAGTTCCAACCAGTTCCAAACAGTTCCAGCCAGTTCCAAACAGTTCCAAGCCAGTTCCAAACAGTACCAAGCCAGTTCCAAGCCAGTTCCAACCAGTTCCAACCAGTTCCAACCAGTTCCAACCAGTTCCAACCAGTTCCAAACAGTACCAGCCAGTTCCAAGCAGTTCCAAACAGTTCCAAACAGTTCCAAACAGCCAGCTGAACAGCCAGCTGAACAGCCAGCTGAACAGCCAGCTGAACAGCCAGCTGAACAGCCAGCTGAACAGCCAGCTGAACAGCCAGATCCAAACAGCTCTAAACAGTCAGCTATTTGCAGCCAGCTATTTGCCGCCAGCTATTTGCAGCCAGCTGACGCCAGCTGTAGCCAGCTCAAGCCAGTTCCAAACAGTTCCGAACAATTCCAAGCAGTTCCAAACAGTTCCAAACAGTTCCAAACAGCCAGCTCAAGCCAGCTCAAGCCAGCTCAAGCCAGCTCAAACCAGCTCAAGCCAGTTCTAAACAGTTCCAAACAGTTCCAAACTGTTCCAAACAGTTCCAAACAGTTTCAAGCAGTTCCAAACAGTTCCAAACATCCAGCCGAAGCCAGATGAAGCCAGCTGAAGCCAGTTCCAAACAGTTCCAAACAGTTCCAAACAGCTCCAAACAGCCAGCTATTTGCAGCCAGCTATTTGCAGCCAGTTGAAGCCAGCTCAATCCAGCTCAAGTCAGTTCCAAACAGTTCCAAACAATTCCAAACAGTTCTAAACAGTTCCAAACATACAGCTGAAGCCAGATGAAGCCAGCTGAAGCCAGTTCCAAACAGTTCCAAACAGATCCAAACAGTTCCAAACAGCTAGCTATTTGCAGCCAGGTATTTGCAGCCAGCTCAAGCCAGCTCAAGCCAATTCCAAACAGTTCCAAACAGTTCCAAACTGTTCCAAACTGTTCCAAACTGTTCCAAACTGTTCCAAACTGTTCCAAACTGTTCCAAACTGTTCCAAACTGTTCCAAACAGCCAGCTGAACAGCCAGCTAAAGCAAGCTCAAGCCAGCTCAGGCCAGTTCCAAACAGTTCCAAACAGTTCCAAACAGTTCCAAACAGTTCCAAACAGTTCCAAACAGTTCCGAACAATTCCAGACAGTTCCAAACAGTTCCAAACAGCCAGCTCAAGCCAGCTCAAGCCAGCTCAAACCAGCTCAAGCCAGTTCTAAACAGTTCCAAACAGTTCCAAACAGTTCCAAACAGTTCCAAACAGTTTCAAGCAGTTCCAAACCGTTCCAAACAGTTCCAAACATCCAGCCGAAGCCAGATGAAGCCAGCTGAAGCCAGTTCCAAACAGTTCCAAACAGTTCCAAACAGCTCCAAACAGTTAGCTATTTGCAGCCAGCTATTTGCAGCCAGTTGAAGCCAGCTCAATCCAGCTCAAGTCAGTTCCAAACAGTTCCAAACAATTCCAAACAGTTCTAAACAGTTCCAAACATACAGCTGAAGCCAGATGAAGCCAGCTGAAGCCAGTTCCAAATAGTTCCAAATAGTTCCAAATAGTTCCAAACATTTCCAAACAGTTCCAAACAGTTCCAAACAGTTCCAAACAGTTCCAAACAGTTCCAAACAGTTCCAAACAGCCAACTAAAGCCAGTTCCAAACAGTTCCACACAGCCAGCTTTTTGCAGCCAGCTATTTGCAGCCAGCTGAAGCCAGCTTTAGCCACCTCAAGCCAGCTCAAGCCAGTTCCTAACAGCCAGCTCAACAGTTCCAAACAGCCAGCTGAACAGCCAGCGGAACAGCCAGCTGAACAGCCAGCAGAACAGCCAGCTGAACAGCCAGCTGAACAGCCACCTGAAGCCAGTTCCAAACAGTTCCAAACAGTTCCAAACAGTTCCACCCGGCCAGCTATTTGCAGCCAGCTGAAGCCAGCTCTAGCCACCTCGAGCCACCTCAAGCCAGCTCAAGCCAGTTCCAAACAGTTCCAAACTGTTCCAAACTGTTCCAAACAGCCAGCTGAACAGACAGCTGAACAGCCAGCTAAAGCCAGCTCAAGCCAGCTCAAGCCAGCTCCAGCCAGCTCACAGTTCTAAGCCAGTTCCAAGCCAGTTCCAACCAGTTCAAACCAGTTCCAACCAGTTCCAAACCGTACCAAGCCAGTTCCAAGCCGGCTCCAACCAGTTCCAACAAGTTCAAACCAGTTCCAACCAGTTCCAACCAGTTCCAAGCCAGTTTCAACCAGTTCCAACCAGTTAAAAACCAGTTCAAACCAGTTCCAACCAGTTCAAACCAGTTCCAACCAGTTCCAAACAGTTCCAGCCAGTTCCAAACAGTTCCAAGCCAGTTCCAAACAGTACCAAGCCAGTTCCAAGCCAGTTCCAACCAGTTCCAACCAGTTCAAACCAGTTCCAACCAGTTCCAAACAGTTCCAACCAGTTCCAAACAGTTCCAGCCAGTTCCAAACAGTTCCAGCCAGTTCCAAACAGTTCCAGCCAGTTCCAAACAGTTCCAGCCAGTTCCAAACAGTTCCAAGCCAGTTCCAAGCAGTACCAAGCCAGTTCCAAGCTAGTTCCAAACAGTTCCAACCAGTTCCAACCAGTTCCAACCAGTTCCAACCAGTTCCAGCCTGTTCCAAACAGTTCCAGCCAGTTCCAAACAGTTCCAAGCCAGTTCCAAACAGTACCAAGCCAGTTCCAAGCCAGTTCCAACCAGTTCCAACCAGTTCCGACCAGTTCCAAGCCAGTTCCAAACAGTTCCAACCAGTTCCAACCAGTTCCAGCCAGTTCCAACTAGCCACCTCAAGCCAGCTCATGCCAGTTCCAAACAGCCAGCTCAACAGTTCCAAACAGCTAGCTGAACAGCCAGCGGAACAGCCAGCTGAACAGCCAGCTGAACAGCCACCTGAAGCCAGTTCCAAACAGTTCCAAACAGTTCCACCCAGCCAGCTATTTGCAGCCAGCTGAAGCCAGCTCTAGCCACCTCGAGCCACCTCAAGCCAGCTCAAGCCAGTTCCAAACAGTTCCAAACTGTTCCAAACTGTTCCAAACTGTTCCAATCTGTTCCAAACAGCCAGCTGAACAGACAGCTGAACAGCCAGCTAAAGCCAGCTCAAGCCAGCTCAAGCCAGCTCCAGCCAGCTCACAGTTCTAAGCCAGTTCCAAGCCAGTTCCAACCAGTTCAAACCAGTTCCAACCAGTTCCAACCAGTTCCAAACAGTTCCAAGCCAGTTCCAAACAGTTCCAAACCAGTTCCAAACCGTACCAAGCCAGTTCCAAGCCGGTTCCAACCAGTTCCAACCAGTTCAAACCAGTTCCAACCAGTTCCAACCAGTTCCAAGCCAGTTTCAACCAGTTCCAACCAGTTAAAAACCAGTTCAAACCAGTTCCAACCAGTTCAAACCAGTTCCAACCAGTTCCAACCAGTTCCAACCAGTTCCAACCAGTTCCAACCAGTTCCAAACAGTACCAGCCAGTTCCAAACAGTTCCAAACAGTTCCAAACAGTTCCAAACAGCCAGCTGAACAGCCAGCTGAACAGCCAGCTGAACAGCCAGCTGAACAGCCAGCTGAACAGCCAGCTGAACAGCCAGATCCAAACAGCTCTAAACAGTCAGCTATTTGCAGCCAGCTATTTGCCGCCAGCTATTTGCAGCCAGCTGACGCCAGCTGTAGCCAGCTCAAGCCAGTTCCAAACAGTTCCGAACAATTCCAAGCAGTTCCAAACAGTTCCAAACAGTTCCAAACAGCCAGCTCAAGCCAGCTCAAGCCAGCTCAAACCAGCTCAAGCCAGTTCTAAACAGTTCCAAACAGTTCCAAACAGTTCCAAACAGTTCCAAACAGTTTCAAGCAGTTCCAAACAGTTCCAAACATCCAGCCGAAGCCAGATGAAGCCAGCTGAAGCCAGTTCCAAACAGTTCCAAACAGTTCCAAACAGCTCCAAACAGCCAGCTATTTGCAGCCAGCTATTTGCAGCCAGTTGAAGCCAGCTCAATCCAGCTCAAGTCAGTTCCAAACAGTTCCAAACAATTCCAAACAGTTCTAAACAGTTCCAAACATACAGCTGAAGCCAGATGAAGCCAGCTGAAGCCAGTTCCAAACAGTTCCAAACAGATCCAAACAGTTCCAAACAGCTAGCTATTTGCAGCCAGGTATTTGCAGCCAGCTCAAGCCAGCTCAAGCCAATTCCAAACAGTTCCAAACAGTTCCAAACTGTTCCAAACTGTTCCAAACTGTTCCAAACTGTTCCAAACTGTTCCAAACTATTCCAAACTGTTCCAAACTGTTCCAAACTGTTCCAAACAGCCAGCTGAACAGCCAGCTAAAGCAAGCTCAAGCCAGCTCAGGCCAGTTCCAAACAGTTCCAAACAGTTCCAAACAGTTCCAAACAGTTCCAAACAGTTCCGAACAATTCCAAACAGTTCCAAACAGTTCCAAACAGCCAGCTCAAGCCAGCTCAAGCCAGCTCAAACCAGCTCAAGCCAGTTCTAAACAGTTCCAAGCAGTTCCAAACAGTTCCAAACAGTTCCAAACAGTTTCAAGCAGTTCCAAACAGTTCCAAACAGTTCCAAACATCCAGCCGAAGCCAGATGAAGCCAGCTGAAGCCAGTTCCAAACAGTTCCAAACAGTTCCAAACAGCTCCAAACAGCTAGCTATTTGCAGCCAGCTATTTGCAGCCAGTTGAAGCCAGCTCAATCCAGCTCAAGTCAGTTCCAAACAGTTCCAAACAATTCCAGACAGTTCTAAACAGTTCCAAACATACAGCTGAAGCCAGATGAAGCCAGCTGAAGCCAGTTCCAAATAGTTCCAAATAGTTCCAAATAGTTCCAAACAGTTCCAAACAGTTCCAAACAGTTCCAAACAGTTCCAAACAGTTCCAAACAGTTCCAAACAGTTCCAAACAGTTCCAAACAGTTCCAAACAGTTCCAAACAGCCAACTAAAGCCAGTTCCAAACAGTTCCACACAGCCAGCTTTTTGCAGCCAGCTATTTGCAGCCAGCTGAAGCCAGCTTTAGCCACCTCAAGCCAGCTCAAGCCAGTTCCAAACAGCCAGCTCAACTGTTCCAAACAGCCAGCTGAACAGCCAGCTGAACAGCCAGCGGAACAGCCAGCTGAACAGCCAGCAGAACAGCCAGCTGAACAGCCAGCTGAACAGCCACCTGAAGCCAGTTCCAAACAGTTCCAAACAGTTCCACCCAGCCAGCTATTTGCAGCCAGCTGAAGCCAGCTCTAGCCACCTCGAGCCACCTCAAGCCAGCTCAAGCCAGTTCCAAACAGTTCCAAACTGTTCCAAACTGTTCCAAACAGCCAGCTGAACAGACAGCTGAACAGCCAGCTAAAGCCAGCTCAAGCCAGCTCCAGCCAGCTCACAGTTCTAAGCCAGTTCCAAGCCAGTTCCAACCAGTTCAAACCAGTTCCAACCAGTTCCAACCAGTTCCAAACAGTTCCAAGCCAGTTCCAAACAGTTCCAAACCAGTTCCAAACCGTACCAAGCCAGTTCCAAGCCGGCTCCAACCAGTTCCAACCAGTTCAAACCAGTTCCAACCAGTTCCAAACAGTTCCAGTCAGTTCCAAACAGTTCCAAGCCAGTTCCAAACAGTACCAAGCCAGTTCCAAGCCAGTTCCAACCAGTTCCAACCAGTTCAAACCAGTTCCAACCAGTTCCAAACAGTTCCAACCAGTTCCAAACAGTTCCAGCCAGTTCCAAACAGTTCCAGCCAGTTCCAAACAGTTCCAGCCAGTTCCAAACAGTTCCAGCCAGTTCCAAACAGTTCCAAGCCAGTTCCAAGCAGTACCAAGCCAGTTCCAAGCTAGTTCCAAACAGTTCCAACCAGTTCCAACCAGTTCCAGCCCGTTCCAAACAGTTCCAGCCAGTTCCAAACAGTTCCAGCCAGTTCCAAACAGTTCCAAGCCAGTTCCAAATAGTACCAAGCAAGTTCCAAGCCAATTCCAAGCTAGTTCCAACCAGTTCCAACCAGTTCCAACCAGTTCCAGCCTGTTCCAAACAGTTCCAGCCAGTTCCAAACAGTTCCAAACAGCCAGCTATTTGCAGCCAGCTATTTGCAGCCAGTTGAAGCCAGCTCAATCCAGCTCAAGTCAGTTCCAAACAGTTCCAAACAATTCCAAACAGTTCTAAACAGTTCCAAACATACAGCTGAAGCCAGATGAAGCCAGCTGAAGCCAGTTCCAAATAGTTCCAAATAGTTCCAAATAGTTCCAAACAGTTCCAAACAGTTCCAAACAGTTCCAAACAGTTCCAAACAGTTCCAAACAGTTCCAAACAGTTCCAAACAGTTCCAAACAGCCAACTAAAGCCAGTGCCAAACAGTTCCACACAGCCAGCTTTTTGCAGCCAGCTATTTGCAGCCAGCTGAAGCCAGCTTTAGCCACCTCAAGCCAGCTCAAGCCAGTTCCAAACAGCCAGCTCAACAGTTCCAAACAGCCAGCTGAACAGCCAGCGGAACAGCCAGCTGAACAGCCAGCTGAACAGCCACCTGAAGCCAGTTCCAAACAGTTCCAAACAGTTCCACCCAGCCAGCTATTTGCAGCCAGCTGAAGCCAGCTCTAGCCACCTCGAGCCACCTCAAGCCAGCTCAAGCCAGTTCCAAACAGTTCCAAACTGTTCCAAACTGTTCCAAACTGTTCCAAACTGTTCCAATCTGTTCCAAACAGCCAGCTGAACAGACAGCTGAACAGCCAGCTAAAGCCAGCTCAAGCCAGCTCAAGCCAGCTCCAGCCAGCTCCAGCCAGCTCACAGTCCTAAGCCAGTTCCAAGCCAGTTCCAACCAGTTCCAACCAGTTCCAACCAGTTCCAACCAGTTCCAAACAGTTCCAAGCCAGTTCCAACCAGTTCCAAACGGTTCCAAACCATACCAAGCCAGTTCTAAACCGGCTCCAACCAGTTCCAACCAGTTCAAACCAGTTCCAACCAGTTCCAACAAGTTCCAAGCCAGTTTCAACCAGTTCCAACCAGTTAAAAACCAGTTCAAACCAGTTCCAACCAGTTCAAACCAGTTCCAACCAGTTCCAAACAGTTCCAGCCAGTTCCAAACAGTTCCAAGCCAGTTCCAAACAGTACCAAGCCAGTTCCAAGCCAGTTCCAACCAGTTCCAACCAGTTCCAACCAGTTCAAACCAGTTCCAACCAGTTCCAAACAGTTCCAACCAGTTCCAAGCAGTTCCAGCCAGTTCCAAACAGTTCCAGCCAGTTCCAAACAGTTCCAGCCAGTTCCAAACAGTTCCAGCCAGTTCCAAACAGTTCCAAGCCAGTTCCAAACAGTACCAAGCCAGTTCCAAGCTAGTTCCAAACAGTTCCAACCAGTTCCAACCAGTTCCAGCCCGTTCCAAACAGTTCCAGCCAGTTCCAAACAGTTCCAGCCAGTTCCAAACAGTTCCAAGCCAGTTCCAAATAGTACCAAGCCAGTTCCAAGCCAATTCCAAGCTAGTTCCAACCAGTTCCAACCAGTTCCAACCAGTTCCAGCCTGTTCCAAACAGTTCCAGCCAGTTCCAAACAGTTCCAAGCCAGTTCCAAACAGTACCAAGCCAGTTCCAAGCCAGTTCCAACCAGTTCCAACCAGTTCCGACCAGTTCCAAGCCAGTTCCAAACAGTTCCAACCAGTTCCAACCAGTTCCAGCCAGTTCCAACCAGCCACCTCAAGCCAGCTCAAGCCAGTTCCAAACAGCCAGCTCAACAGTTCCAAACAGCTAGCTGAACAGCCAGCGGAACAGCCAGCTGAACAGCCAGCTGAACAGCCACCTGAAGCCAGTTCCAAACAGTTCCAAACAGTTCCACCCAGCCAGCTATTTGCAGCCAGCTGAAGCCAGCTCTAGCCACCTCGAGCCACCTCAAGCCAGCTCAAGCCAGTTCCAAACAGTTCCAAACTGTTCCAAACTGTTCCAAACTGTTCCAAACTGTTCCAATCTGTTCCAAACAGCCAGCTGAACAGACAGCTGAACAGCCAGCTAAAGCCAGCTCAAGCCAGCTCAAGCCAGCTCCAGCCAGCTCACAGTTCTAAGCCAGTTCCAAGCCAGTTCCAAGCCAGTTCCAACCAGTTCAAACCAGTTACAACCAGTTCCAACCAGTTCCAAACAGTTCCAAGCCAGTTCCAAACAGTTCCAAACCAGTTCCAAACCATACCAAGCCAGTTCCAAGCCGGTTCCAACCAGTTCCAACCAGTTCAAACCAGTTCCAACCAGTTCCAACCAGTTCCAAGCCAGTTTCAACCAGTTCCAACCAGTTAAAAACCAGTTCAAACCAGTTCCAACCAGTTCAAACCAGTTCCAACCAGTTCCAACCAGTTCCAAACAGTTCCAGCCAGTTTCAAACAGTTCCAAGCCAGTTCCAAACAGTACCAAGCCAGTTCCAAGCCAGTTCCAACCAGTTCCAACCAGTTCCAACCAGTTCAAACCAGTTCCAACCAGTTCCAACCAGTTCCAACCAGTTCCAACCAGTTCCAAACAGTACCAGCCAGTTCCAAACAGTTCCAAACAGTTCCAAACAGCCAGCTGAACAGCCAGCTGAACAGCCAGCTGAACAGCCAGCTGAACAGCCAGCTGAACAGCCAGCTGAACAGCCAGCTGAACAGCCAGCTGAACAGCCAGCTGAACAGCCAGCTGAACAGCCAGCTGAACAGCTCTAAACAGTCAGCTATTTGCAGCCAGCTATTTGCAGCCAGCTATTTGCAGCCAGCTGACGCCAGCTGTAGCCAGCTCAAGCCAGTTCCAAACAGTTCCGAACAATTCCAAGCAGTTCCAAACAGTTCCAAACAGTTCCAAACAGCCAGCTCAAGCCAGCTCAAGCCAGCTCAAACCAGCTCAAGCCAGTTCTAAACAGTTCCAAACAGTTCCAAACAGTTCCAAACAGTTCCAAACAGTTCCAAACAGTTTCAAGCAGTTCCAAACAGTTCCAAACATCCAGCTGAAGCCAGATGAAGCCAGCTGAAGCCAGTTCCAAACAGTTCCAAACAGTTCCAAACAGCTCCAAACAGCCAGCTATTTGCAGCCAGCTATTTGCAGCCAGTTGAAGCCAGCTCAATCCAGCTCAAGTCAGTTCCAAACAGTTCCAAACAATTCCAAACAGTTCTAAACAGTTCCAAACATACAGCTGAAGCCAGATGAAGCCAGATGAAGCCAGCTGAAGCCAGTTCCAAACAGTTCCAAACAGTTCCAAACAGTTCCAAACAGTTCCAAACAGTTCCAAACAGTTCCAAGCCAGTTCCAAGCAGTACCAAGCCAGTTCCAAGCTAGTTCCAAACAGTTCCAACCAGTTCCAACCAGTTCCAACCAGTTCCAACCAGTTCCAGCCTGTTCCAAACAGTTCCAGCCAGTTCCAAACAGTTCCAAGCCAGTTCCAAACAGTACCAAGCCAGTTCCAAGCCAGTTCCAACCAGTTCCAACCAGTTCCGACCAGTTCCAAGCCAGTTCCAAACAGTTCCAACCAGTTCCAACCAGTTCCAGCCAGTTCCAACTAGCCACCTCAAGCCAGCTCATGCCAGTTCCAAACAGCCAGCTCAACAGTTCCAAACAGCTAGCTGAACAGCCAGCGGAACAGCCAGCTGAACAGCCAGCTGAACAGCCACCTGAAGCCAGTTCCAAACAGTTCCAAACAGTTCCACCCAGCCAGCTATTTGCAGCCAGCTGAAGCCAGCTCTAGCCACCTCGAGCCACCTCAAGCCAGCTCAAGCCAGTTCCAAACAGTTCCAAACTGTTCCAAACTGTTCCAAACTGTTCCAATCTGTTCCAAACAGCCAGCTGAACAGACAGCTGAACAGCCAGCTAAAGCCAGCTCAAGCCAGCTCAAGCCAGCTCCAGCCAGCTCACAGTTCTAAGCCAGTTCCAAGCCAGTTCCAACCAGTTCAAACCAGTTCCAACCAGTTCCAAACAGTTCCAAGCCAGTTCCAAACAGTTCCAAACCAGTTCCAAACCGTACCAAGCCAGTTCCAAGCCGGTTCCAACCAGTTCCAACCAGTTCAAACCAGTTCCAACCAGTTCCAACCAGTTCCAAGCCAGTTTCAACCAGTTCCAACCAGTTAAAAACCAGTTCAAACCAGTTCCAACCAGTTCAAACCAGTTCCAACCAGTTCCAACCAGTTCCAACCAGTTCCAACCAGTTCCAACCAGTTCCAAACAGTACCAGCCAGTTCCAAACAGTTCCAAACAGTTCCAAACAGTTCCAAACAGCCAGCTGAACAGCCAGCTGAACAGCCAGCTGAACAGCCAGCTGAACAGCCAGCTGAACAGCCAGATCCAAACAGCTCTAAACAGTCAGCTATTTGCAGCCAGCTATTTGCCGCCAGCTATTTGCAGCCAGCTGACGCCAGCTGTAGCCAGCTCAAGCCAGTTCCAAACAGTTCCGAACAATTCCAAGCAGTTCCAAACAGTTCCAAACAGTTCCAAACAGCCAGCTCAAGCCAGCTCAAGCCAGCTCAAACCAGCTCAAGCCAGTTCTAAACAGTTCCAAACAGTTCCAAACAGTTCCAAACAGTTCCAAACAGTTTCAAGCAGTTCCAAACAGTTCCAAACATCCAGCCGAAGCCAGATGAAGCCAGCTGAAGCCAGTTCCAAACAGTTCCAAACAGTTCCAAACAGCTCCAAACAGCCAGCTATTTGCAGCCAGCTATTTGCAGCCAGTTGAAGCCAGCTCAATCCAGCTCAAGTCAGTTCCAAACAGTTCCAAACAATTCCAAACAGTTCTAAACAGTTCCAAACATACAGCTGAAGCCAGATGAAGCCAGCTGAAGCCAGTTCCAAACAGTTCCAAACAGATCCAAACAGTTCCAAACAGCTAGCTATTTGCAGCCAGGTATTTGCAGCCAGCTCAAGCCAGCTCAAGCCAATTCCAAACAGTTCCAAACAGTTCCAAACAGTTCCAAACTGTTCCAAACTGTTCCAAACTGTTCCAAACTGTTCCAAACTATTCCAAACTGTTCCAAACTGTTCCAAACTGTTCCAAACAGCCAGCTGAACAGCCAGCTAAAGCAAGCTCAAGCCAGCTCAGGCCAGTTCCAAACAGTTCCAAACAGTTCCAAACAGTTCCAAACAGTTCCAAACAGTTCCGAACAATTCCAAACAGTTCCAAACAGTTCCAAACAGCCAGCTCAAGCCAGCTCAAGCCAGCTCAAACCAGCTCAAGCCAGTTCTAAACAGTTCCAAGCAGTTCCAAACAGTTCCAAACAGTTCCAAACAGTTTCAAGCAGTTCCAAACAGTTCCAAACAGTTCCAAACATCCAGCCGAAGCCAGATGAAGCCAGCTGAAGCCAGTTCCAAACAGTTCCAAACAGTTCCAAACAGCTCCAAACAGCTAGCTATTTGCAGCCAGCTATTTGCAGCCAGTTGAAGCCAGCTCAATCCAGCTCAAGTCAGTTCCAAACAGTTCCAAACAATTCCAAACAGTTCTAAACAGTTCCAAACATACAGCTGAAGCCAGATGAAGCCAGCTGAAGCCAGTTCCAAATAGTTCCAAATAGTTCCAAATAGTTCCAAACAGTTCCAAACAGTTCCAAACAGTTCCAAACAGTTCCAAACAGTTCCAAACAGTTCCAAACAGTTCCAAACAGTTCCAAACAGCCAACTAAAGCCAGTTCCAAACAGTTCCACACAGCCAGCTTTTTGCAGCCAGCTATTTGCAGCCAGCTGAAGCCAGCTTTAGCCACCTCAAGCCAGCTCAAGCCAGTTCCAAACAGCCAGCTCAACTGTTCCAAACAGCCAGCTGAACAGCCAGCGGAACAGCCAGCTGAACAGCCAGCAGAACAGCCAGCTGAACAGCCAGCTGAACAGCCACCTGAAGCCAGTTCCAAACAGTTCCAAACATTTCCACCCAGCCAGCTATTTGCAGCCAGCTGAAGCCAGCTCTAGCCACCTCGAGCCACCTCAAGCCAGCTCAAGCCAGTTCCAAACAGTTCCAAACTGTTCCAAACTGTTCCAAACTGTTCCAAACTGTTCCAATCTGTTCCAAACAGCCAGCTGAACAGACAGCTGAACAGCCAGCTAAAGCCAGCTCAAGCCAGCTCAAGCCAGCTCCAGCCAGCTCCAGCCAGCTCACAGTCCTAAGCCAGTTCCAAGCCAGTTCCAACCAGTTCCAACCAGTTCCAACCAGTTCCAACCAGTTCCAAACAGTTCCAAGCCAGTTCCAACCAGTTCCAAACGGTTCCAAACCATACCAAGCCAGTTCTAAACCGGCTCCAACCAGTTCCAACCAGTTCAAACCAGTTCCAACCAGTTCCAACAAGTTCCAAGCCAGTTTCAACCAGTTCCAACCAGTTAAAAACCAGTTCAAACCAGTTCCAACCAGTTCAAACCAGTTCCAACCAGTTCCAAACAGTTCCAGCCAGTTCCAAACAGTTCCAAGCCAGTTCCAAACAGTACCAAGCCAGTTCCAAGCCAGTTCCAACCAGTTCCAACCAGTTCCAACCAGTTCAAACCAGTTCCAACCAGTTCCAAACAGTTCCAACCAGTTCCAAGCAGTTCCAGCCAGTTCCAAACAGTTCCAGCCAGTTCCAAACAGTTCCAGCCAGTTCCAAACAGTTCCAGCCAGTTCCAAACAGTTCCAAGCCAGTTCCAAACAGTACCAAGCCAGTTCCAAGCTAGTTCCAAACAGTTCCAACCAGTTCCAACCAGTTCCAGCCCGTTCCAAACAGTTCCAGCCAGTTCCAAACAGTTCCAGCCAGTTCCAAACAGTTCCAAGCCAGTTCCAAATAGTACCAAGCCAGTTCCAAGCCAATTCCAAGCTAGTTCCAACCAGTTCCAACCAGTTCCAACCAGTTCCAGCCTGTTCCAAACAGTTCCAGCCAGTTCCAAACAGTTCCAAGCCAGTTCCAAACAGTACCAAGCCAGTTCCAAGCCAGTTCCAACCAGTTCCAACCAGTTCCGACCAGTTCCAAGCCAGTTCCAAACAGTTCCAACCAGTTCCAACCAGTTCCAGCCAGTTCCAACCAGCCACCTCAAGCCAGCTCAAGCCAGTTCCAAACAGCCAGCTCAACAGTTCCAAACAGCTAGCTGAACAGCCAGCGGAACAGCCAGCTGAACAGCCAGCTGAACAGCCACCTGAAGCCAGTTCCAAACAGTTCCAAACAGTTCCACCCAGCCAGCTATTTGCAGCCAGCTGAAGCCAGCTCTAGCCACCTCGAGCCACCTCAAGCCAGCTCAAGCCAGTTCCAAACAGTTCCAAACTGTTCCAAACTGTTCCAAACTGTTCCAAACTGTTCCAATCTGTTCCAAACAGCCAGCTGAACAGACAGCTGAACAGCCAGCTAAAGCCAGCTCAAGCCAGCTCAAGCCAGCTCCAGCCAGCTCACAGTTCTAAGCCAGTTCCAAGCCAGTTCCAAGCCAGTTCCAACCAGTTCAAACCAGTTACAACCAGTTCCAACCAGTTCCAAACAGTTCCAAGCCAGTTCCAAACAGTTCCAAACCAGTTCCAAACCATACCAAGCCAGTTCCAAGCCGGTTCCAACCAGTTCCAACCAGTTCAAACCAGTTCCAACCAGTTCCAACCAGTTCCAAGCCAGTTTCAACCAGTTCCAACCAGTTAAAAACCAGTTCAAACCAGTTCCAACCAGTTCAAACCAGTTCCAACCAGTTCCAACCAGTTCCAAACAGTTCCAGCCAGTTTCAAACAGTTCCAAGCCAGTTCCAAACAGTACCAAGCCAGTTCCAAGCCAGTTCCAACCAGTTCCAACCAGTTCCAACCAGTTCAAACCAGTTCCAACCAGTTCCAACCAGTTCCAACCAGTTCCAACCAGTTCCAAACAGTACCAGCCAGTTCCAAACAGTTCCAAACAGTTCCAAACAGCCAGCTGAACAGCCAGCTGAACAGCCAGCTGAACAGCCAGCTGAACAGCCAGCTGAACAGCCAGCTGAACAGCCAGCTGAACAGCCAGCTGAACAGCCAGCTGAACAGCCAGCTGAACAGCCAGCTGAACAGCTCTAAACAGTCAGCTATTTGCAGCCAGCTATTTGCAGCCAGCTATTTGCAGCCAGCTGACGCCAGCTGTAGCCAGCTCAAGCCAGTTCCAAACAGTTCCGAACAATTCCAAGCAGTTCCAAACAGTTCCAAACAGTTCCAAACAGCCAGCTCAAGCCAGCTCAAGCCAGCTCAAACCAGCTCAAGCCAGTTCTAAACAGTTCCAAACAGTTCCAAACAGTTCCAAACAGTTCCAAACAGTTCCAAACAGTTTCAAGCAGTTCCAAACAGTTCCAAACATCCAGCTGAAGCCAGATGAAGCCAGCTGAAGCCAGTTCCAAACAGTTCCAAACAGTTCCAAACAGCTCCAAACAGCCAGCTATTTGCAGCCAGCTATTTGCAGCCAGTTGAAGCCAGCTCAATCCAGCTCAAGTCAGTTCCAAACAGTTCCAAACAATTCCAAACAGTTCTAAACAGTTCCAAACATACAGCTGAAGCCAGATGAAGCCAGATGAAGCCAGCTGAAGCCAGTTCCAAACAGTTCCAAACAGTTCCAAACAGTTCCAAACAGTTCCAAACAGTTCCAAACAGTTCCAAGCCAGTTCCAAGCAGTACCAAGCCAGTTCCAAGCTAGTTCCAAACAGTTCCAACCAGTTCCAACCAGTTCCAACCAGTTCCAACCAGTTCCAGCCTGTTCCAAACAGTTCCAGCCAGTTCCAAACAGTTCCAAGCCAGTTCCAAACAGTACCAAGCCAGTTCCAAGCCAGTTCCAACCAGTTCCAACCAGTTCCGACCAGTTCCAAGCCAGTTCCAAACAGTTCCAACCAGTTCCAACCAGTTCCAGCCAGTTCCAACTAGCCACCTCAAGCCAGCTCATGCCAGTTCCAAACAGCCAGCTCAACAGTTCCAAACAGCTAGCTGAACAGCCAGCGGAACAGCCAGCTGAACAGCCAGCTGAACAGCCACCTGAAGCCAGTTCCAAACAGTTCCAAACAGTTCCACCCAGCCAGCTATTTGCAGCCAGCTGAAGCCAGCTCTAGCCACCTCGAGCCACCTCAAGCCAGCTCAAGCCAGTTCCAAACAGTTCCAAACTGTTCCAAACTGTTCCAAACTGTTCCAATCTGTTCCAAACAGCCAGCTGAACAGACAGCTGAACAGCCAGCTAAAGCCAGCTCAAGCCAGCTCAAGCCAGCTCCAGCCAGCTCACAGTTCTAAGCCAGTTCCAAGCCAGTTCCAACCAGTTCAAACCAGTTCCAACCAGTTCCAAACAGTTCCAAGCCAGTTCCAAACAGTTCCAAACCAGTTCCAAACCGTACCAAGCCAGTTCCAAGCCGGTTCCAACCAGTTCCAACCAGTTCAAACCAGTTCCAACCAGTTCCAACCAGTTCCAAGCCAGTTTCAACCAGTTCCAACCAGTTAAAAACCAGTTCAAACCAGTTCCAACCAGTTCAAACCAGTTCCAACCAGTTCCAACCAGTTCCAACCAGTTCCAACCAGTTCCAACCAGTTCCAAACAGTACCAGCCAGTTCCAAACAGTTCCAAACAGTTCCAAACAGTTCCAAACAGCCAGCTGAACAGCCAGCTGAACAGCCAGCTGAACAGCCAGCTGAACAGCCAGCTGAACAGCCAGATCCAAACAGCTCTAAACAGTCAGCTATTTGCAGCCAGCTATTTGCCGCCAGCTATTTGCAGCCAGCTGACGCCAGCTGTAGCCAGCTCAAGCCAGTTCCAAACAGTTCCGAACAATTCCAAGCAGTTCCAAACAGTTCCAAACAGTTCCAAACAGCCAGCTCAAGCCAGCTCAAGCCAGCTCAAACCAGCTCAAGCCAGTTCTAAACAGTTCCAAACAGTTCCAAACAGTTCCAAACAGTTCCAAACAGTTTCAAGCAGTTCCAAACAGTTCCAAACATCCAGCCGAAGCCAGATGAAGCCAGCTGAAGCCAGTTCCAAACAGTTCCAAACAGTTCCAAACAGCTCCAAACAGCCAGCTATTTGCAGCCAGCTATTTGCAGCCAGTTGAAGCCAGCTCAATCCAGCTCAAGTCAGTTCCAAACAGTTCCAAACAATTCCAAACAGTTCTAAACAGTTCCAAACATACAGCTGAAGCCAGATGAAGCCAGCTGAAGCCAGTTCCAAACAGTTCCAAACAGATCCAAACAGTTCCAAACAGCTAGCTATTTGCAGCCAGGTATTTGCAGCCAGCTCAAGCCAGCTCAAGCCAATTCCAAACAGTTCCAAACAGTTCCAAACAGTTCCAAACTGTTCCAAACTGTTCCAAACTGTTCCAAACTGTTCCAAACTATTCCAAACTGTTCCAAACTGTTCCAAACTGTTCCAAACAGCCAGCTGAACAGCCAGCTAAAGCAAGCTCAAGCCAGCTCAGGCCAGTTCCAAACAGTTCCAAACAGTTCCAAACAGTTCCAAACAGTTCCAAACAGTTCCGAACAATTCCAAACAGTTCCAAACAGTTCCAAACAGCCAGCTCAAGCCAGCTCAAGCCAGCTCAAACCAGCTCAAGCCAGTTCTAAACAGTTCCAAGCAGTTCCAAACAGTTCCAAACAGTTCCAAACAGTTTCAAGCAGTTCCAAACAGTTCCAAACAGTTCCAAACATCCAGCCGAAGCCAGATGAAGCCAGCTGAAGCCAGTTCCAAACAGTTCCAAACAGTTCCAAACAGCTCCAAACAGCTAGCTATTTGCAGCCAGCTATTTGCAGCCAGTTGAAGCCAGCTCAATCCAGCTCAAGTCAGTTCCAAACAGTTCCAAACAATTCCAAACAGTTCTAAACAGTTCCAAACATACAGCTGAAGCCAGATGAAGCCAGCTGAAGCCAGTTCCAAATAGTTCCAAATAGTTCCAAATAGTTCCAAACAGTTCCAAACAGTTCCAAACAGTTCCAAACAGTTCCAAACAGTTCCAAACAGTTCCAAACAGTTCCAAACAGTTCCAAACAGCCAACTAAAGCCAGTTCCAAACAGTTCCACACAGCCAGCTTTTTGCAGCCAGCTATTTGCAGCCAGCTGAAGCCAGCTTTAGCCACCTCAAGCCAGCTCAAGCCAGTTCCAAACAGCCAGCTCAACTGTTCCAAACAGCCAGCTG
This sequence comes from Alitta virens, assembly GCA_932294295.1. Lineage (NCBI taxonomy): Eukaryota > Metazoa > Annelida > Polychaeta > Phyllodocida > Nereididae > Alitta > Alitta virens. Next base: position 20,086,977 of record OW028578.1, on the reverse strand, counting down.
AACAGCCAGCGGAACAGCCAGCTGAACAGCCAGCAGAACAGCCAGCTGAACAGCCAGCTGAACAGCCACCTGAAGCCAGTTCCAAACAGTTCCAAACATTTCCACCCAGCCAGCTATTTGCAGCCAGCTGAAGCCAGCTCTAGCCACCTCGAGCCACCTCAAGCCAGCTCAAGCCAGTTCCAAACAGTTCCAAACTGTTCCAAACTGTTCCAAACAGCCAGCTGAACAGACAGCTGAACAGCCAGCTAAAGCCAGCTCAAGCCAGCTCCAGCCAGCTCACAGTTCTAAGCCAGTTCCAAGCCAGTTCCAACCAGTTCAAACCAGTTCCAACCAGTTCCAACCAGTTCCAAACAGTTCCAAGCCAGTTCCAAACAGTTCCAAACCAGTTCCAAACCGTACCAAGCCAGTTCCAAGCCGGCTCCAACCAGTTCCAACCAGTTCAAACCAGTTCCAACCAGTTCCAAACAGTTCCAGTCAGTTCCAAACAGTTCCAAGCCAGTTCCAAACAGTACCAAGCCAGTTCCAAGCCAGTTCCAACCAGTTCCAACCAGTTCAAACCAGTTCCAACCAGTTCCAAACAGTTCCAACCAGTTCCAAACAGTTCCAGCCAGTTCCAAACAGTTCCAGCCAGTTCCAAACAGTTCCAGCCAGTTCCAAACAGTTCCAGCCAGTTCCAAACAGTTCCAAGCCAGTTCCAAGCAGTACCAAGCCAGTTCCAAGCTAGTTCCAAACAGTTCCAACCAGTTCCAACCAGTTCCAGCCCGTTCCAAACAGTTCCAGCCAGTTCCAAACAGTTCCAGCCAGTTCCAAACAGTTCCAAGCCAGTTCCAAATAGTACCAAGCAAGTTCCAAGCCAATTCCAAGCTAGTTCCAACCAGTTCCAACCAGTTCCAACCAGTTCCAGCCTGTTCCAAACAGTTCCAGCCAGTTCCAAACAGTTCCAAACAGCCAGCTATTTGCAGCCAGCTATTTGCAGCCAGTTGAAGCCAGCTCAATCCAGCTCAAGTCAGTTCCAAACAGTTCCAAACAATTCCAAACAGTTCTAAACAGTTCCAAACATACAGCTGAAGCCAGATGAAGCCAGCTGAAGCCAGTTCCAAATAGTTCCAAATAGTTCCAAATAGTTCCAAACAGTTCCAAACAGTTCCAAACAGTTCCAAACAGTTCCAAACAGTTCCAAACAGTTCCAAACAGTTCCAAACAGTTCCAAACAGTTCCAAACAGTTCCAAACAGCCAACTAAAGCCAGTGCCAAACAGTTCCACACAGCCAGCTTTTTGCAGCCAGCTATTTGCAGCCAGCTGAAGCCAGCTTTAGCCACCTCAAGCCAGCTCAAGCCAGTTCCAAACAGCCAGCTCAACAGTTCCAAACAGCCAGCTGAACAGCCAGCGGAACAGCCAGCTGAACAGCCAGCTGAACAGCCACCTGAAGCCAGTTCCAAACAGTTCCAAACAGTTCCACCCAGCCAGCTATTTGCAGCCAGCTGAAGCCAGCTCTAGCCACCTCGAGCCACCTCAAGCCAGCTCAAGCCAGTTCCAAACAGTTCCAAACTGTTCCAAACTGTTCCAAACTGTTCCAAACTGTTCCAATCTGTTCCAAACAGCCAGCTGAACAGACAGCTGAACAGCCAGCTAAAGCCAGCTCAAGCCAGCTCAAGCCAGCTCCAGCCAGCTCCAGCCAGCTCACAGTCCTAAGCCAGTTCCAAGCCAGTTCCAACCAGTTCAAACCAGTTCCAACCAGTTCCAACCAGTTCCAAACAGTTCCAAGCCAGTTCCAACCAGTTCCAAACGGTTCCAAACCATACCAAGCCAGTTCTAAACCGGCTCCAACCAGTTCCAACCAGTTCAAACCAGTTCCAACCAGTTCCAACAAGTTCCAAGCCAGTTTCAACCAGTTCCAACCAGTTAAAAACCAGTTAAAACCAGTTCAAACCAGTTACAACCAGTTCAAACCAGTTCCAACCAGTTCCAAACAGTTCCAGCCAGTTCCAAACAGTTCCAAGCCAGTTCCAAACAGTACCAAGCCAGTTCCAAGCCAGTTCCAACCAGTTCCAACCAGTTCCAACCAGTTCAAACCAGTTCCAACCAGTTCCAAACAGTTCCAACCAGTTCCAAGCAGTTCCAGCCAGTTCCAAACAGTTCCAGCCAGTTCCAAACAGTTCCAGCCAGTTCCAAACAGTTCCAGCCAGTTCCAAACAGTTCCAAGCCAGTTCCAAACAGTACCAAGCCAGTTCCAAGCTAGTTCCAAACAGTTCCAACCAGTTCCAACCAGTTCCAGCCCGTTCCAAACAGTTCCAGCCAGTTCCAAACAGTTCCAGCCAGTTCCAAACAGTTCCAAGCCAGTTCCAAATAGTACCAAGCCAGTTCCAAGCCAATTCCAAGCTAGTTCCAACCAGTTCCAACCAGTTCCAACCAGTTCCAGCCTGTTCCAAACAGTTCCAGCCAGTTCCAAACAGTTCCAAGCCAGTTCCAAACAGTACCAAGCCAGTTCCAAGCCAGTTCCAACCAGTTCCAACCAGTTCCGACCAGTTCCAAGCCAGTTCCAAACAGTTCCAACCAGTTTCAACCAGTTCCAGCCAGTTCCAACCAGCCACCTCAAGCCAGCTCAAGCCAGTTCCAAACAGCCAGCTCAACAGTTCCAAACAGCTAGCTGAACAGCCAGCGGAACAGCCAGCTGAACAGCCAGCTGAACAGCCACCTGAAGCCAGTTCCAAACAGTTCCAAACAGTTCCACCCAGCCAGCTATTTGCAGCCAGCTGAAGCCAGCTCTAGCCACCTCGAGCCACCTCAAGCCAGCTCAAGCCAGTTCCAAACAGTTCCAAACTGTTCCAAACTGTTCCAAACTGTTCCAAACTGTTCCAATCTGTTCCAAACAGCCAGCTGAACAGACAGCTGAACAGCCAGCTAAAGCCAGCTCAAGCCAGCTCAAGCCAGCTCCAGCCAGCTCACAGTTCTAAGCCAGTTCCAAGCCAGTTCCAAGCCAGTTCCAACCAGTTCAAACCAGTTACAACCAGTTCCAACCAGTTCCAAACAGTTCCAAGCCAGTTCCAAACAGTTCCAAACCAGTTCCAAACCGTACCAAGCCAGTTCCAAGCCGGTTCCAACCAGTTCCAACCAGTTCAAACCAGTTCCAACCAGTTCCAACCAGTTCCAAGCCAGTTTCAACCAGTTCCAACCAGTTAAAAACCAGTTCAAACCAGTTCCAACCAGTTCAAACCAGTTCCAACCAGTTCCAACCAGTTCCAAACAGTTCCAGCCAGTTCCAAACAGTTCCAAGCCAGTTCCAAACAGTACCAAGCCAGTTCCAAGCCAGTTCCAACCAGTTCCAACCAGTTCCAACCAGTTTCAACCAGTTTCAACCAGTTCCAACTAGTTAAAAACCAGTTCAAACCAGTTCCAACCAGTTCAAACCAGTTCCAACCAGTTCCAACCAGTTCCAAACAGTCAGCTATTTGCAGCCAGCTATTTGCAGCCAGCTATTTGCAGCCAGCTATTTGCAGCCAGTTGAAGCCAGCTCAATCCAGCTCAAGTCAGTTCCAAACAGTTCCAAACAATTCCAAACAGTTCTAAACAGTTCCAAACATACAGCTGAAGCCAGATGAAGCCAGCTGAAGCCAGTTCCAAACAGTTCCAAACAGTTCCAAACAGTTCCAAACAGTTCCAAACAGTTCCAAACAGCCAACTAAAGCCAGTTCCAAACAGTTCCACACAGCCAGCTTTTTGCAGCCAGCTATTTGCAGCCAGCTGAAGCCAGCTTTAGCCACCTCAAGCCAGCTCAAGCCAGTTCCAAACAGCCAGCTCAACAGTTCCAAACAGCGAGCTCAACAGCCAGCGGAACAGCCAGCTGAACAGCCAGCTGAACAGCCACCTGAAGCCAGTTCCAAACAGTTCCAAACAGTTCCACCCAGCCAGCTATTTGCAGCCAGCTGAAGCCAGCTCTAGCCACCTCGAGCCACCTCAAGCCAGCTCAAGCCAGTTCCAAACAGTTCCAAACTGTTCCAAACTGTTCCAAACAGCCAGCTGAACAGACAGCTGAACAGCCAGCTAAAGCCAGCTCAAGCCAGCTCAAGCCAGCTCAAGCCAGCTCCAGCCAGCTCCAGCCAGCTCACAGTTCTAAGCCAGTTCCAAGCCAGTTCCAACCAGTTCAAACCAGTTCCAACCAGTTCCAACCAGTTCCAAACAGTTCCAAGCCAGTTCCAAACAGTTCCAAACAGTTCCAAACCGTACCAAGCCAGTTCCAAACCGGCTCCAACCAGTTCCAACCAGTTCAAACCAGTTCCAACCAGTTCCAACCAGTTCCAAGCCAGTTTCAACCAGTTCCAACCAGTTAAAAACCAGTTCAAACCAGTTCCAACCAGTTCAAACCAGTTCCAACCAGTTCCAAACAGTTCCAGCCAGTTCCAAACAGTTCCAGCCAGTTCCAAACAGTTCCAAGTCAGTTCCAAACAGTACCAAGCCAGTTCCAAGCTAGTTCCAAACAGTTCCAACCAGTTCCAACCAGTTCCAGCCCGTTCCAAACAGTTCCAGCCAGTTCCAAACAGTTCCAGCCAGTTCCAAACAGTTCCAAGCCAGTTCCAAATAGTACCAAGCCAGTTCCAAGCCAATTTCAAGCTAGTTCCAACCATTTCCAACCAGTTCCAACCAGTTCCAGCCTGTTCCAAACAGTTCCAGCCAGTTCCAAACAGTTCCAAGCCAGTTCCAAACAGTACCAAGCCAGTTCCAAGCCAGTTCCAACAAGTTCCAACCAGTTCCGACCAGTTCCAAGCCAGTTCCAAACAGTTCCAACCAGTTCCAACCAGTTCCAAACAGTTCCAAGCCAGTTCCAAACAGTTCCAAACAGTTCCAAACCGTACCAAGCCAGTTCCAAACCGGCTCCAACCAGTTCCAACCAGTTCAAACCAGTTCCAACCAGTTCCAACCAGTTCCAAGCCAGTTTCAACCAGTTCCAACCAGTTAAAAACCAGTTCAAACCAGTTCCAACCAGTTCAAACCAGTTCCAACCAGTTCCAAACAGTTCCAGCCAGTTCCAAACAGTTCCAGCCAGTTCCAAACAGTTCCAAGCCAGTTCCAAACAGTACCAAGCCAGTTCCAAGCTAGTTCCAAACAGTTCCAACCAGTTCCAACCAGTTCCAGCCCGTTCCAAACAGTTTCAGCCAGTTCCAAACAGTTCCAGCCAGTTCCAAACAGTTCCAAGCCAGTTCCAAATAGTACCAAGCCAGTTCCAAGCCAATTTCAAGCTAGTTCCAACCAGTTCCAACCAGTTCCAACCAGTTCCAGCCTGTTCCAAACAGTTCCAGCCAGTTCCAAACAGTTCCAAGCCAGTTCCAAACAGTACCAAGCCAGTTCCAAGCCAGTTCCAACAAGTTCCAACCAGTTCCGACCAGTTCCAAGCCAGTTCCAAACAGTTCCAACCAGTTCCAACCAGTTCCAACCAGTTCCAGCCCGTTCCAAACAGTTCCAGCCAGTTCCAAACAGTTCCAGCCAGTTCCAAACAGTTCCAAGCCAGTTCCAAATAGTACCAAGCCAGTTCCAAGCCAATTCCAAGCTAGTTCCAACCAGTTCCAACCAGTTCCAACCAGTTCCAGCCTGTTCCAAACAGTTCCAGCCAGTTCCAAACAGTTCCAAGCCAGTTCCAAACAGTACCAAGCCAGTTCCAAGCCAGTTCCAACCAGTTCCAACCAGTTCCGACCAGTTCCAAGCCAGTTCCAAACAGTTCCAACCAGTTTCAACCAGTTCCAGCCAGTTCCAACCAGCCACCTCAAGCCAGCTCAAGCCAGTTCCAAACAGCCAGCTCAACAGTTCCAAACAGCTAGCTGAACAGCCAGCGGAACAGCCAGCTGAACAGCCAGCTGAACAGCCACCTGAAGCCAGTTCCAAACAGTTCCAAACAGTTCCACCCAGCCAGCTATTTGCAGCCAGCTGAAGCCAGCTCTAGCCACCTCGAGCCACCTCAAGCCAGCTCAAGCCAGTTCCAAACAGTTCCAAACTGTTCCAAACTGTTCCAAACTGTTCCAAACTGTTCCAATCTGTTCCAAACAGCCAGCTGAACAGACAGCTGAACAGCCAGCTAAAGCCAGCTCAAGCCAGCTCAAGCCAGCTCCAGCCAGCTCACAGTTCTAAGCCAGTTCCAAGCCAGTTCCAAGCCAGTTCCAACCAGTTCAAACCAGTTACAACCAGTTCCAACCAGTTCCAAACAGTTCCAAGCCAGTTCCAAACAGTTCCAAACCAGTTCCAAACCGTACCAAGCCAGTTCCAAGCCGGTTCCAACCAGTTCCAACCAGTTCAAACCAGTTCCAACCAGTTCCAACCAGTTCCAAGCCAGTTTCAACCAGTTCCAACCAGTTAAAAACCAGTTCAAACCAGTTCCAACCAGTTCAAACCAGTTCCAACCAGTTCCAACCAGTTCCAAACAGTTCCAGCCAGTTCCAAACAGTTCCAAGCCAGTTCCAAACAGTACCAAGCCAGTTCCAAGCCAGTTCCAACCAGTTCCAACCAGTTCCAACCAGTTTCAACCAGTTTCAACCAGTTCCAACTAGTTAAAAACCAGTTCAAACCAGTTCCAACCAGTTCAAACCAGTTCCAACCAGTTCCAACCAGTTCCAAACAGTCAGCTATTTGCAGCCAGCTATTTGCAGCCAGCTATTTGCAGCCAGCTATTTGCAGCCAGTTGAAGCCAGCTCAATCCAGCTCAAGTCAGTTCCAAACAGTTCCAAACAATTCCAAACAGTTCTAAACAGTTCCAAACATACAGCTGAAGCCAGATGAAGCCAGCTGAAGCCAGTTCCAAACAGTTCCAAACAGTTCCAAACAGTTCCAAACAGTTCCAAACAGTTCCAAACAGCCAACTAAAGCCAGTTCCAAACAGTTCCACACAGCCAGCTTTTTGCAGCCAGCTATTTGCAGCCAGCTGAAGCCAGCTTTAGCCACCTCAAGCCAGCTCAAGCCAGTTCCAAACAGCCAGCTCAACAGTTCCAAACAGCGAGCTCAACAGCCAGCGGAACAGCCAGCTGAACAGCCAGCTGAACAGCCACCTGAAGCCAGTTCCAAACAGTTCCAAACAGTTCCACCCAGCCAGCTATTTGCAGCCAGCTGAAGCCAGCTCTAGCCACCTCGAGCCACCTCAAGCCAGCTCAAGCCAGTTCCAAACAGTTCCAAACTGTTCCAAACTGTTCCAAACAGCCAGCTGAACAGACAGCTGAACAGCCAGCTAAAGCCAGCTCAAGCCAGCTCAAGCCAGCTCCAGCCAGCTCCAGCCAGCTCACAGTTCTAAGCCAGTTCCAAGCCAGTTCCAACCAGTTCAAACCAGTTCCAACCAGTTCCAACCAGTTCCAAACAGTTCCAAGCCAGTTCCAAACAGTTCCAAACAGTTCCAAACCGTACCAAGCCAGTTCCAAACCGGCTCCAACCAGTTCCAACCAGTTCAAACCAGTTCCAACCAGTTCCAACCAGTTCCAAGCCAGTTTCAACCAGTTCCAACCAGTTAAAAACCAGTTCAAACCAGTTCCAACCAGTTCAAACCAGTTCCAACCAGTTCCAAACAGTTCCAGCCAGTTCCAAACAGTTCCAGCCAGTTCCAAACAGTTCCAAGTCAGTTCCAAACAGTACCAAGCCAGTTCCAAGCTAGTTCCAAACAGTTCCAACCAGTTCCAACCAGTTCCAGCCCGTTCCAAACAGTTCCAGCCAGTTCCAAACAGTTCCAGCCAGTTCCAAACAGTTCCAAGCCAGTTCCAAATAGTACCAAGCCAGTTCCAAGCCAATTTCAAGCTAGTTCCAACCATTTCCAACCAGTTCCAACCAGTTCCAGCCTGTTCCAAACAGTTCCAGCCAGTTCCAAACAGTTCCAAGCCAGTTCCAAACAGTACCAAGCCAGTTCCAAGCCAGTTCCAACAAGTTCCAACCAGTTCCGACCAGTTCCAAGCCAGTTCCAAACAGTTCCAACCAGTTCCAACCAGTTCCAAACAGTTCCAAGCCAGTTCCAAACAGTTCCAAACAGTTCCAAACCGTACCAAGCCAGTTCCAAACCGGCTCCAACCAGTTCCAACCAGTTCAAACCAGTTCCAACCAGTTCCAACCAGTTCCAAGCCAGTTTCAACCAGTTCCAACCAGTTAAAAACCAGTTCAAACCAGTTCCAACCAGTTCAAACCAGTTCCAACCAGTTCCAAACAGTTCCAGCCAGTTCCAAACAGTTCCAGCCAGTTCCAAACAGTTCCAAGCCAGTTCCAAACAGTACCAAGCCAGTTCCAAGCTAGTTCCAAACAGTTCCAACCAGTTCCAACCAGTTCCAGCCCGTTCCAAACAGTTTCAGCCAGTTCCAAACAGTTCCAGCCAGTTCCAAACAGTTCCAAGCCAGTTCCAAATAGTACCAAGCCAGTTCCAAGCCAATTTCAAGCTAGTTCCAACCAGTTCCAACCAGTTCCAACCAGTTCCAGCCTGTTCCAAACAGTTCCAGCCAGTTCCAAACAGTTCCAAGCCAGTTCCAAACAGTACCAAGCCAGTTCCAAGCCAGTTCCAACAAGTTCCAACCAGTTCCGACCAGTTCCAAGCCAGTTCCAAACAGTTCCAACCAGTTCCAACCAGTTCCAAACAGTTCCAAGCCAGTTCCAAACAGTTCCAAACAGTTCCAAACCGTACCAAGCCAGTTCCAAACCGGCTCCAACCAGTTCCAACCAGTTCAAACCAGTTCCAACCAGTTCCAACCAGTTCCAAGCCAGTTTCAACCAGTTCCAACCAGTTAAAAACCAGTTCAAACCAGTTCCATCCAGATCAAACCAGTTCCAACCAGTTCCAAACAGTTCCAGCCAGTTCCAAACAGTTCCAAGCCAGTTCCAAACAGTACCAAGCTAGTTCCAAGCCAGTTCCAACCAGTTCCAACCAGTTCCAACCAGTTCCAACCAGTTCAAACCAGTTCCAACCAGTTCCAAACAGTTCCAACCAGTTCCAAACAGTTCCAGCCAGTTCCAAACAGTTCCAGCCAGTTCCAAACAGTTCCAGCCAGTTCCAAACAGTTCCAGCCAGTTCCAAACAGTTCCAAGCCAGTTCCAAACAGTACCAAGCCAGTTCCAAGCTAGTTCCAAACAGTTCCAACCAGTTCCAACCAGTTCCAGCCCGTTCCAAACAGTTCCAGCCAGTTCCAAACAGTTCCAGCCAGTTCCAAACAGTTCCAAGCCAGTTCCAAATAGTACCAAGCCAGTTCCAAGCCAATTTCAAGCTAGTTCCAACCAGTTCCAACCAGTTCCAACCAGTTCCAGCCTGTTCCAAACAGTTCCAGCCAGTTCCAAACAGTTCCAAGCCAGTTCCAAACAGTACCAAGCCAGTTCCAAGCCAGTTCCAACCAGTTCCAACCAGTTCCGACCAGTTCCAAGCCAGTTCCAAACAGTTCCAACCAGTTCCAAACAGTTCCAAGCCAGTTCCAAACAGTTCCAAACAGTTCCAAACCGTACCAAGCCAGTTCCAAACCGGCTCCAACCAGTTCCAACCAGTTCAAACCAGTTCCAACCAGTTCCAACCAGTTCCAAGCCAGTTTCAACCAGTTCCAACCAGTTAAAAACCAGTTCAAACCAGTTCCAACCAGTTCAAACCAGTTCCAACCAGTTCCAAACAGTTCCAGCCAGTTCCAAACAGTTCCAAGCCAGTTCCAAACAGTACCAAGCCAGTTCCAAGCCAGTTCCAACCAGTTCCAACCAGTTCCAACCAGTTCAAACCAGTTCCAACCAGTTCCAAACAGTTCCAACCAGTTCCAAACAGTTCCAGCCAGTTCCAAACAGTTCCAGCCAGTGCAAACAGTTCCAGCCAGTTCCAAACAGTTCCAGCCAGTTCCAAACAGTTCCAAGCCAGTTCCAAACAGTACCAAGCCAGTTCCAAGCTAGTTCCAAACAGTTCCAACCAGTTCCAACCAGTTCCAGCCCGTTCCAAACAGTTCCAGCCAGTTCCAAACAGTTCCAGCCAGTTCCAAACAGTTCCAAGCCAGTTCCAAATAGTACCAAGCCAGTTCCAAGCCAATTTCAAGCTAGTTCCAACCAGTTCCAACCAGTTCCAACCAGTTCCAGCCTGTTCCAAACAGTTCCAGCCAGTTCCAAACAGTTCCAAGCCAGTTCCAAACAGTACCAAGCCAGTTCCAAGCCAGTTCCAACCAGTTCCAACCAGTTCCGACCAGTTCCAAGCCAGTTCCAAACAGTTCCAACCAGTTCCAACCAGTTCCAGCCAGTTCCAACCAGCCACCTCAAGCCAGCTCAAGCCAGTTCCAAACAGCCAGCTCAACAGTTCCAAACAGCTAGCTGAACAGCCAGCGGAACAGCCAGCTGAACAGCCAGCTGAACAGCCACCTGAAGCCAGTTCCAAACAGTTCCAAACAGTTCCACCCAGCCAGCTATTTGCAGCCAGCTGAAGCCAGCTCTAGCCACCTCGAGCCACCTCAAGCCAGCTCAAGCCAGTTCCAAACAGTTCCAAACTGTTCCAAACTGTTCCAAACTGTTCCAATCTGTTCCAAACAGCCAGCTGAACAGACAGCTGAACAGCCAGCTAAAGCCAGCTCAAGCCAGCTCAAGCCAGCTCCAGCCAGCTCCAGCCAGCTCACAGTTCTAAGCCAGTTCCAACCAGTTCCAACCAGTTCCAAACAGTTCCAAGCCAGTTCCAAACAGTTCCAAACCAGTTCCAAACCGTACCAAGCCAGTTCCAAGCCGGTTCCAACCAGTTCCAACCAGTTCAAACCAGTTCCAACCAGTTCCAACCAGTTCCAAGCCAGTTTCAACCAGTTCCAACCAGTTAAAAACCAGTTCAAACCAGTTCCAACCAGTTCAAACCAGTTCCAACCAGTTCCAACCAGTTCCAACCAGTTCCAAGCCAGTTTCAACCAGTTCCAACCAGTTAAAAACCAGTTCAAACCAGTTCCAACCAGTTCAAACCAGTTCCAACCAGTTCCAACCAGTTCCAAACAGTTCCAGCCAGTTTCAAACAGTTCCAAGCCAGTTCCAAACAGTACCAAGCCAGTTCCAAGCCAGTTCCAACCAGTTCCAACCAGTTCCAACCAGTTCAAACCAGTTCCAACCAGTTCCAACCAGTTCCAACCAGTTCCAACCAGTTCCAAACAGTACCAGCCAGTTCCAAACAGTTCCAAACAGTTCCAAACAGTTCCAAACAGCCAGCTGAACAGCCAGCTGAACAGCCAGCTGAACAGCCAGCTGAACAGCCAGCTGAACAGCCAGCTGAACAGCCAGCTGAACAGCCAGCTGAACAGCCAGCTGAACAGCTCTAAACAGTCAGCTATTTGCAGCCAGCTATTTGCAGCCAGCTATTTGCAGCCAGCTGACGCCAGCTGTAGCCAGCTCAAGCCAGTTCCAAACAGTTCCGAACAATTCCAAGCAGTTCCAAACAGTTCCAAACAGTTCCAAACAGCCAGCTCAAGCCAGCTCAAGCCAGCTCAAACCAGCTCAAGCCAGTTCTAAACAGTTCCAAACAGTTCCAAACAGTTCCAAACAGTTCCAAACAGTTCCAAACAGTTTCAAGCAGTTCCAAACAGTTCCAAACATCCAGCTGAAGCCAGATGAAGCCAGCTGAAGCCAGTTCCAAACAGTTCCAAACAGTTCCAAACAGCTCCAAACAGCCAGCTATTTGCAGCCAGCTATTTGCAGCCAGTTGAAGCCAGCTCAATCCAGCTCAAGTCAGTTCCAAACAGTTCCAAACAATTCCAAACAGTTCTAAACAGTTCCAAACATACAGCTGAAGCCAGATGAAGCCAGATGAAGCCAGCTGAAGCCAGTTCCAAACAGTTCCAAACAGTTCCAAACAGTTCCAAACAGTTCCAAACAGTTCCAAACAGTTCCAAACAGTTCCAAACAGTTCCAAACAGTTCCAAACAGCCAACTAAAGCCAGTTCCAAACAGTTCCACACAGCCAGCTTTTTGCAGCCAGCTATTTGCAGCCAGCTGAAGCCAGCTTTAGCCACCTCAAGCCAGCTCAAGCCAGTTCCAAACAGCCAGCTCAACAGTTCCAAACAGCCAGCTCAACAGCCAGCGGAACAGCCAGCTGAACAACCAGCTGAACAGCCACCTGAAGCCAGTTCCAAACAGTTCCAAACAGTTCCACCCAGCCAGCTATTTGCAGCCAGCTGAAGCCAGCTCTAGCCACCTCGAGCCACCTCAAGCCAGCTCAAGCCAGTTCCAAACAGTTCCAAACTGTTCCAAACTGTTCCAAACAGCCAGCTGAACAGACAGCTGAACAGCCAGCTAAAGCCAGCTCAAGCCAGCTCAAGCCAGCTCCAGCCAGCTCCAGCCAGCTCCAGCCAGCTCACAGTTCTAAGCCAGTTCCAAGCCAGTTCCAACCAGTTCAAACCAGTTCCAACCAGTTCCAAACAGTTCCAAGCCAGTTCCAAACAGTTCCAAACAGTTCCAAACCATACCAAGCCAGTTCCAAACCGGCTCCAACCAGTTCCAACCAGTTCAAACCAGTTCCAACCAGTTCCAACCAGTTCCAAGCAGTTCCAGCCAGTTCCAAACAGTTCCAGCCAGTTCCAAACAGTTCCAGCCAGTTCCAAACAGTTCCAGCCAGTTCCAAACAGTTCCAAGCCAGTTCCAAACAGTACCAAGCCAGTTCCAAGCTAGTTCCAAACAGTTCCAACCAGTTCCAACCAGTTCCAGCCCGTTCCAAACAGTTCCAGCCAGTTCCAAACAGTTCCAGCCAGTTCCAAACAGTTCCAAGCCAGTTCCAAATAGTACCAAGCCAGTTCCAAGCCAATTCCAAGCTAGTTCCAACCAGTTCCAACCAGTTCCAACCAGTTCCAGCCTGTTCCAAACAGTTCCAGCCAGTTCCAAACAGTTCCAAGCCAGTTCCAAACAGTACCAAGCCAGTTCCAAGCCAGTTCCAACCAGTTCCAGCCAGTTCCAACCACCCACCTCAAGCCAGCTCAAGCCAGTTCCAAACAGCCAGCTCAACAGTTCCAAACAGCTAGCTGAACAGCCAGCGGAACAGCCAGCTGAACAGCCAGCTGAACAGCCACCTGAAGCCAGTTCCAAACAGTTCCAAACAGTTCCACCCAGCCAGCTATTTGCAGCCAGCTGAAGCCAGCTCTAGCCACCTCGAGCCACCTCAAGCCAGCTCAAGCCAGTTCCAAACTGTTCCAAACTGTTCCAAACTGTTCCAAACTGTTCCAATCTGTTCCAAACAGCCAGCTGAACAGACAGCTGAACAGCCAGCTAAAGCCAGCTCAAGCCAGCTCAAGCCAGCTCCAGCCAGCTCACAGTTCTAAGCCAGTTCCAAGCCAGTTCCAACCAGTTCAAACCAGTTACAACCAGTTCCAACCAGTTCCAAACAGTTCCAAGCCAGTTCCAAACAGTTCCAAACCAGTTCCAAACCGTACCAAGCCAGTTCCAAGCCGGTTCCAACCAGTTCCAACCAGTTCAAACCAGTTCCAACCAGTTCCAACCAGTTCCAAGCGAGTTTCAACCAGTTCCAACCAGTTAAAAACCAGTTCAAACCAGTTCCAACCAGTTCAAACCAGTTCCAACCAGTTCCAACCAGTTCCAAACAGTTCCAGCCAGTTCCAAACAGTTCCAAGCCAGTTCCAAACAGTACCAAGCCAGTTCCAAGCCAGTTCCAACCAGTTCCAACCAGTTCCAACCAGTTCAAACCAGTTCCAACCAGTTCCAACCAGTTCCAACCAGTTCCAAACAGTACCAGCCAGTTCCAAACAGTTCCAAACAGTTCCAAACAGCCAGCTGAACAGCCAGCTGAACAGCCAGCTGAACAGCCAGCTGAACAGCCAGCTGAACAGTCAGCTATTTGCAGCCAGCTATTTGCAGCCAGCTATTTGCAGCCAGCTGACGCCAGCTGTAGCCAGCTCAAGCCAGTTCCAAACAGTTCCGAACAATTCCAAGCAGTTCCAAACAGTTCCAAACAGTTCCAAACAGCCAGCTCAAGCCAGCTCAAGCCAGCTCAAACCAGCTCAAGCCAGTTCTAAACAGTTCCAAACAGTTCCAAACAGTTCCAAACAGTTCCAAACAGTTTCAAGCAGTTCCAAACAGTTCCAAACAGTTCCAAACATCCAGCTGAAGCCAGATGAAGCCAGCTGAAGCCAGTTCCAAACAGTTCCAAACAGTTCCAAACAGCTCCAAACAGCCAGCTATTTGCAGCCAGCTATTTGCAGCCAGTTGAAGCCAGCTCAATCCAGCTCAAGTCAGTTCCAAACAGTTCCAAACAATTCCAAACAGTTCTAAACAGTTCCAAACATACAGCTGAAGCCAGATGAAGCCAGCTGAAGCCAGTTCCAAACAGTTCCAAACAGTTCCAAACAGTTCCAAACAGTTCCAAACAGTTCCAAACAGTTCCAAACAGTTCCAAACAGCCAACTAAAGCCAGTTCCAAACAGTTCCACACAGCCAGCTTTTTGCAGCCAGCTATTTGCAGCCAGCTGAAGCCAGCTTTAGCCACCTCAAGCCAGCTCAAGCCAGTTCCAAACAGCCAGCTCAACAGTTCCAAACAGCCAGCTCAACAGCCAGCGGAACAGCCAGCTGAACAGCCAGCTGAACAGCCACCTGAAGCCAGTTCCAAACAGTTCCAAACAGTTCCACCCAGCCAGCTATTTGCAGCCAGCTGAAGCCAGCTCTAGCCACCTCGAGCCACCTCAAGCCAGCTCAAGCCAGTTCCAAACAGTTCCAAACAGTTCCAAACAGTTCCAAACAGTTCCAAACAGTTTCAAGCAGTTCCAAACAGTTCCAAACATCCAGCTGAAGCCAGATGAAGCCAGCTGAAGCCAGTTCCAAACAGTTCCAAACAGTTCCAAACAGCTCCAAACAGCCAGCTATTTGCAGCCAGCTATTTGCAGCCAGCTAAAGCCAGCTCAAGCCAGCTCAAGCCAGCTCAAGCCAGCTCCAGCCAGCTCCAGCCAGCTCACAGTTCTAAGCCAGTTCCAAGCCAGTTCCAACCAGTTCAAACCAGTTCCAACCAGTTCCAACCAGTTCCAAACAGTTCCAAGCCAGTTCCAAACAGTTCCAAACAGTTCCAAACCGTACCAAGCCAGATCCAAACCGGCTCCAACCAGTTCCAACCAGTTCAAACCAGTTCCAACCAGTTCCAACCAGTTCCAAGCCAGTTTCAACCAGTTCCAACCAGTTAAAAACCAGTTCAAACCAGTTCCAACCAGTTCAAACCAGTTCCAACCAGTTCCAAACAGTTCCAGCCAGTTCCAAACAGTTCCAAACCAGTTCCAAACAGTACCAAGCCAGTTCCAAGCCAGTTCCAACCAGTTCCAACCAGTTCCAACCAGTTCAAACCAGTTCCAACCAGTTCCAAACAGTTCCAACCAGTTCCAAACAGTTCCAGCCAGTTCCAAACAGTTCCAGCCAGTTCCAAACAGTTCCAGCCAGTTCCAAACAGTTCCAGCCAGTTCCAAACAGTTCCAAGCCAGTTCCAAACAGTACCAAGCCAGTTCCAAGCTAGTTCCAAACAGTTCCAACCAGTTCCAACCAGTTCCAGCCCGTTCCAAACAGTTCCAGCCAGTTCCAAACAGTTCCAGCCAGTTCCAAACAGTTCCAAGCCAGTTCCAAATAGTACCAAGCCGGTTCCAAGCCAATTCCAAGCTAGTTCCAACCAGTTCCAACCAGTTCCAACCAGTTCCAGCCTGTTCCAAACAGTTCCAGCCAGTTCCAAACAGTTCCAAGCCAGTTCCAAACTGTACCAAGCCAGTTCCAAGCCAGTTCCAACCAGTTCCAACCAGTTCCGACCAGTTCCAAGCCAGTTCCAAACAGTTCCAACCAGTTCCAACCAGTTCCAGCCAGTTCCAACCAGCCACCTCAAGCCAGCTCAAGCCAGTTCCAAACAGCCAGCTCAACAGTTCCAAACAGCTAGCTGAACAGCCAGCAGAACAGCCAGCTGAACAGCCAGCTGAACAGCCACCTGAAGCCAGTTCCAAACAGTTCCAAACAGTTCCACCCAGCCAGCTATTTGCAGCCAGCTGAAGCCAGCTCTAGCCACCTCGAGCCACCTCAAGCCAGCTCAAGCCAGTTCCAAACAGTTCCAAACAGTTCCAAACTGTTCCAAACTGTTCCAAACAGCCAGCTGAACAGACAGCTGAACAGCCAGCTAAAGCCAGCTCAAGCCAGCTCAAGCCAGCTCAAGCCAGTTCCAAACAGTTCCAAACAGTTCCAAACTGTTCCAAACTGTTCCAAACTGTTCCAATCTGTTCCAAACAGCCAGCTGAACAGACAGCTGAACAGCCAGCTAAAGCCAGCTAAAGCCAGCTCAAGCCAGCTCAAGCCAGCTCCAGCCAGCTCACAGTTCTAAGCCAGTTCCAAGCCAGTTCCAACCAGTTCAAACCAGTTACAACCAGTTCCAACCAGTTCCAAACAGTTCCAAGCCAGTTCCAAACAGTTCCAAACCAGTTCCAAACCGTACCAAGCCAGTTCCAAGCCGGTTCCAACCAGTTCCAACCAGTTCAAACCAGTTCCAACCAGTTCCAACCAGTTCCAAGCCAGTTTCAACCAGTTCCAACCAGTTAAAAACCAGTTCAAACCAGTTCCAACCAGTTCAAACCAGTTCCAACCAGTTCCAACCAGTTCCAAACAGTTCCAGCCAGTTCCAAACAGTTCCAAGCCAGTTCCAAACAGTACCAAGCCAGTTCCAAGCCAGTTCCAACCAGTTCCAACCAGTTCCAACCAGTTCAAACCAGTTCCAACCAGTTCCAACCAGTTCCAACCAGTTCCAAACAGTACCAGCCAGTTCCAAACAGTTCCAAACAGTTCCAAACAGTTCCAAACAGCCAGCTGAACAGCCAGCTGAACAGCCAGCTGAACAGCCAGCTGAACAGCCAGCTGAACAGCCAGCTGAACAGCCAGCTGAACAGCCAGCTGAACAGCCAGCTGAACAGCTCTAAACAGTCAGCTATTTGCAGCCAGCAATTTGCAGCCAGCTATTTGCAGCCAGCTGACGCCAGCTGTAGCCAGCTCAAGCCAGTTCCAAACAGTTCCGAACAATTCCAAGCAGTTCCAAACAGTTCCAAACAGTTCCAAACAGCCAGCTCAAGCCAGCTCAAGCCAGCTCAAACCAGCTCAAGCCAGTTCTAAACAGTTCCAAACAGTTCCAAACAGTTCCAAACAGTTCCAAACAGTTTCAAGCAGTTCCAAACAGTTCCAAACATCCAGCTGAAGCCAGATGAAGCCAGCTGAAGCCAGTTCCAAACAGTTCCAAACAGTTCCAAACAGCTCCAAACAGCCAGCTATTTGCAGCCAGCTATTTGCAGCCAGTTGAAGCCAGCTCAATCCAGCTCAAGTCAGTTCCAAACAGTTCCAAACAATTCCAAACAGTTCTAAACAGTTCCAAACATACAGCTGAAGCCAGATGAAGCCAGCTGAAGCCAGTTCCAAACAGTTCCAAACAGTTCCAAACAGTTCCAAACAGTTCCAAACAGTTCCAAACAGCCAACTAAAGCCAGTTCCAAACAGTTCCACACAGCCAGCTTTTTGCAGCCAGCTATTTGCAGCCAGCTGAAGCCAGCTTTAGCCACCTCAAGCCAGCTCAAGCCAGTTCCAAACAGCCAGCTCAACAGTTCCAAACAGCCAGCTCAACAGCCAGCGGAACAGCCAGCTGAACAGCCAGCTGAACAGCCACCTGAAGCCAGTTCCAAACAGTTCCAAACACTTCCACCCAGCCAGCTATTTGCAGCCAGCTGAAGCCAGCTCTAGCCACCTCGAGCCACCTCAAGCCAGCTCAAGCCAGTTCCAAACAGTTCCAAACTGTTCCAAACTGTTCCAAACAGCCAGCTGAACAGACAGCTGAACAGCCAGCTAAAGCCAGCTCAAGCCAGCTCAAGCCAGCTCAAGCCAGCTCCAGCCAGCTCCAGCCAGCTCACAGTTCTAAGCCAGTTCCAAGCCAGTTCCAACCAGTTCAAACCAGTTCCAACCAGTTCCAACCAGTTCCAAACAGTTCCAAGCCAGTTCCAAACAGTTCCAAACAGTTCCAAACCGTACCAAGCCAGTTCCAAACCGGCTCCAACCAGTTCCAACCAGTTCAAACCAGTTCCAACCAGTTCCAACCAGTTCCAAGCCAGTTTCAACCAGTTCCAACCAGTTAAAAACCAGTTCAAACCAGTTCCAACCAGTTCAAACCAGTTCCAACCAGTTCCAAACAGTTCCAGCCAGTTCCAAACAGGTCCAAACCAGTTCCAAACAGTACCAAGCCAGTTCCAAGCCAGTTCCAACCAGTTCCAACCAGTTCCAACCAGTTCAAACCAGTTCCAACCAGTTCCAAACAGTTCCAACCAGTTCCAAACAGTTCCAGCCAGTTCCAAACAGTTCCAAGCCAGTTCCAAACAGTACCAAGCCAGTTCCAAGCTAGTTCCAAACAGTTCCAACCAGTTCCAACCAGTTCCAGCCCGTTCCAAACAGTTCCAGCCAGTTCCAAACAGTTCCAGCCAGTTCCAAACAGTTCCAAGCCAGTTCCAAATAGTACCAAGCCAGTTCCAAGCCAATTCCAAGCTAGTTCCAACCAGTTCCAACCAGTTCCAACCAGTTCCAACCTGTTCCAAACAGTTCCAGCCAGTTCCAAACAGTTCCAAGCCAGTTCCAAACAGTACCAAGCCAGTTCCAAGCCAGTTCCAACCAGTTCCAACCAGTTCCGACCAGTTCCAAGCCAGTTCCAAACAGTTCCAACCAGTTCCAACCAGTTCCAGCCAGTTCCAACCAGCCACCTCAAGCCAGCTCAAGCCAGTTCCAAACAGCCAGCTCAACAGTTCCAAACAGCTAGCTGAACAGCCAGCGGAACAGCCAGCTGAACAGCCAGCTGAACAGCCACCTGAAGCCAGTTCCAAACAGTTCCAAACAGTTCCACCCAGCCAGCTATTTGCAGCCAGCTGAAGCCAGCTCTAGCCACCTCGAGCCACCTCAAGCCAGCTCAAGCCAGTTCCAAACAGTTCCAAACTGTTCCAAACTGTTCCAAACTGTTCCAAACAGCCAGCTGAACAGACAGCTGAACAGCCAGCTAAAGCCAGCTCAAGCCAGCTCAAGCCAGCTCAAGCCAGTTCCAAACAGTTCCAAACTGTTCCAAACTGTTCCAAACTGTTCCAATCTGTTCCAAACAGCCAGCTGAACAGACAGCTGAACAGCCAGCTAAAGCCAGCTCAAGCCAGCTCAAGCCAGCTCCAGCCAGCTCACAGTTCTAAGCCAGTTCCAAGCCAGTTCCAACCAGTTCAAACCAGTTACAACCAGTTCCAACCAGTTCCAAACAGTTCCAAGCCAGTTCCAAACAGTTCCAAACCAGTTCCAAACCGTACCAAGCCAGTTCCAAGCCGGTTCCAACCAGTTCAAACCAGTTCCAACCAGTTCCAACCAGTTCCAAGCCAGTTTCAACCAGTTCCAACCAGTTAAAAACCAGTTCAAACCAGTTCCAACCAGTTCAAACCAGTTCCAACCAGTTCCAACCAGTTCCAAACAGTTCCAGCCAGTTCCAAACAGTTCCAAGCCAGTTCCAAACAGTACCAAGCCAGTTCCAAGCCAGTTCCAACCAGTTCCAACCAGTTCCAACCAGTTCAAACCAGTTCCAACCAGTTCCAACCAGTTCCAACCAGTTCCAAACAGTACCAGCCAGTTCCAAACAGTTCCAAACAGCCAGCTGAACAGCCAGCTGAACAGCCAGCTGAACAGCCAGCTGAACAGCCAGCTGAACAGCCAGCTGAACAGCCAGCTGAACAGCCAGCTGAACAGCCAGATCCAAACAGCTCTAAACAGTCAGCTATTTGCAGCCAGCTATTTGCAGCCAGCTATTTGCAGCCAGCTGACGCCAGCTGTAGCCAGCTCAAGCCAGTTCCAAACAGTTCCGAACAATTCCAAGCAGTTCCAAACAGTTCCAAACAGTTCCAAACAGCCAGCTCAAGCCAGCTCAAGCCAGCTCAAACCAGCTCAAGCCAGTTCTAAACAGTTCCAAACAGTTCCAAACAGTTCCAAACAGTTCCAAACAGTTTCAAGCAGTTCCAAACAGTTCCAAACATCCAGCTGAAGCCAGATGAAGCCAGCTGAAGCCAGTTCCAAACAGTTCCAAACAGTTCCAAACAGCTCCAAACAGCCAGCTATTTGCAGCCAGCTATTTGCAGCCAGCTATTTGCAGCCAGTTGAAGCCAGCTCAATCCAGCTCAAGTCAGTTCCAAACAGTTCCAAACAATTCCAAACAGTTCTAAACAGTTCCAAACATACAGCTGAAGCCAGATGAAGCCAGCTGAAGCCAGTTCCAAACAGTTCCAAACAGTTCCAAACAGTTCCAAACAGTTCCAAACAGTTCCAAACAGTTCCAAACAGCCAACTAAAGCCAGTTCCAAACAGTTCCACACAGCCAGCTTTTTGCAGCCAGCTATTTGCAGCCAGCTGAAGCCAGCTTTAGCCACCTCAAGCCAGCTCAAGCCAGTTCCAAACAGCCAGCTCAACAGTTCCAAACAGCGAGCTCAACAGCCAGCGGAACAGCCAGCTGAACAGCCAGCTGAACAGCCACCTGAAGCCAGTTCCAAACAGTTCCAAACAGTTCCACCCAGCCAGCTATTTGCAGCCAGCTGAAGCCAGCTCTAGCCACCTCGAGCCACCTCAAGCCAGCTCAAGCCAGTTCCAAACAGTTCCAAACTGTTCCAAACTGTTCCAAACAGCCAGCTGAACAGACAGCTGAACAGCCAGCTAAAGCCAGCTCAAGCCAGCTCAAGCCAGCTCAAGCCAGCTCCAGCCAGCTCCAGCCAGCTCACAGTTCTAAGCCAGTTCCAAGCCAGTTCCAACCAGTTCAAACCAGTTCCAACCAGTTCCAACCAGTTCCAAACAGTTCCAAGCCAGTTCCAAACAGTTCCAAACAGTTCCAAACCGTACCAAGCCAGTTCCAAACCGGCTCCAACCAGTTCCAACCAGTTCAAACCAGTTCCAACCAGTTCCAACCAGTTCCAAGCCAGTTTCAACCAGTTCCAACCAGTTAAAAACCAGTTCAAACCAGTTCCAACCAGTTCAAACCAGTTCCAACCAGTTCCAAACAGTTCCAGCCAGTTCCAAACAGTTCCAAGCCAGTTCCAAACAGTACCAAGCCAGTTCCAAGCCAGTTCCAACCAGTTCCAACCCGTTCCAACCAGTTCAAACCAGTTCCAACCAGTTCCAAACAGTTCCAACCAGTTCCAAACAGTTCCAGCCAGTTCCAAACAGTTCCAGCCAGTTCCAAACAGTTCCAGCCAGTTCCAAACAGTTCCAGCCAGTTCCAAACAGTTCCAAGCCAGTTCCAAACAGTACCAAGCCAGTTCCAAGCTAGTTCCAAACAGTTCCAACCAGTTCCAACCAGTTCCAGCCCGTTCCAAACAGTTCCAGCCAGTTCCAAACAGTTCCAGCCAGTTCCAAACAGTTCCAAGCCAGTTCCAAATAGTACCAAGCCAGTTCCAAGCCAATTTCAAGCTAGTTCCAACCAGTTCCAACCAGTTCCAACCAGTTCCAGCCTGTTCCAAACAGTTCCAGCCAGTTCCAAACAGTTCCAAGCCAGTTCCAAACAGTACCAAGCCAGTTCCAAGCCAGTTCCAACCAGTTCCAACCAGTTCCGACCAGTTCCAACCAGTTCCAGCCAGTTCCAACCAGCCACCTCAAGCCAGCTCAAGCCAGTTCCAAACAGCCAGCTCAACAGTTCCAAACAGCTAGCTGAACAGCCAGCGGAACAGCCAGCTGAACAGCCAGCTGAACAGCCACCTGAAGCCAGTTCCAAACAGTTCCAAACAGTTCCACCCAGCCAGCTATTTGCAGCCAGCTGAAGCCAGCTCTAGCCACCTCGAGCCACCTCAAGCCAGCTCAAGCCAGTTCCAAACAGTTCCAAACTGTTCCAAACTGTTCCAAACTGTTCCAATCTGTTCCAAACAGCCAGCTGAACAGACAGCTGAACAGCCAGCTAAAGCCAGCTCAAGCCAGCTCAAGCCAGCTCCAGCCAGCTCCAGCCAGCTCACAGTTCTAAGCCAGTTCCAAGCCAGTTCCAACCAGTTCAAACCAGTTCCAACCAGTTCCAACCAGTTCCAAACAGTTCCAAGCCAGTTCCAAACAGTTCCAAACCAGTTCCAAACCGTACCAAGCCAGTTCCAAGCCGGTTCCAACCAGTTCCAACCAGTTCAAACCAGTTCCAACCAGTTCCAACCAGTTCCAAGCCAGTTTCAACCAGTTCCAACCAGTTAAAAACCAGTTCAAACCAGTTCCAACCAGTTCAAACCAGTTCCAACCAGTTCCAACCAGTTCCAAACAGTTCCAGCCAGTTCCAAACAGTTCCAAGCCAGTTCCAAACAGTACCAAGCCAGTTCCAAGCCAGTTCCAACCAGTTCCAACCAGTTCCAACCAGTTTCAACCAGTTCCAACTAGTTAAAAACCAGTTCAAACCAGTTCCAACCAGTTCAAACCAGTTCCAACCAGTTCCAACCAGTTCCAAACAGTCAGCTATTTGCAGCCAGCTATTTGCAGCCAGCTATTTGCAGCCAGCTGACGCCAGCTGTAGCCAGCTCAAGCCAGTTCCAAACAGTTCCGAACAATTCCAAGCAGTTCCAAACAGTTCCAAACAGTTCCAAACAGCCAGCTCAAGCCAGCTCAAGCCAGCTCAAACCAGCTCAAGCCAGTTCTAAACAGTTCCAAACAGTTCCAAACAGTTCCAAACAGTTCCAAACAGTTTCAAGCAGTTCCAAACAGTTCCAAACATCCAGCTGAAGCCAGATGAAGCCAGCTGAAGCCAGTTCCAAACAGTTCCAAACAGTTCCAAACAGCTCCAAACAGCCAGCTATTTGCAGCCAGCTATTTGCAGCCAGTTGAAGCCAGCTCAATCCAGCTCAAGTCAGTTCCAAACAGTTCCAAACAATTCCAAACAGTTCTAAACAGTTCCAAACATACAGCTGAAGCCAGATGAAGCCAGCTGAAGCCAGTTCCAAACAGTTCCAAACAGTTCCAAACAGTTACAAACAGTTCCAAACAGTTCCAAACAGTTCCAAACAGCCAACTAAAGCCAGTTCCAAACAGTTCCTCACAGCCAGCTTTTTGTAGCCAGCTATTTGCAGCCAGCTGAAGCCAGCTTTAGCCACCTCAAGCCAGCTCAAGCCAGTTCCAAACAGCCAGCTCAACAGTTCCAAACAGCGAGCTCAACAGCCAGCGGAACAGCCAGCTGAACAGCCAGCTGAACAGCCACCTGAAGCCAGTTCCAAACAGTTCCAAACAGTTCCACCCAGCCAGCTATTTGCAGCCAGCTGAAGCCAGCTCTAGCCACCTCGAGCCACCTCAAGCCAGCTCAAGCCAGTTCCAAACAGTTCCAAACTGTTCCAAACTGTTCCAAACAGCCAGCTGAACAGACAGCTGAACAGCCAGCTAAAGCCAGCTCAAGCCAGCTCAAGCCAGCTCCAGCCAGCTCCAGCCAGCTCACAGTTCTAAGCCAGTTCCAAGCCAGTTCCAACCAGTTCAAACCAGTTCCAACCAGTTCCAACCAGTTCCAAACAGTTCCAAGCCAGTTCCAAACAGTTCCAAACAGTTCCAAACCGTACCAAGCCAGTTCCAAACCGGCTCCAACCAGTTCCAACCAGTTCAAACCAGTTCCAACCAGTTCCAACCAGTTCCAAGCCAGTTTCAACCAGTTCCAACCAGTTAAAAACCAGTTCAAACCAGTTCCAACCAGTTCAAACCAGTTCCAACCAGTTCCAAACAGTTCCAGCCAGTTCCAAACAGTTCCAGCCAGTTCCAAACAGTTCCAAGTCAGTTCCAAACAGTACCAAGCCAGTTCCAAGCTAGTTCCAAACAGTTCCAACCAGTTCCAACCAGTTCCAGCCCGTTCCAAACAGTTCCAGCCAGTTCCAAACAGTTCCAGCCAGTTCCAAACAGTTCCAAGCCAGTTCCAAATAGTACCAAGCCAGTTCCAAGCCAATTTCAAGCTAGTTCCAACCAGTTCCAACCAGTTCCAACCAGTTCCAGCCTGTTCCAAACAGTTCCAGCCAGTTCCAAACAGTTCCAAGCCAGTTCCAAACAGTACCAAGCCAGTTCCAAGCCAGTTCCAACAAGTTCCAACCAGTTCCGACCAGTTCCAAGCCAGTTCCAAACAGTTCCAACCAGTTCCAACCAGTTCCAAACAGTTCCAAGCCAGTTCCAAACAGTTCCAAACAGTTCCAAACCGTACCAAGCCAGTTCCAAACCGGCTCCAACCAGTTCCAACCAGTTCAAACCAGTTCCAACCAGTTCCAACCAGTTCCAAGCCAGTTTCAACCAGTTCCAACCAGTTAAAAACCAGTTCAAACCAGTTCCAACCAGTTCAAACCAGTTCCAACCAGTTCCAAACAGTTCCAGCCAGTTCCAAACAGTTCCAGCCAGTTCCAAACAGTTCCAAGCCAGTTCCAAACAGTACCAAGCCAGTTCCAAGCTAGTTCCAAACAGTTCCAACCAGTTCCAACCAGTTCCAGCCCGTTCCAAACAGTTTCAGCCAGTTCCAAACAGTTCCAGCCAGTTCCAAACAGTTCCAAGCCAGTTCCAAATAGTACCAAGCCAGTTCCAAGCCAATTTCAAGCTAGTTCCAACCAGTTCCAACCAGTTCCAACCAGTTCCAGCCTGTTCCAAACAGTTCCAGCCAGTTCCATACAGTTCCAAGCCAGTTCCAAACAGTACCAAGCCAGTTCCAAGCCAGTTCCAACAAGTTCCAACCAGTTCCGACCAGTTCCAAGCCAGTTCCAAACAGTTCCAACCAGTTCCAACCAGTTCCAAACAGTTCCAAGCCAGTTCCAAACAGTTCCAAACAGTTCCAAACCGTACCAAGCCAGTTCCAAACCGGCTCCAACCAGTTCCAACCAGTTCAAACCAGTTCCAACCAGTTCCAACCAGTTCCAAGCCAGTTTCAACCAGTTCCAACCAGTTAAAAACCAGTTCAAACCAGTTCCAACCAGATCAAACCAGTTCCAACCAGTTCCAAACAGTTCCAGCCAGTTCCAAACAGTTCCAAGCCAGTTCCAAACAGTACCAAGCCAGTTACAAGCCAGTTCCAACCAGTTCCAACCAGTTCCAACCAGTTCAAACCAGTTCCAACCAGTTCCAAACAGTTCCAACCAGTTCCAAACAGTTCCAGCCAGTTCCAAACAGTTCCAGCCAGTTCCAAACAGTTCCAGCCAGTTCCAAACAGTTCCAGCCAGTTCCAAACAGTTCCAGCCAGTTCCAAACAGTACCAAGCCAGTTCCAAGCTAGTTCCAAACAGTTCCAACCAGTTCCAACCAGTTCCAGCCCGTTCCAAACAGTTCCAGCCAGTTCCAAACAGTTCCAGCCAGTTCCAAACAGTTCCAAGCCAGTTCCAAATAGTACCAAGCCAGTTCCAAGCCAATTTCAAGCTAGTTCCAACCAGTTCCAACCAGTTCCAACCAGTTCCAGCCTGTTCCAAACAGTTCCAGCCAGTTCCAAACAGTTCCAAACAGTTTCAAGCAGTTCCAAACAGTTCCAAACATCCAGCTGAAGCCAGATGAAGCCAGCTGAAGCCAGTTCCAAACAGTTCCAAACAGTTCCAAACAGCTCCAAACAGCCAGCTATTTGCAGCCAGCTATTTGCAGCCAGCTATTTGCAGCCAGTTGAAGCCAGCTCAATCCAGCTCAAGTCAGTTCCAAACAGTTCCAAACAATTCCAAACAGTTCTAAACAGTTCCAAACATACAGCTGAAGCCAGATGAAGCCAGCTGAAGCCAGTTCCAAACAGTTCCAAACAGTTCCAAACAGTTCCAAACAGTTCCAAACAGTTCCAAACAGTTCCAAACAGCCAACTAAAGCCAGTTCCAAACAGTTCCACACAGCCAGCTTTTTGCAGCCAGCTATTTGCAGCCAGCTGAAGCCAGCTTTAGCCACCTCAAGCCAGCTCAAGCCAGTTCCAAACAGCCAGCTCAACAGTTCCAAACAGCGAGCTCAACAGCCAGCGGAACAGCCAGCTGAACAGCCAGCTGAACAGCCACCTGAAGCCAGTTCCAAACAGTTCCAAACAGTTCCACCCAGCCAGCTATTTGCAGCCAGCTGAAGCCAGCTCTAGCCACCTCGAGCCACCTCAAGCCAGCTCAAGCCAGTTCCAAACAGTTCCAAACTGTTCCAAACTGTTCCAAACAGCCAGCTGAACAGACAGCTGAACAGCCAGCTAAAGCCAGCTCAAGCCAGCTCAAGCCAGCTCAAGCCAGCTCCAGCCAGCTCCAGCCAGCTCACAGTTCTAAGCCAGTTCCAAGCCAGTTCCAACCAGTTCAAACCAGTTCCAACCAGTTCCAACCAGTTCCAAACAGTTCCAAGCCAGTTCCAAACAGTTCCAAACAGTTCCAAACCGTACCAAGCCAGTTCCAAACCGGCTCCAACCAGTTCCAACCAGTTCAAACCAGTTCCAACCAGTTCCAACCAGTTCCAAGCCAGTTTCAACCAGTTCCAACCAGTTAAAAACCAGTTCAAACCAGTTCCAACCAGTTCAAACCAGTTCCAACCAGTTCCAAACAGTTCCAGCCAGTTCCAAACAGTTCCAAGCCAGTTCCAAACAGTACCAAGCCAGTTCCAAGCCAGTTCCAACCAGTTCCAACCCGTTCCAACCAGTTCAAACCAGTTCCAACCAGTTCCAAACAGTTCCAACCAGTTCCAAACAGTTCCAGCCAGTTCCAAACAGTTCCAGCCAGTTCCAAACAGTTCCAGCCAGTTCCAAACAGTTCCAGCCAGTTCCAAACAGTTCCAAGCCAGTTCCAAACAGTACCAAGCCAGTTCCAAGCTAGTTCCAAACAGTTCCAACCAGTTCCAACCAGTTCCAGCCCGTTCCAAACAGTTCCAGCCAGTTCCAAACAGTTCCAGCCAGTTCCAAACAGTTCCAAGCCAGTTCCAAATAGTACCAAGCCAGTTCCAAGCCAATTTCAAGCTAGTTCCAACCAGTTCCAACCAGTTCCAACCAGTTCCAGCCTGTTCCAAACAGTTCCAGCCAGTTCCAAACAGTTCCAAGCCAGTTCCAAACAGTACCAAGCCAGTTCCAAGCCAGTTCCAACCAGTTCCAACCAGTTCCGACCAGTTCCAACCAGTTCCAGCCAGTTCCAACCAGCCACCTCAAGCCAGCTCAAGCCAGTTCCAAACAGCCAGCTCAACAGTTCCAAACAGCTAGCTGAACAGCCAGCGGAACAGCCAGCTGAACAGCCAGCTGAACAGCCACCTGAAGCCAGTTCCAAACAGTTCCAAACAGTTCCACCCAGCCAGCTATTTGCAGCCAGCTGAAGCCAGCTCTAGCCACCTCGAGCCACCTCAAGCCAGCTCAAGCCAGTTCCAAACAGTTCCAAACTGTTCCAAACTGTTCCAAACTGTTCCAATCTGTTCCAAACAGCCAGCTGAACAGACAGCTGAACAGCCAGCTAAAGCCAGCTCAAGCCAGCTCAAGCCAGCTCCAGCCAGCTCCAGCCAGCTCACAGTTCTAAGCCAGTTCCAAGCCAGTTCCAACCAGTTCAAACCAGTTCCAACCAGTTCCAACCAGTTCCAAACAGTTCCAAGCCAGTTCCAAACAGTTCCAAACCAGTTCCAAACCGTACCAAGCCAGTTCCAAGCCGGTTCCAACCAGTTCCAACCAGTTCAAACCAGTTCCAACCAGTTCCAACCAGTTCCAAGCCAGTTTCAACCAGTTCCAACCAGTTAAAAACCAGTTCAAACCAGTTCCAACCAGTTCAAACCAGTTCCAACCAGTTCCAACCAGTTCCAAACAGTTCCAGCCAGTTCCAAACAGTTCCAAGCCAGTTCCAAACAGTACCAAGCCAGTTCCAAGCCAGTTCCAACCAGTTCCAACCAGTTCCAACCAGTTTCAACCAGTTCCAACTAGTTAAAAACCAGTTCAAACCAGTTCCAACCAGTTCAAACCAGTTCCAACCAGTTCCAACCAGTTCCAAACAGTCAGCTATTTGCAGCCAGCTATTTGCAGCCAGCTATTTGCAGCCAGCTGACGCCAGCTGTAGCCAGCTCAAGCCAGTTCCAAACAGTTCCGAACAATTCCAAGCAGTTCCAAACAGTTCCAAACAGTTCCAAACAGCCAGCTCAAGCCAGCTCAAGCCAGCTCAAACCAGCTCAAGCCAGTTCTAAACAGTTCCAAACAGTTCCAAACAGTTCCAAACAGTTCCAAACAGTTTCAAGCAGTTCCAAACAGTTCCAAACATCCAGCTGAAGCCAGATGAAGCCAGCTGAAGCCAGTTCCAAACAGTTCCAAACAGTTCCAAACAGCTCCAAACAGCCAGCTATTTGCAGCCAGCTATTTGCAGCCAGTTGAAGCCAGCTCAATCCAGCTCAAGTCAGTTCCAAACAGTTCCAAACAATTCCAAACAGTTCTAAACAGTTCCAAACATACAGCTGAAGCCAGATGAAGCCAGCTGAAGCCAGTTCCAAACAGTTCCAAACAGTTCCAAACAGTTACAAACAGTTCCAAACAGTTCCAAACAGTTCCAAACAGCCAACTAAAGCCAGTTCCAAACAGTTCCTCACAGCCAGCTTTTTGTAGCCAGCTATTTGCAGCCAGCTGAAGCCAGCTTTAGCCACCTCAAGCCAGCTCAAGCCAGTTCCAAACAGCCAGCTCAACAGTTCCAAACAGCGAGCTCAACAGCCAGCGGAACAGCCAGCTGAACAGCCAGCTGAACAGCCACCTGAAGCCAGTTCCAAACAGTTCCAAACAGTTCCACCCAGCCAGCTATTTGCAGCCAGCTGAAGCCAGCTCTAGCCACCTCGAGCCACCTCAAGCCAGCTCAAGCCAGTTCCAAACAGTTCCAAACTGTTCCAAACTGTTCCAAACAGCCAGCTGAACAGACAGCTGAACAGCCAGCTAAAGCCAGCTCAAGCCAGCTCAAGCCAGCTCAAGCCAGCTCCAGCCAGCTCCAGCCAGCTCACAGTTCTAAGCCAGTTCCAAGCCAGTTCCAACCAGTTCAAACCAGTTCCAACCAGTTCCAACCAGTTCCAAACAGTTCCAAGCCAGTTCCAAACAGTTCCAAACAGTTCCAAACCGTACCAAGCCAGTTCCAAACCGGCTCCAACCAGTTCCAACCAGTTCAAACCAGTTCCAACCAGTTCCAACCAGTTCCAAGCCAGTTTCAACCAGTTCCAACCAGTTAAAAACCAGTTCAAACCAGTTCCAACCAGTTCAAACCAGTTCCAACCAGTTCCAAACAGTTCCAGCCAGTTCCAAACAGTTCCAGCCAGTTCCAAACAGTTCCAAGTCAGTTCCAAACAGTACCAAGCCAGTTCCAAGCTAGTTCCAAACAGTTCCAACCAGTTCCAACCAGTTCCAGCCCGTTCCAAACAGTTCCAGCCAGTTCCAAACAGTTCCAGCCAGTTCCAAACAGTTCCAAGCCAGTTCCAAATAGTACCAAGCCAGTTCCAAGCCAATTTCAAGCTAGTTCCAACCAGTTCCAACCAGTTCCAACCAGTTCCAGCCTGTTCCAAACAGTTCCAGCCAGTTCCAAACAGTTCCAAGCCAGTTCCAAACAGTACCAAGCCAGTTCCAAGCCAGTTCCAACAAGTTCCAACCAGTTCCGACCAGTTCCAAGCCAGTTCCAAACAGTTCCAACCAGTTCCAACCAGTTCCAAACAGTTCCAAGCCAGTTCCAAACAGTTCCAAACAGTTCCAAACCGTACCAAGCCAGTTCCAAACCGGCTCCAACCAGTTCCAACCAGTTCAAACCAGTTCCAACCAGTTCCAACCAGTTCCAAGCCAGTTTCAACCAGTTCCAACCAGTTAAAAACCAGTTCAAACCAGTTCCAACCAGTTCAAACCAGTTCCAACCAGTTCCAAACAGTTCCAGCCAGTTCCAAACAGTTCCAGCCAGTTCCAAACAGTTCCAAGCCAGTTCCAAACAGTACCAAGCCAGTTCCAAGCTAGTTCCAAACAGTTCCAACCAGTTCCAACCAGTTCCAGCCCGTTCCAAACAGTTTCAGCCAGTTCCAAACAGTTCCAGCCAGTTCCAAACAGTTCCAAGCCAGTTCCAAATAGTACCAAGCCAGTTCCAAGCCAATTTCAAGCTAGTTCCAACCAGTTCCAACCAGTTCCAACCAGTTCCAGCCTGTTCCAAACAGTTCCAGCCAGTTCCATACAGTTCCAAGCCAGTTCCAAACAGTACCAAGCCAGTTCCAAGCCAGTTCCAACAAGTTCCAACCAGTTCCGACCAGTTCCAAGCCAGTTCCAAACAGTTCCAACCAGTTCCAACCAGTTCCAAACAGTTCCAAGCCAGTTCCAAACAGTTCCAAACAGTTCCAAACCGTACCAAGCCAGTTCCAAACCGGCTCCAACCAGTTCCAACCAGTTCAAACCAGTTCCAACCAGTTCCAACCAGTTCCAAGCCAGTTTCAACCAGTTCCAACCAGTTAAAAACCAGTTCAAACCAGTTCCAACCAGATCAAACCAGTTCCAACCAGTTCCAAACAGTTCCAGCCAGTTCCAAACAGTTCCAAGCCAGTTCCAAACAGTACCAAGCCAGTTACAAGCCAGTTCCAACCAGTTCCAACCAGTTCCAACCAGTTCAAACCAGTTCCAACCAGTTCCAAACAGTTCCAACCAGTTCCAAACAGTTCCAGCCAGTTCCAAACAGTTCCAGCCAGTTCCAAACAGTTCCAGCCAGTTCCAAACAGTTCCAGCCAGTTCCAAACAGTTCCAGCCAGTTCCAAACAGTACCAAGCCAGTTCCAAGCTAGTTCCAAACAGTTCCAACCAGTTCCAACCAGTTCCAGCCCGTTCCAAACAGTTCCAGCCAGTTCCAAACAGTTCCAGCCAGTTCCAAACAGTTCCAAGCCAGTTCCAAATAGTACCAAGCCAGTTCCAAGCCAATTTCAAGCTAGTTCCAACCAGTTCCAACCAGTTCCAACCAGTTCCAGCCTGTTCCAAACAGTTCCAGCCAGTTCCAAACAGTTCCAAGCCAGTTCCAAACAGTACCAAGCCAGTTCCAAGCCAGTTCCAACCAGTTCCAACCAGTTCCGACCAGTTCAAAGCCAGTTCCAAACAGTTCCAACCAGTTCCAACCAGTTCCAACCAGTTCCAACCAGTTCCAGCCAGTTCCAACCAGCCACCTCAAGCCAGCTCAAGCCAGTTCCAAACAGCCAGCTCAACAGTTCCAAACAGCTAGCTGAACAGCCAGCGGAACAGCCAGCTGAACAGCCAGCTGAACAGCCACCTGAAGCCAGTTCCAAACAGTTCCAAACAGTTCCAAACAGTTCCACCCAGCCAGCTATTTGCAGCCAGCTGAAGCCAGCTCTAGCCACCTCGAGCCACCTCAAGCCAGCTCAAGCCAGTTCCAAACAGTTCCAAACTGTTCCAAACTGTTCCAAACTGTTCCAATCTGTTCCAAACAGCCAGCTGAACAGACAGCTGAACAGCCAGCTAAAGCCAGCTCAAGCCAGCTCAAGCCAGCTCCAGCCAGCTCCAGCCAGCTCACAGTTCTAAGCCAGTTCCAAGCCAGTTCCAACCAGTTCAAACCAGTTCCAACCAGTTCCAACCAGTTCCAAACAGTTCCAAGCCAGTTCCAAACAGTTCCAAACCAGTTCCAAACCGTACCAAGCCAGTTCCAAGCCGGTTCCAACCAGTTCCAACCAGTTCAAACCAGTTCCAACCAGTTCCAGCCCGTTCCAAACAGTTCCAGCCAGTTCCAAACAGTTCCAGCCAGTTCCAAACAGTCCCAAGCCAGTTCCAAATAGTACCAAGCCAGTTCCAAGCCAATTTCAAGCTAGTTCCAACCAGTTCCAACCAGTTCCAGCCTGTTCCAAACAGTTCCAGCCAGTTCCAAACAGTTCCAAGCCAGTTCCAAACAGTACCAAGCCAGTTCCAAGCCAGTTCCAACCAGTTCCAACCAGTTCCGACCAGTTCCAAGCCAGTTCCAAACAGTTCCAACCAGTTCCAAACAGTTCCAAGCCAGTTCCAAACAGTTCCAACCAGTTCCAAACCGTACCAAGCCAGTTCCAAACCGGCTCCAACCAGTTCCAACCAGTTCAAACCAGTTCCAACCAGTTCCAACCAGTTCCAAGCCAGTTTCAACCAGTTCCAACCAGTTAAAAACCAGTTCAAACCAGTTCCAACCAGTTCAAACCAGTTCCAACCAGTTCCAAACAGTTCCAGCCAGTTCCAAACAGTTCCAAGCCAGTTCCAAACAGTACCAAGCCAGTTACAAGCCAGTTCCAACCAGTTCCAACCAGTTCCAACCAGTTCAAACCAGTTCCAACCAGTTCCAAACAGTTCCAACCAGTTCCAAACAGTTCCAGCCAGTTCCAAACAGTTCCAGCCAGTTCCAAACAGTTCCAGCCAGTTCCAAACAGTTCCAGCCAGTTCCAAACAGTTCCAAGCCAGTTCCAAACAGTACCAAGCCAGTTCCAAGCTAGTTCCAAACAGTTCCAACCAGTTCCAACCAGTTCCAGCCCGTTCCAAACAGTTCCAGCCAGTTCCAAACAGTTCCAACCAGTTCCAAACAGTTCCAAGCCAGTTCCAAATAGTACCAAGCCAGTTCCAAGCCAATTTCAAGCTAGTTCCAACCAGTTCCAACCAGTTCCAACCAGTTCCAGCCTGTTCCAAACAGTTCCAGCCAGTTCCAAACAGTTCCAAGCCAGTTCCAAACAGTACCAAGCCAGTTCCAAGCCAGTTCCAACCAGTTCCAACCAGTTCCGACCAGTTCAAAGCCAGTTCCAAACAGTTCCAACCAGTTCCAACCAGTTCCAGCCAGTTCCAACCAGCCACCTCAAGCCAGCTCAAGCCAGTTCCAAACAGCCAGCTCAACAGTTCCAAACAGCTAGCTGAACAGCCAGCGGAACAGCCAGCTGAACAGCCAGCTGAACAGCCACCTGAAGCCAGTTCCAAACAGTTCCAAACAGTTCCACCCAGCCAGCTATTTGCAGCCAGCTGAAGCCAGCTCTAGCCACCTCGAGCCACCTCAAGCCAGCTCAAGCCAGTTCCAAACAGTTCCAAACTGTTCCAAACTGTTCCAAACTGTTCCAATCTGTTCCAAACAGCCAGCTGAACAGACAGCTGAACAGCCAGCTAAAGCCAGCTCAAGCCAGCTCAAGCCAGCTCCAGCCAGCTCCAGCCAGCTCACAGTTCTAAGCCAGTTCCAAGCCAGTTCCAACCAGTTCAAACCAGTTCCAACCAGTTCCAACCAGTTCCAAACAGTTCCAAGCCAGTTCCAAACAGTTCCAAACCAGTTCCAAACCGTACCAAGCCAGTTCCAAGCCGGTTCCAACCAGTTCCAACCAGTTCAAACCAGTTCCAACCAGTTCCAACCAGTTCCAAGCCAGTTTCAACCAGTTCCAACCAGTTAAAAACCAGTTCAAACCAGTTCCAACCAGTTCAAACCAGTTCCAACCAGTTCAAACCAGTTCCAACCAGTTCCAACCAGTTCCAAGCCAGTTTCAACCAGTTCCAACCAGTTAAAAACCAGTTCAAACCAGTTCCAACCAGTTCAAACCAGTTCCAACCAGTTCCAAACAGTTCCAGCCAGTTCCAAACAGTTCCAGCCAGTTCCAAACAGTTCCAAGCCAGTTCCAAACAGTACCAAGCCAGTTCCAAGCTAGTTCCAAACAGTTCCAACCAGTTCCAACCAGTTCCAGCCCGTTCCAAACAGTTTCAGCCAGTTCCAAACAGTTCCAGCCAGTTCCAAACAGTTCCAAGCCAGTTCCAAATAGTACCAAGCCAGTTCCAAGCCAATTTCAAGCTAGTTCCAACCAGTTCCAACCAGTTCCAACCAGTTCCAGCCTGTTCCAAACAGTTCCAGCCAGTTCCAAACAGTTCCAAGCCAGTTCCAAACAGTACCAAGCCAGTTCCAAGCCAGTTCCAACAAGTTCCAACCAGTTCCGACCAGTTCCAAGCCAGTTCCAAACAGTTCCAACCAGTTCCAACCAGTTCCAAACAGTTCCAAGCCAGTTCCAAACAGTTCCAAACAGTTCCAAACCGTACCAAGCCAGTTCCAAACCGGCTCCAACCAGTTCCAACCAGTTCAAACCAGTTCCAACCAGTTCCAACCAGTTCCAAGCCAGTTTCAACCAGTTCCAACCAGTTAAAAACCAGTTCAAACCAGTTCCAACCAGATCAAACCAGTTCCAACCAGTTCCAAACAGTTCCAGCCAGTTCCAAACAGTTCCAAGCCAGTTCCAAACAGTACCAAGCCAGTTCCAAGCCAGTTCCAACCAGTTCCAACCAGTTCCAACCAGTTCCAACCAGTTCAAACCAGTTCCAACCAGTTCCAAACAGTTCCAACCAGTTCCAAACAGTTCCAGCCAGTTCCAAACAGTTCCAGCCAGTTCCAAACAGTTCCAGCCAGTTCCAAACAGTTCCAGCCAGTTCCAAACAGTTCCAAGCCAGTTCCAAACAGTACCAAGCCAGTTCCAAGCTAGTTCCAAACAGTTCCAACCAGTTCCAACCAGTTCCAGCCCGTTCCAAACAGTTCCAGCCAGTTCCAAACAGTTCCAGCCAGTTCCAAACAGTTCCAAGCCAGTTCCAAATAGTACCAAGCCAGTTCCAAGCCAATTTCAAGCTAGTTCCAACCAGTTCCAACCAGTTCCAACCAGTTCCAGCCTGTTCCAAACAGTTCCAGCCAGTTCCAAACAGTTCCAAGCCAGTTCCAAACAGTACCAAGCCAGTTCCAAGCCAGTTCCAACCAGTTCCAACCAGTTCCGACCAGTTCCAAGCCAGTTCCAAACAGTTCCAACCAGTTCCAAACAGTTCCAAGCCAGTTCCAAACAGTTCCAAACAGTTCCAAACAGTTCCAAACCGTACCAAGCCAGTTCCAAACCGGCTCCAACCAGTTCCAACCAGTTCAAACCAGTTCCAACCAGTTCCAACCAGTTCCAAGCCAGTTTCAACCAGTTCCAACCAGTTAAAAACCAGTTCAAACCAGTTCCAACCAGTTCAAACCAGTTCCAACCAGTTCCAAACAGTTCCAGCCAGTTCCAAACAGTTCCAAGCCAGTTCCAAACAGTACCAAGCCAGTTACAAGCCAGTTCCAACCAGTTCCAACCAGTTCCAACCAGTTCAAACCAGTTCCAACCAGTTCCAAACAGTTCCAACCAGTTCCAAACAGTTCCAGCCAGTTCCAAACAGTTCCAGCCAGTTCCAAACAGTTCCAGCCAGTTCCAAACAGTTCCAGCCAGTTCCAAACAGTTCCAAGCCAGTTCCAAACAGTACCAAGCCAGTTCCAAGCTAGTTCCAAACAGTTCCAACCAGTTCCAACCAGTTCCAGCCCGTTCCAAACAGTTCCAGCCAGTTCCAAACAGTTCCAGCCAGTTCCAAACAGTTCCAAGCCAGTTCCAAATAGTACCAAGCCAGTTCCAAGCCAATTTCAAGCTAGTTCCAACCAGTTCCAACCAGTTCCAACCAGTTCCAGCCTGTTCCAAACAGTTCCAGCCAGTTCCAAACAGTTCCAAGCCAGTTCCAAACAGTACCAAGCCAGTTCCAAGCCAGTTCCAACCAGTTCCAACCAGTTCCGACCAGTTCAAAGCCAGTTCCAAACAGTTCCAACCAGTTCCAACCAGTTCCAGCCAGTTCCAACCAGCCACCTCAAGCCAGCTCAAGCCAGTTCCAAACAGCCAGCTCAACAGTTCCAAACAGCTAGCTGAACAGCCAGCGGAACAGCCAGCTGAACAGCCAGCTGAACAGCCACCTGAAGCCAGTTCCAAACAGTTCCAAACAGTTCCACCCAGCCAGCTATTTGCAGCCAGCTGAAGCCAGCTCTAGCCACCTCGAGCCACCTCAAGCCAGCTCAAGCCAGTTCCAAACAGTTCCAAACTGTTCCAAACTGTTCCAAACTGTTCCAATCTGTTCCAAACAGCCAGCTGAACAGACAGCTGAACAGCCAGCTAAAGCCAGCTCAAGCCAGCTCAAGCCAGCTCCAGCCAGCTCCAGCCAGCTCACAGTTCTAAGCCAGTTCCAAGCCAGTTCCAACCAGTTCAAACCAGTTCCAACCAGTTCCAACCAGTTCCAAACAGTTCCAAGCCAGTTCCAAACAGTTCCAAACCAGTTCCAAACCGTACCAAGCCAGTTCCAAGCCGGTTCCAACCAGTTCCAACCAGTTCAAACCAGTTCCAACCAGTTCCAACCAGTTCCAAGCCAGTTTCAACCAGTTCCAACCAGTTAAAAACCAGTTCAAACCAGTTCCAACCAGTTCAAACCAGTTCCAACCAGTTCCAACCAGTTCCAAACAGTTCCAGCCAGTTCCAAACAGTTCCAAGCCAGTTCCAAACAGTACCAAGCCAGTTCCAAGCCAGTTCCAACCAGTTCCAACCAGTTCCAACCAGTTCAAACCAGTTCCAACCAGTTCCAACCAGTTCCAACCAGTTCCAAACAGTTCCAGCCAGTTCCAAACAGTTCCAGCCAGTTCCAAACAGTTCCAAGCCAGTTCCAAACAGTACCAAGCCAGTTCCAAGCCAATTCCAAGCTAGTTCCAACCAGTTCCAACCAGTTCCAACCAGTTCCAGCCTGTTCCAAACAGTTCCAGCCAGTTCCAAACAGTTCCAAGCCAGTTCCAAACAGTACCAAGCCTGTTCCAAGCCAGTTCCAACCAGTTCCGACCAGTTCAAAGCCAGTTCCAAACAGTTCCAACCAGTTCCAACCAGTTCCAGCCAGTTCCAGCCTGTTCCAAACAGTTCCAGCCAGTTCCAAACAGTTCCAAGCCAGTTCCAAACAGTACCAAGCCAGTTCCAAGCCAGTTCCAACCAGTTCCAACCAGTTCCGACCAGTTCAAAGCCAGTTCCAAACAGTTCCAACCAGTTCCAACCAGTTCCAGCCAGTTCCAGCCTGTTCCAAACAGTTCCAGCCAGTTCCAAACAGTTCCAAGCCAGTTCCAAACAGTTCGAAGCCAGTTCCAAACAGTTCCAAACAGTTCCAAACCGTACCAAGCCAGTTCCAAACCGGCTCCAACCAGTTCCAACCAGTTCAAACCAGTTCCAACCAGTTCCAACCAGTTCCAAGCCAGTTTCAACCAGTTCCAACCAGTTAAAAACCAGTTCAAACCAGTTCCAACCAGTTCCAACCAGTTCCAAGCCAGTTTCAACCAGTTCCAACCAGTTAAAAACCAGTTCAAACCAGTTCCAACCAGTTCAAACCAGTTCCAACCAGTTCCAACCAGTTCCAAACAGTTCCAGCCAGTTCCAGCCAGTTCCAGCCTGTTCCAAACAGTTCCAGCCAGTTCCAAACAGTTCCAAGCCAGTTCCAAACAGTACCAAGCCAGTTCCAAGCCAGTTCCAACCAGTTCCAACCAGTTCCAACCAGTTCAAACCAGTTCCAACCAGTTCCAAACAGTTCCAACCAGTTCCAAACAGTTCCAGCCAGTTCCAAACAGTTCCAGCCAGTTCCAAACAGTTCCAGCCAGTTCCAAACAGTTCCAGCCAGTTCCAACCAGTTCCAGGCCAGTTCCAAACAGTACCAAGCCAGTTCCAAGCTAGTTCCAAACAGTTCCAACCAGTTCCAACCAGTTCCAGCCCGTTCCAAACAGTTCCAGCCAGTTCCAAACAGTTCCAGCCAGTTCCAAACAGTTCCAAGCCAGTTCCAAATAGTACCAAGCCAGTTCAAAGCCAATTTCAAGCTAGTTCCAACCAGTTCCAACCAGTTCCAGCCTGTTCCAAACAGTTCCAGCCAGTTCCAAACAGTTCCAAGCCAGTTCCAAACAGTACCTAGCCAGTTCCAAGCCAGTTCCAACCAGTTCCAACCAGTTCCGACCAGTTCCAAGCCAGTTCCAAACAGTTCCAACCAGTTCCAACCAGTTCCAGCCAGTTCCAACCAGCCACCTCAAGCCAGCTCAAGCCAGTTCCAAACAGCCAGCTCAACAGTTCCAAACAGCTAGCTGAACAGCCAGCGGAACAGCCAGCTGAACAGCCAGCTGAACAGCCACCTGAAGCCAGTTCCAAACAGTTCCAAACAGTTCCACCCAGCCAGCTATTTGCAGCCAGCTGAAGCCAGCTCTAGCCACCTCGAGCCACCTCAAGCCAGCTCAAGCCAGTTCCAAACAGTTCCAAACTGTTCCAAACTGTTCCAAACTGTTCCAATCTGTTCCAAACAGCCAGCTGAACAGACAGCTGAACAGCCAGCTAAAGCCAGCTCAAGCCAGCTCAAGCCAGCTCCAGCCAGCTCCAGCCAGCTCACAGTTCTAAGCCAGTTCCAAGCCAGTTCCAACCAGTTCAAACCAGTTCCAACCAGTTCCAACCAGTTCCAAACAGTTCCAAGCCAGTTCCAACCAGTTCCAAACCAGTTCCAAACCGTACCAAGCCAGTTCCAAGCCGGTTCCAACCAGTTCCAACCAGTTCAAACCAGTTCCAACCAGTTCCAACCAGTTCCAAGCCAGTTTCAACCAGTTCCAACCAGTTAAAAACCAGTTCAAACCAGTTCCAACCAGTTCAAACCAGTTCCAACCAGTTCCAACCAGTTCCAAACAGTTCCAGCCAGTTCCAAACAGTACCAAGCCAGTTCCAAGCCAGTTCCAACCAGTTCCAACCAGTTCCAACCAGTTCAAACCAGTTCCAACCAGTTCCAACCAGTTCCAACCAGTTCCAAACAGTTCCAGCCAGTTCCAAACAGTTCCAGCCAGTTCCAAACAGTTCCAAGCCAGTTCCAAACAGTACCAAGCCAGTTCCAAGCCAATTCCAAGCTAGTTCCAACCAGTTCCAACCAGTTCCAACCAGTTCCAGCCTGTTCCAAACAGTTCCAGCCAGTTCCAAACAGTTCCAAGCCAGTTCCAAACAGTACCAAGCCTGTTCCAAGCCAGTTCCAACCAGTTCCGACCAGTTCCAAGCCAGTTCCAAACAGTTCCAACCAGTTCCAACCAGTTCCAGCCAGTTCCAACCAGTTCCAACCAGTTCCAAACAGTTCCAGCCAGTTCCAACCAGTTCCAGCCAGTTCCAAACAGTTCCAGCCAGTTCCAAACAGTTCCAAACTGTTCCAAACTGTTCCAAACAGTACCAAGCCAGTTCCAAGCCAGTTCCAACCAGTTCCAAGCCAGTTCCAAGCCAGTTCCAACCAGTTCAAACCAGTTCCAACCAGTTCCAACCAGTTCCAAACAGTACCAAGCCAGTTCCAAGCTAGTTCCAAACAGTTCCAACCAGTTCCAACCAGTTCCAGCCAGTTCCAAACAGTTCCAGCCAGTTCCAAACAGTACCAAGCCAGTTCCAAACAGTTCCAAGCCAGTTCCAAATAGTACCAAGCCAGTTCCAAGCCAATTCCAAGCTAGTTCCAACCAGTTCCAACCAGTTCCAACCAGTTCCAGCCTGTCCAAACAGTACCAAGCCAGTTCCAAGCCAGTTCCAACCAGTTCCAACCAGTTCCAGCCAGTTCCAAACAGTTCCAGCCAGTTCCAGACAGTTCCAAGTCAGTTCCAAACAGTGCCAAGCCAGTTCCAAGCCAGTTCCAAGCCAGTTCCAACCAGTTCCAACCAGTTCCAGCCAGTTCCAAACAGTTCCAGCCAGTTCCAGACAGTTCCAAGTCAGTTCCAAACAGTACCAAGCCAGTTCCAAGCCAGTTCCAACCAGTTCCAACCAGTTCCAAACAGTACCAAGCCAGTTCCAAGCCAGTTCCAACCAGTTCCAACCAGTTCCAAACAGTTCCAAACAGTTCCAGCCAGTTCCAACCAGTTCCAACCAGATCCAAACAGTTCCAGCCAGTTCCAAACAGTTCCAAGCCAGTTCCAAACAGTACCAAGCCAGTTCCAAGCCAGTTCCAACCAGTTCCAACCAGTTCCAACCAGTTCCAAACTGTTCCAAGCCAGTTCCAAACAGTACCAAGCCAGTTCCAACCAGTTCCAACCAGTTACAACTAGTTCCAACCAGTTCCAAACAGTTCCAGCCAGTTCCAAACAGTTCCAACTAGTTCAAAACAGTTACAACTAGTTCCAGCCAGTTCCAAACAGTTACAACTAGTTCCAAGCCAGTTCCAAACAGTACCAAGCCAGTTCCAAGCCAGCTCCAACCAGTTCCAACCAGTTCCAACCAGTTCCAACCAGTTCCAAACAGTTCCAAACAGTTCCAAACAGTTCCAGCCAGTTCCAACCAGTTCCAACCAGATCCAAACAGTTCCAGCCAGTTCCAAACTGTTATAAGCCAGTTCTAAACAGTACCAAGCCAGTTCCAGCCAGTTCCAAACAGTTCCGGCCAGTTCCAAACAGTTCCAAGTCAGTTCCAAATAGTTCCAGCCAGTTCCAAACAGTTCCAGCCAGTTCCAAACAGTTCCAAGTCAGTTCCAACAGTACCAAGCCAGTTCTAAGCCAGTTCCAACCAGTTCCAAACAGTTACAACTAGTTCCAGCCAGTGCCAAACAGTACCAAGCCAGTTCCAACCAGTTCCAACCAGTTCCAAACAGTTCCAAACAGTTCCAAACAGTTCCAAGTCAGTTCCAAATAGTTCCAGCCAGTGCCAAACAGTACCAAGCCAGTTCCAAACAGTTCCAGCCAGTTCCAAACAGTCCCAAGCCAGTTCCAAACAGTACCAAGCCAGTTCCAAGCCAGTTCCAAGCCAGTTCCAACCAGTTCCAACCAGTTCCAACCAGTTCCAGCCAGTTCCAAACAGTTCCAGCCAGTTCCAGACAGTTCCAAGTCAGTTCCAAACAGTACCAAGCCAGTTCCAAGCCAGTTCCAACCAGTTCCAACCAGTTCCAAACAGTACCAAGCCAGTTCTAAGCCAGTTCCAACCAGTTCCAACCAGTTCCAAACAGTTCCAAACAGTTCCAGCCAGTTCCAACCAGTTCCAACCAGTTCCAAACAGTTCCAGCCAGTTCCAAACAGTTCCAAGCCAGTTACAAACAGTACCAAGCCAGTTTCAAGCCAGTTCCAACCAGTTCCAACCAGTTCAAACCAGTTCAAACCAGTTCTAACCAGTTCCAAACTGTTCCAAGCCAGTTCCAAACAGTACCAAACAGTACCAAGCCAGTTCCAACCAGTTCCAACCAGTTCCAAACAGTTCCAAACAGTTCCAAACAGTTTCAAACAGTTCCAAACAGCCAACTAAAGCCAGTTCCAAACAGTTCCACACAGCCAGCTTTTTGCAGCCAGCTATTTGCAGCCAGCTGAAGCCAGCTTTAGCCACCTCAAGCCAGCTCAAGCCAGTTCCAAACAGCCAGCTCAACAGTTCCAAACAGCCAGCTGAACAGCCAGCGGAACAGCCAGCTGAACAGCCAGCTGAACAGCCACCTGAAGCCAGTTCCAAACAGTTCCAAACAGTTCCACCCAGCCAGCTATTTGCAGCCAGCTGAAGCCAGCTCTAGCCACCTCGAGCCACCTCAAGCCAGCTCAAGCCAGTTCCAAACAGTTCCAAACTGTTCCAAACTGTTCCAAACAGCCAGCTGAACAGACAGCTGAACAGCCAGCTAAAGCCAGCTCAAGCCAGCTCAAGCCAGCTCCAGCCAGCTCACAGTTCTAAGCCAGTTCCAAGCCAGTTCCAACCGGTTCAAACCAGTTCCAAACAGTTCCAGCCAGTTCCAAGCCAGTTCCAAACAGTACCAAGCCAGTTCCAAGCTAGTTCCAAACAGTTCCAACCAGTTCCAACCAGTTCCAGCCAGTTCCAAACAGTTCCAGCCAGTTCCAAACAGTTCCAGCCAGTTCCAAACAGTTCCAAGCCAGTTCCAAATAGTACCAAGCCAGTTCCAAGCCAATTCCAAGCTAGTTCCAACCAGTTCCAACCAGTTCCAACCAGTTCCAACCAGTTCCAGCCTGTTCCAAGCAGTTCCAGCCAGTTCCAAACAGTTCCAAGCCAGTTCCAACCAGTTCCAACCAGTTCCTAACAGTTACAACTAGTTCCAGCCAGTTCCAAACAGTTCCAAGCCAGTTCCAAACAGTTCCAGCCAGTTCCAAACAGTTCCAAGCCAGTTCCAAACAGTACCAAGCCAGTTCCAAGCCAGTTCCAAGCCAGTTCCAAGCCAGTTCCAACCAGTTCCAACCAGTTCCAACCAGTTCCAGCCAGTTCCAAACAGTTCCAGCCAGTTCCAGACAGTTCCAAGTCAGTTCCAAAGAGTACCAAGCCAGT
Organism: Alitta virens; assembly: GCA_932294295.1. Taxonomy (NCBI): domain Eukaryota; kingdom Metazoa; phylum Annelida; class Polychaeta; order Phyllodocida; family Nereididae; genus Alitta; species Alitta virens. The sequence goes on along the minus strand of OW028578.1, from coordinate 20,045,071 downwards.
TCCAAGCCAGTTCCAACCAGTTCCAACCAGTTCCAAACAGTACCAAGCCAGTTCCAAGCCAGTTCCAACCAGTTCCAACCAGTTCCAAACAGTTCCAAACAGTTCTAGCCAGTTCCAACCAGTTCTAACCAGTTCCAACCAGTTCCAGCCAGTTCCAAACAGTTCCAACCAGTTCCAAACAGTTCCAAGCCAGTTCCAAACAGTACCAAACCAGTTCCAAGCCAGTTCCAAGCCAGTTCCAACCAGTTCCAACCAGTTCCAACCAGTTCCAAGCCAGTTCCAACCAGTTACAACCAGTTCCAAACAGTTCCAGCCAGTTCCAAACAGTTCCAGCCAGTTCCAAACAGTTCCAAGCCAGTTCCAAACAGTACCAAGCCAGTTCCAAGCCAGTTCCAACCTGTTCCAACCAGTTCCAACCAGTTCCAACCAGTTCCAAGCCAGTTCCAAGCCAGTTCCAGCCAGTTCCAGACAGTTCCAAGTCAGCTCCAAACAGTACCAAGCCAGTTCCAAGCCAGTTCCAAGCCAGTTCCAACCAGTTCCAACCAGTTCAAACCAGTTCCAACCAGTTCCAAGCTAGTTCCAAACAGTTCCAACCAGTTCCAACCAGTTCCAGCCAGTTCCAAACAGTTCCAGCCAGTTCCAAACAGTTCCAGCCAGTTCCAAACAGTTCCAAGCCAGTTCCAAATAGTACCAAGCCAGTTCCAAGCCAATTCCAAGCCAGTTCCAACCAGTTCCAACCAGTTCCGACCAGTTCCAAGCCAGTTCCAAACAGTTCCAACCAGTTCCAACCAGTTCCAGCCAGTTCCAAACAGTTCCAGCCAGTTCCAAACAGTTCCAAACAGGTCCAAGTCAGTTCCAAACAGTACCAAGCCAGTTCCAAGCCAGTTCCAAGCTAGTTCCAACCAGTTCCAACCAGTTCCAACCAGTTCCAGCCAGTTCCAAACAGTTCCAGCCAGTTCCAAACAGTACCAAGCCAGTTCCAAGCCAGTTCCAACCAGTTCCAACCAGTTCCGACCAGTTCCAAGCCAGTTCCAACCAGTTCCAACCAGTTCCAGCCAGTTCCAAGCAGTTCCAGCCAGTTCCAAACAGTTCCAAGTCAGTTCCAAACAGTACCAAGCCAGTTCCAAGCCAGTTCCAACCAGTTCCAACCAGTTCCTAACAGTTACAACTAGTTCCAGCCAGTTCCAAACAGTTCCAAGCCAGTTCCAAACAGTTCCAGCCAGTTCCAAACAGTTCCAAGCCAGTTCCAAACAGTACCAAGCCAGTTCCAAGCCAGTTCCAACCAGTTCCAACCAGTTCCAAACAGTACCAAGCCAGTTCTAAGCCAGTTCCAACTAGTTCCAAACAGTTCCAAACAGTTCCAGCCAGTTCCAACCAGTTCCAACCAGTTCCAAACAGTTCCAAGCCAGTTACAAACAGTACCAAGCCAGTTTCAAGCCAGTTCCAACCAGTTCCAACCAGTTCAAACCAGTTCAAACCAGTTCTAACCAGTTCCAAACTGTTCCAAACAGCCAACTAAAGCCAGTACCAACCAGTTCCAAACAGTTCCAAACAGTTCCAAACAGTTCCAAACAGTTCCAAACAGCCAACTAAAGCCAGTTCCAAACAGTTCCACACAGCCAGCTTTTTGCAGCCAGCTATTTGCAGCCAGCTGAAGCCAGCTTTAGCCACCTCAAGCCAGCTCAAGCCAGTTCCAAACAGCCAGCTCAACAGTTCCAAACAGCCAGCTCAACAGCCAGCGGAACAGCCAGCTGAAGCCAGCTCAAGCCAGCTCAAGCCAGCTCAAGCCAGCTCAAGCCAGCTCCAGCCAGCTCCAGCCAGCTCACAGTTCTAAGCCAGTTCCAAGCCAGTTCCAACCAGTTCAAACCAGTTCCAACCAGTTCCAACCAGTTCCAAACAGTTCCAAGCCAGTTCCAAACAGTTCCAAACAGTTCCAAACCGTACCAAGCCAGTTCCAAACCGGCTCCAACCAGTTCCAACCAGTTCAAACCAGTTCCAACCAGTTCCAACCAGTTCCAAGCCAGTTTCAACCAGTTCCAACCAGTTAAAAACCAGTTCAAACCAGTTCCAACCAGTTCAAACCAGTTCCAACCAGTTCCAAACAGTTCCAGCCAGTTCCAAACAGTTCCAAGCCAGTTCCAAACAGTACCAAGCCAGTTCCAAGCCAGTTCCAACCAGTTCCAAACAGCCAGCTCAACAGTTCCAAACAGCCAGCTGAACAGCCAGCGGAACAGCCAGCTGAACAGCCAGCTGAACAGCCACCTGAAGCCAGTTCCAAACAGTTCCACCCAGCCAGCTATTTGCAGCCAGCTGAAGCCAGCTCTAGCCACCTCGAGCCACCTCAAGCCAGCTCAAGCCAGTTCCAAACAGTTCCAAACTGTTCCAAACAGCCAGCTGAACAGACAGCTGAACAGCCAGCTAAAGCCAGCTCAAGCCAGCTCAAGCCAGCTCCAGCCAGCTCACAGTTCTAAGCCAGTTCCAAGCCAGTTCCAACCAGTTCAAACCAGTTCCAAACAGTTCCAGCCAGTTCCAAACAGTACCAAGCCAGTTCCAAGCTAGTTCCAAACAGTTCCAACCAGTTCCAACCAGTTCCAGCCAGTTCCAAACAGTTCCAGCCAGTTCCAAACAGTTCCAACCAGTTCCAAACAGTTCCAAGCCAGTTCCAAATAGTACCAAGCCAGTTCCAAGCCAATTCCAAGCTAGTTCCAACCAGTTCCAACCAGTTCCAACCAGTTCCAACCAGTTCCAGCCTGTTCCAAGCAGTTCCAGCCAGTTCCAAACAGTTCCAAGCCAGTTCCAACCAGTTCCAACCAGTTCCTAACAGTTACAACTAGTTCCAGCCAGTTCCAAACAGTTCCAAGCCAGTTCCCAACAGTTCCAGCCAGTTCCAAACAGTTCCAAGCCAGTTCCAAACAGTACCAAGCCAGTTCCAAGCCAGTTCCAAGCCAGTTCCAAGCCAGTTCCAACCAGTTCCAACCAGTTCCAACCAGTTCCAGCCAGTTCCAAACAGTTCCAGCCAGTTCCAGACAGTTCCAAGTCAGTTCCAAAGAGTACCAAGCCAGTTCCAAGCCAGTTCCAACCAGTTCCAACCAGTTCCAAACAGTACCAAGCCAGTTCCAAGCCAGTTCCAACCAGTTCCAACCAGTTCCAAACAGTTCCAAACAGTTCCAGCCAGTTCCAACCAGTTCTAACCAGTTCCAACCAGTTCCAGCCAGTTCCAAACAGTTCCAACCAGTTCCAAACAGTTCCAAGCCAGTTCCAAACAGTACCAAACCAGTTCCAAGCCAGTTCCAAGCCAGTTCCAACCAGTTCCAACCAGTTCCAACCAGTTCCAAGCCAGTTCCAACCAGTTCCAACCAGTTCCAAACAGTTCCAGCCAGTTCCAAACAGTTCCAGCCAGTTCCAAACAGTTCCAAGCCAGTTCCAAACAGTACCAAGCCAGTTCCAAGCCAGTTCCAACCAGTTCCAACCAGTTCCAACCAGTTCCAAGCCAGTTCCAAGCCATTTCCAGCCAGTTCCAGACAGTTCCAAGTCAGCTCCAAACAGTACCAAGCCAGTTCCAAGCCAGTTCCAAGCCAGTTCCAACCAGTTCCAACCAGTTCAAACCAGTTCCAACCAGTTCCAAGCTAGTTCCAAACAGTTCCAACCAGTTCCAACCAGTTCCAGCCAGTTCCAAACAGTTCCAGCCAGTTCCAAACAGTTCCAGCCAGTTCCAAACAGTTCCAAGCCAGTTCCAAATAGTACCAAGCCAGTTCCAAGCCAATTCCAAGCCAGTTCCAACCAGTTCCAACCAGTTCCGACCAGTTCCAAGCCAGTTCCAAACAGTTCCAACCAGTTCCAACCAGTTCCAGCCAGTTCCAAACAGTTCCAGCCAGTTCCAAACAGTTCCAAACAGGTCCAAGTCAGTTCCAAACAGTACCAAGCCAGTTCCAAGCCAGTTCCAAGCTAGTTCCAACCAGTTCCAACCAGTTCCAACCAGTTCCAACCAGTTCCAGCCAGTTCCAAACAGTTCCAGCCAGTTCCAAATAGTACCAAGCCAGTTCCAAGCCAGTTCCAACCAGTTCCAACCAGTTCCGACCAGTTCCAAGCCAGTTCCAACCAGTTTCAACCAGTTCCAACCAGTTCCAAGCAGTTCCAGCCAGTTCCAAACAGTTCCAAGTCAGTTCCAAACAGTACCAAGCCAGTTCCAAGCCAGTTCCAACCAGTTCCAACCAGTTCCTAACAGTTACAACTAGTTCCAGCCAGTTCCAAACAGTTCCAAGCCAGTTCCAAACAGTTCCAGCCAGTTCCAAACAGTTCCAAGCCAGTTCCAAACAGTACCAAGCCAGTTCCAAGCCAGTTCCAACCAGTTCCAACCAGTTCCAAACAGTACCAAGCCAGTTCTAAGCCAGTTCCAACCAGTTCCAAACAGTTCCAAACAGTTCCAGCCAGTTCCAACCAGTTCCAACCAGTTCCAAACAGTTCCAAGCCAGTTACAAACAGTACCAAGCCAGTTTCAAGCCAGTTCCAACCAGTTCCAACCAGTTCAAACCAGTTCAAACCAGTTCTAACCAGTTCCAAACTGTTCCAAACAGCCAACTAAAGCCAGTTCCAACCAGTTCCAAACAGTTCCAAACAGTTCCAAACAGTTCCAAACAGTTCCAAACAGTTCCAAACAGTTCCAAACAGTTCCAAACAGCCAACTAAAGCCAGTTCCAAACAGTTCCACACAGCCAGCTTTTTGCAGCCAGCTATTTGCAGCCAGCTGAAGCCAGCTTTAGCCACCTCAAGCCAGCTCAAGCCAGTTCCAAACAGCCAGCTCAACAGTTCCAAACAGCCAGCTCAACAGCCAGCGGAACAGCCAGCTGAACAGCCAGCTGAACAGCCACCTGAAGCCAGTTCCAAACAGTTCCAAACAGTTCCACCCAGCCAGCTATTTGCAGCCAGCTGAAGCCAGCTCTAGCCACCTCGAGCCACCTCAAGCCAGCTCAAGCCAGTTCCAAACAGTTCCAAACTGTTCCAAACTGTTCCAAACAGCCAGCTGAAAAGACAGCTGAACAGCCAGCTAAAGCCAGCTCAAGCCAGCTCAAGCCAGCTCAAGCCAGCTCAAGCCAGCTCCAGCCAGCTCACAGTTCTAAGCCAGTTCCAAGCCAGTTCCAACCAGTTCAAACCAGTTCCAACCAGTTCCAACCAGTTCCAAACAGTTCCAAGCCAGTTCCAAACAGTTCCAAACAGTTCCAAACCGTACCAAGCCAGTTCCAAACCGGCTCCAACCAGTTCCAACCAGTTCAAACCAGTTCCAACCAGTTCCAACCAGTTCCAAGCCAGTTTCAACCAGTTCCAACCAGTTAAAAACCAGTTCAAACCAGTTCCAACCAGTTCAAACCAGTTCCAACCAGTTCCAAACAGTTCCAGCCAGTTCCAAACAGTTCCAAGCCAGTTCCAAACAGTACCAAGCCAGTTACAAGCCAGTTCCAACCAGTTCCAACCAGTTCCAACCAGTTCAAACCAGTTCCAAGCTAGTTCCAAACAGTTCCAACCAGTTCCAAACAGTTCCAGCCAGTTCCAAACAGTTCCAGCCAGTTCCAAACAGTTCCAACCAGTTCCAAACAGTTCCAGCCAGTTCCAAACAGTTCCAGCCAGTTCCAAACAGTACCAAGCCAGTTCCAAGCTAGTTCCAAACAGTTCCAACCAGTTCCAACCAGTTCCAGCCCGTTCCAAACAGTTCCAGCCAGTTCCAAACAGTTCCAGCCAGTTCCAAACAGTTCCAAGCCAGTTCCAAATAGTACCAAGCCAGTTCCAAGCCAATTCCAAGCTAGTTCCAACCAGTTCCAACCAGTTCCAACCAGTTCCAACCAGTTCCGACCAGTTCCAAGCCAGTTCCAAACAGTTCCAACCAGTTCCAACCAGTTCCAGCCAGTTCCAACCAGCCACCTCAAGCCAGCTCAAGCCAGTTCCAAACAGCCAGCTCAACAGTTCCAAACAGCTAGCTGAACAGCCAGCGGAACAGCCAGCTGAACAGCCAGCTGAACAGCCACCTGAAGCCAGTTCCAAACAGTTCCAAACAGTTCCACCCAGCCAGCTATTTGCAGCCAGCTGAAGCCAGCTCTAGCCACCTCGAGCCACCTCAAGCCAGCTCAAGCCAGTTCCAAACAGTTCCAAACAGTTCCAAACTGTTCCAAACTGTTCCAAACAGCCAGCTGAACAGACAGCTGAACAGCCAGCTAAAGCCAGCTCAAGCCAGCTCAAGCCAGCTCAAGCCAGCTCAAGCCAGCTCCAGCCAGCTCACAGTTCTAAGCCAGTTCCAAGCCAGTTCCAACCAGTTCAAACCAGTTCCAACCAGTTCCAACCAGTTCCAAACAGTTCCAGCCAGTTCCAAACAGTTCCAAGCCAGTTCCAAACAGTACCAAGCCAGTTCCAAGCCAGTTCCAACCAGTTCCAACCAGTTCCAACCAGTTCAAACCAGTTCCAACCAGTTCCAAACAGTTCCAACCAGTTCCAAACAGTTCCAGCCAGTTCCAAACAGTTCCAGCCAGTTCCAAACAGTTCCAGCCAGTTCCAAACAGTTCAAGCCAGTTCCAAACAGTTCCAAGCCAGTTCCAAACAGTACCAAGCCAGTTCCAAGCTAGTTCCAAACAGTTCCAACCAGTTCCAACCAGTTCCAGCCCGTTCCAAACAGTTCCAGCCAGTTCCAAACAGTTCCAGCCAGTTCCAAACAGTTCCAAGCCAGTTCCAAATAGTACCAAGCCAGTTCCAAGCCAATTCCAAGCTAGTTCCAACCAGTTCCAACCAGTTCCAGCCTGTTCCAAACAGTTCCAGCCAGTTCCAAACAGTTCCAAGCCAGTTCCAAACAGTACCAAGCCAGTTCCAAGCCAGTTCCAACCAGTTCCAACCAGTTCCGACCAGTTCCAAGCCAGTTCCAAACAGTTCCAACCAGTTCCAACCAGTTCCAGCCAGTTCCAACCAGCCACCTCAAGCCAGCTCAAGCCAGTTCCAAACAGCCAGCTCAACAGTTCCAAACAGCTAGCTGAACAGCCAGCGGAACAGCCAGCTGAACAGCCAGCTGAACAGCCACCTGAAGCCAGTTCCAAACAGTTCCAAACAGTTCCACCCAGCCAGCTATTTGCAGCCAGCTGAAGCCAGCTCTAGCCACCTCGAGCCACCTCAAGCCAGCTCAAGCCAGTTCCAAACAGTTCCAAACTGTTCCAAACTGTTCCAAACAGCCAGCTGAACAGACAGCTGAACAGCCAGCTAAAGCCAGCTCAAGCCAGCTCAAGCCAGCTCAAGCCAGCTCCAGCCAGCTCCAGCCAGCTCACAGTTCTAAGCCAGTTCCAAGCCAGTTCCAACCAGTTCAAACCAGTTCCAACCAAATTCCAACCAGTTCCAAACAGTTCCAAGCCAGTTCCAAACAGTTCCAAACAGTTCCAAACCGTACCAAGCCAGTTCCGAACCGGCTCCAACCAGTTCCAACCAGTTCAAACCAGTTCCAACCAGTTCCAACCAGTTCCAAGCCAGTTTCAACCAGTTCCAACCAGTTAAAAACCAGTTCAAACCAGTTCCAACCAGTTCAAACCAGTTCCAACCAGTTCCAAACAGTTCCAGCCAGTTCCAAACAGTTCCAAGCCAGTTCCAAACAGTACCAAGCCAGTTCCAAGCCAGTTCCAACCAGTTCCAACCAGTTCCAACCAGTTCAAACCAGTTCCAAGCTAGTTCCAAACAGTTCCAACCAGTTCCAAACAGTTCCAGCCAGTTCGAAACAGTTCCAGCCAGTTCCAAACAGTTCCAGCCAGTTCCAAACAGTTCCAGCCAGTTCCAAACAGTTCCAAGCCAGTTCCAAACAGTACCAAGCCAGTTCCAAGCTAGTTCCAAACAGTTCCAACCAGTTCCAACCAGTTCCAGCCCGTTCCAAACAGTTCCAGCCAGTTCCAAACAGTTCCAGCCAGTTCCAAACAGTTCCAAGCCAGTTCCAAATAGTACCAAGCCAGTTCCAAGCCAATTCCAAGCTAGTTCCAACCAGTTCCAACCAGTTCCAACCAGTTCCAGCCTGTTCCAAACAGTTCCAGCCAGTTCCAAACAGTTCCAAGCCAGTTCCAAACAGTACCAAGCCAGTTCCAAGCCAGTTCCAACCAGTTCCAACCAGTTCCGACCAGTTCCAAGCCAGTTCCAAACAGTTCCAACCAGTTCCAACCAGTTCCAGCCAGTTCCAACCAGCCACCTCAAGCCAGCTCAAGCCAGTTCCAAACAGCCAGCTCAATAGTTCCAAACAGCTAGCTGAACAGCCAGCGGAACAGCCAGCTGAACAGCCAGCTGAACAGCCACCTGAATCAGTTCCAAACAGTTCCAAACAGTTCCACCCAGCCAGCTATTTGCAGCCAGCTGAAGCCAGCTCTAGCCACCTCGAGCCACCTCAAGCCAGCTCAAGCCAGTTCCAAACAGTTCCAAACAGTTCCAAACTGTTCCAAACTGTTCCAAACAGCCAGCTGAACAGACAGCTGAACAGCCAGCTAAAGCCAGCTCAAGCCAGCTCAAGCCAGCTCAAGCCAGCTCCAGCCAGCTCACAGTTCTAAGCCAGTTCCAAGCCAGTTCCAACCAGTTCAAACCAGTTCCAACCAGTTCCAACCAGTTCCAAACAGTTCCAAGCCAGTTCCAAACAGTTCCAAACAGTTCCAAACCGTACCAAGCCAGTTCCAAACCGGCTCCAACCAGTTCCAACCAGTTCAAACCAGTTCCAACCAGTTCCAACCAGTTCCAAGCCAGTTTCAACCAGTTCCAACCAGTTAAAAACCAGTTCAAACCAGTTCCAACCAGTTCAAACCAGTTCCAACCAGTTCCAAACAGTTCCAGCCAGTTCCAAACAGTTCCAAGCCAGTTCCAAACAGTACCAAGCCAGTTCCAAGCCAGTTCCAACCAGTTCCAACCAGTTCCAACCAGTTCAAACCAGTTCCAACCAGTTCCAAACAGTTCCAACCAGTTCCAAACAGTTCCAGCCAGTTCCAAACAGTTCCAGCCAGTTCCAAACAGTTCCAGCCAGTTCCAAACAGTTCCAGCCAGTTCCAAACAGTTCCAAGCCAGTTCCAAACAGTACCAAGCCAGTTCCAAGCTAGTTCCAAACAGTTCCAACCAGTTCCAACCAGTTCCAGCCCGTTCCAAACAGTTCCAGCCAGTTCCAAACAGTTCCAGCCAGTTCCAAACAGTTCCAAGCCAGTTCCAAATAGTACCAAGCCAGTTCCAAGCCAATTCCAAGCTAGTTCCAACCAGTTCCAACCAGTTCCAACCAGTTCCAGCCTGTTCCAAACAGTTCCAGCCAGTTCCAAACAGTTCCAAGCCAGTTCCAAACAGTACCAAGCCAGTTCCAAGCCAGTTCCAACCAGTTCCAACCAGTTCCGACCAGTTCCAAGCCAGTTCCAAACAGTTCCAACCAGTTCCAACCAGTTCCAGCCAGTTCCAACCAGCCACCTCAAGCCAGCTCAAGCCAGTTCCAAACAGCCAGCTCAACAGTTCCAAACAGCTAGCTGAACAGCCAGCGGAACAGCCAGCTGAACAGCCAGCTGAACAGCCACCTGAAGCCAGTTCCAAACAGTTCCAAACAGTTCCACCCAGCCAGCTATTTGCAGCCAGCTGAAGCCAGCTCTAGCCACCTCGAGCCACCTCAAGCCAGCTCAAGCCAGTTCCAAACAGTTCCAAACTGTTCCAAACTGTTCCAAACTGTTCCAAACTGTTCCAAACTGTTCCAAACAGCCAGCTGAACAGACAGCTGAACAGCCAGCTAAAGCCAGCTCAAGCCAGCTCAAGCCAGCTCCAGCCAGCTCACAGTTCTAAGCCAGTTCCAAGCCAGTTCCAACCAGTTCAAACCAGTTCCAACCAGTTCCAACCAGTTCCAAACAGTTCCAAGCCAGTTCCAAACAGTTCCAAACCAGTTCCAAACCGTACCAAGCCAGTTCCAAGCCGGTTCCAACCAGTTCCAACCAGTTCAAACCAGTTCCAACCAGTTCCAACAAGTTCCAAACAGTTCCAAGCCAGTTCCAACCAGTTCCAACCAGTTCCAACCAGTTCAAACCAGTTCCAACCAGTTCCAACCAGTTCCAAACAGTTCCAGCCAGTTCCAAACAGTTCCAGCCAGTTCCAAACAGTTCCAGCCAGTTCCAAACAGTTCCAGCCAGTTCCAAACAGTTCCAAGCCAGTTCCAAACAGTACCAAGCCAGTTCCAAGCCAATTCCAAGCTAGTTCCAACCAGTTCCAACCAGTTCCAACCAGTTCCAGCCTGTTCCAAACAGTTCCAGCCAGTTCCAAACAGTTCCAAGCCAGTTCCAAACAGTACCAAGCCAGTTCCAAGCCAGTTCCAACCAGTTCCAACCAGTTCCAAGCCAGTTCCAAAAGTTCCAACCAGTTCCATCCAGTTCCAGCCAGTTCCAACCAGTTCCAACCAGTTCCAAACAGTTCCAGCCAGTTCCAACCAGTTCCAGCCAGTTCCAAACAGTTCCAGCCAGTTCCAAACAGTTCCAAGTCAGTTCCAAACAGTTCCAAACAGTACCAAGCCAGTTCCAAGCCAGTTCCAACCAGTTCCAAGCCAGTTCCAAGCCAGTTCCAACCAGTTCCAACCAGTTCCAACCAGTTCCAACCAGTTCCAAACAGTTCCAAGCCAGTTCCAAACAGTACCAAGCCAGTTCCAAGCTAGTTCCAAACAGTTCCAACCAGTTCCAACCAGTTCCAGCCAGTTCCAAACAGTTCCAGCCAGTTCCAAACAGTACCAAGCCAGTTCCAAACAGTTCCAAGCCAGTTCCAAATAGTACCAAGCCAGTTCCAAGCCAATTCCAAGCTAGTTCCAACCAGTTCCAACCAGTTCCAACCAGTTCCAGCCTGTCCAAACAGTACCAAGCCAGTTCCAAGACAGTTCCAAGCCAGTTCCAACCAGTTCCAACCAGTTCCAACCAGTTCCAGCCAGTTCCAAACAGTTCCAGCCAGTTCCAGACAGTTCCAAGTCAGTTCCAAACAGTACCAAGCCAGTTCCAAGCCAGTTCCAAGCCAGTTCCAACCGGTTCCAACCAGTTCCAACCAGTTCCAGCCAGTTCCAAACAGTTCCAGCCAGTTCTAGACAGTTCCAAGTGAGTTCCAAACAGTACCAAGCCAGTTCCAAACAGTTCCAGCCAGTTCCAAACAGTTCCAGCCAGTTCCAAACAGTTCCAGCCAGTTCCAAACAGTTCCAAGCCAGTTCCAAACAGTACCAAGCCAGTTCCAAGCTAGTTCCAAACAGTTCCAACCAGTTCCAACCAGTTCCAGCCCGTTCCAAACAGTTCCAGCCAGTTCCAAACAGTTCCAGCCAGTTCCAAACAGTTCCAAGCCAGTTCCAAATAGTACCAAGCCAGTTCCAAGCCAATTTCAAGCTAGTTCCAACCAGTTCCAACCAGTTCCAACCAGTTCCAGCCTGTTCCAAACAGTTCCAGCCAGTTCCAAACAGTTCCAAGCCAGTTCCAAACAGTACCAAGCCAGTTCCAAGCCAGTTCCAACCAGTTCCAACCAGTTCCGACCAGTTCCAAGCCAGTTCCAAACAGTTCCAACCAGTTCCAACCAGTTCCAGCCAGTTCCAACCAGCCACCTCAAGCCAGCTCAAGCCAGTTCCAAACAGCCAGCTCAACAGTTCCAAACAGCTAGCTGAACAGCCAGCGGAACAGCCAGCTGAACAGCCAGCTGAACAGCCACCTGAAGCCAGTTCCAAACAGTTCCAAACAGTTCCACCCAGCCAGCTATTTGCAGCCAGCTGAAGCCAGCTCTAGCCACCTCGAGCCACCTCAAGCCAGCTCAAGCCAGTTCCAAACAGTTCCAAACTGTTCCAAACTGTTCCAAACTGTTCCAATCTGTTCCAAACAGCCAGCTGAACAGACAGCTGAACAGCCAGCTAAAGCCAGCTCAAGCCAGCTCAAGCCAGCTCCAGCCAGCTCCAGCCAGCTCACAGTTCTAAGCCAGTTCCAAGCCAGTTCCAACCAGTTCAAACCAGTTCCAACCAGTTCCAACCAGTTCCAAACAGTTCCAAGCCAGTTCCAAACAGTTCCAAACCAGTTCCAAACCGTACCAAGCCAGTTCCAAGCCGGTTCCAACCAGTTCCAACCAGTTCAAACCAGTTCCAACCAGTTCCAACCAGTTCCAAGCCAGTTTCAACCAGTTCCAACCAGTTAAAAACCAGTTCAAACCAGTTCCAACCAGTTCAAACCAGTTCCAACCAGTTCCAACCAGTTCCAAACAGTTCCAGCCAGTTCCAAACAGTTCCAAGCCAGTTCCAAACAGTACCAAGCCAGTTCCAAGCCAGTTCCAACCAGTTCCAACCAGTTCCAACCAGTTCCAACCAGTTCCAACCAGTTCCAACCAGTTCCAAACAGTTCCAGCCAGTTCCAAACAGTTCCAGCCAGTTCCAAACAGTTCCAAGCCAGTTCCAAACAGTACCAAGCCAGTTCCAAGCCAATTCCAAGCTAGTTCCAACCAGTTCCAACCAGTTCCAACCAGTTCCAGCCTGTTCCAAACAGTTCCAGCCAGTTCCAAACAGTTCCAAGCCAGTTCCAAACAGTACCAAGCCTGTTCCAAGCCAGTTCCAACCAGTTCCGACCAGTTCAAAGCCAGTTCCAAACAGTTCCAACCAGTTCCAACCAGTTCCAGCCAGTTCCAGCCTGTTCCAAACAGTTCCAGCCAGTTCCAAACAGTTCCAAGCCAGTTCCAAACAGTACCAAGCCAGTTCCAAGCCAGTTCCAACCAGTTCCAACCAGTTCCGACCAGTTCCAAGCCAGTTCCAAACAGTTCCAACCAGTTCCAACCAGTTCCAAACAGTTCGAAGCCAGTTCCAAACAGTTCCAAACAGTTCCAAACCGTACCAAGCCAGTTCCAAACCGGCTCCAACCAGTTCCAACCAGTTCAAACCAGTTCCAACCAGTTCCAACCAGTTCCAAGCCAGTTTCAACCAGTTCCAACCAGTTAAAAACCAGTTCAAACCAGTTCCAACCAGTTCAAACCAGTTCCAACCAGTTCCAAACAGTTCCAGCCAGTTCCAAACAGTTCCAAGCCAGTTCCAAACAGTACCAAGCCAGTTCCAAGCCAGTTCCAACCAGTTCCAACCAGTTCCAACCAGTTCAAACCAGTTCCAACCAGTTCCAAACAGTTCCAACCAGTTCCAAACAGTTCCAGCCAGTTCCAAACAGTTCCAGCCAGTTCCAAACAGTTCCAGCCAGTTCCAAACAGTTCCAGCCAGTTCCAAACAGTTCCAAGCCAGTTCCAAACAGTACCAAGCCAGTTCCAAGCTAGTTCCAAACAGTTCCAACCAGTTCCAACCAGTTCCAGCCCGTTCCAAACAGTTCCAGCCAGTTCCAAACAGTTCCAGCCAGTTCCAAACAGTTCCAAGCCAGTTCCAAATAGTACCAAGCCAGTTCAAAGCCAATTTCAAGCTAGTTCCAACCAGTTCCAACCAGTTCCAGCCTGTTCCAAACAGTTCCAGCCAGTTCCAAACAGTTCCAAGCCAGTTCCAAGCAGTACCAAGCCAGTTCCAAGCCAGTTCCAACCAGTTCCAACCAGTTCCGACCAGTTCCAAGCCAGTTCCAAACAGTTCCAACCAGTTCCAACCAGTTCCAGCCAGTTCCAACCAGCCACCTCAAGCCAGCTCAAGCCAGTTCCAAACAGCCAGCTCAACAGTTCCAAACAGCTAGCTGAACAGCCAGCGGAACAGCCAGCTGAACAGCCAGCTGAACAGCCACCTGAAGCCAGTTCCAAACAGTTCCAAACAGTTCCACCCAGCCAGCTATTTGCAGCCAGCTGAAGCCAGCTCTAGCCACCTCGAGCCACCTCAAGCCAGCTCAAGCCAGTTCCAAACAGTTCCAAACTGTTCCAAACTGTTCCAAACTGTTCCAATCTGTTCCAAACAGCCAGCTGAACAGACAGCTGAACAGCCAGCTAAAGCCAGCTCAAGCCAGCTCAAGCCAGCTCCAGCCAGCTCCAGCCAGCTCACAGTTCTAAGCCAGTTCCAAGCCAGTTCCAACCAGTTCAAACCAGTTCCAACCAGTTCCAACCAGTTCCAAACAGTTCCAAGCCAATTCCAACCAGTTCCAAACCAGTTCCAAACCGTACCAAGCCAGTTCCAAGCCGGTTCCAACCAGTTCCAACCAGTTCAAACCAGTTCCAACCAGTTCCAACCAGTTCCAAGCCAGTTTCAACCAGTTCCAACCAGTTAAAAACCAGTTCAAACCAGTTCCAACCAGTTCAAACCAGTTCCAACCAGTTCCAACCAGTTCCAAACAGTTCCAGCCAGTTCCAAACAGTACCAAGCCAGTTCCAAGCCAGTTCCAACCAGTTCCAACCAGTTCCAACCAGTTCAAACCAGTTCCAACCAGTTCCAACCAGTTCCAACCAGTTCCAACCAGTTCCAAACAGTTCCAGCCAGTTCCAAACAGTTCCAGCCAGTTCCAAACAGTTCCAAGCCAGTTCCAAACAGTACCAAGCCAGTTCCAAGCCAATTCCAAGCTAGTTCCAACCAGTTCCAACCAGTTCCAACCAGTTCCAGCCTGTTCCAAACAGTTCCAGCCAGTTCCAAACAGTTCCAAGCCAGTTCCAAACAGTACCAAGCCTGTTCCAAGCCAGTTCCAACCAGTTCCGACCAGTTCCAAGCCAGTTCCAAACAGTTCCAACCAGTTCCAACCAGTTCCAGCCAGTTCCAACCAGTTCCAACCAGTTCCAAACAGTTCCAGCCAGTTCCAACCAGTTCCAGCCAGTTCCAAACAGTTCCAGCCAGTTCCAAACAGTTCCAAACTGTTCCAAACTGTTCCAAACAGTACCAAGCCAGTTCCAAGCCAGTTCCAACCAGTTCCAAGCCAGTTCCAAGCCAGTTTCAACCAGTTCAAACCAGTTCCAACCAGTTCCAACCAGTTCCAAACAGTACCAAGCCAGTTCCAAGCTAGTTCCAAACAGTTCCAACCAGTTCCAACCAGTTCCAGCCAGTTCCAAACAGTTCCAGCCAGTTCCAAACAGTACCAAGCCAGTTCCAAACAGTTCCAAGCCAGTTCCAAATAGTACCAAGCCAGTTCCAAGCCAATTCCAAGCTAGTTCCAACCAGTTCCAACCAGTTCCAACCAGTTCCAGCCTGTCCAAACAGTACCAAGCCAGTTCCAAGCCAGTTCCAACCAGTTCCAACTAGTTCCAGCCAGTTCCAAACAGTTCCAGCCAGTTCCAGACAGTTCCAAGTCAGTTCCAAACAGTGCCAAGCCAGTTCCAAGCCAGTTCCAAGCCAGTTCCAACCAGTTCCAACCAGTTCGAGCCAGTTCCAAACAGTTCCAGCCAGTTCCAGACAGTTCCAAGTCAGTTCCAAACAGTACCAAGCCAGTTCCAAGCCAGTTCCAACCAGTTCCAACCAGTTCCAAACAGTACCAAGCCAGTTCCAAGCCAGTTCCAACCAGTTCCAACCTGTTCCAAACAGTTCCAAACAGTTCCAGCCAGTTCCAACCAGTTCCAACCAGATCCAAACAGATCCAGCCAGTTCCAAACAGTTCCAAGCCAGTTCCAAACAGTACCAAGCCAGTTCCAAGCCAGTTCCAACCAGTTCCAACCAGTTCCAACCAGTTCCAAACTGTTCCAAGCCAGTTCCAAACAGTACCAAGCCAGTTCCAACCAGTTCCAACCAGTTACAACTAGTTCCAACCAGTTCCAAACAGTTCCAGCCAGTTCCAAACAGTTCCAACCAGTTCCAAACAGTTACAACTAGTTCCAGCCAGTTCCAAACAGTTACAACTAGTTCCAAGCCAGTTCCAAACAGTACCAAGCCAGTTCCAAGCCAGCTCCAACCAGTTCCAACCAGTTCCAACCAGTTCCAACCAGTTCCAAACAGTTCCAAACAGTTCCAGCCAGTTCCAACCAGTTCCAACCAGATCCAAACAGTTCCAGCCAGTTCCAAACTGTTATAAGCCAGTTCTAAACAGTACCAAGCCAGTTCCAGCCAGTTCCAAACAGTTCCGGCCAGTTCCAAACAGTTCCAAGTCAGTTCCAAATAGTTCCAGCCAGTTCCAAACTGTTCCAGCCAGTTCCAAACAGTTCCAAGTCAGTTCCAACAGTACCAAGCCAGTTCTAAGCCAGTTCCAACCAGTTCCAAACAGTTACAACTAGTTCCAGCCAGTGCCAAACAGTACCAAGCCAGTTCCAAACAGTTCCAGCCAGTTCCAAACAGTTCCAAGCCAGTTCCAAACAGTACCAAGCCAGTTCCAAGCCAGTTCCAAGCCAGTTCCAACCAGTTCCAACCAGTTCCAACCAGTTCCAGCCAGTTCCAAACAGTTCCAGCCAGTTCCAGACAGTTCCAAGTCAGTTCCAAACAGTACCAAGCCAGTTCCAAGCCAGTTCCAACCAGTTCCAACCAGTTCCAAACAGTACCAAGCCAGTTCTAAGCCAGTTCCAACCAGTTCCAACCAGTTCCAAACAGTTCCAAACAGTTCCAGCCAGTTCCAACCAGTTCCAACCAGTTCCAAACAGTTCCAGCCAGTTCCAAACAGTTCCAAGCCAGTTACAAACAGTACCAAGCCAGTTTCAAGCCAGTTCCAACCAGTTCCAACCAGTTCAAACCAGTTCAAACCAGTTCTAACCAGTTCCAAACTGTTCCAAGCCAGTTCCAAACAGTACCAAACAGTACCAAGCCAGTTCCAACCAGTTCCAACCAGTTCCAAACAGTTCCAAACAGTTCCAAACAGTTCCAAACAGTTCCAAACAGCCAACTAAAGCCAGTTCCAAACAGTTCCACACCGCCAGCTTTTTGCAGCCAGCTATTTGCAGCCAGCTGAAGCCAGCTTTAGCCACCTCAAGCCAGCTCAAGCCAGTTCCAAACAGCCAGCTCAACAGTTCCAAACAGCCAGCTGAACAGCCAGCGGAACAGCCAGCTGAACAGCCAGCTGAACAGCCACCTGAAGCCAGTTCCAAACAGTTCCAAACAGTTCCACCCAGCCAGCTATTTGCAGCCAGCTGAAGCCAGCTCTAGCCACCTCGAGCCACCTCAAGCCAGCTCAAGCCAGTTCCAAACAGTTCCAAACTGTTCCAAACTGTTCCAAACAGCCAGCTGAACAGACAGCTGAACAGCCAGCTAAAGCCAGCTCAAGCCAGCTCAAGCCAGCTCCAGCCAGCTCACAGTTCTAAGCCAGTTCCAAGCCAGTTCCAACCAGTTCAAACCAGTTCCAAACAGTTCCAGCCAGTTCCAAGCCAGTTCCAAACAGTACCAAGCCAGTTCCAAGCTAGTTCCAAACAGTTCCAACCAGTTCCAACCAGTTCCAGCCAGTTCCAAACAGTTCCAGCCAGTTCCAAACAGTTCCAGCCAGTTCCAAACAGTTCCAAGCCAGTTCCAAATAGTACCAAGCCAGTTCCAAGCCAATTCCAAGCTAGTTCTAACCAGTTCCAACCAGTTCCAACCAGTTCCAACCAGTTCCAGCCTGTTCCAAGCAGTTCCAGCCAGTTCCAAACAGTTCCAAGCCAGTTCCAACCAGTTCCAACCAGTTCCTAACAGTTACAACTAGTTCCAGCCAGTTCCAAACAGTTCCAAGCCAGTTCCAAACAGTTCCAGCCAGTTCCAAACAGTTCCAAGCCAGTTCCAAACAGTACCAAGCCAGTTCCAAGCCAGTTCCAAGCCAGTTCCAAGCCAGTTCCAACCAGTTCCAACCAGTTCCAACCAGTTCCAGCCAGTTCCAAACAGTTCCAGCCAGTTCCAGACAGTTCCAAGTCAGTTCCAAAGAGTACCAAGCCAGTTCCAAGCCAGTTCCAACCAGTTCCAACCAGTTCCAAACAGTACCAAGCCAGTTCCAAGCCAGTTCCAACCAGTTCCAACCAGTTCCAAACAGTTCCAAACAGTTCCAGCCAGTTCCAACCAGTTCTAACCAGTTCCAACCAGTTCCAGCCAGTTCCAAACAGTTCCAACCAGTTCCAAACAGTTCCAAGCCAGTTCCAAACAGTACCAAACCAGTTCCAAGCCTGTTCCAAGCCAGTTCCAACCAGTTCCAACCAGTTCCAACCAGTTCCAAGCCAGTTCCAACCAGTTCCAACCAGTTCCAAACAGTTCCAGCCAGTTCCAAACAGTTCCAGCCAGTTCCAAACAGTTCCAAGCCAGTTCCAAACAGTACCAAGCCAGTTCCAAGCCAGTTCCAACCAGTTCCAACCAGTTCCAACCAGTTCCAACCAGTTCCAAGCCAGTTCCAAGCCAGTTCCAGCCAGTTCCAGACAGTTCCAAGTCAGCTCCAAACAGTACCAATCCAGTTCCAAGCCAGTTCCAAGCCAGTTCCAACCAGTTCCAACCAGTTCAAACCAGTTCCAACCAGTTCCAAGCTAGTTCCAAACAGTTCCAACCAGTTCCAACCAGTTCCAGCCAGTTCCAAACAGTTCCAGCCAGTTCCAAACAGTTCCAGCCAGTTCCAAACAGTTCCAAGCCAGTTCCAAATAGTACCAAGCCAGTTCCAAGCCAATTCCAAGCCAGTTCCAACCAGTTCCAACCAGTTCCGACCAGTTCCAAGCCAGTTCCAAACAGTTCCAACCAGTTCCAACCAGTTCCAGCCAGTTCCAAACAGTTCCAGCCAGTTCCAAACAGTTCCAAACAGGTCCAAGTCAGTTCCAAACAGTACCAAGCCAGTTCCAAGCCAGTTCCAAGCTAGTTCCAACCAGTTCCAACCAGTTCCAACCAGTTCCAGCCAGTTCCAAACAGTTCCAGCCAGTTCCAAACAGTACCAAGCCAGTTCCAAGCCAGTTCCAACCAGTTCCAACCAGTTCCGACCAGTTCCAAGCCAGTTCCAACCAGTTCCAACCAGTTCCAGCCAGTTCCAAGCAGTTCCAGCCAGTTCCAAACAGTTCCAAGTCAGTTCCAAACAGTACCAAGCCAGTTCCAAGCCAGTTCCAACCAGTTCCAACCAGTTCCTAACAGTTACAACTAGTTCCAGCCAGTTCCAAACAGTTCCAAGCCAGTTCCAAACAGTTCCAGCCAGTTCCAAACAGTTCCAAGCCAGTTCCAAACAGTACCAAGCCAGTTCCAAGCCAGTTCCAACCAGTTCCAACCAGTTCCAAACAGTACCAAGCCAGTTCTAAGCCAGTTCCAACCAGTTCCAAACAGTTCCAAACAGTTCCAGCCAGTTCCAACCAGTTCCAACCAGTTCCAAACAGTTCCAAGCCAGTTACAAACAGTACCAAGCCAGTTTCAAGCCAGTTCCAACCAGTTCCAACCAGTTCAAACCAGTTCAAACCAGTTCTAACCAGTTCCAAACTGTTCCAAACAGCCAACTAAAGCCAGTTCCAACCAGTTCCAAACAGTTCCAAACAGTTCCAAACAGTTCCAAACAGTTCCAAACAGTTCCAAACAGTTCCAAACAGTTCCAAACAGCCAACTAAAGCCAGTTCCAAACAGTTCCACACAGCCAGCTTTTTGCAGCCAGCTATTTGCAGCCAGCTGAAGCCAGCTTTAGCCACCTCAAGCCAGCTCAAGCCAGTTCCAAACAGCCAGCTCAACAGTTCCAAACAGCCAGCTCAACAGCCAGCGGAACAGCCAGCTGAACAGCCAGCTGAACAGCCACCTGAAGCCAGTTCCAAACAGTTCCAAACAGTTCCACCCAGCCAGCTATTTGCAGCCAGCTGAAGCCAGCTCTAGCCACCTCGAGCCACCTCAAGCCAGCTCAAGCCAGTTCCAAACAGTTCCAAACTGTTCCAAACTGTTCCAAACAGCCAGCTGAACAGACAGCTGAACAGCCAGCTAAAGCCAGCTCAAGCCAGCTCAAGCCAGCTCCAGCCAGCTCACAGTTCTAAGCCAGTTCCAAGCCAGTTCCAACCAGTTCAAACCAGTTCCAAACAGTTCCAGCCAGTTCCAAGCCAGTTCCAAACAGTACCAAGCCAGTTCCAAGCTAGTTCCAAACAGTTCCAACCAGTTCCAACCAGTTCCAGCCAGTTCCAAACAGTTCCAGCCAGTTCCAAACAGTTCCAGCCAGTTCCAAACAGTTCCAAGCCAGTTCCAAATAGTACCAAGCCAGTTCCAAGCCAATTCCAAGCTAGTTCTAACCAGTTCCAACCAGTTCCAACCAGTTCCAACCAGTTCCAGCCTGTTCCAAGCAGTTCCAGCCAGTTCCAAACAGTTCCAAGCCAGTTCCAACCAGTTCCAACCAGTTCCTAACAGTTACAACTAGTTCCAGCCAGTTCCAAACAGTTCCAAGCCAGTTCCAAACAGTTCCAGCCAGTTCCAAACAGTTCCAAGCCAGTTCCAAACAGTACCAAGCCAGTTCCAAGCCAGTTCCAAGCCAGTTCCAAGCCAGTTCCAACCAGTTCCAACCAGTTCCAACCAGTTCCAGCCAGTTCCAAACAGTTCCAGCCAGTTCCAGACAGTTCCAAGTCAGTTCCAAAGAGTACCAAGCCAGTTCCAAGCCAGTTCCAACCAGTTCCAACCAGTTCCAAACAGTACCAAGCCAGTTCCAAGCCAGTTCCAACCAGTTCCAACCAGTTCCAAACAGTTCCAAACAGTTCCAGCCAGTTCCAACCAGTTCTAACCAGTTCCAACCAGTTCCAGCCAGTTCCAAACAGTTCCAACCAGTTCCAAACAGTTCCAAGCCAGTTCCAAACAGTACCAAACCAGTTCCAAGCCTGTTCCAAGCCAGTTCCAACCAGTTCCAACCAGTTCCAACCAGTTCCAAGCCAGTTCCAACCAGTTCCAACCAGTTCCAAACAGTTCCAGCCAGTTCCAAACAGTTCCAGCCAGTTCCAAACAGTTCCAAGCCAGTTCCAAACAGTACCAAGCCAGTTCCAAGCCAGTTCCAACCAGTTCCAACCAGTTCCAACCAGTTCCAACCAGTTCCAAGCCAGTTCCAAGCCAGTTCCAGCCAGTTCCAGACAGTTCCAAGTCAGCTCCAAACAGTACCAAGCCAGTTCCAAGCCAGTTCCAAGCCAGTTCCAACCAGTTCCAACCAGTTCAAACCAGTTCCAACCAGTTCCAAGCTAGTTCCAAACAGTTCCAACCAGTTCCAACCAGTTCCAGCCAGTTCCAAACAGTTCCAGCCAGTTCCAAACAGTTCCAGCCAGTTCCAAACAGTTCCAAGCCAGTTCCAAATAGTACCAAGCCAGTTCCAAGCCAATTCCAAGCCAGTTCCAACCAGTTCCAACCAGTTCCGACCAGTTCCAAGCCAGTTCCAAACAGTTCCAACCAGTTCCAACCAGTTCCAGCCAGTTCCAAACAGTTCCAGCCAGTTCCAAACAGTTCCAAACAGGTCCAAGTCAGTTCCAAACAGTACCAAGCCAGTTCCAAGCCAGTTCCAAGCTAGTTCCAACCAGTTCCAACCAGTTCCAACCAGTTCCAGCCAGTTCCAAACAGTTCCAGCCAGTTCCAAACAGTACCAAGCCAGTTCCAAGCCAGTTCCAACCAGTTCCAACCAGTTCCGACCAGTTCCAAGCCAGTTCCAACCAGTTCCAACCAGTTCCAGCCAGTTCCAAGCAGTTCCAGCCAGTTCCAAACAGTTCCAAGTCAGTTCCAAACAGTACCAAGCCAGTTCCAAGCCAGTTCCAACCAGTTCCAACCAGTTCCTAACAGTTACAACTAGTTCCAGCCAGTTCCAAACAGTTCCAAGCCAGTTCCAAACAGTTCCAGCCAGTTCCAAACAGTTCCAAGCCAGTTCCAAACAGTACCAAGCCAGTTCCAAGCCAGTTCCAACCAGTTCCAACCAGTTCCAAACAGTACCAAGCCAGTTCTAAGCCAGTTCCAACCAGTTCCAAACAGTTCCAAACAGTTCCAGCCAGTTCCAACCAGTTCCAACCAGTTCCAAACAGTTCCAAGCCAGTTACAAACAGTACCAAGCCAGTTTCAAGCCAGTTCCAACCAGTTCCAACCAGTTCAAACCAGTTCAAACCAGTTCTAACCAGTTCCAAACTGTTCCAAACAGCCAACTAAAGCCAGTTCCAACCAGTTCCAAACAGTTCCAAACAGTTCCAAACAGTTCCAAACAGTTCCAAACAGTTCCAAACAGTTCCAAACAGTTCCAAACAGCCAACTAAAGCCAGTTCCAAACAGTTCCACACAGCCAGCTTTTTGCAGCCAGCTATTTGCAGCCAGCTGAAGCCAGCTTTAGCCACCTCAAGCCAGCTCAAGCCAGTTCCAAACAGCCAGCTCAACAGTTCCAAACAGCCAGCTCAACAGCCAGCGGAACAGCCAGCTGAACAGCCAGCTGAACAGCCACCTGAAGCCAGTTCCAAACAGTTCCAAACAGTTCCACCCAGCCAGCTATTTGCAGCCAGCTGAAGCCAGCTCTAGCCACCTCGAGCCACCTCAAGCCAGCTCAAGCCAGTTCCAAACAGTTCCAAACTGTTCCAAACTGTTCCAAACAGCCAGCTAAAGCCAGCTCAAGCCAGCTCAAGCCAGCTCAAGCCAGCTCAAGCCAGCTCCAGCCAGTTCCAAACAGTTCCAAACAGTTCCAAACTGTTCCAAACTGTTCCAAACAGCCAGCTGAACAGACAGCTGAACAGCCAGCTAAAGCCAGCTCAAGCCAGCTCAAGCCAGCTCAAGCCAGCTCAAGCCAGCTCCAGCCAGCTCACAGTTCTAAGCCAGTTCCAAGCCAGTTCCAACCAGTTCAAACCAGTTCCAACCAGTTCCAACCAGTTCCAAACAGTTCCAGCCAGTTCCAAACAGTTCCAAGCCAGTTCCAAACAGTACCAAGCCAGTTCCAAGCCAGTTCCAACCAGTTCCAACCAGTTCCAACCAGTTCAAACCAGTTCCAACCAGTTCCAAACAGTTCCAACCAGTTCCAAACAGTTCCAGCCAGTTCCAAACAGTTCCAGCCAGTTCCAAACAGTTCCAGCCAGTTCCAAACAGTTCAAGCCAGTTCCAAACAGTTCCAAGCCAGTTCCAAACAGTACCAAGCCAGTTCCAAGCTAGTTCCAAACAGTTCCAACCAGTTCCAACCAGTTCCAGCCCGTTCCAAACAGTTCCAGCCAGTTCCAAACAGTTCCAGCCAGTTCCAAACAGTTCCAAGCCAGTTCCAAATAGTACCAAGCCAGTTCCAAGCCAATTCCAAGCTAGTTCCAACCAGTTCCAACCAGTTCCAACCAGTTCCAGCCTGTTCCAAACAGTTCCAGCCAGTTCCAAACAGTTCCAAGCCAGTTCCAAACAGTACCAAGCCAGTTCCAAGCCAGTTCCAACCAGTTCCAACCAGTTCCGACCAGTTCCAAGCCAGTTCCAAACAGTTCCAACCAGTTCCAACCAGTTCCAGCCAGTTCCAACCAGCCACCTCAAGCCAGCTCAAGCCAGTTCCAAACAGCCAGCTCAACAGTTCCAAACAGCTAGCTGAACAGCCAGCGGAACAGCCAGCTGAACAGCCAGCTGAACAGCCACCTGAAGCCAGTTCCAAACAGTTCCAAACAGTTCCACCCAGCCAGCTATTTGCAGCCAGCTGAAGCCAGCTCTAGCCACCTCGAGCCACCTCAAGCCAGCTCAAGCCAGTTCCAAACAGTTCCAAACTGTTCCAAACTGTTCCAAACAGCCAGCTGAACAGACAGCTGAACAGCCAGCTAAAGCCAGCTCAAGCCAGCTCAAGCCAGCTCAAGCCAGCTCCAGCCAGCTCCAGCCAGCTCCAGCCAGCTCCAAACAGTTCCAAGCCAGTTCCAAATAGTACCAAGCCAGTTCCAAGCCAATTCCAAGCCAGTTCCAACCAGTTCCAACCAGTTCCGACCAGTTCCAAGCCAGTTCCAAACAGTTCCAACCAGTTCCAACCAGTTCCAGCCAGTTCCAAACAGTTCCAGCCAGTTCCAAACAGTTCCAAACAGGTCCAAGTCAGTTCCAAACAGTACCAAGCCAGTTCCAAGCCAGTTCCAAGCTAGTTCCAACCAGTTCCAACCAGTTCCAACCAGTTCCAGCCAGTTCCAAACAGTTCCAGCCAGTTCCAAACAGTACCAAGCCAGTTCCAAGCCAGTTCCAACCAGTTCCAACCAGTTCCGACCAGTTCCAAGCCAGTTCCAACCAGTTCCAACCAGTTCCAGCCAGTTCCAAGCAGTTCCAGCCAGTTCCAAACAGTTCCAAGTCAGTTCCAAACAGTACCAAGCCAGTTCCAAGCCAGTTCCAACCAGTTCCAACCAGTTCCTAACAGTTACAACTAGTTCCAGCCAGTTCCAAACAGTTCCAAGCCAGTTCCAAACAGTTCCAGCCAGTTCCAAACAGTTCCAAGCCAGTTCCAAACAGTACCAAGCCAGTTCCAAGCCAGTTCCAACCAGTTCCAACCAGTTCCAAACAGTACCAAGCCAGTTCTAAGCCAGTTCCAACCAGTTCCAAACAGTTCCAAACAGTTCCAGCCAGTTCCAACCAGTTCCAACCAGTTCCAAACAGTTCCAAGCCGGTTACAAACAGTACCAAGCCAGTTTCAAGCCAGTTCCAACCAGTTCCAACCAGTTCAAACCAGTTCAAACCAGTTCTAACCAGTTCCAAACTGTTCCAAACAGCCAACTAAAGCCAGTTCCAACCAGTTCCAAACAGTTCCAAACAGTTCCAAACAGTTCCAAACAGTTCCAAACAGTTCCAAACAGTTCCAAACAGCCAACTAAAGCCAGTTCCAAACAGTTCCACACAGCCAGCTTTTTGCAGCCAGCTATTTGCAGCCAGCTGAAGCCAGCTTTAGCCACGTCAAGCCAGCTCAAGCCAGTTCCAAACAGCCAGCTCAACAGTTCCAAACAGCCAGCTCAACAGCCAGCGGAACAGCCAGCTGAACAGCCAGCTGAACAGCCACCTGAAGCCAGTTCCAAACAGTTCCAAACAGTTCCACCCAGCCAGCTATTTGCAGCCAGCTGAAGCCAGCTCTAGCCACCTCGAGCCACCTCAAGCCAGCTCAAGCCAGTTCCAAACAGTTCCAAACTGTTCCAAACTGTTCCAAACAGCCAGCCGAACAGACAGCTGAACAGCCAGCTAAAGCCAGCTCAAGCCAGCTCAAGCCAGCTCAAGCCAGCTCAAGCCAGCTCCAGCCAGTTCCAAACAGTTCCAAACAGTTCCAAACTGTTCCAAACTGTTCCAAACAGCCAGCTGAACAGACAGCTGAACAGCCAGCTAAAGCCAGCTCAAGCCAGCTCAAGCCAGCTCAAGCCAGCTCAAGCCAGCTCCAGCCAGCTCACAGTTCTAAGCCAGTTCCAAGCCAGTTCCAACCAGTTCAAACCAGTTCCAACCAGTTCCAACCAGTTCCAAACAGTTCCAGCCATTTCCAAACAGTTCCAAGCCAGTTCCAAACAGTACCAAGCCAGTTCCAAGCCAGTTCCAACCAGTTCCAACCAGTTCCAACCAGTTCAAACCAGTTCCAACCAGTTCCAAACAGTTCCAACCAGTTCCAAACAGTTCCAGCCAGTTCCAAACAGTTCCAGCCAGTTCCAAACAGTTCCAGCCAGTTCCAAACAGTTCAAGCCAGTTCCAAACAGTTCCAAGCCAGTTCCAAACAGTACCAAGCCAGTTCCAAGCTAGTTCCAAACAGTTCCAACCAGTTCCAACCAGTTCCAGCCCGTTCCAAACAGTTCCAGCCAGTTCCAAACAGTTCCAGCCAGTTCCAAACAGTTCCAAGCCAGTTCCAAATAGTACCAAGCCAGTTCCAAGCCAATTCCAAGCTAGTTCCAACCAGTTCCAACCAGTTCCAACCAGTTCCAGCCTGTTCCAAACAGTTCCAGCCAGTTCCAAACAGTTCCAAGCCAGTTCCAAACAGTACCAAGCCAGTTCCAAGCCAGTTCCAACCAGTTCCAACCAGTTCCGACCAGTTCCAAGCCAGTTCCAAACAGTTCCAACCAGTTCCAACCAGTTCCAGCCAGTTCCAACCAGCCACCTCAAGCCAGCTCAAGCCAGTTCCAAACAGCCAGCTCAACAGTTCCAAACAGCTAGCTGAACAGCCAGCGGAACAGCCAGCTGAACAGCCAGCTGAACAGCCACCTGAAGCCAGTTCCAAACAGTTCCAAACAGTTCCACCCAGCCAGCTATTTGCAGCCAGCTGAAGCCAGCTCTAGCCACCTCGAGCCACCTCAAGCCAGCTCAAGCCAGTTCCAAACAGTTCCAAACTGTTCCAAACTGTTCCAAACAGCCAGCTGAACAGACAGCTGAACAGCCAGCTAAAGCCAGCTCAAGCCAGCTCAAGCCAGCTCAAGCCAGCTCCAGCCAGCTCCAGCCAGCTCCAGCCAGCTCACAGTTCTAAGCCAGTTCCAAGCCACTTCCAACCAGTTCAAACCAGTTCCAACCAAATTCCAACCAGTTCCAAACAGTTCCAAGCCAGTTCCAAACAGTTCCAAACAGTTCCAAACCGTACCAAGCCAGTTCCGAACCGGCTCCAACCAGTTCCAACCAGTTCAAACCAGTTCCAACCAGTTCCAACCAGTTCCAAGCCAGTTTCAACCAGTTCCAACCAGTTAAAAACCAGTTCAAACCAGTTCCAACCAGTTCAAACCAGTTCCAACCAGTTCCAAACAGTTCCAGCCAGTTCCAAACAGTTCCAAGCCAGTTCCAAACAGTACCAAGCCAGTTCCAAGCCAGTTCCAACCAGTTCCAACCAGTTCAAACCAGTTCCAAGCTAGTTCCAAACAGTTCCAACCAGTTCCAAACAGTTCCAGCCAGTTCCAAACAGTTCCAGCCAGTTCCAAACAGTTCCAGCCAGTTCCAAACAGTTCCAGCCAGTTCCAAACAGTTCCAAGCCAGTTCCAAACAGTACCAAGCCAGTTCCAAGCTAGTTCCAAACAGTTCCAACCAGTTCCAACCAGTTCCAGCCCGTTCCAAACAGTTCCAGCCAGTTCCAAACAGTTCCAAGCCAGTTCCAAATAGTACCAAGCCAGTTCCAAGCCAATTCCAAGCTAGTTCCAACCAGTTCCAACCAGTTCCAACCAGTTCCAGCCTGTTCCAAACAGTTCCAGCCAGTTCCAAACAGTTCCAAGCCAGTTCCAAACAGTACCAAGCCAGTTCCAAGCCAGTTCCAACCAGTTCCAACCAGTTCCGACCAGTTCCAAGCCAGTTCCAAACAGTTCCAACCAGTTCCAACCAGTTCCAGCCAGTTCCAACCAGCCACCTCAAGCCAGCTCAAGCCAGTTCCAAACAGCCAGCTCAACAGTTCCAAACAGCTAGCTGAACAGCCAGCGGAACAGCCAGCTGAACAGCCAGCTGAACAGCCACCTGAATCAGTTCCAAACAGTTCCAAACAGTTCCACCCAGCCAGCTATTTGCAGCCAGCTGAAGCCAGCTCTAGCCACCTCAAGCCACCTCAAGCCAGCTCAAGCCAGTTCCAAACAGTTCCAAACAGTTCCAAACTGTTCCAAACTGTTCCAAACAGCCAGCTGAACAGACAGCTGAACAGCCAGCTAAAGCCAGCTCAAGCCAGCTCAAGCCAGCTCAAGCCAGCTCAAGCCAGCTCAAGCCAGCTCCAGCCAGCTCACAGTTCTAAGCCAGTTCCAAGCCAGTTCCAACCAGTTCAAACCAGTTCCAACCAGTTCCAAACAGTTCCAGCCAGTTCCAAACAGTTCCAAGCCAGTTCCAAACAGTACCAAGCCAGTTCCAAGCCAGTTCCAACCAGTTCCAACCAGTTCCAACCAGTTCAAACCAGTTCCAACCAGTTCCAAACAGTTCCAACCAGTTCCAAACAGTTCCAGCCAGTTCCAAACAGTTCCAGCCAGTTCCAAACAGTTCCAGCCAGTTCCAAACAGTTCAAGCCAGTTCCAAACAGTTCCAAGCCAGTTCCAAACAGTACCAAGCCAGTTCCAAGCTAGTTCCAAACAGTTCCAACCAGTTCCAACCAGTTCCAGCCCGTTCCAAACAGTTCCAGCCAGTTCCAAACAGTTCCAGCCAGTTCCAAACAGTTCCAAGCCAGTTCCAAATAGTACCAAGCCAGTTCCAAGCCAATTCCAAGCTAGTTCCAACCAGTTCCAACCAGTTCCAACCAGTTCCAGCCTGTTCCAAACAGTTCCAGCCAGTTCCAAACAGTTCCAAGCCAGTTCCAAACAGTACCAAGCCAGTTCCAAGCCAGTTCCAACCAGTTCCAACCAGTTCCGACCAGTTCCAAGCCAGTTCCAAACAGTTCCAACCAGTTCCAACCAGTTCCAGCCAGTTCCAACCAGCCACCTCAAGCCAGCTCAAGCCAGTTCCAAACAGCCAGCTCAACAGTTCCAAACAGCTAGCTGAACAGCCAGCGGAACAGCCAGCTGAACAGCCAGCTGAACAGCCACCTGAAGCCAGTTCCAAACAGTTCCAAACAGTTCCACCCAGCCAGCTATTTGCAGCCAGCTGAAGCCAGCTCTAGCCACCTCGAGCCACCTCAAGCCAGCTCAAGCCAGTTCCAAACAGTTCCAAACTGTTCCAAACTGTTCCAAACAGCCAGCTGAACAGACAGCTGAACAGCCAGCTAAAGCCAGCTAAAGCCAGCTCAAGCCAGCTCAAGCCAGCTCAAGCCAGCTCCAGCCAGCTCCAGCCAGCTCCAGCCAGCTCACAGTTCTAAGCCAGTTCCAAGCCAGTTCCAACCAGTTCAAACCAGTTCCAACCAAATTCCAACCAGTTCCAAACAGTTCCAAGCCAGTTCCAAACAGTTCCAAACAGTTCCAAACCGTACCAAGCCAGTTCCGAACCGGCTCCAACCAGTTCCAACCAGTTCAAACCAGTTCCAACCAGTTCCAACCAGTTCCAAGCCAGTTTCAACCAGTTCCAACCAGTTAAAAACCAGTTCAAACCAGTTCCAACCAGTTCAAACCAGTTCCAACCAGTTCCAAACAGTTCCAGCCAGTTCCAAACAGTTCCAAGCCAGTTCCAAACAGTACCAAGCCAGTTCCAACCAGTTCCAACCAGTTCCAACCAGTTCCAACCAGTTCAAACCAGTTCCAAGCTAGTTCCAAACAGTTCCAACCAGTTCCAAACAGTTCCAGCCAGTTCCAAACAGTTCCAGCCAGTTCCAAACAGTTCCAGCCAGTTCCAAACAGTTCCAGCCAGTTCCAAACAGTTCCAAGCCAGTTCCAAACAGTACCAAGCCAGTTCCAAGCTAGTTCCAAACAGTTCCAACCAGTTCCAACCAGTTCCAGCCCGTTCCAAACAGTTCCAGCCAGTTCCAAACAGTTCCAGCCAGTTCCAAACAGTTCCAAGCCAGTTCCAAATAGTACCAAGCCAGTTCCAAGCCAATTCCAAGCTAGTTCCAACCAGTTCCAACCAGTTCCAACCAGTTCCAGCCTGTTCCAAACAGTTCCAGCCAGTTCCAAACAGTTCCAAGCCAGTTCCAAACAGTACCAAGCCAGTTCCAAGCCAGTTCCAACCAGTTCCAACCAGTTCCGACCAGTTCCAAGCCAGTTCCAAACAGTTCCAACCAGTTCCAACCAGTTCCAGCCAGTTCCAACCAGCCACCTCAAGCCAGCTCAAGCCAGTTCCAAACAGCCAGCTCAACAGTTCCAAACAGCTAGCTGAACAGCCAGCGGAACAGCCAGCTGAACAGCCAGCTGAACAGCCACCTGAATCAGTTCCAAACAGTTCCAAACAGTTCCACCCAGCCAGCTATTTGCAGCCAGCTGAAGCCAGCTCTAGCCACCTCAAGCCACCTCAAGCCAGCTCAAGCCAGTTCCAAACAGTTCCAAACAGTTCCAAACTGTTCCAAACTGTTCCAAACAGCCAGCTGAACAGACAGCTGAACAGCCAGCTAAAGCCAGCTCAAGCCAGCTCAAGCCAGCTCAAGCCAGCTCCAGCCAGCTCACAGTTCTAAGCCAGTTCCAAGCCAGTTCCAACCAGTTCAAACCAGTTCCAACCAGTTCCAACCAGTTCCAAACAGTTCCAAGCCAGTTCCAAACAGTTCCAAGTCAGTTCCAAACCGTACCAAGCCAGTTCCAAACCGGCTCCAACCAGTTCCAACCAGTTCAAACCAGTTCCAACCAGTTCCAACCAGTTCCAAGCCAGTTTCAACCAGTTCCAACCAGTTAAAAACCAGTTCAAACCAGTTCCAACCAGTTCAAACCAGTTCCAACCAGTTCCAAACAGTTCCAGCCAGTTCCAAACAGTTCCAAGCCAGTTCCAAACAGTACCAAGCCAGTTCCAAGCCAGTTCCAACCAGTTCCAACCAGTTCCAACCAGTTCAAACCAGTTCCAACCAGTTCCAAACAGTTCCAACCAGTTCCAAACAGATCCAGCCAGTTCCAAACAGTTCCAGCCAGTTCCAAACAGTTCCAGCCAGTTCCAAACAGTTCCAGCCAGTTCCAAACAGTTCCAAGCTAGTTCCAAACAGTACCAAGCCAGTTCCAAGCTAGTTCCAAACAGTTCCAACCAGTTCCAACCAGTTCCAGCCCGTTCCAAACAGTTCCAGCCAGTTCCAAACAGTTCCAGCCAGTTCCAAACAGTTCCAAGCCAGTTCCAAATAGTACCAAGCCAGTTCCAAGCCAATTCCAAGCTAGTTCCAACCAGTTCCAACCAGTTCCAACCAGTTCCAGCCTGTTCCAAACAGTTCCAGCCAGTTCCAAACAGTTCCAAGCCAGTTCCAAACAGTACCAAGCCAGTTCCAAGCCAGTTCCAACCAGTTCCAACCAGTTCCGACCAGTTCCAAGCCAGTTCCAAACAGTTCCAACCAGTTCCAACCAGTTCCAGCCAGTTCCAACCAGCCACCTCAAGCCAGCTCAAGCCAGTTCCAAACAGCCAGCTCAACAGTTCCAAACAGCTAGCTGAACAGCCAGCGGAACAGCCAGCTGAACAGCCAGCTGAACAGCCACCTGAAGCCAGTTCCAAACAGTTCCAAACAGTTCCACCCAGCCAGCTATTTGCAGCCAGCTGAAGCCAGCTCTAGCCACCTCGAGCCACCTCAAGCCAGCTCAAGCCAGTTCCAAACAGTTCCAAACTGTTCCAAACTGTTCCAAACTGTTCCAAACTGTTCCAAACAGCCAGCTGAACAGACAGCTGAACAGCCAGCTAAAGCCAGCTCAAGCCAGCTCAAGCCAGCTCCAGCCAGCTCACAGTTCTAAGCCAGTTCCAAGCCAGTTCCAACCAGTTCAAACCAGTTCCAAACAGTTCCAAGCCAGTTCCAAACCAGTTCCAAACCGTACCAAGCCAGTTCCAAGCCGGTTCCAACCAGTTCCAACCAGTTCAAACCAGTTCCAACCAGTTCCAACCAGTTCCAAACAGTTCCAAGCCAGTTCCAACCAGTTCCAACCAGTTCCAACCAGTTCAAACCAGTTCCAACCAGTTCCAACCAGTTCCAACCAGTTCCAAACAGTTCCAGCCAGTTCCAAACAGTTCCAGCCAGTTCCAAACAGTTCAAGCCAGTTCCAAACAGTTCCAGCCAGTTCCAAACAGTTCCAAGCCAGTTCCAAACAGTACCAAGCCAGTTCCAAGCCAATTCCAAGCTAGTTCCAACCAGTTCCAACCAGTTCCAACCAGTTCCAGCCTGTTCCAAACAGTTCCAGCCAGTTCCAAACAGTTCCAAGCCAGTTCCAAACAGTACCAAGCCAGTTCCAAGCCAGTTCCAACCAGTTCCAACCAGTTCCAAGCCAGTTCCAAAAGTTCCAACCAGTTCCATCCAGTTCCAGCCAGTTCCAACCAGTTCCAACCAGTTCCAAACAGTTCCAGCCAGTTCCAACCAGTTCCAGCCAGTTCCAAACAGTTCCAGCCAGTTCCAAACAGTTCCAAGTCAGTTCCAAACAGTTCCAAACAGTACCAAGCCAGTTCCAAGCCAGTTCCAACCAGTTCCAAGCCAGTTCCAAGCCAGTTCCAACCAGTTCCAACCAGTTCCAAACAGTTCCAAGCCAGTTCCAAACAGTACCAAGCCAGTTCCAAGCTAGTTCCAAACAGTTCCAACCAGTTCCAACCAGTTCCAGCCAGTTCCAAACAGTTCCAGCCAGTTCCAAACAGTACCAAGCCAGTTCCAAACAGTTCCAAGCCAGTTCCAAATAGTACCAAGCCAGTTCCAAGCCAATTCCAAGCTAGTTCCAACCAGTTCCAACCAGTTCCAACCAGTTCCAGCCTGTCCAAACAGTACCAAGCCAGTTCCAAGACAGTTCCAAGCCAGTTCCAAGCCAGTTCCAACCAGTTCCAACCAGTTCCAACCAGTTCCAGCCAGTTCCAAACAGTTCCAGCCAGTTCCAGACAGTTCCAAGTCAGTTCCAAACAGTACCAAGCCAGTTCCAAGCCAGTTCCAAGCCAGTTCCAACCAGTTCCAACCAGTTCTAGACAGTTCCAAGTGAGTTCCAAACAGTACCAAGCCAGTTCCAAGCCAGTTCCAACCAGTTCCAACCAGTTCCAAACAGTACCAAGCCAGTTCCAAGCCAGTTCCAACCAGTTCCAACCAGTTCCAAACAGTTCCAAACAGTTCCAGCCAGTTCCAACCAGTTCCAACCAGATCCAAACAGTTCCAGCCAGTTCCAAACAGTTCCAAGCCAGTTCCAAACAGTACCAAGCCAGTTCCAAGCCAGTTCCAACCAGTTCCAACCAGTTCAAACCAGTTCCAACCAGTTCCAAACTGTTCCAAGCCAGTTCCAAACAGTACCAAGCCAGTTCCAACCAGTTCCAACAAGTTCCAAACAGTTACAAGCCAGTTCCAACCAGTTCCAGCCAGTTACAACTAGTTCCAACCAGTTCCAAACAGTTCCAGCCAGTTCCAAACAGTTCCAACCAGTTCCAAAAGTTACAACTAGTTCCAGCCAGTTCCAAACAGTTACAACTAGTTCCAAGCCAGTTCCAAACAGTACCAAGCCAGTTCCAAGCCAGCTCCAACCAGTTCCAACCAGTTCAAACCAGTTCCAACTAGTTCCAACCAGTTCCAAGCCAGTTTCAACCAGTTCCAACCAGTTAAAAACCAGTTCAAACCAGTTCCAACCAGTTCAAACCAGTTCCAACCAGTTCCAAACAGTTCCAGCCAGTTCCAAACAGTTCCAAGCCAGTTCCAAACAGTACCAAGCCAGTTCCAAGCCAGTTCCAACCAGTTCCAACCAGTTCCAGCCAGTTCCAAACAGTTCCAGCCAGTTCCAAACAGTTCCAAGCCAGTTCCAAACAGTACCAAGCCAGTTCCAAGCTAGTTCCAAACAGTTCCAACCAGTTCCAACCAGTTCCAGCCCGTTCCAAACAGTTCCAGCCAGTTCCAAACAGTTCCAGCCAGTTCCAAACAGTTCCAAGCCAGTTCCAAGTAGTACCAAGCCAGTTCCAAGCCAATTCCAAGCTAGTTCCAACCAGTTCCAACCAGTTCCAACCAGTTCCAGCCTGTTCCAAACAGTTCCAGCCAGTTCCAAACAGTTCCAAGCCAGTTCCAAACAGTACCAAGCCAGTTCCAAGCCAGTTCCAACCAGTTCCAACCAGTTCCGACCAGTTCCAAGCCAGTTCCAAACAGTTCCAACCAGTTCCAACCAGTTCCAGCCAGTTCCAACCAGCCACCTCAAGCCAGCTCAAGCCAGTTCCAAACAGCCAGCTCAACAGTTCCAAACAGCTAGCTGAACAGCCAGCGGAACAGCCAGCTGAACAGCCAGCTGAACAGCCACCTGCAGCCAGTTCCAAACAGTTCCAAACAGTTCCACCCAGCCAGCTATTTGCAGCCAGCTGAAGCCAGCTCTAGCCACCTCGAGCCACCTCAAGCCAGCTCAAGCCAGTTCCAAACAGTTCCAAACTGTTCCAAACTGTTCCAAACTGTTCCAAACTGTTCCAAACAGCCAGCTGAACAGACAGCTGAACAGCCAGCTAAAGCCAGCTCAAGCCAGCTCAAGCCAGTTCCAGCCAGCTCACAGTTCTAAGCCAGTTCCAAGCCAGTTCCAACCAGTTCAAACCAGTTCCAACCAGTTCCAACCAGTTCCAAACAGTTCCAAGCCAGTTCCAAACAGTTCCAAACCAGTTCCAAACCGTACCAAGCCAGTTCCAAGCCGGTTCCAACCAGTTCCAAACAGTTCCAACCAGTTCCAACCAGTTCCAGCCCGTTCCAAACAGTTCCAGCCAGTTCCAAACAGTTCCAGCCAGTTCCAAACAGTTCCAAGCCAGTTCCAAGTAGTACCAAGCCAGTTCCAAGCCAATTCCATGCTAGTTCCAACCAGTTCCAACCAGTTCCAAACAGTTCCAGCCTGTTCCAAACAGTTCCAGCCAGTTCCAAACAGTTCCAAGCCAGTTCCAAACAGTACCAAGCCAGTTCCAAGCCAGTTCCAACCAGTTCCAACCAGTTCCGACCAGTTCCAAGCCAGTTCCAAACAGTTCCAACCAGTTCCAACCAGTTCCAGCCAGTTCCAACCAGCCACCTCAAGCCAGCTCAAGCCAGTTCCAAACAGCCAGCTCAACAGTTCCAAACAGCCAGCTGAACAGCCAGCTGAACAGCCACCTGAAGCCAGTTCCAAACAGTTCCAAACAGTTCCACCCAGCCAGCTATTTGCAGCCAGCTGAAGCCAGCTCTAGCCACCTCGAGCCACCTCAAGCCAGCTCAAGCCAGTTCCAAACAGTTCCAAACTGTTCCAAACTGTTCCAAACTGTTCCAAACTGTTCCAAACAGCCAGCTGAACAGACAGCTGAACAGCCAGCTAAAGCCAGCTCAAGCCAGCTCAAGCCAGTTCCAGCCAGCTCACAGTTCTAAGCCAGTTCCAAGCCAGTTCCAACCAGTTCAAACCAGTTCCAACCAGTTCCAACCAGTTCCAAACAGTTCCAAGCCAGTTCCAAACAGTTCCAAACCAGTTCCAAACCGTACCAAGCCAGTTCCAAGCCGGTTCCAACCAGTTCCAACCAGTTCAAACCAGTTCCAACCAGTTCCAACCAGTTCCAAACAGTTCCAAGCCAGTTCCAACCAGTTCCAACCAGTTCCAACCAGTTCAAACCAGTTCCAACCAGTTCCAACCAGTTCCAACCAGTTCCAAACAGTTCCAGCCAGTTCCAAACAGTTCCAGCCAGTTCCAAACAGTTCCAGCCAGTTCCAAACAGTTCCAGCCAGTTCCAAACAGTTCCAAGCCAGTTCCAAACAGTACCAAGCCAGTTCCAAGCCAATTCCAAGCTAGTTCCATCCAGTTCCAGCCAGTTCCAACCAGTTCCAACCAGTTCCAAACAGTTCCAGCCAGTTCCAACCAGTTCCAGCCAGTTCCAAACAGTTCCAGCCAGTTCCAAACAGTTCCAAGTCAGTTCCAAACAGTTCCAAACAGTACCAAGCCAGTTCCAAGCCAGTTCCAACCAGTTCCAAGCCAGTTCCAAGCCAGTTCCAACCAGTTCAAACCAGTTCCAACCAGTTCCAACCAGTTCCAAACAGTTCCAAGCCAGTTCCAAACAGTACCAAGCCAGTTCCAAGCTAGTTCCAAACAGTTCCAACCAGTTCCAACCAGTTCCAACCAGTTCCAGCCAGTTCCAAACAGTTCCAGCCAGTTCCAAACAGTACCAAGCCAGTTCCAAACAGTTCCAAGCCAGTTCCAAATAGTACCAAGCCAGTTCCAAGCCAATTCCAAGCTAGTTCCAACCAGTTCCAACCAGTTCCAACCAGTTCCAGCCTGTCCAAACAGTACCAAGCCAGTTCCAAGACAGTTCCAAGCCAGTTCCAAGCCAGTTCCAACCAGTTCCAACCAGTTCCAACCAGTTCCAGCCAGTTCCAAACAGTTCCAGCCAGTTCCAGACAGTTCCAAGTCAGTTCCAAACAGTACCAAGCCAGTTCCAAGCCAGTTACAAGCCAGTTCCAACCAGTTCCAGCCAGTTACAACTAGTTCCAACCAGTTCCAAACAGTTCCAGCCAGTTCCAAACAGTTCCAACCAGTTCCAACCAGTTAAAAACCAGTTCAAACCAGTTCCAAGCTAGTTCCAAACAGTTCCAACCAGTTCCAAACAGTTCCAGCCAGTTCCAAACAGTTCCAGCCAGTTCCAAACAGTTCCAGCCAGTTCCAAACAGTTCCAGCCAGTTCCAAACAGTTCCAAGCCAGTTCCAAATAGTACCAAGCCAGTTCCAAGCCAATTCCAAGCTAGTTCCAACCAGTTCCAACCAGTTCCAACCAGTTCCAGCCTGTTCCAAACAGTTCCAGCCAGTTCCAAACAGTTCCAAGCCAGTTCCAAACAGTACCAAGCCAGTTCCAAGCCAGTTCCAACCAGTTCCAACCAGTTCCGACCAGTTCCAAGCCAGTTCCAAACAGTTCCAACCAGTTCCAGCCAGTTCCAACCAGCCACCTCAAGCCAGCTCAAGCCAGTTCCAAACAGCCAGCTCAACAGTTCCAAACAGCTAGCTGAACAGCCAGCGGAACAGCCAGCTGAACAGCCAGCTGAACAGCCACCTGAATCAGTTCCAAACAGTTCCAAACAGTTCCACCCAGCCAGCTATTTGCAGCCAGCTGAAGCCAGCTCTAGCCACCTCAAGCCACCTCAAGCCAGCTCAAGCCAGTTCCAAACAGTTCCAAACAGTTCCAAACTGTTCCAAACTGTTCCAAACAGCCAGCTGAACAGACAGCTGAACAGCCAGCTAAAGCCAGCTCAAGCCAGCTCAAGCCAGCTCAAGCCAGCTCAAGCCAGCTCCAGCCAGCTCACAGTTCTAAGCCAGTTCCAAGCCAGTTTCAACCAGTTCAAACCAGTTCCAACCAGTTCCAACCAGTTCCAAACAGTTCCAAGCCAGTTCCAAACAGTTCCAAGTCAGTTCCAAACCGTACCAAGCCAGTTCCAAACCGGCTCCAACCAGTTCCAACCAGTTCAAACCAGTTCCAACCAGTTCCAACCAGTTCCAAGCCAGTTTCAACCAGTTCCAACCAGTTAAAAACCAGTTCAAACCAGTTCCAACCAGTTCAAACCAGTTCCAACCAGTTCCAAACAGTTCCAGCCAGTTCCAAACAGTTCCAAGCCAGTTCCAAACAGTACCAAGCCAGTTCCAAGCCAGTTCCAACCAGTTCCAACCAGTTCCAACCAGTTCAAACCAGTTCCAACCAGTTCCAAACAGTTCCAACCAGTTCCAAACAGATCCAGCCAGTTCCAAACAGTTCCAGCCAGTTCCAAACAGTTCCAGCCAGTTCCAAACAGTTCCAGCCAGTTCCAAACAGTTCCAAGCTAGTTCCAAACAGTACCAAGCCAGTTCCAAGCTAGTTCCAAACAGTTCCAACCAGTTCCAACCAGTTCCAGCCCGTTCCAAACAGTTCCAGCCAGTTCCAAACAGTTCCAGCCAGTTCCAAACAGTTCCAAGCCAGTTCCAAATAGTACCAAGCCAGTTCCAAGCCAATTCCAAGCTAGTTCCAACCAGTTCCAACCAGTTCCAAACAGTTCCAGCCTGTTCCAAACAGTTCCAGCCAGTTCCAAACAGTTCCAAGCCAGTTCCAAACAGTACCAAGCCAGTTCCAAGCCAGTTCCAACCAGTTCCAACCAGTTCCGACCAGTTCCAAGCCAGTTCCAAACAGTTCCAACCAGTTCCAACCAGTTCCAGCCAGTTCCAACCAGCCACCTCAAGCCAGCTCAAGCCAGTTCCAAACAGCCAGCTCAACAGTTCCAAACAGCTAGCTGAACAGCCAGCGGAACAGCCAGCTGAACAGCCAGCTGAACAGCCACCTGAAGCCAGTTCCAAACAGTTCCAAACAGTTCCACCCAGCCAGCTATTAGCAGCCAGCTGAAGCCAGCTCTAGCCACCTCGAGCCACCTCAAGCCAGCTCAAGCCAGTTCCAAACAGTTCCAAACTGTTCCAAACTGTTCCAAACTGTTCCAAACTGTTCCAAACTGTTCCAAACTGTTCCAAACAGCCAGCTGAACAGACAGCTGAACAGCCAGCTAAAGCCAGCTCAAGCCAGCTCAAGCCAGCTCCAGCCAGCTCACAGTTCTAAGCCAGTTCCAAGCCAGTTCCAACCAGTTCAAACCAGTTCCAACCAGTTCCAACCAGTTCCAAACAGTTCCAAGCCAGTTCCAAACAGTTCCAAACCAGTTCCAAACCGTACCAAGCCAGTTCCAAGCCGGTTCCAACCAGTTCCAACCAGTTCAAACCAGTTCCAACCAGTTCCAACCAGTTCCAAACAGTTCCAAGCCAGTTCCAACCAGTTCCAACCAGTTCCAACCAGTTCAAACCAGTTCCAACCAGTTCCAACCAGTTCCAACCAGTTCCAAACAGTTCCAGCCAGTTCCAAACAGTTCCAGCCAGTTCCAAACAGTTCCAGCCAGTTCCAAACAGTTCCAGCCAGTTCCAAACAGTTCCAAGCCAGTTCCAAACAGTACCAAGCCAGTTCCAAGCCAATTCCAAGCTAGTTCCAACCAGTTCCAACCAGTTCCAACCAGTTCCAGCCTGTTCCAAACAGTTCCAGCCAGTTCCAAACAGTTCCAAGCCAGTTCCAAACAGTACCAAGCCAGTTCCAAGCCAGTTCCAACCAGTTCCAACCAGTTCCAAGCCAGTTCCAAAAGTTCCAACCAGTTCCATCCAGTTCCAGCCAGTTCCAACCAGTTCCAACCAGTTCCAAACAGTTCCAGCCAGTTCCAACCAGTTCCAGCCAGTTCCAAACAGTTCCAGCCAGTTCCAAACAGTTCCAAGTCAGTTCCAAACAGTTCCAAACAGTACCAAGCCAGTTCCAAGCCAGTTCCAACCAGTTCCAAGCCAGTTCCAAGCCAGTTCCAACCAGTTCCAACCAGTTCCAACCAGTTCCAACCAGTTCCAAACAGTTCCAAGCCAGTTCCAAACAGTACCAAGCCAGTTCCAAGCTAGTTCCAAACAGTTCCAACCAGTTCCAACCAGTTCCAGCCAGTTCCAAACAGTTCCAGCCAGTTCCAAACAGTACCAAGCCAGTTCCAAACAGTTCCAAGCCAGTTCCAAATAGTACCAAGCCAGTTCCAAGCCAATTCCAAGCTAGTTCCAACCAGTTCCAACCAGTTCCAACCAGTTCCAGCCTGTCCAAACAGTACCAAGCCAGTTCCAAGACAGTTCCAAGCCAGTTCCAAGCCAGTTCCAACCAGTTCCAACCAGTTCCAACCAGTTCCAGCCAGTTCCAAACAGTTCCAGCCAGTTCCAGACAGTTCCAAGTCAGTTCCAAACAGTACCAAGCCAGTTCCAAGCCAGTTCCAAGCCAGTTCCAACCAGTTCCAACCAGTTCCAACCAGTTCTAGACAGTTCCAAGTGAGTTCCAAACAGTACCAAGCCAGTTCCAAGCCAGTTCCAACCAGTTCCAACCAGTTCCAAACAGTACCAAGCCAGTTCCAAGCCAGTTCCAACCAGTTCCAACCAGTTCCAAACAGTTCCAAACAGTTCCAGCCAGTTCCAACCAGTTCCAACCAGATCCAAACAGTTCCAGCCAGTTCCAAACAGTTCCAAGCCAGTTCCAAACAGTACCAAGCCAGTTCCAAGCCAGTTCCAACCAGTTCCAACCAGTTCAAACCAGTTCCAACCAGTTCCAAACTGTTCCAAGCCAGTTCCAAACAGTACCAAGCCAGTTCCAACCAGTTCCAACAAGTTCCAAACAGTTACAAGCCAGTTCCAACCAGTTCCAGCCAGTTACAACTAGTTCCAACCAGTTCCAAACAGTTCCAGCCAGTTCCAAACAGTTCCAACCAGTTCCAAAAGTTACAACTAGTTCCAGCCAGTTCCAAACAGTTACAACTAGTTCCAAGCCAGTTCCAAACAGTACCAAGCCAGTTCCAAGCCTGCTCCAACCAGTTCCAAGCCAGTTTCAACCAGTTCCAACCAGTTAAAAACCAGTTCAAACCAGTTCCAACCAGTTCAAACCAGTTCCAACCATTTCCAAACAGTTCCAGCCAGTTCCAAACAGTTCCAAGCCAGTTCCAAACAGTACCAAGCCAGTTCCAAGCCAGTTCCAACCAGTTCCAACCAGTTCCAGCCAGTTCCAAACAGTTCCAGCCAGTTCCAAACAGTTCCAAGCCAGTTCCAAACAGTACCAAGCCAGTTCCAAGCTAGTTCCAAACAGTTCCAACCAGTTCCAACCAGTTCCAGCCCGTTCCAAACAGTTCCAGCCAGTTCCAAACAGTTCCAGCCAGTTCCAAACAGTTCCAAGCCAGTTCCAAGTAGTACCAAGCCAGTTCCAAGCCAATTCCAAGCTAGTTCCAACCAGTTCCAACCAGTTCCAACCAGTTCCAGCCTGTTCCAAACAGTTCCAGCCAGTTCCAAACAGTTCCAAGCCAGTTCCAAACAGTACCAAGCCAGTTCCAAGCCAGTTCCAACCAGTTCCAACCAGTTCCGACCAGTTCCAAGCCAGTTCCAAACAGTTCCAACCAGTTCCAACCAGTTCCAGCCAGTTCCAACCAGCCACCTCAAGCCAGCTAAAGCCAGTTCCAAACAGCCAGCTCAACAGTTCCAAACAGCTAGCTGAACAGCCAGCGGAACAGCCAGCTGAACAGCCAGCTGAACAGCCACCTGCAGCCAGTTCCAAACAGTTCCAAACAGTTCCACCCAGCCAGCTATTTGCAGCCAGCTGAAGCCAGCTCTAGCCACCTCGAGCCACCTCAAGCCAGCTCAAGCCAGTTCCAAACAGTTCCAAACTGTTCCAAACTGTTCCAAACTGTTCCAAACTGTTCCAAACAGCCAGCTGAACAGACAGCTGAACAGCCAGCTAAAGCCAGCTCAAGCCAGCTCAAGCCAGTTCCAGCCAGCTCACAGTTCTAAGCCAGTTCCAAGCCAGTTCCAACCAGTTCAAACCAGTTCCAACCAGTTCCAACCAGTTCCAAACAGTTCCAAGCCAGTTCCAAACAGTTCCAAACCAGTTCCAAACCGTACCAAGCCAGTTCCAAGCCGGTTCCAACCAGTTCCAACCAGTTCAAACCAGTTCCAACCAGTTCCAACCAGTTCCAAACAGTTCCAAGCCAGTTCCAAACAGTTCCAAGCCAGTTCCAAACAGTACCAAGCCAGTTCCAAGCTAGTTCCAAACAGTTCCAACCAGTTCCAACCAGTTCCAGCCCGTTCCAAACAGTTCCAGCCAGTTCCAAACAGTTCCAGCCAGTTCCAAACAGTTCCAAGCCAGTTCCAAGTAGTACCAAGCCAGTTCCAAGCCAATTCCAAGCTAGTTCCAACCAGTTCCAACCAGTTCCAACCAGTTCCAGCCTGTTCCAAACAGTTCCAGCCAGTTCCAAACAGTTCCAAGCCAGTTCCAAACAGTACCAAGCCAGTTCCAAGCCAGTTCCAACCAGTTCCAACCAGTTCCGACCAGTTCCAAGCCAGTTCCAAACAGTTCCAACCAGTTCCAACCAGTTCCAGCCAGTTCCAACCAGCCACCTCAAGCCAGCTCAAGCCAGTTCCAAACAGCCAGCTCAACAGTTCCAAACAGCTAGCTGAACAGCCAGCGGAACAGCCAGCTGAACAGCCAGCTGAACAGCCACCTGAAGCCAGTTCCAAACAGTTCCAAACAGTTCCACCCAGCCAGCTATTTGCAGCCAGCTGAAGCCAGCTCTAGCCACCTCGAGCCACCTCAAGCCAGCTCAAGCCAGTTCCAAACAGTTCCAAACTGTTCCAAACTGTTCCAAACTGTTCCAAACTGTTCCAAACAGCCAGCTGAACAGACAGCTGAACAGCCAGCTAAAGCCAGCTCAAGCCAGCTCAAGCCAGTTCCAGCCAGCTCACAGTTCTAAGCCAGTTCCAAGCCAGTTCCAACCAGTTCAAACCAGTTCCAACCAGTTCCAACCAGTTCCAAACAGTTCCAAGCCAGTTCCAAACAGTTCCAAACCAGTTCCAAACCGTACCAAGCCAGTTCCAAGCCGGTTCCAACCAGTTCCAACCAGTTCAAACCAGTTCCAACCAGTTCCAACCAGTTCCAAACAGTTCCAAGCCAGTTCCAACCAGTTCCAACCAGTTCCAACCAGTTCAAACCAGTTCCAACCAGTTCCAACCAGTTCCAACCAGTTCCAAACAGTTCCAGCCAGTTCCAAACAGTTCCAGCCAGTTCCAAACAGTTCCAGCCAGTTCCAA
Organism: Alitta virens; assembly: GCA_932294295.1. Taxonomy (NCBI): domain Eukaryota; kingdom Metazoa; phylum Annelida; class Polychaeta; order Phyllodocida; family Nereididae; genus Alitta; species Alitta virens. The sequence goes on along the minus strand of OW028578.1, from coordinate 20,003,345 downwards.
ACAGTTCCAGCCAGTTCCAAACAGTTCCAAGCCAGTTCCAAACAGTACCAAGCCAGTTCCAAGCCAATTCCAAGCTAGTTCCAACCAGTTCCAACCAGTTCCAACCAGTTCCAGCCTGTTCCAAACAGTTCCAGCCAGTTCCAAACAGTTCCAAGCCAGTTCCAAACAGTACCAAGCCAGTTCCAAGCCAGTTCCAACCAGTTCCAACCAGTTCCAAGCCAGTTCCAAAAGTTCCAACCAGTTCCATCCAGTTCCAGCCAGTTCCAACCAGTTCCAACCAGTTCCAAACAGTTCCAGCCAGTTCCAACCAGTTCCAGCCAGTTCCAAACAGTTCCAGCCAGTTCCAAACAGTTCCAAGTCAGTTCCAAACAGTTCCAAACAGTACCAAGCCAGTTCCAAGCCAGTTCCAACCAGTTCCAAGCCAGTTCCAAGCCAGTTCCAACCAGTTCAAACCAGTTCCAACCAGTTCCAACCAGTTCCAAACAGTTCCAAGCCAGTTCCAAACAGTACCAAGCCAGTTCCAAGCTAGTTCCAAACAGTTCCAACCAGTTCCAACCAGTTCCAACCAGTTCCAGCCAGTTCCAAACAGTTCCAGCCAGTTCCAAACAGTACCAAGCCAGTTCCAAACAGTTCCAAGCCAGTTCCAAATAGTACCAAGCCAGTTCCAAGCCAATTCCAAGCTAGTTCCAACCAGTTCCAACCAGTTCCAACCAGTTCCAGCCTGTCCAAACAGTACCAAGCCAGTTCCAAGACAGTTCCAAGCCAGTTCCAAGCCAGTTCCAACCAGTTCCAACCAGTTCCAACCAGTTCCAGCCAGTTCCAAACAGTTCCAGCCAGTTCCAGACAGTTCCAAGTCAGTTCCAAACAGTACCAAGCCAGTTCCAAGCCAGTTACAAGCCAGTTCCAACCAGTTCCAGCCAGTTACAACTAGTTCCAACCAGTTCCAAACAGTTCCAGCCAGTTCCAAACAGTTCCAACCAGTTCCAACCAGTTAAAAACCAGTTCAAACCAGTTCCAACCAGTTCAAACCAGTTCCAACCAGTTCCAAACAGTTCCAGCCAGTTCCAAACAGTTCCAAGCCAGTTCCAAACAGTACCAAGCCAGTTCCAACCAGTTCAAACCAGTTCCAGCCAGTTCCAAACAGTTCCAGCCAGTTCCAAACAGTTCCAGCCAGTTCCAAACAGTTCCAGCCAGTTCCAACCAGTTCCAAACAGTTCCAAACAGTTCCAGCCAGTTCCAACCAGTTCCAACCAGATCCAGACAGTTCCAGCCAGTTCCAAACAGTTCCAAGCCAGTTCCAAACAGTACCAAGCCAGTTCCAAGCCAGTTCCAACCAGTTCCAACCAGTTCAAACCAGTTCCAACCAGTTCCAAACTGTTCCAACCAGTTCCAACAAGTTCCAAACAGTTACAAGCCAGTTCCAACCAGTTCCAGCCAGTTACAACTAGTTCCAACCAGTTCCAAACAGTTCCAGCCAGTTCCAAACAGTTCCAACCAGTTCCAAACAGTTACAACTAGTTCCAGCCAGTTCCAAACAGTTACAACTAGTTCCAAGCCAGTTCCAAACAGTACCAAGCCAGTTCCAAGCCAGCTCCAACCAGTTCCAACCAGTTCAAACCAGTTCCAACCAGTTCCAACCAGTTCCAAGCCAGTTTCAACCAGTTCCAACCAGTTAAAAACCAGTTCAAACCAGTTCCAACCAGTTCAAACCAGTTCCAACCAGTTCCAAACAGTTCCAGCCAGTTCCAAACAGTTCCAAGCCAGTTCCAAACAGTACCAAGCCAGTTCCAAGCCAGTTCCAACCAGTTCCAGCCAGTTCCAAACAGTTCCAGCCAGTTCCAAACAGTTCCAGCCAGTTCCAAACAGTTCCAGCCAGTTCCAAACAGTTCCAAGCCAGTTCCAAACAGTACCAAGCCAGTTCCAAGCCAATTCCAAGCTAGTTCCAACCAGTTCCAACCAGTTCCAACCAGTTCCAGCCTGTTCCAAACAGTTCCAGCCAGTTCCAAACAGTTCCAAGCCAGTTCCAAACAGTACCAAGCCAGTTCCAAGCCAGTTCCAACCAGTTCCAACCAGTTCCAAGCCAGTTCCAAAAGTTCCAACCAGTTCCATCCAGTTCCAGCCAGTTCCAACCAGTTCCAACCAGTTCCAAACAGTTCCAGCCAGTTCCAACCAGTTCCAGCCAGTTCCAAACAGTTCCAGCCAGTTCCAAACAGTTCCAAGTCAGTTCCAAACAGTTCCAAACAGTACCAAGCCAGTTCCAAGCCAGTTCCAACCAGTTCCAAGCCAGTTCCAAGCCAGTTCCAACCAGTTCAAACCAGTTCCAACCAGTTCCAACCAGTTCCAAACAGTTCCAAGCCAGTTCCAAACAGTACCAAGCCAGTTCCAAGCTAGTTCCAAACAGTTCCAACCAGTTCCAACCAGTTCCAACCAGTTCCAGCCAGTTCCAAACAGTTCCAGCCAGTTCCAAACAGTACCAAGCCAGTTCCAAACAGTTCCAAGCCAGTTCCAAATAGTACCAAGCCAGTTCCAAGCCAATTCCAAGCTAGTTCCAACCAGTTCCAACCAGTTCCAACCAGTTCCAGCCTGTCCAAACAGTACCAAGCCAGTTCCAAGACAGTTCCAAGCCAGTTCCAAGCCAGTTCCAACCAGTTCCAACCAGTTCCAACCAGTTCCAGCCAGTTCCAAACAGTTCCAGCCAGTTCCAGACAGTTCCAAGTCAGTTCCAAACAGTACCAAGCCAGTTCCAAGCCAGTTACAAGCCAGTTCCAACCAGTTCCAGCCAGTTACAACTAGTTCCAACCAGTTCCAAACAGTTCCAGCCAGTTCCAAACAGTTCCAACCAGTTCCAACCAGTTAAAAACCAGTTCAAACCAGTTCCAACCAGTTCAAACCAGTTCCAACCAGTTCCAAACAGTTCCAGCCAGTTCCAAACAGTTCCAAGCCAGTTCCAAACAGTACCAAGCCAGTTCCAAGCCAGTTCCAACCAGTTCCAAACAGTTCCAACCAGTTCCAAACAGTTCCAGCCAGTTCCAAACAGTTCCAGCCAGTTCCAAACAGTTCCAGCCAGTTCCAAACAGTTCCCGCCAGTTCCAACCAGTTCCAAACAGTTCCAAACAGTTCCAGCCAGTTCCAACCAGTTCCAACCAGATCCAGACAGTTCCAGCCAGTTCCAAACAGTTCCAAGCCAGTTCCAAACAGTACCAAGCCAGTTCCAAGCCAGTTCCAACCAGTTCCAACCAGTTCAAACCAGTTCCAACCAGTTCCAAACTGTTCCAACCAGTTCCAACAAGTTCCAAACAGTTACAAGCCAGTTCCAACCAGTTCCAGCCAGTTACAACTAGTTCCAACCAGTTCCAAACAGTTCCAGCCAGTTCCAAACAGTTCCAACCAGTTCCAAACAGTTACAACTAGTTCCAGCCAGTTCCAAACAGTTACAACTAGTTCCAAGCCAGTTCCAAACAGTACCAAGCCAGTTCCAAGCCAGCTCCAACCAGTTCCAACCAGTTCAAACCAGTTCCAACCAGTTCCAACCAGTTCCAAGCCAGTTTCAACCAGTTCCAACCAGTTAAAAACCAGTTCAAACCAGTTCCAACCAGTTCAAACCAGTTCCAACCAGTTCCAAACAGTTCCAGCCAGTTCCAAACAGTTCCAAGCCAGTTCCAAACAGTACCAAGCCAGTTCCAAGCCAGTTCCAACCAGTTCCAACCAGTTCAAACCAGTTCCAACCAGTTCCAAACAGTTCCAACCAGTTCCAAACAGTTCCAGCCAGTTCCAAACAGTTCCAGCCAGTTCCAAACAGTTCCAGCCAGTTCCAAACAGTTCCAGCCAGTTCCAAACAGTTCCAAGCCAGTTCCAAACAGTACCAAGCCAGTTCCAAGCTAGTTCCAAACAGTTCCAACCAGTTCCAACCAGTTCCAGCCCGTTCCAAACAGTTCCAGCCAGTTCCAAACAGTTCCAGCCAGTTCCAAACAGTTCCAAGCCAGTTCCAAATAGTACCAAGCCAGTTCCAAGCCAATTCCAAGCTAGTTCCAACCAGTTCCAACCAGTTCCAACCAGTTCCAGCCTGTTCCAAACAGTTCCAGCCAGTTCCAAACAGTTCCAAGCCAGTTCCAAACAGTACCAAGCCAGTTCCAAGCCAGTTCCAACCAGTTCCAACCAGTTCCGACCAGTTCCAAGCCAGTTCCAAACAGTTCCAACCAGTTCCAACCAGTTCCAGCCAGTTCCAACCAGCCACCTCAAGCCAGCTCAAGCCAGTTCCAAACAGCCAGCTCAACAGTTCCAAACAGCTAGCTGAACAGCCAGCGGAACAGCCAGCTGAACAGCCAGCTGAACAGCCACCTGAAGCCAGTTCCAAACAGTTCCAAACAGTTCCACCCAGCCAGCTATTTGCAGCCAGCTGAAGCCAGCTCTAGCCACCTCGAGCCACCTCAAGCCAGCTCAAGCCAGTTCCAAACAGTTCCAAACAGTTCCAAACTGTTCCAAACTGTTCCAAACAGCCAGCTGAACAGACAGCTGAACAGCCAGCTAAAGCCAGCTCAAGCCAGCTCAAGCCAGCTCAAGCCAGCTCAAGCCAGCTCAAGCCAGCTCCAGCCAGCTCACAGTTCTAAGCCAGTTCCAAGCCAGTTCCAACCAGTTCAAACCAGTTCCAACCAGTTCCAACCAGTTCCAAACAGTTCCAAGCCAGTTCCAAACAGTTCCAAACAGTTCCAAACCGTACCAAGCCAGTTCCAAACCGGCTCCAACCAGTTCCAACCAGTTCAAACCAGTTCAAACCAGTTCCAACCAGTTCCAACCAGTTCCAAGCCAGTTTCAACCAGTTCCAACCAGTTAAAAACCAGTTCAAACCAGTTCCAACCAGTTCAAACCAGTTCCAACCAGTTCCAAACAGTTCCAGCCTGTTCCAAACAGTTCCAAGCCAGTTCCAAACAGTACCAAGCCAGTTCCAAGCCAGTTCCAACCAGTTCCAACCAGTTCCAACCAGTTCAAACCAGTTCCAACCAGTTCCAAACAGTTCCAACCAGTTCCAAACAGTTCCAGCCAGTTCCAAACAGTTCCAGCCAGTTCCAAACAGTTCCAGCCAGTTCCAAACAGTTCCAGCCAGTTCCAAACAGTTCCAAGCCAGTTCCAAACAGTACCAAGCCAGTTCCAAGCTAGTTCCAAACAGTTCCAACCAGTTCAAACCAGTTCCACCCCGTTCCAAACAGTTCCAGCCAGTTCCAAACAGTTCCAGCCAGTTCCAAACAGTTCCAAGCCAGTTCCAAATAGTACCAAGCCAGTTCCAAGCCAATTCCAAGCTAGTTCCAACCAGTTCCAACCAGTTCCAACCAGTTCCAGCCTGTTCCAAACAGTTCCAGCCAGTTCCAAACAGTTCCAAGCCAGTTCCAAACAGTACCAAACAGTACCAAGCCAATTCCAACCAGTTCCAACCAGTTCCAAGCCAGTTCCAAGCCAGTTCCAACCAGTTCAAACCAGTTCCAACCAGTTCCAAACAGTTCCAAGCCAGTTCCAAACAGTACCAAGCCAGTTCCAAGCTAGTTCCAAACAGTTCCAACCAGTTCCAACCAGTTCCAGCCAGTTCCAAACAGTTCCAGCCAGTTCCAAACAGTACCAAGCCAGTTCCAAACAGTTCCAAGCCAGTTCCAAATAGTACCAAGCTAGTTCCAAGCCAATTCCAAGCTAGTTCCAACCAGTTCCAACCAGTTCCAACCAGTTCCAGCCTGTCCAAACAGTACCAAGCCAGTTCCAAGACAGTTCCAAGCCAGTTCCAAGCCAGTTCCAACCAGTTCCAACCAGTTCCAACCAGTTCCAGCCAGTTCCAAACAGTTCCAGCCAGTTCCAGACAGTTCCAAGTCAGTTCCAAATAGTACCAAGCCAGTTCCAAGCCAGTTCCAAGCCAGTTCCAAGCCAGTTCCAACCAGTTCCAACCAGTTCCAACCAGTTCCAGCCAGTTCCAAACAGTTCCAGCCAGTTCCAGACAGTTCCAAGTCAGTTCCAAACAGTACCAAGCCAGTTCCAAGCCAGTTCCAACCAGTTCCAACCAGTTCCAAACAGTACCAAGCCAGTTCCAAGCCAGTTCCAACCAGTTCCAACCAGTTCCAAACAGTTCCAAACAGTTCCAGCCAGTTCCAACCAGTTCCAACCAGATCCAAACAGTTCCAGCCAGTTCCAAACAGTGCCAAGCCAGTTCCAAACAGTACCAAGCCAGTTCCAAGCCAGTTCCAACCAGTTCCAACCAGTTCAAACCAGTTCCAACCAGTTCCAAACTGTTCCAAGCCAGTTCCAAACAGTACCAAGCCAGTTCCAACCAGTTCCAACCAGTTCCAACAAGTTCCAAACAGTTACAACTAGTTCCAGCCAGTTCCAAACAGTTACAAGCCAGTTCCAACCAGTTCCAGCCAGTTACAACTAGTTCCAACCAGTTCCAAACAGTTCCAGCCAGTTCCAAACAGTTCCAGCCAGTTCCAAACAGTACCAAGCCAGTTCCAAGCCAGTTCCAACCATTTCCCACCAGTTCCAACCAGTTCAAACCAGTTCCAAGCTAGTTCCAAACAGTTCCAACCAGTTCCAAACAGTTCCAGCCAGTTCCAAGCAGTTCCAGCCAGTTCCAAACAGTTCCAGCCAGTTCCAAACAGTTCCAGCCAGTTCCAAACAGTTCCAAGCCAGTTCCAAACAGTACCAAACAGTACCAAGCCAGTTCCAACCAGTTCCAACCAGTTCCAAGCCAGTTCCAAGCCAGTTCCAACCAGTTCAAACCAGTTCCAACCAGTTCCAACCAGTTCCAAACAGTTCCAAGCCAGTTCCAAACAGTACCAAGCCAGTTCCAAGCTAGTTCCAAACAGTTCCAACCAGTTCCAACCAGTTCCAGCCAGTTCCAAACAGTTCCAGCCAGTTCCAAACAGTACCAAGCCAGTTCCAAACAGTTCCAAGCCAGTTCCAAATAGTACCAAGCCAGTTCCAAGCCAATTCCAAGCTAGTTCCAACCAGTTCCAACCAGTTCCAACCAGTTCCAGCCTGTCCAAACAGTACCAAGCCAGTTCCAAGACAGTTCCAAGCCAGTTCCAAGCCAGTTCCAACCAGTTCCAACCAGTTCCAACCAGTTCCAGCCAGTTCCAAACAGTTCCAGCCAGTTCCAGACAGTTCCAAGTCAGTTCCAAATAGTACCAAGCCAGTTCCAAGCCAGTTCCAAGCCAGTTCCAACCAGTTCCAACCAGTTCCAACCAGTTCCAGCCAGTTCCAAACAGTTCCAGCCAGTTCCAGACAGTTCCAAGTCAGTTCCAAACAGTACCAAGCCAGTTCCAAGCCAGTTCCAACCAGTTCCAACCAGTTCCAAACAGTACCAAGCCAGTTCCAAGCCAGTTTCAACCAGTTCCAACCAGTTCCAAACAGTTCCAAACAGTTCCAGCCAGTTCCAACCAGTTCCAACCAGATCCAAACAGTTCCAGCCAGTTCCAAACAGTGCCAAGCCAGTTCCAAACAGTACCAAGCCAGTTCCAAGCCAGTTCCAACCAGTTCCAACCAGTTCAAACCAGTTCCAACCAGTTCCAAACTGTTCCAAGCCAGTTCCAAACAGTACCAAGCCAGTTCCAACCAGTTCCAACCAGTTCCAACAAGTTCCAAACAGTTACAACTAGTTCCAGCCAGTTCCAAACAGTTACAAGCCAGTTCCAACCAGTTCCAGCCAGTTACAACTAGTTCCAACCAGTTCCAAACAGTTCCAGCCAGTTCCAAACAGTTCCAGCCAGTTCCAAACAGTACCAAGCCAGTTCCAAGCCAGTTCCAACCATTTCCCACCAGTTCCAACCAGTTCAAACCAGTTCCAAGCTAGTTCCAAACAGTTCCAACCAGTTCCAAACAGTTCCAGCCAGTTCCAAGCAGTTCCAGCCAGTTCCAAACAGTTCCAGCCAGTTCCAAACAGTTCCAGCCAGTTCCAAACAGTTCCAAGCCAGTTCCAAACAGTACCAAGCCAGTTCCAAGCTAGTTCCAAACAGTTCCAACCAGTTCCAACCAGTTCCAGCCCGTTCCAAACAGTTCCAGCCAGTTCCAAACAGTTCCAGCCAGTTCCAAACAGTTCCAAGCCAGTTCCAAATAGTACCAAGCCAGTTCCAAGCCAATTTCAAGCTAGTTCCAACCAGTTCCAACCAGTTCCAACCAGTTCCAGCCTGTTCCAAACAATTCCAGCCAGTTCCAAACAGTTCCAAGCCAGTTCCAAACAGTACCAAGCCAGTTCCAAGCCAGTTCCAACCAGTTCCAACCAGTTCCGACCAGTTCCAAGCCAGTTCCAAACAGTTCCAACCAGTTCCAACCAGTTCCAGCCAGTTCCAACCAGCCACCTCAAGCCAGCTCAAGCCAGTTCCAAACAGCCAGCTCAACAGTTCCAAACAGCTAGCTGAACAGCCAGCGGAACAGCCAGCTGAACAGCCAGCTGAACAGCCACCTGAAGCCAGTTCCAAACAGTTCCAAACAGTTCCACCCAGCCAGCTATTTGCAGCCAGCTGAAGCCAGCTCTAGCCACCTCGAGCCACCTCAAGCCAGCTCAAGCCAGTTCCAAACAGTTCCAAACAGTTCCAAACTGTTCCAAACTGTTCCAAACAGCCAGCTGAACAGACAGCTGAACAGCCAGCTAAAGCCAGCTCAAGCCAGCTCAAGCCAGCTCAAGCCAGCTCAAGCCAGCTCAAGCCAGCTCAAGCCAGCTCCAGCCAGCTCACAGTTCTAAGCCAGTTCCAAGCCAGTTCCAACCAGTTCAAACCAGTTCCAACCAGTTCCAACCAGTTCCAAACAGTTCCAAGCCAGTTCCAAACAGTTCCAAACAGTTCCAAACCGTACCAAGCCAGTTCCAAACCGGCTCCAACCAGTTCCAACCAGTTCAAACCAGTTCAAACCAGTTCCAACCAGTTCCAACCAGTTCCAAGCCAGTTTCAACCAGTTCCAACCAGTTAAAAACCAGTTCAAACCAGTTCCAACCAGTTCAAACCAGTTCCAACCAGTTCCAAACAGTTCCAGCCTGTTCCAAACAGTTCCAAGCCAGTTCCAAACAGTACCAAGCCAGTTCCAAGCCAGTTCCAACCAGTTCCAACCAGTTCCAACCAGTTCAAACCAGTTCCAACCAGTTCCAAACAGTTCCAACCAGTTCCAAACAGTTCCAGCCAGTTCCAAACAGTTCCAGCCAGTTCCAAACAGTTCCAGCCAGTTCCAAACAGTTCCAGCCAGTTCCAAACAGTTCCAAGCCAGTTCCAAACAGTACCAAGCCAGTTCCAAGCTAGTTCCAAACAGTTCCAACCAGTTCAAACCAGTTCCAACCCGTTCCAAACAGTTCCAGCCAGTTCCAAACAGTTCCAGCCAGTTCCAAACAGTTCCAAGCCAGTTCCAAATAGTACCAAGCCAGTTCCAAGCCAATTCCAAGCTAGTTCCAACCAGTTCCAACCAGTTCCAACCAGTTCCAGCCTGTTCCAAACAGTTCCAGCCAGTTCCAAACAGTTCCAAGCCAGTTCCAAACAGTACCAAACAGTACCAAGCCAGTTCCAACCAGTTCCAACCAGTTCCAAGCCAGTTCCAAGCCAGTTCCAACCAGTTCAAACCAGTTCCAACCAGTTCCAACCAGTTCCAAACAGTTCCAAGCCAGTTCCAAACAGTACCAAGCCAGTTCCAAGCTAGTTCCAAACAGTTCCAACCAGTTCCAACCAGTTCCAGCCAGTTCCAAACAGTTCCAGCCAGTTCCAAACAGTACCAAGCCAGTTCCAAACAGTTCCAAGCCAGTTCCAAATAGTACCAAGCCAGTTCCAAGCCAATTCCAAGCTAGTTCCAACCAGTTCCAACCAGTTCCAACCAGTTCCAACCAGTTCCAGCCTGTCCAAACAGTACCAAGCCAGTTCCAAGACAGTTCCAAGCCAGTTCCAAGCCAGTTCCAACCAGTTCCAACCAGTTCCAACCAGTTCCAGCCAGTTCCAAACAGTTCCAGCCAGTTCCAGACAGTTCCAAGTCAGTTCCAAATAGTACCAAGCCAGTTCCAAGCCAGTTCCAAGCCAGTTCCAACCAGTTCCAACCAGTTCCAACCAGTTCCACCAGTTCCAAACAGTTCCAGCCAGTTCCAGACAGTTCCAAGTCAGTTCCAAACAGTACCAAGCCAGTTCCAAGCCAGTTCCAACCAGTTCCAACCAGTTCCAAACAGTACCAAGCCAGTTCCAAGCCAGTTCCAACCAGTTCCAACCAGTTCCAAACAGTTCCAAACAGTTCCAGCCAGTTCCAGCCAGTTCCAACCAGATCCAAACAGTTCCAGCCAGTTCCAAACAGTGCCAAGCCAGTTCCAAACAGTACCAAGCCAGTTCCAAGCCAGTTCCAACCAGTTCCAACCAGTTCAAACCAGTTCCAACCAGTTCCAAACTGTTCCAAGCCAGTTCCAAACAGTACCAAGCCAGTTCCAACCAGTTCCAACCAGTTCCAACAAGTTCCAAACAGTTACAACTAGTTCCAGCCAGTTCCAAACAGTTACAAGCCAGTTCCAACCAGTTCCAGCCAGTTACAACTAGTTCCAACCAGTTCCAAACAGTTCCAGCCAGTTCCAAACAGTTCCAACCAGTTCCAAATAGTTACAACTAGTTCCAGCCAGTTCCAAACAGTTACAAATAGTTCCAAGCCAGTTCCAAACAGTAACAAGCCAGTTCCAAGCCAGCTCCAACCAGTTCCAACCAGTTCAAACCAGTTCCAACCAGTTCCAACCAGTTCCAAGCCAGTTTCAACCAGTTCCAACCAGTTAAAAACCAGTTCAAACCAGTTCCAACCAGTTCAAACCAGTTCCAACCAGTTCCAAACAGTTCCAGCCAGTTCCAAACAGTTCCAAGCCAGTTCCAAACAGTACCAAGCCAGTTCCAAGCCAGTTCCAACCAGTTCCAACCAGTTCCAACCAGTTCAAACCAGTTCCAACCAGTTCCAAACAGTTCCAACCAGTTCCAAACAGTTCCAGCCAGTTCCAAACAGTTCCAGCCAGTTCCAAACAGTTCCAGCCAGTTCCAAACAGTTCCAGCCAGTTCCAAACAGTTCCAGCCAGTTCCAAACAGTTCCAAGCCAGTTCCAACCAGTTCCAACCAGTTCAAACCAGTTCCAACCAGTTCCAAACAGTTCCAACCAGTTCCAAACAGTTCCAACCAGTTCCAACCAGTTCCAGCCCGTTCCAAACAGTTCCAGCCAGTTCCAAACAGTTCCAGCCAGTTCCAAACAGTTCCAAGCCAGTTCCAAATAGTACCAAGCCAGTTCCAAGCCAATTCCAAGCTAGTTCCAACCAGTTCCAACCAGTTCCAACCAGTTCCAGCCTGTTCCAAACAGTTCCAGCCAGTTCCAAACAGTTCCAAGCCAGTTCCAAACAGTACCAAGCCAGTTCCAAGCCAGTTCCAACCAGTTCCAACCAGTTCCGACCAGTTCCAAGCCAGTTCCAAACAGTTCCAACCAGTTCCAACCAGTTCCAGCCAGTTCCAACCAGCCACCTCAAGCCAGCTCAAGCCAGTTCCAAACAGCCAGCTCAACAGTTCCAAACAGCTAGCTGAACAGCCAGCGGAACAGCCAGCTGAACAGCCAGCTGAACAGCCACCTGAAGCCAGTTCCAAACAGTTCCAAAAAGTTCCACCCAGCCAGCTATTTGCAGCCAGCTGAAGCCAGCTCTAGCCACCTCGAGCCACCTCAAGCCAGCTCAAGCCAGTTCCAAACAGTTCCAAACAGTTCCAAACTGTTCCAAACTGTTCCAAACTGTTCCAAACTGTTCCAAACTGTTCCAAACAGCCAGCTGAACAGACAGCTGAACAGCCAGCTAAAGCCAGCTCAAGCCAGCTCAAGCCAGCTCCAGCCAGCTCACAGTTCTAAGCCAGTTCCAAGCCAGTTCCAACCAGTTCAAACCAGTTCCAACCAGTTCCAACCAGTTCCAAACAGTTCCAAGCCAGTTCCAAACAGTTCCAAACCAGTTCCAAACCGTACCAAGCCAGTTCCAAGCCGGTTCCAACCAGTTCCAACCAGTTCAAACCAGTTCCAACCAGTTCCAACCAGTTCCAAACAGTTCCAAGCCAGTTCCAACCAGTTCCAACCAGTTCCAACCAGTTCCAACCAGTTCCAAACAGTTCCAGCCAGTTCCAAACAGTTCCAGCCAGTTCCAAACAGTTCCAGCCAGTTCCAAACAGTTCCAGCCAGTTCCAAACAGTTCCAAGCCAGTTCCAAACAGTACCAAGCCAGTTCCAAGCCAATTCCAAGCTTGTTCCAACCAGTTCTAACCAGTTCCAACCAGTTCCAGCCTGTTCCAAACAGTTCCAGCCAGTTCCAAACAGTTCCAAGCCAGTTCCAAACAGTACCAAGACAGTTCCAAGCCAGTTCCAACCAGTTCCAACCAGTTCCAAGCCAGTTCCAAAAGTTCCAAAAGTTCCAACCAGTTCCAACCAGTTCCAGCCAGTTCCAACCAGTTCCAACCAGTTCCAAACAGTTCCAGCCAGTTCCAACCAATTCCAGCCAGTTCCAAACAGTTCCAGCCAGTTCCAAACAGTTCCAAGTCAGTTCCAAACAGTTCCAAACAGTACCAAGCCAGTTCCAAGCCAGTTCCAACCAGTTCCAAGCCAGTTCCAAGCCAGTTCCAACCAGTTCAAACCAGTTCCAACCAGTTCCAACCAGTTCCAAACAGTTCCAAGCCAGTTCCAAACAGTACCAAGCCAGTTCCAAGCTAGTTCCAAACAGTTCCAAGCAGTTCCAACCAGTTCCAGCCAGTTCCAAACAGTTCCAGCCAGTTCCAAACAGTACCAAGCCAGTTCCAAACAGTTCCAAGCCAGTTCCAAATAGTACCAAGCCAGTTCCAAGCCAATTCCAAGCTAGTTCCAACCAGTTCCAACCAGTTCCAACCAGTTCCAGCCTGTCCAAACAGTACCAAGCCAGTTCCAAGACAGTTCCAAGCCAGTTCCAAGCCAGTTCCAACCAGTTCCAACCAGTTCCAACCAGTTCCAGCCAGTTCCAAACAGTTCCAGCCAGTTCCAGACAGTTCCAAGTCAGTTCCAAACAGTACCAAGCCAGTTCCAAGCCAGTTCCAACCAGTTCCAACCAGTTCCAACCAGTTCCAACCAGTTCCAACCAGTTCCAACCAGTTCCAAACAGTTCCAAGCCAGTTCCAAACAGTTCCAAACCAGTTCCAAACCGTACCAAGCCAGTTCCAAGCCGGTTCCAACCAGTTCCAACCAGTTCAAACCAGTTCCAACCAGTTCCAACCAGTTCCAAACAGTTCCAAGCCAGTTCCAACCAGTTCCAACCAGTTCCAACCAGTTCCAACCAGTTCCAAACAGTTCCAGCCAGTTCCAAACAGTTCCAGCCAGTTCCAAACAGTTCCAGCCAGTTCCAAACAGTTCCAGCCAGTTCCAAACAGTTCCAAGCCAGTTCCAAACAGTACCAAGCCAGTTCCAAGCCAATTCCAAGCTTGTTCCAACCAGTTCTAACCAGTTCCAACCAGTTCCAGCCTGTTCCAAACAGTTCCAGCCAGTTCCAAACAGTTCCAAGCCAGTTCCAAACAGTACCAAGACAGTTCCAAGCCAGTTCCAACCAGTTCCAACCAGTTCCAAGCCAGTTCCAAAAGTTCCAAAAGTTCCAACCAGTTCCAACCAGTTCCAGCCAGTTCCAACCAGTTCCAACCAGTTCCAAACAGTTCCAGCCAGTTCCAACCAATTCCAGCCAGTTCCAAACAGTTCCAGCCAGTTCCAAACAGTTCCAAGTCAGTTCCAAACAGTTCCAAACAGTACCAAGCCAGTTCCAAGCCAGTTCCAACCAGTTCCAAGCCAGTTCCAAGCCAGTTCCAACCAGTTCAAACCAGTTCCAACCAGTTCCAACCAGTTCCAAACAGTTCCAAGCCAGTTCCAAACAGTACCAAGCCAGTTCCAAGCTAGTTCCAAACAGTTCCAAGCAGTTCCAACCAGTTCCAGCCAGTTCCAAACAGTTCCAGCCAGTTCCAAACAGTACCAAGCCAGTTCCAAACAGTTCCAAGCCAGTTCCAAATAGTACCAAGCCAGTTCCAAGCCAATTCCAAGCTAGTTCCAACCAGTTCCAACCAGTTCCAACCAGTTCCAGCCTGTCCAAACAGTACCAAGCCAGTTCCAAGACAGTTCCAAGCCAGTTCCAAGCCAGTTCCAACCAGTTCCAACCAGTTCCAACCAGTTCCAGCCAGTTCCAAACAGTTCCAGCCAGTTCCAGACAGTTCCAAGTCAGTTCCAAACAGTACCAAGCCAGTTCCAAGCCAGTTCCAAGCCAGTTCCAACCAGTTCCAACCAGTTCCAACCAGTTCCAGCCAGTTCCAAACAGTTCCAGCCAGTTCCAGACAGTTCCAAGTCAGTTCCAAACAGTACCAAGCCAGTTCCAAGCCAGTTCCAACCAGTTCCAACCAGTTCCAAACAGTACCAAGCCAGTTCCAAGCCAGTTCCAACCAGTTCCAACCAGTTCCAAACAGTTCCAAACAGTTCCAGCCAGTTCCAACCGGTTCCAACCAGATCCAAACAGTTCCAGCCAGTTCCAAACAGTTCCAAGCCAGTTCCAAACAGTACCAAGCCAGTTCCAAGCCAGTTCCAACCAGTTCCAACCAGTTCAAACCAGTTCCAACCAGTTCCAAACTGTTCCAAGCCAGTTCCAAACAGTACCAAGCCAGTTCCAACCAGTTCCAACCAGTTCCAACAAGTTCCAAACAGTTACAACTAGTTCCAGCCAGTTCCAAACAGTTACAAGCCAGTTCCAACCAGTTTCAGCCAGTTACAACTAGTTCCAACCAGTTCCATACAGTTCCAGCCAGTTCCAAACAGTTCCAACCAGTTCCAAACAGTTACAACTAGTTCCAGCCAGTTCCAAACAGTTACAACTAGTTCCAAGCCAGTTCCAAACAGTACCAAGCCAGTTCCAAGCCAGCTCCAACCAGTTCCAACCAGTTCCAACCAGTTCCAACCAGTTCCAAACAGTTCCAAACAGTTCCAGCCAGTTCCAACCAGTTCCAACCAGATCCAAACAGTTCCAGCCAGTTCCAAACTGTTATAAGCCAGTTCCAAACAGTACCAAGCCAGTTCCAAGCCAGTTCCAAACAGTTCCAGCCAGTTCCAAACAGTTCCAAGTCAGTTCCAAATAGTTCCAGCCAGTTCCAAACAGTTCCAGCCAGTTCCAAACAGTTCCAAGTCAGTTCCAACAGTACCAAGCCAGTTCTAAGCCAGTTCCAACCAGTTCCAAACAGTTACAACTAGTTCCAGCCAGTGCCAAACAGTACCAAGCCAGTTCCAAACAGTTCCAGCCAGTTCCAAACAGTTCCAAGCCAATTCCAAACAGTACCAAGCCAGTTCCAAGCCAGTTCCAAGCCAGTTCCAACCAGTTCCAACCAGTTCCAACCAGTTCCAGCCAGTTCCAAACAGTTCCAGCCAGTTCCAAACAGTTCCAGCCAGTTCCAAACAGTTCCAGCCAGTTCCAAACAGTTCCAAGCCTGTTCCAAACAGTACCAAGCCAGTTCCAAGCCAATTCCAAGCTTGTTCCAACCAGTTCCAACCAGTTCCAACCAGTTCCAGCCTGTTCCAACCAGTTCCAGCCAGTTCCAACCAGTTCCAACCAGTTCCAAACAGTTCCAGCCAGTTCCAACCAATTCCAGCCAGTTCCAAACAGTTCCAGCCAGTTCCAAACAGTTCCAAGTCAGTTCCAAACAGTTCCAAACAGTACCAAGCCAGTTCCAAGCCAGTTCCAACCAGTTCCAAGCCAGTTCCAAGCCAGTTCCAACCAGTTCAAACCAGTTCCAACCAGTTCCAAACAGTTCCAAGCCAGTTCCAAACAGTACCAAGCCAGTTCCAAGCTAGTTCCAAACAGTTCCAAGCAGTTCCAACCAGTTCCAGCCAGTTCCAAACAGTTCCAGCCAGTTCCAAACAGTACCAAGCCAGTTCCAAACAGTTCCAAGCCAGTTCCAAATAGTACCAAGCCAGTTCCAAGCCAATTCCAAGCTAGTTCCAACCAGTTCCAACCAGTTCCAACCAGTTCCAGCCTGTCCAAACAGTTCCAAGCCAGTTACAAACAGTACCAAGCCAGTTTCAAGCCAGTTCCAAATAGTACCAAGCCAGTTCCAAGCCAATTCCAAGCTAGTTCCAACCAGTTCCAACCAGTTCCAAACAGTTCCAGCCAGTTCCAAACAGTTCCAAGCCAGTTACAAACAGTACCAAGCCAGTTTCAAGCCAGTTCCAACCAGTTCCAACCAGTTCAAACCAGTTCAAACCAGTTCCAACCAGTTCAAACCAGTTCAAACCAGTTCTAACCAGTTCTAACCAGTTCCAGACTGTTCCAAGCCAGTTCCAAACAGTACCAAGCCAGTTCCAACCAGTTCCAACCAGTTCCAACAAGTTCCAAACAGTTCCAGCCAGTTCCAAACAGTTCCAGCCAGTTCCAAACAGTTCCAAGTCAGTTCCACCAGTACCAAGCCAGTTCTAAGCCAGTTCCAACCAGTTCCAAACAGTTACAACTAGTTCCAGCCAGTGCCAAACAGTTCCAAGCCAGTTCCAAACAGTTCCAAGCCAGTTCCAAACAGTTCCAAGCCAGTTCCAAACAGTACCAAGCCAGTTCCAAGCCAGTTCCAAGCCAGTTCCAACCAGTTCCAACCAGTTCCAATCAGTTCCAAACAGTTCCAGCCAGTTCCAGACAGTTCCAAGTCAGTTCCAAACAGTACCAAACAGTTCCAGCCAGTTCCAAACAGTTCCAAGCCAGTTCCAAGCCAGTTCCAAGCCAGTTCCAACCAGTTCCAACCAGTTCCAACCAGTTCAAACCAGTTCCAACCAGTTCCAAACAGTTCCAACCAGTTCCAAACAGTTCCAGCCAGTTCCAAACAGTTCCAGCCAGTTCCAAACAGTTCCAGCCAGTTCCAAACAGTTCCAGCCAGTTCCAAACAGTTCCAAGCCAGTTCCAAACAGTACCAAGCCAGTTCCAAGCTAGTTCCAAACAGTTCCAACCAGTTCCAACCAGTTCCAGCCCGTTCCAAACAGTTCCAGCCAGTTCCAAACAGTTCCAGCCAGTTCCAAACAGTTCCAAGCCAGTTCCAAATAGTACCAAGCCAGTTCCAAGCCAATTCCAAGCTAGTTCCAACCAGTTCCAACCAGTTCCAACCAGTTCCAGCCTGTTCCAAACAGTTCCAGCCAGTTCCAAACAGTTCCAAGCCAGTTCCAAACAGTACCAAGCCAGTTCCAAGCCAGTTCCAACCAGTTCCAACCAGTTCCGACCAGTTCCAAGCCAGTTCCAAACAGTTCCAACCAGTTCCAACCAGTTCCAGCCAGTTCCAACCAGCCACCTCAAGCCAGCTCAAGCCAGTTCCAAACAGCCAGCTCAACAGTTCCAAACAGCTAGCTGAACAGCCAGCGGAACAGCCAGCTGAACAGCCAGCTGAACAGCCACCTGAAGCCAGTTCCAAACAGTTCCAAAAAGTTCCACCCAGCCAGCTATTTGCAGCCAGCTGAAGCCAGCTCTAGCCACCTCGAGCCACCTCAAGCCAGCTCAAGCCAGTTCCAAAACAGTTCCAAACAGTTCCAAACTGTTCCAAACTGTTCCAAACTGTTCCAAACTGTTCCAAACTGTTCCAAACAGCCAGCTGAACAGACAGCTGAACAGCCAGCTAAAGCCAGCTCAAGCCAGCTCAAGCCAGCTCCAGCCAGCTCACAGTTCTAAGCCAGTTCCAAGCCAGTTCCAACTAGTTCAAACCAGTTCCAACCAGTTCCAACCAGTTCCAAACAGTTCCAAGCCAGTTCCAAACAGTTCCAAACCAGTTCCAAACCGTACCAAGCCAGTTCCAAGCCGGTTCCAACCAGTTCCAACCAGTTCAAACCAGTTCCAACCAGTTCCAACCAGTGCCAAACAGTTCCAAGCCAGTTCCAACCAGTTCCAACCAGTTCCAACCAGTTCAAACCAGTTCCAACCAGTTCCAACCAGTTCCAACCAGTTCCAAACAGTTCCAGCCAGTTCCAAACAGTTCCAGCCAGTTCCAAACAGTTCCAGCCAGTTCCAAACAGTTCCAGCCAGTTCCAAACAGTTCCAAGCCAGTTCCAAACAGTACCAAGCCAGTTCCAAGCCAATTCCAAGCTTGTTCCAACCAGTTCCAACCAGTTCCAACCAGTTCCAGCCTGTTCCAAACAGTTCCAGCCAGTTCCAAACAGTTCCAAGCCAGTTCCAAACAGTACCAAGCCAGTTCCAAGCCAGTTCCAACCAGTTCCAACCAGTTCCAAGCCAGTTCCAAAAGTTCCAACCAGTTCCAACCAGTTCCAGCCAGTTCCAACCAGTTCCAACCAGTTCCAAACAGTTCCAGCCAGTTCCAACCAATTCCAGCCAGTTCCAAACAGTTCCAGCCAGTTCCAAACAGTTCCAAGTCAGTTCCAAACAGTTCCAAACAGTACCAAGCCAGTTCCAAGCCAGTTCCAACCAGTTCCAAGCCAGTTCCAAGCCAGTTCCAACCAGTTCAAACCAGTTCCAACCAGTTCCAACCAGTTCCAAACAGTTCCAAGCCAGTTCCAAACAGTACCAAGCCAGTTCCAAGCTAGTTCCAAACAGTTCCAACCAGTTCCAACCAGTTCCAGCCAGTTCCAAACAGTTCCAGCCAGTTCCAAACAGTACCAAGCCAGTTCCAAACAGTTCCAAGCCAGTTCCAAATAGTACCAAGCCAGTTCCAAGCCAATTCCAAGCTAGTTCCAACCAGTTCCAACCAGTTCCAACCAGTTCCAGCCTGTCCAAACAGTACCAAGCCAGTTCCAAGACAGTTCCAAGCCAGTTCCAAGCCAGTTCCAACCAGTTCCAACCAGTTCCAACCAGTTCCAGCCAGTTCCAAACAGTTCCAGCCAGTTCCAGACAGTTCCAAGTCAGTTCCAAACAGTACCAAGCCAGTTCCAAGCCAGTTCCAAGCCAGTTCCAACCAGTTCCAACCAGTTCCAGCCAGTTGCAAACAGTTCCAGCCAGTTCCAGACAGTTCCAAGTCAGTTCCAAACAGTACCAAGCCAGTTCCAAGCCAGTTCCAACCAGTTCCAACCAGTTCCAAACAGTACCAAGCCAGTTCCAAGCCAGTTCCAACCAGTTCCAACCAGTTCCAAACAGTTCCAAACAGTTCCAGCCAGTTCCAACCAGTTCCAACCAGATCCAAACAGTTCCAGCCAGTTCCAAACAGTTCCAAGCCAGTTCCAAACAGTACCAAGCCAGTTCCAAGCCAGTTCCAACCAGTTCCAACCAGTTCAAACCAGTTCCAACCAGTTCCAAACTGTTCCAAGCCAGTTCCAAACAGTACCAAGCCAGTTCCAACCAGTTCCAACCAGTTCCAACAAGTTCCAAACAGTTACAACTAGTTCCAGCCAGTTCCAAACAGTTACAAGCCAGTTCCAACCAGTTCCAGCCAGTTACAACTAGTTCCAACCAGTTCCAAACAGTTCCAGCCAGTTCCAAACAGTTCCAACCAGTTCCAAACAGTTACAACTAGTTCCAGCCAGTTCCAAACAGTTACAACTAGTTCCAAGCCAGTTCCAAACAGTACCAAGCCAGTTCCAAGCCAGCTCCAACCAGTTCCAACCAGTTCCAACCAGTTCCAACCAGTTCCAAACAGTTCCAAACAGTTCCAGCCAGTTCCAACCAGTTCCAACCAGATCCAAACAGTTCCAGCCAGTTCCAAACTGTTATAAGCCAGTTCCAAACAGTACCAAGGCAGTTCCAAGCCAGTTCCAAACAGTTCCAGCCAGTTCCAAACAGTTCCAAGTCAGTTCCAAATAGTTCCAGCCAGTTCCAAACAGTTCCAAGCCAATTCCAAACAGTACCAAGCCAGTTCCAAGCCAGTTCCAAGCCAGTTCCAACAGTACCAAGCCAGTTCTAAGCCAGTTCCAACCAGTTCCAAACAGTTACAACTAGTTCCAGCCAGTGCCAAACAGTACCAAGCCAGTTCCAAACAGTTCCAGCCAGTTCCAAACAGTTCCAAGCCAATTCCAAACAGTACCAAGCCAGTTCCAAGCCAGTTCCAAGCCAGTTCCAACCAGTTCCAACCAGTTCCAACCAGTTCCAGCCAGTTCCAAACAGTTCCAGCCAGTTCCAGACAGTTCCAAGTCAGTTCCAAACAGTACCAAGCCAGTTCCAAGCCAGTTCCAACCAGTTCCAACCAGTTCCAAACAGTACCAAGCCAGTTCTAAGCCAGTTCCAACCAGTTCCAACCAGTTCCAAACAGTTCCAAACAGTTCCAGCCAGTTCCAACCAGTTCCAAACAGTTCCAGCCAGTTCCAAACAGTTCCAAGCCAGTTACAAACAGTACCAAGCCAGTTTCAAGCCAGTTCCAACCAGTTCCAACCAGTTCAAACCAGTTCAAACCAGTTCCAACCAGTTCAAACCAGTTCAAACCAGTTCTAACCAGTTCCAAACTGTTCCAAGCCAGTTCCAAACAGTACCAAGCCAGTTCCAACCAGTTCCAACCAGTTCCAACAAGTTCCAAACAGTTCCAGCCAGTTCCAAACAGTTCCAGCCAGTTCCAAACAGTTCCAAGTCAGTTCCACCAGTACCAAGCCAGTTCTAAGCCAGTTCCAACCAGTTCCAAACAGTTACAACTAGTTCCAGCCAGTGCCAAACAGTTCCAAGCCAGTTCCAAACAGTTCCAAGCCAGTTCCAAACAGTTCCAAGCCAGTTCCAAACAGTACCAAGCCAGTTCCAAGCCAGTTCCAAACCAGTTCCAACCAGTTCCAACCAGTTCCAATCAGTTCCAAACAGTTCCAGCCAGTTCCAGACAGTTCCAAGTCAGTTCCAAACAGTACTAAGCCAGTTCCAAGCCAGTTCCAACCAGTTCCAACCAGTTCCAAACAGTACCAAGCCAGTTCCAAGCCAGTTCCAACCAGTTCCAACCAGTTCCAAACAGTTCTAAACAGTTCCAGGCAGTTCCAACCAGTTCCAACCAGTTCCAAACAGTTCCAGCCAGTTCTAACCAGTTCCAGCCAGTTCCAAACAGTTCCAGCCAGTTCCAAACAGTTCCAAGTCAGTTCCAAACAGTTCCAAACAGTACCAAGCCAGTTCCAAGCCAGTTCCAACCAGTTCCAAGCCAGTTCCAAGCCAGTTCCAACCAGTTCAAACCAGTTCCAACCAGTTCCAACCAGTTCGAAACAGTTCCAAGCCAGTTCCAAACAGTTCCAAACCAGTTCCAAACAGTACCAAGCCAGTTCCAACCAGTTAAAAACCAGTTCAAACCAGTTCCAACCAGTTCAAACCAGTTCCAACCAGTTCCAACCAGTTCCAAACAGTTCCAACCAGTTCCAAACAGTTACAACTAGTTCCAGCCAGTTCCAAACAGTTACAACTAGTTCCAAGCCAGTTCCAAACAGTACCAAGCCAGTTCCAAGCCAGCTCCAACCAGTTCCAACCAGTTCCAACCAGTTCCAACCAGTCCCAACCAGTTCCAAACAGTTCCAAACAGTTCCAGCCAGTTCCAACCAGTTCCAACCAGATCCAAACAGTTCCAGCCAGTTCCAAACTGTTATAAGCCAGTTCCAAACAGTACCAAGCCAGTTCCAAGCCAGTTCCAAACAGTTCCAGCCAGTTCCAAACAGTTCCAAGTCAGTTCCAAATAGTTCCAGCCAGTTCCAAACAGTTCCAGCCAGTTCCAAACAGTTCCAAGTCAGTTCCAAACAGTACCAAGCCAGTTCTAAGCCAGTTCCAACCAGTTCCAAACAGTTACAACTAGTTCCAGCCAGTGCCAAACAGTACCAAGCCAGTTCCAAACAGTTCCAGCCAGTTCCAAACAGTTCCAAGCCAATTCCAAACAGTACCAAGCCAGTTCCAAGCCAGTTCCAACCAGTTCCAACCAGTTCCAGCCAGTTCCAAACAGTTCCAGCCAGTTCCAGACAGTTCCAAGTCAGTTCCAAACAGTACCAGGCCAGTTCCAAGCCAGTTCCAACCAGTTCCAACCAGTTCCAAACAGTACCAAGCCAGTTCTAAGCCAGTTCCAAACAGTTCCAACCAGTTCCAAACAGTTCCAAACAGTTCCAGCCAGTTCCAACCAGTTCCAAACAGTTCCAGCCAGTTCCAAACAGTTCCAAGCCAGTTACAAACAGTACCAAGCCAGTTTCAAGCCAGTTCCAACCAGTTCCAACCAGTTCAAACCAGTTCAAACCAGTTCCAACCAGTTCAAACCAGTTCAAACCAGTTCTAACCAGTTCCAAACTGTTCCAAGCCAGTTCCAAACAGTACCAAGCCAGTTCCAACCAGTTCCAACCAGTTCCAACAAGTTCCAAACAGTTCCAGCCAGTTCCAAACAGTTCCAGCCAGTTCCAAACAGTTCCAAGTCAGTTCCACCAGTACCAAGCCAGTTCTAAGCCAGTTCCAACCAGTTCCAAACAGTTACAACTAGTTCCAGCCAGTGCCAAACAGTTCCAAGCCAGTTCCAAACAGTTCCAAGCCAGTTCCAAACAGTTCCAAGCCAGTTCCAAACAGTACCAAGCCAGTTCCAAGCCAGTTCCAAGCCAGTTCCAACCAGTTCCAACCAGTTCCAATCAGTTCCAAACAGTTCCAGCCAGTTCCAGACAGTTCCAAGTCAGTTCCAAACAGTACTAAGCCAGTTCCAAGCCAGTTCCAACCAGTTCCAACCAGTTCCAAACAGTACCAAGCCAGTTCCAAGCCAGTTCCAACCAGTTCCAAACAGTTCTAAACAGTTCCAGGCAGTTCCAACCAGTTCCAACCAGTTCCAAACAGTTCCAGCCAGTTCTAACCAGTTCCAGCCAGTTCCAAACAGTTCCAGCCAGTTCCAAACAGTTCCAAGTCAGTTCCAAACAGTTCCAAACAGTACCAAGCCAGTTCCAAGCCAGTTCCAACCAGTTCCAAGCCAGTTCCAAGCCAGTTCCAACCAGTTCAAACCAGTTCCAACCAGTTCCAACCAGTTCGAAACAGTTCCAAGCCAGTTCCAAACAGTTCCAAACCAGTTCCAAACAGTACCAAGCCAGTTCCAACCAGTTCCAACCAGTTCCAACCAGTTCAAACCAGTTCCAACCAGTTCCAACCAGTTCCAAGCCAGTTCCAACCAGTTAAAAACCAGTTCAAACCAGTTCCAACCAGTTCAAACCAGTTCCAACCAGTTCCAAACAGTTCCAGCCAGTTCCAAACAGTTCCAAGCCAGTTCCAAACAGTACCAAGCCAGTTCCAAGCCAGCTCCAACCAGTTCCAACCATTTCAAACCAGTTCCAACCAGTTCCAACCAGTTCCAACCAGTTCCAAACAGTTCCAAGCCAGTTCCAAATAGTACCAAGCCAGTTCCAAGCCAATTCCAAGCTAGTTCCAACCAGTTCCAACCAGTTCCAACCAGTTCCAGCCTGTTCCAAACAGTTCCAGCCAGTTCCAAACAGTTCCATGCCAGTTCCAACCAGTTCCAACCAGTTCCTAACAGTTACAACTAGTTCCAGCCAGTTCCAAACAGTTCCAAGCCAGTTCCAAACAGTTCCGGCCAGTTCCAAAGAGTTCCAAGCCAGTTCCAAACAGTACCAAGCCAGTTCCAAGCCAGTTCCAAGCCAGTTCCAACCAGTTCCAACCAGTTCCAACCAGTTCCAGCCAGTTCCAAACAGTTCCAGCCAGTTCCAGACAGTTCCAAGTCAGTTCCAAACAGTACCAAGCCAGTTCCAAGCCAGTTCCAACCAGTTCCAACCAGTTCCAAACAGTACCAAGCCAGTTCCAAGCCAGTTCCAACCAGTTCCAACCAGTTCCAAACAGTTCCAAACAGTTCCAGCCAGTTCCAACCAGTTCCAACCAGATCCAAACAGTTCCAGCCAGTTCCAAACAGTTCCAAGCCAGTTCCAAACAGTACCAAGCCAGTTCCAAGCCAGTTCCAACCAGTTCCAACCAGTTCAAACCAGTTCCAACCAGTTCCAAACTGTTCCAAGCCAGTTCCAAACAGTACCAAGCCAGTTCCAACCAGTTCCAACCAGTTCCAACAAGTTCCAAACAGTTACAACTAGTTCCAGCCAGTTCCAAACAGTTACAAGCCAGTTCCAACCAGTTCCAGCCAGTTACAACTAGTTCCAACCAGTTCCAAACAGTTCCAGCCAGTTCCAAACAGTTCCAACCAGTTCCAAACAGTTACAACTAGTTCCAGCCAGTTCCAAACAGTTACAACTAGTTCCAAGCCAGTTCCAAACAGTACCAAGCCAGTTCCAAGCCAGCTCCAACCAGTTCCAACCAGTTCCAACCAGTTCCAAACAGTTCCAGCCAGTTCCAACCAGTTCCAACCAGATCCAAACAGTTCCAGCCAGTTCCAAACTGTTATAAGCCAGTTCCAAACAGTACCAAGGCAGTTCCAAGCCAGTTCCAAACAGTTCCAGCCAGTTCCAAACAGTTCCAAGTCAGTTCCAAATAGTTCCAGCCAGTTCCAAACAGTTCCAGCCAGTTCCAAACAGTTCCAGCCAGTGCCAAACAGTACCAAGCCAGTTCCAAACAGTTCCAGCCAGTTCCAAACAGTTCCAAGCCAATTCCAAACAGTACCAAGCCAGTTCCAAGCCAGTTCCAAGCCAGTTCCAACAGTACCAAGCCAGTTCTAAGCCAGTTCCAACCAGTTCCAAACAGTTACAACTAGTTCCAGCCAGTGCCAAACAGTACCAAGCCAGTTCCAAACAGTTCCAGCCAGTTCCAAACAGTTCCAAGCCAATTCCAAACAGTACCAAGCCAGTTCCAAGCCAGTTCCAAGCCAGTTCCAACCAGTTCCAACCAGTTCCAACCAGTTCCAGCCAGTTCCAAACAGTTCCAGCCAGTTCCAGACAGTTCCAAGTCAGTTCCAAACAGTACCAAGCCAGTTCCAAGCCAGTTCCAACCAGTTCCAACCAGTTCCAAACAGTACCAAGCCAGTTCTAAGCCAGTTCCAACCAGTTCCAACCAGTTCCAAACAGTTCCAAACAGTTCCAGCCAGTTCCAACCAGTTCCAAACAGTTCCAGCCAGTTCCAAACAGTTCCAAGCCAGTTACAAACAGTACCAAGCCAGTTTCAAGCCAGTTCCAACCAGTTCCAACCAGTTCAAACCAGTTCAAACCAGTTCCAACCAGTTCAAACCAGTTCAAACCAGTTCTAACCAGTTCCAAACTGTTCCAAGCCAGTTCCAAACAGTACCAAGCCAGTTCCAACCAGTTCCAACCAGTTCCAACAAGTTCCAAACAGTTCCAGCCAGTTCCAAACAGTTCCAGCCAGTTCCAAACAGTTCCAAGTCAGTTCCACCAGTACCAAGCCAGTTCTAAGCCAGTTCCAACCAGTTCCAAACAGTTACAACTAGTTCCAGCCAGTGCCAAACAGTTCCAAGCCAGTTCCAAACAGTTCCAAGCCAGTTCCAAACAGTTCCAAGCCAGTTCCAAACAGTACCAAGCCAGTTCCAAGCCAGTTCCAAGCCAGTTCCAACCAGTTCCAACCAGTTCCAATCAGTTCCAAACAGTTCCAGCCAGTTCCAGACAGTTCCAAGTCAGTTCCAAACAGTACTAAGCCAGTTCCAAGCCAGTTCCAACCAGTTCCAACCAGTTCCAAACAGTACCAAGCCAGTTCCAAGCCAGTTCCAACCAGTTCCAACCAGTTTCAAACAGTTCTAAACAGTTCCAGGCAGTTCCAACCAGTTCCAACCAGTTCCAAACAGTTCCAGCCAGTTCTAACCAGTTCCAGCCAGTTCCAAACAGTTCCAGCCAGTTCCAAACAGTTCCAAGTCAGTTCCAAACAGTTCCAAACAGTACCAAGCCAGTTCCAAGCCAGTTCCAACCAGTTCCAAGCCAGTTCCAAGCCAGTTCCAACCAGTTCAAACCAGTTCCAACCAGTTCCAACCAGTTCGAAACAGTTCCAAGCCAGTTCCAAACAGTTCCAAACCAGTTCCAAACAGTACCAAGCCAGTTCCAACCAGTTAAAAACCAGTTCAAACCAGTTCCAACCAGTTCAAACCAGTTCCAACCAGTTCCAACCAGTTCCAAACAGTTCCAACCAGTTCCAAACAGTTACAACTAGTTCCAGCCAGTTCCAAACAGTTACAACTAGTTCCAAGCCAGTTCCAAACAGTACCAAGCCAGTTCCAAGCCAGCTCCAACCAGTTCCAACCAGTTCCAACCAGTTCCAACCAGTCCCAACCAGTTCCAAACAGTTCCAAACAGTTCCAGCCAGTTCCAACCAGTTCCAACCAGATCCAAACAGTTCCAGCCAGTTCCAAACTGTTATAAGCCAGTTCCAAACAGTACCAAGCCAGTTCCAAGCCAGTTCCAAACAGTTCCAGCCAGTTCCAAACAGTTCCAAGTCAGTTCCAAATAGTTCCAGCCAGTTCCAAACAGTTCCAGCCAGTTCCAAACAGTTCCAAGTCAGTTCCAAACAGTACCAAGCCAGTTCTAAGCCAGTTCCAACCAGTTCCAAACAGTTACAACTAGTTCCAGCCAGTGCCAAACAGTACCAAGCCAGTTCCAAACAGTTCCAGCCAGTTCCAAACAGTTCCAAGCCAATTCCAAACAGTACCAAGCCAGTTCCAAGCCAGTTCCAAGCCAGTTCCAACCAGTTCCAACTAGTTCCAGCCAGTGCCAAACAGTACCAAGCCAGTTCCAAACAGTTCCAGCCAGTTCCAAACAGTTCCAAGCCAATTCCAAACAGTACCAAGCCAGTTCCAAGCCAGTTCCAAGCCAGTTCCAACCAGTTCCAACCAGTTCCAACCAGTTCCAGCCAGTTCCAAACAGTTCCAGCCAGTTCCAGACAGTTCCAAGTCAGTTCCAAACAGTACCAGGCCAGTTCCAAGCCAGTTCCAACCAGTTCCAACCAGTTCCAAACAGTACCAAGCCAGTTCTAAGCCAGTTCCAAACAGTTCCAACCAGTTCCAAACAGTTTTAAACAGTTCCAGCCAGTTCCAACCAGTTCCAAACAGTTCCAGCCAGTTCCAAACAGTTCCAAGCCAGTTACAAACAGTACCAAGCCAGTTTCAAGCCAGTTCCAACCAGTTCCAACCAGTTCAAACCAGTTCAAACCAGTTCCAACCAGTTCAAACCAGTTCAAACCAGTTCAAACCAGTTCTAACCAGTTCCAAACTGTTCCAAGCCAGTTCCAAACAGTACCAAGCCAGTTCCAACCAGTTCCAACCAGTTCCAACAAGTTCCAAACAGTTCCAGCCAGTTCCAAACAGTTCCAGCCAGTTCCAAACAGTTCCAAGTCAGTTCCACCAGTACCAAGCCAGTTCTAAGCCAGTTCCAACCAGTTCCAAACAGTTACAACTAGTTCCAGCCAGTGTCAAACAGTTCCAAGCCAGTTCCAAACAGTTCCAAGCCAGTTCCAAACAGTTCCAAGCCAGTTCCAAACAGTACCAAGCCAGTTCCAAGCCAGTTCCAAGCCAGTTCCAACCAGTTCCAACCAGTTCCAATCAGTTCCAAACAGTTCCAGCCAGTTCCAGACAGTTCCAAGTCAGTTCCAAACAGTACTAAGCCAGTTCCAAGCCAGTTCCAACCAGTTCCAACCAGTTCCAAACAGTACCAAGCCAGTTCCAAGCCAGTTCCAACCAGTTCCAAACAGTTCTAAACAGTTCCAGGCAGTTCCAACCAGTTCCAACCAGTTCCAAACAGTTCCAGCCAGTTCTAACCAGTTCCAGCCAGTTCCAAACAGTTCCAGCCAGTTCCAAACAGTTCCAAGTCAGTTCCAAACAGTTCCAAACAGTACCAAGCCAGTTCCAAGCCAGTTCCAACCAGTTCCAAGCCAGTTCCAAGCCAGTTCCAACCAGTTCAAACCAGTTCCAACCAGTTCCAACCAGTTCGAAACAGTTCCAAGCCAGTTCCAAACAGTTCCAAACCAGTTCCAAACAGTACCAAGCCAGTTCCAACCAGTTCCAACCAGTTCCAACCAGTTCAAACCAGTTCCAACCAGTTCCAACCAGTTCCAAGCCAGTTCCAACCAGTTAAAAACCAGTTCAAACCAGTTCCAACCAGTTCAAACCAGTTCTAACCAGTTCCAAACAGTTCCAGCCAGTTCCAAACAGTTCCAAGCCAGTTCCAAACAGTACCAAGCCAGTTCCAAGCCAGCTCCAACCAGTTCCAACCAGTTCCAACCAGTTCCAACCAGTTCCAACCAGTTCCAAACAGTTCCAAGCCAGTTCCAAATAGTACCAAGCCAGTTCCAAGCCAATTCCAAGCTAGTTCCAACCAGTTCCAACCAGTTCCAACCAGTTCCAGCCTGTTCCAAACAGTTCCAGCCAGTTCCAAACAGTTCCAAGCCAGTTCCAACCAGTTCCAACCAGTTCCTAACAGTTACAACTAGTTCCAGCCAGTTCCAAACAGTTCCAAGCCAGTTCCAAACAGTTCCGGCCAGTTCCAAAGAGTTCCAAGCCAGTTCCAAACAGTACCAAGCCAGTTCCAAGCCAGTTCCAAGCCAGTTCCAACCAGTTCCAACCAGTTCCAACCAGTTCCAGCCAGTTCCAAACAGTTCCAGCCAGTTCCAGACAGTTCCAAGTCAGTTCCAAAGAGTACCAAGCCAGTTCCAAGCCAGTTCCAACCAGTTCCAACCAGTTCCAAACAGTACCAAGCCAGTTCCAAGCCAGTTCCAACCAGTTCCAACCAGTTCCAACCAGTTCCAACCAGTTCCGAACAGTTCCAAACAGTTCCAGCCAGTTCCAACCTGTTCCAACCAGATCCAAACAGTTCCAGGCAGTTCCAAACAGTTCCAAGCCAGATCCAAACAGTACCAAGCCAGTTCCAAGCCAGTTCCAACCAGTTCTAACCAGTTCCAACCAGTTCCAGCCAGTTCCAAACATTTCCAACCAGTTCCAAACAGTTCCAAGCCAGTTCCAAACAGTACCAAACCAGTTCCAACCAGTTCCAAGCCAGTTTCATCCAGTTCCAACCAGCTAAAAACCAGTTCAAACCAGTTCCAACCAGTTCAAACCAGTTCCAACCAGTTCCAACCAGTTCCAAACAGTTCCAGCCAGTTCCAAACAGTTCCAGCCAGTTCCAAACAGTTCCAAGCCAGTTCCAAACAGTACCAAGCCAGTTCCAAGCTAGTTCCAAACAGTTCCAACCAGTTCCAACCAGTTCCAGCCAGTTCCAAACAGTTCCAGCCAGTTCCAAACAGTTCCAGCCAGTTCCAAACAGTTCCAAGCCAGTTCCAAATAGTACCAAGCCAGTTCCATGCCAATTCCAAGCTAGTTCCAACCAGTTCCAACCAGTTCCAACCAGTTCCAGCCTGTTCCAAACAGTTCCAGCCAGTTCCAAACAGTTCCAAGCCAGTTACAAACAGTACCAAGCCAGTTCCAAGCCAGTTCCAAGCCAGTTCCAACCAGTTCCAACCAGTTCCGACCAGTTCCAAGCCAGTTCCAAACAGTTCCAACCAGTTCCAAGCCAGTTCCAACCAGTTCCAACCAGTTCCAAACAGTACCAAGCCAGTTCCAAGCCAGTTCCAACCAGTTCCAACCAGTTCCAACCAGTTCCAACCAGTTCCGAACAGTTCCAAACAGTTCCAGCCAGTTCCAAACAGTTCCAAGCCAGTTCCAAATAGTACCAAGCCAGTTCCATGCCAATTCCAAGCTAGTTCCAACCAGTTCCAACCAGTTCCAACCAGTTCCAGCCTGTTCCAAACAGTTCCAGCCAGTTCCAAACAGTTCCAAGCCAGTTACAAACAGTACCAAGCCAGTTCCAAGCCAGTTCCAAGCCAGTTCCAACCAGTTCCAACCAGTTCCGACCAGTTCCAAGCCAGTTCCAAACAGTTCCAACCAGTTCCAACCAGTTCCAGCCAGTTCCAAACAGTTCCAGCCAGTTCCAAACAGTTCCAAACAGGTCCAAGTCAGTTCCAAACAGTACCAAGCCAGTTCCAAGCCAGTTCCAACCAGTTCCAACCAGTTCCTAACAGTTACAACTAGTTCCAGCCAGTTCCAAACAGTTCCAGCCAGTTCCAAGCCAATTCCAAGCTAGTTCCAACCAGTTCCAACCAGTTCCAACCAGTTCCAGCCAGTTCCAAACAGTTCCAGCCAGTTCCAAACAGTACCAAGCCAGTTCCAAGCCAGTTCCAACCAGTTCCAACCAGTTCCGACCAGTTCCAAGCCAGTTCCAACCAGTTCCAACCAGTTCCAGCCAGTTCCAAGCAGTTCCAGCCAGTTCCAAACAGTTCCAAGCCAGATCCAAACAGTACCAAGCCAGTTCCAAGCCAGTTCCAACCAGTTCTAACCAGTTCCAACCAGTTCCAGCCAGTTCCAAACATTTCCAACCAGTTCCAAACAGTTCCAAGCCAGTTCCAAACAGTACCAAACCAGTTCCAACCAGTTCCAAGCCAGTTTCAACCAGTTCCAACCAGCTAAAAACCAGTTCAAACCAGTTCCAACCAGTTCAAACCAGTTCCAACCAGTTCCAACCAGTTCCAAACAGTTCCAGCCAGTTCCAAACAGTTCCAGCCAGTTCCAAACAGTTCCAAGCCAGTTCCAAACAGTACCAAGCCAGTTCCAAGCTAGTTCCAAACAGTTCCAACCAGTTCCAACCAGTTCCAGCCAGTTCCAGCCAGTTCCAACCAGTTCCAACCAGTTCCAAACAGTTCCAGCCAGTTCCAACCAGTTCCAGCCAGTTCCAAACAGTTCCAGCCAGTTCCAAACAGTTCCAAGTCAGTTCCAAACAGTTCCAAACAGTACCAAGCCAGTTCCAAGCCAGTTCCAACCAGTTCCAAGCCAGTTCCAAGCCAGTTCCAACCAGTTCAAACCAGTTCCAACCAGTTCCAACCAGTTCCAAACAGTTCCAAGCCAGTTCCAAACAGTACCAAGCCAGTTCCAAGCTAGTTCCAAACAGTTCCAAACAGTTCCAGCCAGTTCCAAACAGTACCAAGCCAGTTCCAGACAGTTCCAAGTCAGTTCCAAACAGTACCAAGCCAGTTCCAAGCCAGTTCCAAGCCAGTTCCAACCAGTTCCAACCAGTTCCAGCCAGTTCCAAACAGTTCCAGCCAGTTCCAGACAGTTCCAAGTCAGTTCCAAACAGTACCAAGCCAGTTCCAAGCCAGTTCCAACCAGTTCCAACCAGTTCCAAACAGTACCAAGCCAGTTCCAAGCCAGTTCCAACCAGTTCCAACCAGTTCCAAACAGTTCCAAACAGTTCCAGCCAGTTCCAACCAGTTCCAACCAGATCCAAACAGTTCCAGCCAGTTCCAAACAGTTCCAAGCCAGTTCCAAACAGTACCAAGCCAGTTCCAAGCCAGTTCCAACCAGTTCCAACCAGTTCAAACCAGTTCCAACCAGTTCCAAACTGTTCCAAGCCAGTTCCAAACAGTACCAAGCCAGTTCCAACCAGTTCCAACCAGTTCCAACAAGTTCCAAACAGTTACAACTAGTTCCAGCCAGTTCCAAACAGTTACAAGCCAGTTCCAACCAGTTCCAGCCAGTTACAACTAGTTCCAACCAGTTCCAAACAGTTCCAGCCAGTTCCAAACAGTTCCAACCAGTTCCAAACAGTTACAACTAGTTCCAGCCAGTTCCAAACAGTTACAACTAGTTCCAAGCCAGTTCCAAACAGTACCAAGCCAGTTCCAAGCCAGCTCCAACCAGTTCCAACCAGTTCCAACCAGTTCCAACCAGTTCCAACCAGTTCCAAACAGTTCCAAACAGTTCCAAACAGTTCCAGCCAGTTCCAACCAGTTCCAACCAGATCCAAACAGTTCCAGCCAGTTCCAAACTGTTATAAGCCAGTTCCAAACAGTACCAAGCCAGTTCCAAGCCAGTTCCAAACAGTTCCAGCCAGTTCCAAACAGTTCCAAGTCAGTTCCAAATAGTTCCAGCCAGTTCCAAACAGTTCCAGCCAGTTCCAAACAGTTCCAAGTCAGTTCCAACAGTACCAAGCCAGTTCTAAGCCAGTTCCAACCAGTTCCAAACAGTTACAACTAGTTCCAGCCAGTGCCAAACAGTACCAAGCCAGTTCCAAACAGTTCCAGCCAGTTCCAAACAGTTCCAAGCCAGTTCCAAACAGTACCAAGCCAGTTCCAAGCCAGTTCCAAGCCAGTTCCAACCAGTTCCAACCAGTTCCAACCAGTTCCAGCCAGTTCCAAACAGTTCCAGCCAGTTCCAGACAGTTCCAAGTCAGTTCCAAACAGTACCAAGCCAGTTCCAAGCCAGTTCCAACCAGTTCCAACCAGTTCCAAACAGTACCAAGCCAGTTCTAAGCCAGTTCCAACCAGTTCCAACCAGTTCCAAACAGTTCCAAACAGTTCCAGCCAGTTCCAACCAGTTCCAACCAGTTCCAAACAGTTCTAGCCAGTTCCAAACAGTTCCTAGCCAGTTACAAACAGTACCAAGCCAGTTTCAAGCCAGTTCCAACCAGTTCCAACCAGTTCAAACCAGTTCAAACCAGTTCTATCCAGTTCCAAACTGTTCCAAGCCAGTTCCAAACAGTACCAAGCCAGTTCCAACCAGTTCCAACCAGTTCCAATCAGTTCCAAACAGTTCCAGCCAGTTCCAGACAGTTCCAAGTCAGTTCCAAACAGTACTAAGCCAGTTCCAAGCCAGTTCCAACCAGTTCCAACCAGTTCCAAACAGTACCAAGCCAGTTCCAAGCCAGTTCCAACCAGTTCCAAACAGTTCTAAACAGTTCCAGGCAGTTCCAACCAGTTCCAACCAGTTCCAAACAGTTCCAGCCAGTTCTAACCAGTTCCAGCCAGTTCCAAACAGTTCCAGCCAGTTCCAAGTCAGTTCCAAGTCAGTTCCAAACAGTTCCAAACAGTACCAAGCCAGTTCCAAGCCAGTTCCAACCAGTTCCAAGCCAGTTCCAAGCCAGTTCCAACCAGTTCAAACCAGTTCCAACCAGTTCCAACCAGTTCGAAACAGTTCCAAGCCAGTTCCAAACAGTTCCAAACCAGTTCCAAACAGTACCAAGCCAGTTCCAACCAGTTCCAACCAGTTCCAACCAGTTCAAACCAGTTCCAACCAGTTCCAACCAGTTCCAAGCCAGTTCCAACCAGTTAAAAACCAGTTCAAACCAGTTCCAACCAGTTCAAACCAGTTCTAACCAGTTCCAAACAGTTCCAGCCAGTTCCAAACAGTTCCAAGCCAGTTCCAAACAGTACCAAGCCAGTTCCAAGCCAGCTCCAACCAGTTCCAACCATTTCAAACCAGTTCCAACCAGTTCCAACCAGTTCCAACCAGTTCCAAACAGTTCCAACCAGTTCCAACCAGTTCCAAACAGTTCCAAGCCAGTTCCAAATAGTACCAAGCCAGTTCCAAGCCAATTCCAAGCTAGTTCCAACCAGTTCCAACCAGTTCCAACCAGTTCCAGCCTGTTCCAAACAGTTCCAGCCAGTTCCAAACAGTTCCAAGCCAGTTCCAACCAGTTCCAACCAGTTCCTAACAGTTACAACTAGTTCCAGCCAGTTCCAAACAGTTCCAAGCCAGTTCCAAACAGTTCCGGCCAGTTCCAAAGAGTTCCAAGCCAGTTCCAAACAGTACCAAGCCAGTTCCAAGCCAGTTCCAAGCCAGTTCCAACCAGTTCCAACCAGTTCCAACCAGTTCCAGCCAGTTCCAAACAGTTCCAGCCAGTTCCAGCCAGTTCCAGACAGTTCCAAGTCAGTTCCAAAGAGTACCAAGCCAGTTCCAAGCCAGTTCCAACCAGTTCCAACCAGTTCCAAACAGTACCAAGCCAGTTCCAAGCCAGTTCCAACCAGTTCCAACCAGTTCCAACCAGTTCCAACCAGTTCCGAACAGTTCCAAACAGTTCCAGCCAGTTCCAACCTGTTCCAACCAGATCCAAACAGTTCCAGGCAGTTCCAAACAGTTCCAAGCCAGATCCAAACAGTACCAAGCCAGTTCCAAGCCAGTTCCAACCAGTTCTAACCAGTTCCAACCAGTTCCAGCCAGTTCCAAACATTTCCAACCAGTTCCAAACAGTTCCAAGCCAGTTCCAAACAGTACCAAACCAGTTCCAACCAGTTCCAAGCCAGTTTCATCCAGTTCCAACCAGCTAAAAACCAGTTCAAACCAGTTCCAACCAGTTCAAACCAGTTCCAACCAGTTCCAACCAGTTCCAAACAGTTCCAGCCAGTTCCAAACAGTTCCAGCCAGTTCCAAACAGTTCCAAGCCAGTTCCAAACAGTACCAAGCCAGTTCCAAGCTAGTTCCAAACAGTTCCAACCAGTTCCAACCAGTTCCAGCCAGTTCCAAACAGTTCCAGCCAGTTCCAAACAGTTCCAGCCAGTTCCAAACAGTTCCAAGCCAGTTCCAAATAGTACCAAGCCAGTTCCATGCCAATTCCAAGCTAGTTCCAACCAGTTCCAACCAGTTCCAACCAGTTCCAGCCTGTTCCAAACAGTTCCAGCCAGTTCCAAACAGTTCCAAGCCAGTTACAAACAGTACCAAGCCAGTTCCAAGCCAGTTCCAAGCCAGTTCCAACCAGTTCCAACCAGTTCCGACCAGTTCCAAGCCAGTTCCAAACAGTTCCAACCAGTTCCAAGCCAGTTCCAACCAGTTCCAACCAGTTCCAAACAGTACCAAGCCAGTTCCAAGCCAGTTCCAACCAGTTCCAACCAGTTCCAACCAGTTCCAACCAGTTCCGAACAGTTCCAAACAGTTCCAGCCAGTTCCAAACAGTTCCAAGCCAGTTCCAAATAGTACCAAGCCAGTTCCATGCCAATTCCAAGCTAGTTCCAACCAGTTCCAACCAGTTCCAACCAGTTCCAGCCTGTTCCAAACAGTTCCAGCCAGTTCCAAACAGTTCCAAGCCAGTTACAAACAGTACCAAGCCAGTTCCAAGCCAGTTCCAAGCCAGTTCCAACCAGTTCCAACCAGTTCCGACCAGTTCCAAGCCAGTTCCAAACAGTTCCAACCAGTTCCAACCAGTTCCAGCCAGTTCCAAACAGTTCCAGCCAGTTCCAAACAGTTCCAAACAGGTCCAAGTCAGTTCCAAACAGTACCAAGCCAGTTCCAAGCCAGTTCCAACCAGTTCCAACCAGTTCCTAACAGTTACAACTAGTTCCAGCCAGTTCCAAACAGTTCCAGCCAGTTCCAAGCCAATTCCAAGCTAGTTCCAACCAGTTCCAACCAGTTCCAACCAGTTCCAGCCAGTTCCAAACAGTTCCAGCCAGTTCCAAACAGTACCAAGCCAGTTCCAAGCCAGTTCCAACCAGTTCCAACCAGTTCCGACCAGTTCCAAGCCAGTTCCAACCAGTTCCAACCAGTTCCAGCCAGTTCCAAGCAGTTCCAGCCAGTTCCAAACAGTTCCAAGCCAGATCCAAACAGTACCAAGCCAGTTCCAAGCCAGTTCCAACCAGTTCTAACCAGTTCCAACCAGTTCCAGCCAGTTCCAAACATTTCCAACCAGTTCCAAACAGTTCCAAGCCAGTTCCAAACAGTACCAAACCAGTTCCAACCAGTTCCAAGCCAGTTTCAACCAGTTCCAACCAGCTAAAAACCAGTTCAAACCAGTTCCAACCAGTTCAAACCAGTTCCAACCAGTTCCAACCAGTTCCAAACAGTTCCAGCCAGTTCCAAACAGTTCCAGCCAGTTCCAAACAGTTCCAAGCCAGTTCCAAACAGTACCAAGCCAGTTCCAAGCTAGTTCCAAACAGTTCCAACCAGTTCCAACCAGTTCCAGCCAGTTCCAGCCAGTTCCAACCAGTTCCAACCAGTTCCAAACAGTTCCAGCCAGTTCCAACCAGTTCCAGCCAGTTCCAAACAGTTCCAGCCAGTTCCAAACAGTTCCAAGTCAGTTCCAAACAGTTCCAAACAGTACCAAGCCAGTTCCAAGCCAGTTCCAACCAGTTCCAAGCCAGTTCCAAGCCAGTTCCAACCAGTTCAAACCAGTTCCAACCAGTTCCAACCAGTTCCAAACAGTTCCAAGCCAGTTCCAAACAGTACCAAGCCAGTTCCAAGCTAGTTCCAAACAGTTCCAAACAGTTCCAGCCAGTTCCAAACAGTACCAAGCCAGTTCCAGACAGTTCCAAGTCAGTTCCAAACAGTACCAAGCCAGTTCCAAGCCAGTTCCAAGCCAGTTCCAACCAGTTCCAACCAGTTCCAGCCAGTTCCAAACAGTTCCAGCCAGTTCCAGACAGTTCCAAGTCAGTTCCAAACAGTACCAAGCCAGTTCCAAGCCAGTTCCAACCAGTTCCAACCAGTTCCAAACAGTACCAAGCCAGTTCCAAGCCAGTTCCAACCAGTTCCAACCAGTTCCAAACAGTTCCAAACAGTTCCAGCCAGTTCCAACCAGTTCCAACCAGATCCAAACAGTTCCAGCCAGTTCCAAACAGTTCCAAGCCAGTTCCAAACAGTACCAAGCCAGTTCCAAGCCAGTTCCAACCAGTTCCAACCAGTTCAAACCAGTTCCAACCAGTTCCAAACTGTTCCAAGCCAGTTCCAAACAGTACCAAGCCAGTTCCAACCAGTTCCAACCAGTTCCAACAAGTTCCAAACAGTTACAACTAGTTCCAGCCAGTTCCAAACAGTTACAAGCCAGTTCCAACCAGTTCCAGCCAGTTACAACTAGTTCCAACCAGTTCCAAACAGTTCCAGCCAGTTCCAAACAGTTCCAACCAGTTCCAAACAGTTACAACTAGTTCCAGCCAGTTCCAAACAGTTACAACTAGTTCCAAGCCAGTTCCAAACAGTACCAAGCCAGTTCCAAGCCAGCTCCAACCAGTTCCAACCAGTTCCAACCAGTTCCAACCAGTTCCAACCAGTTCCAAACAGTTCCAAACAGTTCCAAACAGTTCCAGCCAGTTCCAACCAGTTCCAACCAGATCCAAACAGTTCCAGCCAGTTCCAAACTGTTATAAGCCAGTTCCAAACAGTACCAAGCCAGTTCCAAGCCAGTTCCAAACAGTTCCAGCCAGTTCCAAACAGTTCCAAGTCAGTTCCAAATAGTTCCAGCCAGTTCCAAACAGTTCCAGCCAGTTCCAAACAGTTCCAAGTCAGTTCCAACAGTACCAAGCCAGTTCTAAGCCAGTTCCAACCAGTTCCAAACAGTTACAACTAGTTCCAGCCAGTGCCAAACAGTACCAAGCCAGTTCCAAACAGTTCCAGCCAGTTCCAAACAGTTCCAAGCCAGTTCCAAACAGTACCAAGCCAGTTCCAAGCCAGTTCCAAGCCAGTTCCAACCAGTTCCAACCAGTTCCAACCAGTTCCAGCCAGTTCCAAACAGTTCCAGCCAGTTCCAGACAGTTCCAAGTCAGTTCCAAACAGTACCAAGCCAGTTCCAAGCCAGTTCCAACCAGTTCCAACCAGTTCCAAACAGTACCAAGCCAGTTCTAAGCCAGTTCCAACCAGTTCCAACCAGTTCCAAACAGTTCCAAACAGTTCCAGCCAGTTCCAACCAGTTCCAACCAGTTCCAAACAGTTCCAGCCAGTTCCAAACAGTTCCTAGCCAGTTACAAACAGTACCAAGCCAGTTTCAAGCCAGTTCCAACCAGTTCCAACCAGTTCAAACCAGTTCAAACCAGTTCTATCCAGTTCCAAACTGTTCCAAGCCAGTTCCAAACAGTACCAAGCCAGTTCCAACCAGTTCCAACCAGTTCCAACAAGTTCCAAACAGTTCCAGCCAGTTCCAAACAGTTCCAGCCAGTTCCAAACAGTTCCAAGTCAGTTCCAACAGTACCAAGCCAGTTCTAAGCCAGTTCCAACCAGTTCCAAACAGTTACAACTAGTTCCAGCCAGTGCCAAACAGTTCCAAGCCAGTTCCAAACAGTTCCAAGCCAGTTCCAAACAGTTCCAAGCCAGTTCCAAACAGTACCAAGCCAGTTCCAAGCCAGTTCCAAGCCAGTTCCAACCAGTTCCAACCAGTTCCAATCAGTTCCAAACAGTTCCAGCCAGTTCCAGACAGTTCCAAGTCAGTTCCAAACAGTACTAAGCCAGTTCCAAGCCAGTTCCAACCAGTTCCAACCAGTTCCAAACAGTACCAAGCCAGTTCCAAGCCAGTTCCAACCAGTTCCAACCAGTTCCAAACAGTTCTAAACAGTTCCAGGCAGTTCCAACCAGTTCCAACCAGTTCCAAACAGTTCCAGCCAGTTCCAACCAGTTCCAGCCAGTTCCAAACAGTTCCAGCCAGTTCCAAACAGTTACAAGCCAGTTCCAACCAGTTCCAGCCAGTTACAACTAGTTCCAACCAGTTCCAAACAGTTCCAGCCAGTTCCAAACAGTTCCAACCAGTTCCAAACAGTTACAACTAGTTCCAGCCAGTTCCAAACAGTTACAACTAGTTCCAAGCCAGTTCCAAACAGTACCAAGCCAGTTCCAAGCCAGCTCCAACCAGTTCCAACCAGTTCCAACCAGTTCCAACCAGTTCCAAACAGTTCCAAACAGTTCCAAACAGTTCCAGCCAGTTCCAACCAGTTCCAACCAGATCCAAACAGTTCCAGCCAGTTCCAAACTGTTATAAGCCAGTTCCAAACAGTACCAAGCCAGTTCCAAGCCAGTTCCAAACAGTTCCAGCCAGTTCCAAACAGTTCCAAGTCAGTTCCAAATAGTTCCAGCCAGTTCCAAACAGTTCCAGCCAGTTCCAAACAGTTCCAAACAGTTCCAACAGTACCAAGCTAGTTCTAAGCCAGTTCCAACCAGTTCCAAACAGTTACAACTAGTTCCAGCCAGTGCCAAACAGTACCAAGCCAGTTCCAAACAGTTCAAGCCAGTTCCAAACAGTTCCAAGCCAGTTCCAAACAGTACTAAGCCAGTTCCAAGCCAGTTCCAAGCCAGTTCCAACCAGTTCCAACCAGTTCCAACCAGTTCCAGCCAGTTCCAAACAGTTCCAGCCAGTTCCAGACAGTTCCAAGTCAGTTCCAAACAGTACCAAGCCAGTTCCAAGCCAGTTCCAACCAGTTCCAACCAGTTCCAAACAGTACCAAGCCAGTTCTAAGCCAGTTCCAACCAGTTCCAACCAGTTCCAAACAGTTCCAAACAGTTCCAGCCAATTCCAACCAGTTCCAACCAGTTCCAAACAGTTCCAGCCAGTTCCAAACAGTTCCAAGCCAGTTACAAACAGTACCAAGCCAGTTTCAAGCCAGTTCCAACCAGTTCCAACCAGTTTAAACCAGTTCAAACCAGTTCTAACCAGTTCCAAACTGTTCCAAGCCAGTTCCAAACAGTACCGAGCCAGTTCCAACCAGTTTCAACCAGTTCCAACAAGTTCCAAACAGTTCCAGCCAGTTCCAAACAGTTCCAGCCAGTTCCAAACAGTTCCAAGTCAGTTCCAACAGTACCAAGCCAGTTCTAAGCCAGTTCCAACCAGTTCCAAACAGTTACAACTAGTTCCAGCCAGTGCCAAACAGTTCCAAGCCAGTTCCAAACAGTTCCAAGCCAGTTCCAAACAGTTCCAAGCCAGTTCCAAACAGTACCAAGCCAGTTCCAAGCCAGTTCCAAGCCAGTTCCAACCAGTTCCAACCAGTTCCAATCAGTTCCAAACAGTTCCAGCCAGTTCCAGACAGTTCCAAGTCAGTTCCAAACAGTACTAAGCCAGTTCCAAGCCAGTTCCAACCAGTTCCAACCAGTTCCAAACAGTACCAAGCCAGTTCCAAGCCAGTTCCAACCAGTTCCAACCAGTTCCAAACAGTTCTAAACAGTTCCAGGCAGTTCCAACCAGTTCCAACCAGTTCCAAACAGTTCCAGCCAGTTCCAACCAGTTCCAGCCAGTTCCAAACAGTTCCAGCCAGTTCCAAACAGTTCCAAGTCAGTTCCAAACAGTTCCAAACAGTACCAAGCCAGTTCCAAGCCAGTTCCAACCAGTTCCAAGCCAGTTCCAAGCCAGTTCCAACCAGTTCAAACCAGTTCCAACCAGTTCCAACCAGTTCCAAACAGTTCCAAGCCAGTTCCAAACAGTTCCAAACCAGTTCCAAACAGTACCAAGCCAGTTCCAACCAGTTCCAACCAGTTCAAACCAGTTCCAACCAGTTCCAACCAGTTCCAAGCCAGTTCCAACCAGTTAAAAACCAGATCAAACCAGTTCCAACCAGTTCAAACCAGTTCCAACCAGTTCCAACCAGTTCCAAACAGTTCCAGCCAGTTCCAAACAGTTCCAAGCCAGTTCCAAACAGTACCAAGCCAGTTCCAAGCCAGCTCCAACCAGTTCCAACCATTTCAAACCAGTTCCAACCAGTTCCAACCAGTTCCAACCAGTTCCAAACAGTTCAAACCAGTTCCAAACAGTTCCAGCCAGTTCCAAACAGTTCCAGCCAGTTCCAAACAGTTCCAGCCAGTTCAGTTCCAACCAGTTCCAACTTGTTAAAAACCAGTTCAAACCAGTTTCAACCAGTTCCAACCAGTTTAAAACCAGTTCAAACCAGTTCCAACTAGTTCCAACTTGTTAAAAACCAGTTCAAACCAGTTCCAACCAGTTTCAACCAGTTCCAACCAGTTAAAAACCAGTTCAAACCAGTTCCAACCAGTTCCAACTTGTTAAAAACCAGTTCAAACCAGTTTCAACCAGTTCCAACCAGTTGAAAACCAGTTCAAACCAGTTCCAACCAGTTCCAACCAGTTCAAACTACTTAAAAACCAGTTCAAACCAGTTTCAACCAGTTCAAACCAGTTCCAACTTGTTAAAAACCAGTTCAAACCAGTTTCAACCAGTTCCAACCAGTTGAAAACCAGTTCAAACCAGTTCCAACCAGTTCCAACCAGTTCCAACTAGTTAAAAACCAGTTCAAACCAGTTCCAACCAGTTTCAACCAGTTCCAACCAGTTAAAAACCAGTTCAAACCAGTTCAAACCAGTTCCAACTACTTAAAAACCAGTTCAAACCAGTTTTAACCAGTTCAAACCAGTTCCAACTTGTTAAAAACCAGTTCAAACCAGTTTAAACCAGTTCCAACCAGTTGAAAACCAGTTCAAACCAGTTCCAACCAGTTTCAACCAGTTCAAACCAGTTCCAACTAGTTAAAAACCAGTTCAAACCAGTTTCAACCAGTTCAAACCAGTTTCAACCAGTTTCAACCAGTTTCAACCAGTTCCAACCAGTTCCAACCAGTTCCAACTAGTTAAAAACCAGTTCAAACCAGTTCCAACCAGTTTCAACCAGTTCCAACCAGTTAAAAACCAGTTCAAACCAGTTCCAACCAGTTCCAACCAGTTAAAAACCAGTTTCAACCAGTTCAAACCAGTTCCAACTTGTTAAAAACCAGTTCAAACCAGTTTAAACCAGTTCCAACCAGTTGAAAACCAGTTCAAACCAGTTCCAACCAGTTTCAACCAGTTCAAACCAGTTCCAACTAGTTAAAAACCAGTTCAAACCAGTTTCAACCAGTTCAAACCAGTTTCAACCAGTTTCAACCAGTTTCAACCAGTTTCAACCAGTTCCAACCAGTTCCAACTAGTTAAAAACCAGTTCAAACCAGTTCCAACCAGTTTCAACCAGTTCCAACCAGTTAAAAACCAGTTCAAACCAGTTTCATCCAGTTCCAACCAGTTAAAAACCAGTTCAAACCAGTTTCAACCAGTTCAAACCAGTTTCAACCAGTTTCAACCAGTTCCAACCAGTTAAAAACCAGTTTAAACCAGTTCTAACCAGTTCAAACCAGTTTCAACCAGTTCAAACCAGTTCCAACCAGTTCTAACCAGTTCAAACCAGTTTCAACCAGTTCAAACCAGTTCCAACCAGTTCCAACCAGTTCCAACCAGTTCCAACTAGTTAAAAACCAGTTCAAACCAGTTTCAACCAGTTCAAACCAGTTGAAAACCAGTTCAAACCAGTTCCAACCAGTTTCAACCAGTTCCAACCAGTTGAAAACCAGTTCAAACCAGTTCCAACCAGTTCAAACTACTTAAAAACCAGTTCAAACCAGTTTCAACCAGTTCAAACCAGTTCCAACTTGTTAAAAACCAGTTCAAACCAGTTCCAACCAGTTCAAACCAGTTCCAACTAGTTAAAAACCAGTTCAAACGAGTTCCAACCAGTTCAAACCAGTTCCAACTAGTTAAAAACCAGTTCAAACCAGTTTCAACAAGTTCCAACCAGTTCCAACCAGTTCCAACTAGTTAAAAACCAGTTCAAACCAGTTCCAACTAGTTAAAAACCAGTTAAAACCAGTTTCAACCAGTTCCAACCAGTTAAAAACCAGTTCAAACCAGTTTCAACAAGTTCCAACCAGTTCCAACTAGTTAAAAACCAGTTCAAACCAGTTCCAACCAGTTAAAAACCAGTTCAAACCAGTTAAAACCAGTTTCAACCAGTTCCAACTAGT
Organism: Alitta virens; assembly: GCA_932294295.1. Taxonomy (NCBI): domain Eukaryota; kingdom Metazoa; phylum Annelida; class Polychaeta; order Phyllodocida; family Nereididae; genus Alitta; species Alitta virens. The sequence goes on along the minus strand of OW028578.1, from coordinate 19,961,264 downwards.
TAAAAACCAGTTCAAACCAGTTTAAACCAGTTCCAACCAGTTGAAAACCAGTTCAAACCAGTTCCAACCAGTTTCAACCAGTTCAAACCAGTTCCAACTAGTTAAAAACCAGTTCAAACCAGTTTCAACCAGTTCAAACCAGTTTCAACCAGTTTCAACCAGTTTCAACCAGTTCCAACCAGTTCCAACCAGTTCCAACTAGTTAAAAACCAGTTCAAACCAGTTCCAACCAGTTTCAACCAGTTCCAACCAGTTAAAAACCAGTTCAAACCAGTTCCAACCAGTTCCAACCAGTTAAAAACCAGTTTCAACCAGTTCAAACCAGTTCCAACTTGTTAAAAACCAGTTCAAACCAGTTTAAACCAGTTCCAACCAGTTGAAAACCAGTTCAAACCAGTTCCAACCAGTTTCAACCAGTTCAAACCAGTTCCAACTAGTTAAAAACCAGTTCAAACCAGTTTCAACCAGTTCAAACCAGTTTCAACCAGTTTCAACCAGTTTCAACCAGTTTCAACCAGTTCCAACCAGTTCCAACTAGTTAAAAACCAGTTCAAACCAGTTCCAACCAGTTTCAACCAGTTCCAACCAGTTAAAAACCAGTTCAAACCAGTTTCAACCAGTTCCAACCAGTTAAAAACCAGTTCAAACCAGTTTCAACCAGTTCAAACCAGTTTCAACCAGTTTCAACCAGTTCCAACCAGTTAAAAACCAGTTTAAACCAGTTCTAACCAGTTCAAACCAGTTTCAACCAGTTCAAACCAGTTCCAACCAGTTCTAACCAGTTCAAACCAGTTTCAACCAGTTCAAACCAGTTCCAACCAGTTCCAACCAGTTCCAACCAGTTCCAACTAGTTAAAAACCAGTTCAAACCAGTTTCAACCAGTTCAAACCAGTTGAAAACCAGTTCAAACCAGTTCCAACCAGTTTCAACCAGTTCCAACCAGTTGAAAACCAGTTCAAACCAGTTCCAACCAGTTCAAACTACTTAAAAACCAGTTCAAACCAGTTTCAACCAGTTCAAACCAGTTCCAACTTGTTAAAAACCAGTTCAAACCAGTTCCAACCAGTTCAAACCAGTTCCAACTAGTTAAAAACCAGTTCAAACGAGTTCCAACCAGTTCAAACCAGTTCCAACTAGTTAAAAACCAGTTCAAACCAGTTTCAACAAGTTCCAACCAGTTCCAACTAGTTAAAAACCAGTTCAAACCAGTTCCAACTAGTTAAAAACCAGTTAAAACCAGTTTCAACCAGTTCCAACCAGTTAAAAACCAGTTCAAACCAGTTTCAACAAGTTCCAACCAGTTCCAACTAGTTAAAAACCAGTTCAAACCAGTTCCAACCAGTTAAAAACCAGTTCAAACCAGTTAAAACCAGTTTCAACCAGTTCCAACTAGTTAAAAACCAGTTCAAACGAGTTCCAACCAGTTCAAACCAGTTCAAACCAGTTCCAACTAGTTCCAACTTGTTAAAAACCAGTTCAAACCAGTTCCAACCAGTTTCAACCAGTTCCAACCAGTTAAAAACCAGTTCAAACCAGTTCCAACCAGTTCCAACTTGTTAAAAACCAGTTCAAACCAGTTTCAACCAGTTCCAACCAGTTTAAAACCAGTTCAAACCAGTTCCAACTAGTTCCAACTTGTTAAAAACCTGTTCAAACCAGTTCCAACCAGTTTCAACCAGTTCCAACCAGTTAAAAACCAGTTCAAACCAGTTCCAACCAGTTCCAACTTGTTAAAAACCAGTTCAAACCAGTTTCAACCAGTTCCAACCAGTTTAAAACCAGTTCAAACCAGTTCAAACCAGTTTCAACCAGTTCAAACCAGTTCCAACTAGTTAAAAACCAGTTCAAAAACCTGTTCAAACCAGTTCCAACCAGTTTCAACCAGTTCCAACCAGTTAAAAACCAGTTCAAACCAGTTCCAACCAGTTCCAACTTGTTAAAAACCAGTTCAAACCAGTTTCAACCAGTTCCAACCAGTTTAAAACCAGTTCAAACCAGTTCCAACTAGTTCCAACTTGTTAAAAACCAGTTCAAACCAGTTCCAACCAGTTTCAACCAGTTCCAACCAGTTAAAAACCAGTTCAAACCAGTTCCAACCAGTTCCAACTTGTTAAAAACCAGTTCAAACCAGTTTCAACCAGTTCCAACCAGTTTAAAACCAGTTCAAGCCAGTTGAAAACCTGTTCAAACCAGTTCCAACCAGTTTCAACCAGTTCCAACCAGTTAAAAACCAGTTAAAAACCAGTTCAAACTAGTTCAAACCAGTTCCAACCAGTTCCAACCAGTTAAAAACCAGTTTCAACCAGTTCAAACCAGTTCCAACTTGTTAAAAACCAGTTCAAACCAGTTTAAACCAGTTCCAACCAGTTGAAAACCAGTTCAAACCAGTTCCAACCAGTTTCAACCAGTTCAAACCAGTTCCAACTAGTTAAAAACCAGTTCAAACCAGTTTCAACCAGTTCAAACCAGTTTCAACCAGTTTCAACCAGTTTCAACCAGTTCCAACCAGTTCCAACCAGTTCCAACTAGTTAAAAACCAGTTCAAACCAGTTCCAACCAGTTTCAACCAGTTCCAACCAGTTAAAAACCAGTTCAAACCAGTTCCAACCAGTTCCAACCAGTTAAAAACCAGTTTCAACCAGTTCAAACCAGTTCCAACTTGTTAAAAACCAGTTCAAACCAGTTTAAACCAGTTCCAACCAGTTGAAAACCAGTTCAAACCAGTTCCAACCAGTTTCAACCAGTTCAAACCAGTTCCAACTAGTTAAAAACCAGTTCAAACCAGTTTCAACCAGTTCAAACCAGTTTCAACCAGTTTCAACCAGTTTCAACCAGTTTCAACCAGTTCCAACCAGTTCCAACTAGTTAAAAACCAGTTCAAACCAGTTCCAACCAGTTTCAACCAGTTCCAACCAGTTAAAAACCAGTTCAAACCAGTTTCAACCAGTTCCAACCAGTTAAAAACCAGTTCAAACCAGTTTCAACCAGTTCAAACCAGTTTCAACCAGTTTCAACCAGTTCCAACCAGTTAAAAACCAGTTTAAACCAGTTCTAACCAGTTCAAACCAGTTTCAACCAGTTCAAACCAGTTCCAACCAGTTCTAACCAGTTCAAACCAGTTTCAACCAGTTCAAACCAGTTCCAACCAGTTCCAACCAGTTCCAACCAGTTCCAACTAGTTAAAAACCAGTTCAAACCAGTTTCAACCAGTTCAAACCAGTTGAAAACCAGTTCAAACCAGTTCCAACCAGTTTCAACCAGTTCCAACCAGTTGAAAACCAGTTCAAACCAGTTCCAACCAGTTCAAACTACTTGAAAACCAGTTCAAACCAGTTTCAACCAGTTCAAACCAGTTCCAACTTGTTAAAAACCAGTTCAAACCAGTTCCAACCAGTTCAAACCAGTTCCAACTAGTTAAAAACCAGTTCAAACGAGTTCCAACCAGTTCAAACCAGTTCCAACTAGTTAAAAACCAGTTCAAACCAGTTTCAACAAGTTCCAACCAGTTCCAACTAGTTAAAAACCAGTTCAAACCAGTTCCAACCAGTTTCAACCAGTTCCAACCAGTTAAAAACCAGTTCAAACCAGTTCCAACCAGTTCCAACTTGTTAAAAACCAGTTCAAACCAGTTTCAACCAGTTCCAACCAGTTTAAAACCAGTTCAAACCAGTTGAAAACCTGTTCAAACCAGTTCCAACCAGTTTCAACCAGTTCCAACCAGTTAAAAACCAGTTAAAAACCAGTTCAAACTAGTTCAAACCAGTTCCAACCAGTTCCAACCAGTTAAAAACCAGTTTCAACCAGTTCAAACCAGTTCCAACTTGTTAAAAACCAGTTCAAACCAGTTTAAACCAGTTCCAACCAGTTGAAAACCAGTTCAAACCAGTTCCAACCAGTTTCAACCAGTTCAAACCAGTTCCAACTAGTTAAAAACCAGTTCAAACCAGTTTCAACCAGTTCAAACCAGTTTCAACCAGTTTCAACCAGTTTCAACCAGTTCCAACCAGTTCCAACCAGTTCCAACTAGTTAAAAACCAGTTCAAACCAGTTCCAACCAGTTTCAACCAGTTCCAACCAGTTAAAAACCAGTTCAAACCAGTTCCAACCAGTTCCAACCAGTTAAAAACCAGTTTCAACCAGTTCAAACCAGTTCCAACTTGTTAAAAACCAGTTCAAACCAGTTTAAACCAGTTCCAACCAGTTGAAAACCAGTTCAAACCAGTTCCAACCAGTTTCAACCAGTTCAAACCAGTTCCAACTAGTTAAAAACCAGTTCAAACCAGTTTCAACCAGTTCAAACCAGTTTCAACCAGTTTCAACCAGTTTCAACCAGTTTCAACCAGTTCCAACCAGTTCCAACTAGTTAAAAACCAGTTCAAACCAGTTCCAACCAGTTTCAACCAGTTCCAACCAGTTAAAAACCAGTTCAAACCAGTTTCAACCAGTTCCAACCAGTTAAAAACCAGTTCAAACCAGTTTCAACCAGTTCAAACCAGTTTCAACCAGTTTCAACCAGTTCCAACCAGTTAAAAACCAGTTTAAACCAGTTCTAACCAGTTCAAACCAGTTTCAACCAGTTCAAACCAGTTCCAACCAGTTCTAACCAGTTCAAACCAGTTTCAACCAGTTCAAACCAGTTCCAACCAGTTCCAACCAGTTCCAACCAGTTCCAACTAGTTAAAAACCAGTTCAAACCAGTTTCAACCAGTTCAAACCAGTTGAAAACCAGTTCAAACCAGTTCCAACCAGTTTCAACCAGTTCCAACCAGTTGAAAACCAGTTCAAACCAGTTCCAACCAGTTCAAACTACTTAAAAACCAGTTCAAACCAGTTTCAACCAGTTCAAACCAGTTCCAACTTGTTAAAAACCAGTTCAAACCAGTTCCAACCAGTTCAAACCAGTTCCAACTAGTTAAAAACCAGTTCAAACGAGTTCCAACCAGTTCAAACCAGTTCCAACTAGTTAAAAACCAGTTCAAACCAGTTTCAACAAGTTCCAACCAGTTCCAACTAGTTAAAAACCAGTTCAAACCAGTTCCAACTAGTTAAAAACCAGTTAAAACCAGTTTCAACCAGTTCCAACCAGTTAAAAACCAGTTCAAACCAGTTTCAACAAGTTCCAACCAGTTCCAACTAGTTAAAAACCAGTTCAAACCAGTTCCAACCAGTTAAAAACCAGTTCAAACCAGTTAAAACCAGTTTCAACCAGTTCCAACCAGTGAAAAACCAGTTCAAACCAGTTCCAACCAGTTCAAACCAGTTCAAACCAGTTCTAACCAGTTCAAACCAGTTTCAACCAGTTCAAACCAGTTCCAACCAGTTCCAACCAGTTCCAACTAGTTAATAACCAGTTCAAACCAGTTTCAACCAGTTCAAACCAGTTGAAAACCAGTTCAAACCAGTTCCATCCAGTTTCAACCAGTTCCAACCAGTTCCAACTAGTTAAAAACCAGTTCAAACCAGTTCCAACCAGTTTCAACCAGTTCCAACCAGTTAAAAACCAGTTCAAACCAGTTCAAACCAGTTCCAACTACTTAAAAACCAGTTCAAACCAGTTTCAACCAGTTCAAACCAGTTTCAACCAGTTCCAACCAGTTGAAAACCAGTTCCAACCAGTTCCAACCAGTTAAAAACCAGTTCAAACCAGTTCCAACCAGTTCCAACTTGTTAAAAACCAGTTCAAACCAGTTTCAACCAGTTCCAACCAGTTTAAAACCAGTTCAAACCAGTTCCAACTAGTTCCAACTTGTTAAAAACCAGTTCAAACCAGTTCCAACCAGTTTCAACCAGTTCCAACCAGTTAAAAACCAGTTCAAACCAGTTCCAACCAGTTCAAACCAGTTCCAACCAGTTCCAACCAGTTAAAAACCAGTTTCAACCAGTTCAAACCAGTTCCAACTAGTTAAAAACCAGTTCAAACCAGTTCCAACCAGTTTCAACCAGTTCCAACCAGTTAAAAACCAGTTCAAACCAGTTCAAACCAGTTCCAACTACTTAAAAACCAGTTCAAACCAGTTTCAACCAGTTAAACCAGTTCCAACTTGTTAAAAACCAGTTCAAACCAGTTTCAAACCAGTTCCAACCAGTTGAAAACCAGTTCCAACCAGTTCCAACCAGTTAAAAACCAGTTTCAACCAGTTCAAACCAGTTCCAACTTGTTAAAAACCAGTTCAAACCAGTTCCAACCAGTTAAAAACCAGTTCCAACCAGTTAAAACTACTTAAAAACCAGTTCAAACCAGTTTCAACCAGTTCAAACCAGTTCCAACTTGTTAAAAACCAGTTCAAACCAGTTTCAACCAGTTCCAACCAGTTGAAAACCAGTTCAAACCAGTTCCAACCAGTTCCAACCAGTTCCAACTAGTTAAAAACCAGTTCAAACCAGTTCCAACCAGTTTCAACCAGTTCCAACCAGTTAAAAACCAGTTCAAACCAGTTCAAACCAGTTCCAACTACTTAAAAACCAGTTCAAACCAGTTTTAACCAGTTCCAACCGGTTGAAAACCAGTTCAAACCAGTTCCAACTTGTTAAAAACCTGTTCAAACCAGTTTCAACCAGTTCAAACTAGTTAAAAACCAGTTCAAACGAGTTCCAACCAGTTCAAACCAGTTCAAACCAGTTCCAACTAGTTCCAACTTGTTAAAAACCAGTTCAAACCAGTTCCAACCAGTTTCAACCAGTTCCAACCAGTTAAAAACCAGTTCAAACCAGTTCCAACCAGTTCCAACTTGTTAAAAACCACTTCAAACCAGTTTCAACCAGTTCCAACCAGTTTAAAACCAGTTCAAACCAGTTCCAACTAGTTCCAACTTGTTAAAAACCAGTTCAAACCAGTTCCAACCAGTTTCAACCAGTTCCAACCAGTTAAAAACCAGTTCAAACCAGTTCCAACCAGTTCCAACTTGTTAAAAACCAGTTCAAACCAGTTTCAACCAGTTCCAACCAGTTTAAAAACCAGTTCAAACAAGTTCAAACCAGTTCCAACCAGTTCCAACCAGTTAAAAACCAGTTTCAACCAGTTCAAACCAGTTCCAACTAGTTAAAAACCAGTTCAAACCAGTTCCAACCAGTTTCAACCAGTTCCAACCAGTTAAAAACCAGTTCAAACCAGTTCAAACCAGTTCCAACTACTTAAAAACCAGTTCAAACCAGTTTCAACCAGTTCAAACCAGTTCCAACTTGTTAAAAACCAGTTCAAACCAGTTTCAACCAGTTCCAACCAGTTGAAAACCAGTTCAAACCAGTTCCAACCAGTTCAAACCAGTTTCAACCAGTTCCAACCAGTTGAAAACCAGTTCCAACCAGTTCCAACCAGTTAAAAACCAGTTTCAACCAGTTCAAACCAGTTCCAACTTGTTAAAAACCAGTTCAAACCAGTTCCAACCAGTTAAAAACCAGTTCAAACCAGTTCCAACCAGTTCCAACTTGTTAAAAACCAGTTCAAACCAGTTTCAACCAGTTCCAACCAGTTTAAAACCAGTTCAAACCAGTTCCAACTAGTTCCAACTTGTTAAAAACCAGTTCAAACCAGTTCTAACCAGTTTCAACCAGTTCCAACCAGTTAAAAACCAGTTCAAACCAGTTCCAACCAGTTCCAACTAGTTAAAAACCAGTTCAAACCAGTTCCAACCAGTTAAAAACCAGTTCAAACCAGTTAAAACCAGTTTCAACCAGTTCCAACCAGTGAAAAAACCAGTTCAAACCAGTTCCAACCAGTTCAAACCAGTTCAAACCAGTTCTAACCAGTTCAAACCAGTTTCAACCAGTTCAAACCAGTTCCAACCAGTTCCAACCAGTTCCAACTAGTTAATAACCAGTTCAAACCAGTTTCAACCAGTTCAAACCAGTTGAAAACCAGTTCAAACCAGTTCCATCCAGTTTCAACCAGTTCCAACCAGTTCCAACTAGTTAAAAACCAGTTCAAACCAGTTCCAACCAGTTTCAACCAGTTCCAACCAGTTAAAAACCAGTTCAAACCAGTTCAAACCAGTTCCAACTACTTAAAAACCAGTTCAAACCAGTTTCAACCAGTTCAAACCAGTTTCAACCAGTTCCAACCAGTTGAAAACCAGTTCCAACCAGTTCCAACCAGTTAAAAACCAGTTCAAACCAGTTCCAACCAGTTCCAACTTGTTAAAAACCAGTTCAAACCAGTTTCAACCAGTTCCAACCAGTTTAAAACCAGTTCAAACCAGTTCCAACTAGTTCCAACTTGTTAAAAACCAGTTCAAACCAGTTCCAACCAGTTTCAACCAGTTCCAACCAGTTAAAAACCAGTTCAAACCAGTTCCAACCAGTTCAAACCAGTTCCAACCAGTTCCAACCAGTTAAAAACCAGTTTCAACCAGTTCAAACCAGTTCCAACTAGTTAAAAACCAGTTCAAACCAGTTCCAACCAGTTTCAACCAGTTCCAACCAGTTAAAAACCAGTTCAAACCAGTTCAAACCAGTTCCAACTACTTAAAAACCAGTTCAAACCAGTTTCAACCAGTTAAACCAGTTCCAACTTGTTAAAAACCAGTTCAAACCAGTTTCAAACCAGTTCCAACCAGTTGAAAACCAGTTCCAACCAGTTCCAACCAGTTAAAAACCAGTTTCAACCAGTTCAAACCAGTTCCAACTTGTTAAAAACCAGTTCAAACCAGTTCCAACCAGTTAAAAACCAGTTCCAACCAGTTAAAACTACTTAAAAACCAGTTCAAACCAGTTTCAACCAGTTCAAACCAGTTCCAACTTGTTAAAAACCAGTTCAAACCAGTTTCAACCAGTTCCAACCAGTTGAAAACCAGTTCAAACCAGTTCCAACCAGTTCCAACCAGTTCCAACTAGTTAAAAACCAGTTCAAACCAGTTCCAACCAGTTTCAACCAGTTCCAACCAGTTAAAAACCAGTTCAAACCAGTTCAAACCAGTTCCAACTACTTAAAAACCAGTTCAAACCAGTTTTAACCAGTTCCAACCGGTTGAAAACCAGTTCAAACCAGTTCCAACTTGTTAAAAACCTGTTCAAACCAGTTTCAACCAGTTCAAACTAGTTAAAAACCAGTTCAAACGAGTTCCAACCAGTTCAAACCAGTTCAAACCAGTTCCAACTAGTTCCAACTTGTTAAAAACCAGTTCAAACCAGTTCCAACCAGTTTCAACCAGTTCCAACCAGTTAAAAACCAGTTCAAACCAGTTCCAACCAGTTCCAACTTGTTAAAAACCACTTCAAACCAGTTTCAACCAGTTCCAACCAGTTTAAAACCAGTTCAAACCAGTTCCAACTAGTTCCAACTTGTTAAAAACCAGTTCAAACCAGTTCCAACCAGTTTCAACCAGTTCCAACCAGTTAAAAACCAGTTCAAACCAGTTCCAACCAGTTCCAACTTGTTAAAAACCAGTTCAAACCAGTTTCAACCAGTTCCAACCAGTTTAAAAACCAGTTCAAACAAGTTCAAACCAGTTCCAACCAGTTCCAACCAGTTAAAAACCAGTTTCAACCAGTTCAAACCAGTTCCAACTAGTTAAAAACCAGTTCAAACCAGTTCCAACCAGTTTCAACCAGTTCCAACCAGTTAAAAACCAGTTCAAACCAGTTCAAACCAGTTCCAACTACTTAAAAACCAGTTCAAACCAGTTTCAACCAGTTCAAACCAGTTCCAACTTGTTAAAAACCAGTTCAAACCAGTTTCAACCAGTTCCAACCAGTTGAAAACCAGTTCAAACCAGTTCCAACCAGTTCAAACCAGTTTCAACCAGTTCCAACCAGTTGAAAACCAGTTCCAACCAGTTCCAACCAGTTAAAAACCAGTTTCAACCAGTTCAAACCAGTTCCAACTTGTTAAAAACCAGTTCAAACCAGTTCCAACCAGTTAAAAACCAGTTCAAACCAGTTCCAACCAGTTCCAACTTGTTAAAAACCAGTTCAAACCAGTTTCAACCAGTTCCAACCAGTTTAAAACCAGTTCAAACCAGTTCCAACTAGTTCCAACTTGTTAAAAACCAGTTCAAACCAGTTCTAACCAGTTTCAACCAGTTCCAACCAGTTAAAAACCAGTTCAAACCAGTTCCAACCAGTTCCAACTTGTTAAAAACCAGTTCAAACCAGTTTCAACCAGTTCCAACCAGTTTAAAACCAGTTCAAACCAGTTTCAACCGGTTTCAACCAGTTCCAACCAGTTAAAAACCAGTTCAAACCAGTTCTAACCAGTTCAAACCAGTTTCAACCAGTTCAAACCAGTTCCAACCAGTTCTAACCAGTTCAAACCAGTTTCAACCAGTTCAAACCAGTTCCAACCAGTTCCAACCAGTTCCAACTAGTTAAAAACCAGTTCAAACCAGTTTCAACCAGTTCAAACCAGTTGGAAACCAGTTCAAACCAGTTCCAACCAGTTTCAACCAGTTCCAACCAGTTGAAAACCAGTTCAAACCAGTTCCAACCAGTTCAAACTACTTAAAAACCAGTTCAAACCAGTTTCAACCAGTTCAAACCAGTTCCAACTTGTTAAAAACCAGTTCAAACCAGTTTCAACCAGTTCCAACCAGTTGAAAACCAGTTCAAACCAGTTCCAACCAGTTCCAACCAGTTCCAACTAGTTAAAAACCAGTTCAAACCAGTTCCAACCAGTTTCAACCAGTTCCAACCAGTTAAAAACCAGTTCAAACCAGTTCAAACCAGTTCCAACTACTTAAAAACCAGTTCAAACCAGTTTTAACCAGTTCAAACCAGTTCCAACTTGTTAAAAACCAGTTCAAACCAGTTTCAACCAGTTCCAACCAGTTGAAAACCAGTTCAAACCAGTTCCAACCAGTTCAAACCAGTTTCAACCAGTTCCAACCAGTTGAAAACCAGTTCCAACCAGTTCCAACCAGTTAAAAACCAGTTTCAACCAGTTCAAACCAGTTCCAACTTGTTAAAAACCAGTTCAAACCAGTTTCAACCAGTTCAAACTAGTTAAAAACCAGTTCAAACGAGTTCCAACCAGTTCAAACCAGTTCAAACCAGTTCCAACTAGTTCCAACTTGTTAAAAACCAGTTCAAACCAGTTCCAACCAGTTTCAACCAGTTCCAACCAGTTAAAAACCAGTTCAAACCAGTTCCAACCAGTTCCAACTTGTTAAAAACCAGTTCAAACCAGTTTCAACCAGTTCCAACCAGTTGAAAACCAGTTCCAACCAGTTAAAAACCAGTTTCAACCAGTTCAAACCAGTTCCAACTTGTTAAAAACCAGTTCAAACCAGTTTCAACCAGTTCAAACTAGTTAAAAACCAGTTCAAACGAGTTCCATTCAGTTCAAACCAGTTCAAACCAGTTCCAACTAGTTCCAACTTGTTAAAAACCAGTTCAAACCAGTTCCAACCAGTTTCAACCAGTTCCAACCAGTTAAAAACCAGTTCAAACCAGTTCCAACCAGTTCCAACTTGTTAAAAACCAGTTCAAACCAGTTTCAACCAGTTCAAACCAGTTCCAACTTGTTAAAAACCAGTTCAAACCAGTTTCAACCAGTTCCAACCAGTTGAAAACCAGTTCAAACCAGTTCCAACCAGTTCAAACCAGTTTCAACCAGTTCCAACCAGTTGAAAACCAGTTCCAACCAGTTCCAACCAGTTAAAAACCAGTTTCAACCAGTTCAAACCAGTTCCAACTTTTTAAAAACCAGTTCAAACCAGTTCCAACCAGTTAAAAACCAGTTCAAACCAGTTCCAACCAGTTCCAACTTGTTAAAAACCAGTTCAAACCAGTTTCAACCAGTTCCAACCAGTTTAAAACCAGTTCAAACCAGTTCCAACTAGTTCCAACTTGTTAAAAACCAGTTCAAACCAGTTCTAACCAGTTTCAACCAGTTCCAACCAGTTAAAAACCAGTTCAAACCAGTTCCAACCAGTTCCAACTTGTTAAAAACCAGTTCAAACCAGTTTCAACCAGTTCCAACCAGTTTAAAACCAGTTCAAACCAGTTTCAACCGGTTTCAACCAGTTCCAACCAGTTAAAAACCAGTTCAAACCAGTTCTAACCAGTTCAAACCAGTTTCAACCAGTTCAAACCAGTTCCAACCAGTTCTAACCAGTTCAAACCAGTTTCAACCAGTTCAAACCAGTTCCAACCAGTTCCAACCAGTTCCAACTAGTTAAAAACCAGTTCAAACCAGTTTCAACCAGTTCAAACCAGTTGAAAACCAGTTCAAACCAGTTCCAACCAGTTTCAACCAGTTCCAACCAGTTGAAAACCAGTTCAAACCAGTTCCAACCAGTTCAAACTACTTAAAAACCAGTTCAAACCAGTTTCAACCAGTTCAAACCAGTTCCAACTTGTTAAAAACCAGTTCAAACCAGTTTCAACCAGTTCCAACCAGTTGAAAACCAGTTCAAACCAGTTCCAACCAGTTCCAACCAGTTCCAACTAGTTAAAAACCAGTTCAAACCAGTTCCAACCAGTTTCAACCAGTTCCAACCAGTTAAAAACCAGTTCAAACCAGTTCAAACCAGTTCCAACTACTTAAAAACCAGTTCAAACCAGTTTTAACCAGTTCAAACCAGTTCCAACTTGTTAAAAACCAGTTCAAACCAGTTTCAACCAGTTCCAACCAGTTGAAAACCAGTTCAAACCAGTTCCAACCAGTTCAAACCAGTTTCAACCAGTTCCAACCAGTTGAAAACCAGTTCCAACCAGTTCCAACCAGTTAAAAACCAGTTTCAACCAGTTCAAACCAGTTCCAACTTGTTAAAAACCAGTTCAAACCAGTTTCAACCAGTTCAAACTAGTTAAAAACCAGTTCAAACGAGTTCCAACCAGTTCAAACCAGTTCAAACCAGTTCCAACTAGTTCCAACTTGTTAAAAACCAGTTCAAACCAGTTCCAACCAGTTTCAACCAGTTCCAACCAGTTAAAAACCAGTTCAAACCAGTTCCAACCAGTTCCAACTTGTTAAAAACCAGTTCAAACCAGTTTCAACCAGTTCCAACCAGTTGAAAACCAGTTCCAACCAGTTAAAAACCAGTTTCAACCAGTTCAAACCAGTTCCAACTTGTTAAAAACCAGTTCAAACCAGTTTCAACCAGTTCAAACTAGTTAAAAACCAGTTCAAACGAGTTCCATTCAGTTCAAACCAGTTCAAACCAGTTCCAACTAGTTCCAACTTGTTAAAAACCAGTTCAAACCAGTTCCAACCAGTTTCAACCAGTTCCAACCAGTTAAAAACCAGTTCAAACCAGTTCCAACCAGTTCCAACTTGTTAAAAACCAGTTCAAACCAGTTTCAACCAGTTCCAACCAGTTTAAAACCAGTTCAAACCAGTTCCAACTAGTTCCAACTTGTTAAAAACCAGTTCAAACCAGTTCCAACCAGTTTCAACCAGTTCCAACCAGTTAAAAACCAGTTCAAACCAGTTCCAACCAGTTCCAACTTGTTAAAAACCAGTTCAAACCAGTTTCAACCAGTTCCAACCAGTTTAAAACCAGTTCAAACCAGTTCCAACTAGTTCCAACTTGTTAAAAACCAGTTCAAACCAGTTTAAACCAGTTTCAACCAGTTCCAACCAGTTAAAAACCAGTTCAAACCAGTTCCAACCAGTTCCAACTTGTTAAAAACCAGTTCAAACCAGTTTCAACCAGTTCCAACCAGTTTAAAACCAGTTCAAACCAGTTCAAACCAGTTTCAACCAGTTCAAACCAGTTCCAACTAGTTAAAAACCAGTTCAAACCAGTTCCAACCAGTTCAAACCAGTTGAAAACCTGTTCAAACCAGTTCCAACCAGTTTCAACCAGTTCCAACCAGTTAAAAACCAGTTCAAACCAGTTCCAACCAGTTCCAACTTGTTAAAAACCAGTTCCAACCAGTTCCAACTAGTTAAAAACCAGTTCAAACCAGTTCCAACCAGTTTCAACCAGTTCCAACCAGTTAAAAACCAGTTCAAACCAGTTTCAACCAGTTCCAACCAGTTAAAAACCAGTTCAAACCAGTTTCAACCAGTTCAAACCAGTTTCAACCAGTTTCAACCAGTTCCAACCAGTTAAAAACCAGTTTAAACCAGTTCTAACCAGTTCAAACCAGTTTCAACCAGTTCAAACCAGTTCCAACCAGTTCTAACCAGTTCAAACCAGTTTCAACCAGTTCAAACCAGTTCCAACCAGTTCCAACCAGTTCCAACCAGTTCCAACTAGTTAAAAACCAGTTCAAACCAGTTTCAACCAGTTCAAACCAGTTGAAAACCAGTTCAAACCAGTTCCAACCAGTTTCAACCAGTTCCAACCAGTTGAAAACCAGTTCAAACCAGTTCCAACCAGTTCAAACTACTTAAAAACCAGTTCAAACCAGTTTCAACCAGTTCAAACCAGTTCCAACTTGTTAAAAACCAGTTCAAACCAGTTCCAACCAGTTCAAAGCAGTTCCAACTAGTTAAAAACCAGTTCAAACGAGTTCCAACCAGTTCAAACCAGTTCCAACTAGTTAAAAACCAGTTCAAACCAGTTTCAACAAGTTCCAACCAGTTCCAACTAGTTAAAAACCAGTTCAAACCAGTTCCAACTAGTTAAAAACCAGTTAAAACCAGTTTCAACCAGTTCCAACCAGTTAAAAACCAGTTCAAACCAGTTTCAACAAGTTCCAACCAGTTCCAACTAGTTAAAAACCAGTTCAAACCAGTTCCAACCAGTTAAAAACCCGTTTCAACCAGTTCCATTCAGTTAAAAACCAGTTCAAACCAGTTCCAACCAGTTTCAACCAGTTCCAACCAGTTAAAAACCAGTTCAAACCAGTTCAAACCAGTTCCAACTACTTAAAAACCAGTTCAAACCAGTTTAAACCAGTTCCAACCAGTTGAAAACCAGTTCAAACCAGTTCCAACCAGTTTCAACCAGTTCAAACCAGTTCCAACTAGTTAAAAACCAGTTCAAACCAGTTTCAACCAGTTCAAACCAGTTTCAACCAGTTTCAACCAGTTTCAACCAGTTCCAACCAGTTCCAACCAGTTCCAACTAGTTAAAAACCAGTTCAAACCAGTTCCAACCAGTTTCAACCAGTTCCAACCAGTTAAAAACCAGTTCAAACCAGTTCCAACCAGTTCCAACCAGTTAAAAACCAGTTTCAACCAGTTCAAACCAGTTCCAACTTGTTAAAAACCAGTTCAAACCAGTTTAAACCAGTTCCAACCAGTTGAAAACCAGTTCAAACCAGTTCCAACCAGTTTCAACCAGTTCAAACCAGTTCCAACTAGTAAAAAACCAGTTCAAACCAGTTTCAACCAGTTCAAACCAGTTTCAACCAGTTTCAACCAGTTCCAACCAGTTAAAAACCAGTTTAAACCAGTTCTAACCAGTTCAAACCAGTTTCAACCAGTTCAAACCAGTTCCAACCAGTTCTAACCAGTTCAAACCAGTTTCAACCAGTTCAAACCGGTTCCAACCAGTTCCAACCAGTTCCAACCAGTTCCAACTAGTTAAAAACCAGTTCAAACCAGTTTCAACCAGTTCAAACCAGTTGAAAACCAGTTCCAACTAGTTAAAAACCAGTTCAAACCAGTTCCAACCAGTTTCAACCAGTTCCAACCAGTTAAAAACCAGTTCAAACCAGTTTCAACCAGTTCCAACCAGTTAAAAACCAGTTCAAACCAGTTTCAACCAGTTCAAACCAGTTTCAACCAGTTTCAACCAGTTCCAACCAGTTAAAAACCAGTTTAAACCAGTTCTAACCAGTTCAAACCAGTTTCAACCAGTTCAAACCAGTTCCAACCAGTTCTAACCAGTTCAAACCAGTTTCAACCAGTTCAAACCAGTTCCAACCAGTTCCAACCAGTTCCAACCAGTTCCAACTAGTTAAAAACCAGTTCAAACCAGTTTCAACCAGTTCAAACCAGTTGAAAACCAGTTCAAACCAGTTCCAACCAGTTTCAACCAGTTCCAACCAGTTGAAAACCAGTTCAAACCAGTTCCAACCAGTTCAAACTACTTAAAAACCAGTTCAAACCAGTTTCAACCAGTTCAAACCAGTTCCAACTTGTTAAAAACCAGTTCAAACCAGTTCCAACCAGTTCAAAGCAGTTCCAACTAGTTAAAAACCAGTTCAAACGAGTTCCAACCAGTTCAAACCAGTTCCAACTAGTTAAAAACCAGTTCAAACCAGTTTCAACAAGTTCCAACCAGTTCCAACTAGTTAAAAACCAGTTCAAACCAGTTCCAACTAGTTAAAAACCAGTTAAAACCAGTTTCAACCAGTTCCAACCAGTTAAAAACCAGTTCAAACCAGTTTCAACAAGTTCCAACCAGTTCCAACTAGTTAAAAACCAGTTCAAACCAGTTCCAACCAGTTAAAAACCCGTTTCAACCAGTTCCATTCAGTTAAAAACCAGTTCAAACCAGTTCCAACCAGTTTCAACCAGTTCCAACCAGTTAAAAACCAGTTCAAACCAGTTCAAACCAGTTCCAACTACTTAAAAACCAGTTCAAACCAGTTTAAACCAGTTCCAACCAGTTGAAAACCAGTTCAAACCAGTTCCAACCAGTTTCAACCAGTTCAAACCAGTTCCAACTAGTTAAAAACCAGTTCAAACCAGTTTCAACCAGTTCAAACCAGTTTCAACCAGTTTCAACCAGTTTCAACCAGTTCCAACCAGTTCCAACCAGTTCCAACTAGTTAAAAACCAGTTCAAACCAGTTCCAACCAGTTTCAACCAGTTCCAACCAGTTAAAAACCAGTTCAAACCAGTTCCAACCAGTTCCAACCAGTTAAAAACCAGTTTCAACCAGTTCAAACCAGTTCCAACTTGTTAAAAACCAGTTCAAACCAGTTTAAACCAGTTCCAACCAGTTGAAAACCAGTTCAAACCAGTTCCAACCAGTTTCAACCAGTTCAAACCAGTTCCAACTAGTAAAAAACCAGTTCAAACCAGTTTCAACCAGTTCAAACCAGTTTCAACCAGTTTCAACCAGTTCAAACCAGTTTCAACCAGTTTCAACCAGTTCCAACCAGTTAAAAACCAGTTTAAACCAGTTCTAACCAGTTCAAACCAGTTTCAACCAGTTCAAACCAGTTCCAACCAGTTCTAACCAGTTCAAACCAGTTTCAACCAGTTCAAACCGGTTCCAACCAGTTCCAACCAGTTCCAACCAGTTCCAACCAGTTCCAACTAGTTAAAAACCAGTTCAAACCAGTTTCAACCAGTTCAAACCAGTTGAAAACCAGTTCAAACCAGTTCCAACCAGTTTCAACCAGTTCCAACCAGTTGAAAACCAGTTCAAACCAGTTCCAACCAGTTCAAACTACTTAAAAACCAGTTCAAACCAGTTTCAACCAGTTCAAACCAGTTCCAACTTGTTAAAAACCAGTTCAAACCAGTTCCAACCAGTTCAAAGCAGTTCCAACTAGTTAAAAACCAGTTCAAATGAGTTCCAACCAGTTCAAACCAGTTCCAACTAGTTAAAAACCAGTTCAAACCAGTTTCAACAAGTTCCAACCAGTTCCAACTAGTTAAAAACCAGTTCAAACCAGTTCCAACCAGTTAAAAACCAGTTCAAACCAGTTAAAACCAGTTTCAACCAGTTCCAACCAGTTAAAAACCAGTTCAAACCAGTTCCAACCAGTTCAAACCAGTTCAAACCAGTTCTAACCAGTTCAAACCAGTTTCAACCAGTTCAAACCAGTTCCAACCAGTTCCAACCAGTTCCAACTAGTTAATAACCAGTTCAAACCAGTTTCAACCAGTTCAAACCAGTTGAAAACCAGTTCAAACCAGTTCCATCCAGTTTCAACCAGTTCCAACCAGTTCCAACTAGTTAAAAACCAGTTCAAACCAGTTCCAACCAGTTTCAACCAGTTCCAACCAGTTAAAAACCAGTTCAAACCAGTTCAAACCAGTTCCAACTACTTAAAAACCAGTTCAAACCAGTTTCAACCAGTTCAAACCAGTTTCAACCAGTTCCAACCAGTTGAAAACCAGTTCCAACCAGTTCCAACCAGTTAAAAACCAGTTTCAACCAGTTCAAACCAGTTCCAACTTGTTAAAAACCAGTTCAAACCAGTTTCAACCAGTTCAAACTAGTTAAAAACCAGTTCAAACGAGTTCCAACCAGTTCAAACCAGTTCAAACCAGTTCCAACTAGTTCCAACTTGTTAAAAACCAGTTCAAACCAGTTCCAACCAGTTTCAACCAGTTCCAACCAGTTAAAAACCAGTTCAAACCAGTTCCAACCAGTTCCAACTTGTTAAAAACCAGTTCAAACCAGTTTCAACCAGTTCCAACCAGTTTAAAACCAGTTCAAACCAGTTCCAACTAGTTCCAACTTGTTAAAAACCAGTTCAAACCAGTTCAAACCAGTTCCAACCAGTTTCAACCAGTTCCAACCAGTTAAAAACCAGTTCAAACCAGTTCCAACCAGTTCCAACCAGTTAAAAACCAGTTTCAACCAGTTCAAACCAGTTCCAACTAGTTAAAAACCAGTTCAAACCAGTTCCAACCAGTTTCAACCAGTTCCAACCAGTTAAAAACCAGTTCAAACCAGTTCAAACCAGTTCCAACTACTTAAAAACCAGTTCAAACCAGTTTCAACCAGTTCAAACCAGTTCCAACTTGTTAAAAACCAGTTCAAACCAGTTTCAACCAGTTCCAACCAGTTGAAAACCAGTTCAAACCAGTTCCAACCAGTTCAAACCAGTTTCAACCAGTTCCAACCAGTTCCAACTTGTTAAAAACCAGTTCCAACCAGTTCCAACTAGTTAAAAACCAGTTCAAACCAGTTCCAACCAGTTTCAACCAGTTCCAACCAGTTAAAAACCAGTTCAAACCAGTTTCAACCAGTTCCAACCAGTTAAAAACCAGTTCAAACCAGTTTCAACCAGTTCAAACCAGTTTCAACCAGTTTCAACCAGTTCCAACCAGTTAAAAACCAGTTTAAACCAGTTCTAACCAGTTCAAACCAGTTTCAACCAGTTCAAACCAGTTCCAACCAGTTCTAACCAGTTCAAACCAGTTTCAACCAGTTCAAACCAGTTCCAACCAGTTCCAACCAGTTCCAACCAGTTCCAACTAGTTAAAAACCAGTTCAAACCAGTTTCAACCAGTTCAAACCAGTTGAAAACCAGTTCAAACCAGTTCCAACCAGTTTCAACCAGTTCCAACCAGTTGAAAACCAGTTCAAACCAGTTCCAACCAGTTCAAACTACTTAAAAACCAGTTCAAACCAGTTTCAACCAGTTCAAACCAGTTCCAACTTGTTAAAAACCAGTTCAAACCAGTTCCAACCAGTTCAAAGCAGTTCCAACTAGTTAAAAACCAGTTCAAACGAGTTCCAACCAGTTCAAACCAGTTCCAACTAGTTAAAAACCAGTTCAAACCAGTTTCAACAAGTTCCAACCAGTTCCAACTAGTTAAAAACCAGTTCAAACCAGTTCCAACTAGTTAAAAACCAGTTAAAACCAGTTTCAACCAGTTCCAACCAGTTAAAAACCAGTTCAAACCAGTTTCAACAAGTTCCAACCAGTTCCAACTAGTTAAAAACCAGTTCAAACCAGTTCCAACCAGTTAAAAACCAGTTCAAACCAGTTAAAACCCGTTTCAACCAGTTCCATTCAGTTAAAAACCAGTTCAAACCAGTTCCAACCAGTTTCAACCAGTTCCAACCAGTTAAAAACCAGTTCAAACCAGTTCAAACCAGTTCCAACTACTTAAAAACCAGTTCAAACCAGTTTAAACCAGTTCCAACCAGTTGAAAACCAGTTCAAACCAGTTCCAACCAGTTTCAACCAGTTCAAACCAGTTCCAACTAGTTAAAAACCAGTTCAAACCAGTTTCAACCAGTTCAAACCAGTTTCAACCAGTTTCAACCAGTTTCAACCAGTTCCAACCAGTTCCAACCAGTTCCAACTAGTTAAAAACCAGTTCAAACCAGTTCCAACCAGTTTCAACCAGTTCCAACCAGTTAAAAACCAGTTCAAACCAGTTCCAACCAGTTCCAACCAGTTAAAAACCAGTTTCAACCAGTTCAAACCAGTTCCAACTTGTTAAAAACCAGTTCAAACCAGTTTAAACCAGTTCCAACCAGTTGAAAACCAGTTCAAACCAGTTCCAACCAGTTTCAACCAGTTCAAACCAGTTCCAACTAGTAAAAAACCAGTTCAAACCAGTTTCAACCAGTTCAAACCAGTTTCAACCAGTTTCAACCAGTTTCAACCAGTTCCAACCAGTTCCAACTAGTTAAAAACCAGTTCAAACCAGTTCCAACCAGTTTCAACCAGTTCCAACCAGTTAAAAACCAGTTCAAACCAGTTTCAACCAGTTCCAACCAGTTAAAAACCAGTTCAAACCAGTTTCAACCAGTTCAAACCAGTTTCAACCAGTTTCAACCAGTTCCAACCAGTTAAAAACCAGTTTAAACCAGTTCTAACCAGTTCAAACCAGTTTCAACCAGTTCAAACCAGTTCCAACCAGTTCTAACCAGTTCAAACCAGTTTCAACCAGTTCAAACCGGTTCCAACCAGTTCCAACCAGTTCCAACCAGTTCCAACTAGTTAAAAACCAGTTCAAACCAGTTTCAACCAGTTCAAACCAGTTGAAAACCAGTTCAAACCAGTTCCAACCAGTTTCAACCAGTTCCAACCAGTTGAAAACCAGTTCAAACCAGTTCCAACCAGTTCAAACTACTTAAAAACCAGTTCAAACCAGTTTCAACCAGTTCAAACCAGTTCCAACTTGTTAAAAACCAGTTCAAACCAGTTCCAACCAGTTCAAAGCAGTTCCAACTAGTTAAAAACCAGTTCAAATGAGTTCCAACCAGTTCAAACCAGTTCCAACTAGTTAAAAACCAGTTCAAACCAGTTTCAACAAGTTCCAACCAGTTCCAACTAGTTAAAAACCAGTTCAAACCAGTTCCAACCAGTTAAAAACCAGTTCAAACCAGTTAAAACCAGTTTCAACCAGTTCCAACCAGTTAAAAACCAGTTCAAACCAGTTCCAACCAGTTCAAACCAGTTCAAACCAGTTCTAACCAGTTCAAACCAGTTTCAACCAGTTCAAACCAGTTCCAACCAGTTCCAACCAGTTCCAACTAGTTAATAACCAGTTCAAACCAGTTTCAACCAGTTCAAACCAGTTGAAAACCAGTTCAAACCAGTTCCATCCAGTTTCAACCAGTTCCAACCAGTTCCAACTAGTTAAAAACCAGTTCAAACCAGTTCCAACCAGTTTCAACCAGTTCCAACCAGTTAAAAACCAGTTCAAACCAGTTCAAACCAGTTCCAACTACTTAAAAACCAGTTCAAACCAGTTTCAACCAGTTCAAACCAGTTTCAACCAGTTCCAACCAGTTGAAAACCAGTTCCAACCAGTTCCAACCAGTTAAAAACCAGTTTCAACCAGTTCAAACCAGTTCCAACTTGTTAAAAACCAGTTCAAACCAGTTTCAACCAGTTCAAACTAGTTAAAAACCAGTTCAAACGAGTTCCAACCAGTTCAAACCAGTTCAAACCAGTTCCAACTAGTTCCAACTTGTTAAAAACCAGTTCAAACCAGTTCCAACCAGTTTCAACCAGTTCCAACCAGTTAAAAACCAGTTCAAACCAGTTCCAACCAGTTCCAACTTGTTAAAAACCAGTTCAAACCAGTTTCAACCAGTTCCAACCAGTTTAAAACCAGTTCAAACCAGTTCCAACTAGTTCCAACTTGTTAAAAACCAGTTCAAACCAGTTCCAACCAGTTTCAACCAGTTCCAACCAGTTAAAAACCAGTTCAAACCAGTTCCAACCAGTTCCAACCAGTTAAAAACCAGTTTCAACCAGTTCAAACCAGTTCCAACTAGTTAAAAACCAGTTCAAACCAGTTCCAACCAGTTTCAACCAGTTCCAACCAGTTAAAAACCAGTTCAAACCAGTTCAAACCAGTTCCAACTACTTAAAAACCAGTTCAAACCAGTTTCAACCAGTTCAAACCAGTTCCAACTTGTTAAAAACCAGTTCAAACCAGTTTCAACCAGTTCCAACCAGTTGAAAACCAGTTCAAACCAGTTCCAACCAGTTCAAACCAGTTTCAACCAGTTCCAACCAGTTGAAAACCAGTTCCAACCAGTTCCAACCAGTTAAAAACCAGTTTCAACCAGTTCAAACCAGTTCCAACTTGTTAAAAACCAGTTCAAACCAGTTCCAACCAGTTAAAAACCAGTTCAAACCAGTTCCAACCAGTTCCAACTTGTTAAAAACCAGTTCAAACCAGTTTCAACCAGTTCCAACCAGTTTAAAACCAGTTCAAACCAGTTCCAACTAGTTCCAACCAGTTCCAACTAGTTAAAAACCAGTTCAAACCAGTTTCAACCAGTTCCAACCAGTTCCAACTAGTTAAAAACCAGTTCAAACCAGTTCCAACTAGTTAAAAACCAGTTAAAACCAGTTTCAACCAGTTCCAACCAGTTAAAAACCAGTTCAAACCAGTTTCAACAAGTTCCAACCAGTTCCAACTAGTTAAAAACCAGTTCAAACCAGTTCCAACCAGTTAAAAACCAGTTCAAACCAGTTAAAACCAGTTTCAACCAGTTCCAACCAGTTAAAAACCAGTTCAAACCAGTTCCAACCAGTTCAAACCAGTTCAAACCAGTTCTAACCAGTTCAAACCAGTTTCAACCAGTTCAAACCAGTTCCAACCAGTTCCAACCAGTTCCAACTAGTTAATAACCAGTTCAAACCAGTTTCAACCAGTTCAAACCAGTTGAAAACCAGTTCAAACCAGTTCCATCCAGTTTCAACCAGTTCCAACCAGTTCCAACTAGTTAAAAACCAGTTCAAACCAGTTCCAACCAGTTTCAACCAGTTCCAACCAGTTAAAAACCAGTTCAAACCAGTTCAAACCAGTTCCAACTACTTAAAAACCAGTTCAAACCAGTTTCAACCAGTTCAAACCAGTTTCAACCAGTTCCAACCAGTTGAAAACCAGTTCCAACCAGTTCCAACCAGTTAAAAACCAGTTTCAACCAGTTCAAACCAGTTCCAACTTGTTAAAAACCAGTTCAAACCAGTTTCAACCAGTTCAAACTAGTTAAAAACCAGTTCAAACGAGTTCCAACCAGTTCAAACCAGTTCAAACCAGTTCCAACTAGTTCCAACTTGTTAAAAACCAGTTCAAACCAGTTCCAACCAGTTTCAACCAGTTCCAACCAGTTAAAAACCAGTTCAAACCAGTTCCAACCAGTTCCAACTTGTTAAAAACCAGTTCAAACCAGTTTCAACCAGTTCCAACCAGTTTAAAACCAGTTCAAACCAGTTCCAACTAGTTCCAACTTGTTAAAAACCGGTTCAAACCAGTTCCAACCAGTTTCAACCAGTTCCAACCAGTTCAAACCAGTTCCAACTAGTTAAAAACCAGTTCCAACCAGTTAAAAACCAGTTTCAACCAGTTCAAACCAGTTCCAACTAGTTAAAAACCAGTTCAAACCAGTTCCAACCAGTTTCAACCAGTTCCAACCAGTAAAAAACCAGTTCAAACCAGTTCAAACCAGTTCCAACTACTTAAAAACCAGTTCAAACCAGTTTCAACCAGTTCAAACCAGTTCCAACTTGTTAAAAACCAGTTCAAACCAGTTTCAACCAGTTCCAACCAGTTGAAAACCAGTTCAAACCAGTTCCAACCAGTTCAAACCAGTTTCAACCAGTTCCAACCAGTTGAAAACCAGTTCCAACCAGTTCCAACCAGTTAAAAACCAGTTTCAACCAGTTCAAACCAGTTCCAACTTGTTAAAAACCAGTTCAAACCAGTTCCAACCAGTTAAAAACCAGTTCAAACCAGTTCCAACCAGTTCCAACTTGTTAAAAACCAGTTCAAACCAGTTTCAACCAGTTCCAACCAGTTTAAAACCAGTTCAAACCAGTTCCAACTAGTTCCAACTTGTTAAAAACCAGTTCAAACCAGTTCTAACCAGTTTCAACCAGTTCCAACCAGTTAAAAACCAGTTCAAACCAGTTCCAACCAGTTCCAATTTGTTAAAAACCAGTTCAAACCAGTTTCAACAGTTCCAACCAGTTTAAAACCAGTTCAAACCAGTTTCAACCGGTTTCAACCAGTTCCAACCAGTTAAAAACCAGTTCAAACCAGTTCTAACCAGTTCAAACCAGTTTCAACCAGTTCAAACCAGTTCCAACCAGTTCTAACCAGTTCAAACCAGTTTCAACCAGTTCAAACCAGTTCCAACCAGTTCCAACCAGTTCCAACTAGTTAAAAACCAGTTCAAACCAGTTTCAACCAGTTCAAACCAGTTGAAAACCAGTTCAAACCAGTTCCAACCAGTTTCAACCAGTTCCAACCAGTTGAAAACCAGTTCAAACCAGTTCCAACCAGTTCAAACTACTTAAAAACCAGTTCAAACCAGTTTCAACCAGTTCAAACCAGTTCCAACTTGTTAAAAACCAGTTCAAACCAGTTTCAACCAGTTCCAACCAGTTGAAAACCAGTTCAAACCAGTTCCAACCAGTTCCAACCAGTTCCAACTAGTTAAAAACCAGTTCAAACCAGTTCCAACCAGTTTCAACCAGTTCCAACCAGTTAAAAACCAGTTCAAACCAGTTCAAACCAGTTCCAACTACTTAAAAACCAGTTCAAACCAGTTTTAACCAGTTCCAACCAGTTGAAAACCAGTTCCAACCAGTTCCAACCAGTTCAAACCAGTTGAAAACCAGTTCAAACCAGTTCCATCCAGTTTCAACCAGTTCCAACCAGTTCCAACTAGTTAAAAACCAGTTCAAACCAGTTCCAACCAGTTTCAACCAGTTCCAACCAGTTTAAAACCAGTTCAAACCAGTTCCAACCAGTTCCAACTTGTTAAAAACCAGTTCAAACCAGTTTCAACCAGTTCAAACCAGTTCCAACTTGTTAAAAACCAGTTCAAACCAGTTTCAACCAGTTCCAACCAGTTGAAAACCAGTTCAAACCAGTTCCAACCAGTTCAAACCAGTTTCAACCAGTTCCAACCAGTTGAAAACCAGTTCCAACCAGTTCCAACCAGTTAAAAACCAGTTTCAACCAGTTCAAACCAGTTCCAACTTGTTAAAAACCAGTTCAAACCAGTTCCAACCAGTTAAAAACCAGTTCAAACCAGTTCCAACCAGTTCCAACTTGTTAAAAACCAGTTCAAACCAGTTTCAACCAGTTCCAACCAGTTTAAAACCAGTTCAAACCAGTTCCAACTAGTTCCAACTTGTTAAAAACCAGTTCAAACCAGTTCTAACCAGTTTCAACCAGTTCCAACCAGTTAAAAACCAGTTCAAACCAGTTCCAACCAGTTCCAACTTGTTAAAAACCAGTTCAAACCAGTTTCAACCAGTTCCAACCAGTTCCAACTAGTTAAAAACCAGTTCAAACCAGTTCCAACTAGTTAAAAACCAGTTAAAACCAGTTTCAACCAGTTCCAACCAGTTAAAAACCAGTTCAAACCAGTTTCAACAAGTTCCAACCAGTTCCAACTAGTTAAAAACCAGTTCAAACCAGTTCCAACCAGTTAAAAACCAGTTCAAACCAGTTAAAACCAGTTTCAACCAGTTCCAACCAGTTAAAAACCAGTTCAAACCAGTTCCAACCAGTTCAAACCAGTTCAAACCAGTTCTAACCAGTTCCAACCAGTTAAAAACCAGTTCAAACCAGTTCCAACCAGTTAAAAACCAGTTCAAACCAGTTCAAACCAGTTCCAACTACTTAAAAACCAGTTCAAACCAGTTTCAACCAGTTCAAACCAGTTTCAACCAGTTCCAACCAGTTGAAAACCAGTTCCAACCAGTTCCAACCAGTTAAAAACCAGTTTCAACCAGTTCAAACCAGTTCCAACTTGTTAAAAACCAGTTCAAACCAGTTTCAACCAGTTCAAACTAGTTAAAAACCAGTTCAAACGAGTTCCAACCAGTTCAAACCAGTTCAAACCAGTTCCAACTAGTTCCAACTTGTTAAAAACCAGTTCAAACCAGTTCCAACCAGTTTCAACCAGTTCCAACCAGTTAAAAACCAGTTCAAACCAGTTCCAACCAGTTCCAACTTGTTAAAAACCAGTTCAAACCAGTTTCAACCAGTTCCAACCAGTTTAAAACCAGTTCAAACCAGTTCCAACTAGTTCCAACTTGTTAAAAACCGGTTCAAACCAGTTCCAACCAGTTTCAACCAGTTCCAACCAGTTAAAAACCAGTTCAAACCAGTTCCAACCAGTTCCAACCAGTTAAAAACCAGTTTCAACCAGTTCAAACCAGTTCCAACTAGTTAAAAACCAGTTCAAACCAGTTCCAACCCGTTTCAACCAGTTCCAACCAGTTAAAAACCAGTTCAAACCAGTTCAAACCAGTTCCAACTACTTAAAAACCAGTTCAAACCAGTTTCAACCAGTTCAAACCAGTTCCAACTTGTTAAAAACCAGTTCAAACCAGTTTCAACCAGTTAAAAACCAGTTCAAACCAGTTCCAACCAGTTCCAACTTGTTAAAAACCAGTTCAAACCAGTTTCAACCAGTTCCAACCAGTTTAAAACCAGTTCAAACCAGTTCCAACTAGTTCCAACTTGTTAAAAACCAGTTCAAACCAGTTCTAACCAGTTTCAACCAGTTCCAACCAGTTAAAAACCAGTTCAAACCAGTTCCAACCAGTTCCAACTTGTTAAAAACCAGTTCAAACCAGTTTCAACCAGTTCCAACCAGTTTAAAACCAGTTCAAACCAGTTTCAACCGGTTTCAACCAGTTCCAACCAGTTAAAAACCAGTTCAAACCAGTTCTAACCAGTTCAAACCAGTTTCAACCAGTTCAAACCAGTTCCAACCAGTTCTAACCAGTTCAAACCAGTTTCAACCAGTTCAAACCAGTTCCAACCAGTTCCAACCAGTTCCAACTAGTTAAAAACCAGTTCAAACCAGTTTCAACCAGTTCAAACCAGTTGAAAACCAGTTCAAACCAGTTCCAACCAGTTTCAACCAGTTCCAACCAGTTGAAAACCAGTTCAAACCAGTTCTAACCAGTTCAAACTACTTAAAAACCAGTTCAAACCAGTTTCAACCAGTTCAAACCAGTTCCAACTTGTTAAAAACCAGTTCAAACCAGTTTCAACCAGTTCCAACCAGTTGAAAACCAGTTTAAAACCAGTTCCAACCAGTTCCAACCAGTTCCAACTAGTTAAAAACCAGTTCAAACCAGTTCCAACCAGTTTCAACCAGTTCCAACCAGTTAAAAACCAGTTCAAACCAGTTCAAACCAGTTCCAACTACTTAAAAACCAGTTCAAACCAGTTTTAACCAGTTCCAACCAGTTGAAAACCAGTTCCAACCAGTTCCAACCAGTTAAAAACCAGTTTCAACCAGTTCAAACCAGTTCCAACTTGTTAAAAACCAGTTCAAACCAGTTTCAACCAGTTCAAACTAGTTAAAAACCAGTTCAAACGAGTTCCAACCAGTTCAAACCAGTTCAAACCAGTTCCAACTAGTTCCAACTTGTTAAAAACCAGTTCAAACCAGTTCCAACCAGTTTCAACCAGTTCCAACCAGTTAAAAACCAGTTCAAACCAGTTCCAACCAGTTCCAACTTGTTAAAAACCAGTTCAAACCAGTTTCAACCAGTTCCAACCAGTTTAAAACCAGTTCAAACCAGTTCCAACTAGTTCCAACTTGTTAAAAACCAGTTCAAACCAGTTCCAACCAGTTTCAACCAGTTCCAACCAGTTAAAAACCAGTTCAAACCAGTTCCAACCAGTTCCAACCAGTTAAAAACCAGTTTCAACCAGTTCAAACCAGTTCCAACTAGTTAAAAACCAGTTCAAACCAGTTCCAACCAGTTTCAACCAGTTCCAACCAGTTAAAAACCAGTTCAAACCAGTTCAAACCAGTTCCAACTACTTAAAAACCAGTTCAAACCAGTTTCAACCAGTTCAAACCAGTTCCAACTTGTTAAAAACCAGTTCAAACCAGTTTCAACCAGTTCCAACCAGTTGAAAACCAGTTCAAACCAGTTCCAACCAGTTCAAACCAGTTTCAACCAGTTCCAACCAGTTGAAAACCAGTTCCAACCAGTTCCAACCAGTTAAAAACCAGTTTCAACCAGTTCAAACCAGTTCCAACTTGTTAAAAACCAGTTCAAACCAGTTCCAACCAGTTAAAAACCAGTTCAAACCAGTTCCAACCAGTTCCAACTTGTTAAAAACCAGTTCAAACCAGTTTCAACCAGTTCCAACCAGTTTAAAACCAGTTCAAACCAGTTCCAACTAGTTCCAACTTGTTAAAAACCAGTTCAAACCAGTTCTAACCAGTTTCAACCAGTTCCAACCAGTTAAAAACCAGTTCAAACCAGTTCCAACCAGTTCCAACTTGTTAAAAACCAGTTCAAACCAGTTTCAACCAGTTCCAACCAGTTTAAAACCAGTTCAAACCAGTTTCAACCGGTTTCAACCAGTTCCAACCAGTTAAAAACCAGTTCAAACCAGTTCTAACCAGTTCAAACCAGTTTCAACCAGTTCAAACCAGTTCCAACCAGTTCTAACCAGTTCAAACCAGTTCCAACCAGTTCAAACTACTTAAAAACCAGTTCAAACCAGTTTCAACCAGTTTAAACCAGTTCCAACTTGTTAAAAACCAGTTCAAACCAGTTTCAACCAGTTCCAACCAGTTGAAAACCAGTTCAAACCAGTTCCAACCAGTTCCAACCAGTTCCAACTAGTTAAAAACCAGTTCAAACCAGTTCCAACCAGTTTCAACCAGTTCCAACCAGTTAAAAACCAGTTCAAACCAGTTCAAACCAGTTCCAACTACTTAAAAACCAGTTCAAACCAGTTTTAACCAGTTCAAACCAGTTCCAACTTGTTAAAAACCAGTTCAAACCAGTTTCAACCAGTTCCAACCAGTTGAAAACCAGTTCAAACCAGTTCCAACCAGTTCAAACCAGTTCCAACCAGTTCCAACCAGTTGAAAACCAGTTCCAACCAGTTCCAACCAGTTAAAAACCAGTTTCAACCAGTTCAAACCAGTTCCAACTTGTTAAAAACCAGTTCAAACCAGTTTCAACCAGTTCAAACTAGTTAAAAACCAGTTCAAACGAGTTCCAACCAGTTCAAACCAGTTCAAACCAGTTCCAACTAGTTCCAACTTGTTAAAAACCAGTTCAAACCAGTTCCAACCAGTTTCAACCAGTTCCAACCAGTTAAAAACCAGTTCAAACCAGTTCCAACCAGTTCCAACTTGTTAAAAACCAGTTCAAACCAGTTTCAACCAGTTCCAACCAGTTTAAAACCAGTTCAAACCAGTTCCAACTAGTTCCAACTTGTTAAAAACCAGTTCAAACCAGTTCCAACCAGTTTCAACCAGTTCCAACCAGTTAAAAACCAGTTCAAACCAGTTCCAACCAGTTCCAACTTGTTAAAAACCAGTTCAAACCAGTTTCAACCAGTTCCAACCAGTTGAAAACCAGTTCCAACCAGTTAAAAACCAGTTTCAACCAGTTCAAACCAGTTCCAACTTGTTAAAAACCAGTTCAAACCAGTTTCAACCAGTTCAAACTAGTTAAAAACCAGTTCAAACGAGTTCCATTCAGTTCAAACCAGTTCAAACCAGTTCCAACTAGTTCCAACTTGTTAAAAACCAGTTCAAACCAGTTCCAACCAGTTTCAACCAGTTCCAACCAGTTAAAAACCAGTTCAAACCAGTTCCAACCAGTTCCAACTTGTTAAAAACCAGTTCAAACCAGTTTCAACCAGTTCCAACCAGTTTAAAACCAGTTCAAACCAGTTCCAACTAGTTCCAACTTGATAAAAACCAGTTCAAACCAGTTCCAACCAGTTTCAACCAGTTCCAACCAGTTAAAAACCAGTTCAAACCAGTTCCAACCAGTTCCAACTTGTTAAAAACCAGTTCAAACCAGTTTCAACCAGTTCCAACCAGTTGAAAACCAGTTCCAACCAGTTAAAAACCAGTTTCAACCAGTTCAAACCAGTTCCAACTTGTTAAAAACCAGTTCAAACCAGTTTCAACCAGTTCAAACTAGTTAAAAACCAGTTCAAACGAGTTCCAACCAGTTCAAACCAGTTCAGTTGAAAACCAGTTCCAACCAGTTCCAACCAGTTAAAAACCAGTTTCAACCAGTTCAAACCAGTTCCAACTTGTTAAAAACCAGTTCAAACCAGTTTCAACCAGTTCAAACTAGTTAAAAACCAGTTCAAACGAGTTCCAACCAGTTCAAACCAGTTCAAACCAGTTCCAACTAGTTCCAACTTGTTAAAAACCAGTTCAAACCAGTTCCAACCAGTTTCAACCAGTTCCAACCAGTTAAAAACCAGTTCAAACCAGTTCCAACCAGTTCCAACTTGTTAAAAACCAGTTCAAACCAGTTTCAACCAGTTCCAACCAGTTTAAAACCAGTTCAAACCAGTTCCAACTAGTTCCAACTTGTTAAAAACCAGTTCAAACCAGTTCCAACCAGTTTCAACCAGTTCCAACCAGTTAAAAACCAGTTCAAACCAGTTCCAACCAGTTCCAACCAGTTAAAAACCAGTTTCAACCAGTTCAAACCAGTTCCAACTAGTTAAAAACCAGTTCAAACCAGTTCCAACCAGTTTCAACCAGTTCCAACCAGTTTAAAACCAGTTCAAACCAGTTCCAACTAGTTCCAACTTGTTAAAAACCAGTTCAAACCAGTTCCAACCAGTTTCAACCAGTTCCAACCAGTTAAAAACCAGTTCAAACCAGTTCCAACCAGTTCCAACTTGTTAAAAACCAGTTCAAACCAGTTTCAACCAGTTCCAACCAGTTTAAAACCAGTTCAAACCAGTTCCAACTAGTTCCAACTTGTTAAAAACCAGTTCAAACCAGTTCCAACCAGTTTCAACCAGTTCCAACCAGTTAAAAACCAGTTCAAACCAGTTCCAACCAGTTCCAACTTGTTAAAAACCAGTTCAAACCAGTTTCAACCAGTTCCAACCAGTTTAAAACCAGTTCAAACCAGTTCAAACCAGTTTCAACCAGTTCAAACCAGTTCCAACTAGTTAAAAACCAGTTCAAACCAGTTCCAACCAGTTCAAACCAGTTGAAAACCTGTTCAAACCAGTTCCAACCAGTTTCAACCAGTTCCAACCAGTTAAAAACCAGTTAAAAACCAGTTCAAACTAGTTCAAACCAGTTCCAACCAGTTCCAACCAGTTAAAAACCAGTTTCAACCAGTTCAAACCAGTTCCAACTTGTTAAAAACCAGTTCAAACCAGTTTAAACTAGTTCCAACCAGTTGAAAACCAGTTCAAACCAGTTCCAACCAGTTTCAACCAGTTCAAACCAGTTCCAACCAGTTTCAACCAGTTCCAACCAGTTAAAAACCAGTTCAAACCAGTTCAAACCAGTTCCAACTACTTAAAAACCAGTTCAAACCAGTTTCAACCAGTTCAAACCAGTTTCAACCAGTTCCAACCAGTTGAAAACCAGTTCCAACCAGTTCCAACCAGTTAAAAACCAGTTTCAACCAGTTCAAACCAGTTCCAACTTGTTAAAAACCAGTTCAAACCAGTTTCAACCAGTTCAAACTAGTTAAAAACCAGTTCAAACGAGTTCCAACCAGTTCAAACCAGTTCAAACCAGTTCCAACTAGTTCCAACTTGTTAAAAACCAGTTCAAACCAGTTCCAACCAGTTTCAACCAGTTCCAACCAGTTAAAAACCAGTTCAAACCAGTTCCAACCAGTTCCAACTTGTTAAAAACCAGTTCCAACCAGTTTCAACCAGTTCCAACCAGTTAAAAACCAGTTCAAACCAGTTCCAACCAGTTCCAACCAGTTAAAAACCAGTTTCAACCAGTTCAAACCAGTTCCAACTAGTTAAAAACCAGTTCAAACCAGTTCCAACCAGTTTCAACCAGTTCCAACCAGTTAAAAACCAGTTCAAACCAGTTCAAACCAGTTCAAACCAGTTCCAACTACTTAAAAACCAGTTCAAACCAGTTTCAACCAGTTCAAACCAGTTCCAACTTGTTAAAAACCAGTTCAAACCAGTTTCAACCAGTTCCAACCAGTTGAAAACCAGTTCAAACCAGTTCCAACCAGTTCAAACCAGTTTCAACCAGTTCCAACCAGTTGAAAACCAGTTCCAACCAGTTCCAACCAGTTAAAAACCAGTTTCAACCAGTTCAAACCAGTTCCAACTTGTTAAAAACCAGTTCAAACCAGTTCCAACCAGTTAAAAACCAGTTCAAACCAGTTCCAACCAGTTCCAACTTGTTAAAAACCAGTTCAAACCAGTTTCAACCAGTTCCAACCAGTTTAAAACCAGTTCAAACCAGTTCCAACTAGTTCCAACTTGTTAAAAACCAGTTCAAACCAGTTCTAACCAGTTTCAACCAGTTCCAACCAGTTAAAAACCAGTTCAAACCAGTTCCAACCAGTTCCAACTTGTTAAAAACCAGTTCAAACCAGTTTCAACCAGTTCCAACCAGTTTAAAACCAGTTCAAACCAGTTTCAACCGGTTTCAACCAGTTCCAACCAGTTAAAAACCAGTTCAAACCAGTTCTAACCAGTTCAAACCAGTTTCAACCAGTTCAAACCAGTTCCAACCAGTTCTAACCAGTTCAAACCAGTTTCAACCAGTTCAAACCAGTTCCAACCAGTTCCAACCAGTTCCAACTAGTTAAAAACCAGTTCAAACCAGTTTCAACCAGTTCAAACCAGTTGAAAACCAGTTCAAACCAGTTCCAACCAGTTTCAACCAGTTCCAACCAGTTGAAAACCAGTTCAAACCAGTTCCAACCAGTTCAAACTACTTAAAAACCAGTTCAAACCAGTTTCAACCAGTTCAAACCAGTTCCAACTTGTTAAAAACCAGTTCAAACCAGTTTCAACCAGTTCCAACCAGTTGAAAACCAGTTCAAACCAGTTCCAACCAGTTCCAACCAGTTCCAACTAGTTAAAAACCAGTTCAAACCAGTTCCAACCAGTTTCAACCAGTTCCAACCAGTTAAAAACCAGTTCAAACCAGTTCAAACCAGTTCCAACTACTTAAAAACCAGTTCAAACCAGTTTTAACCAGTTCCAACCAGTTGAAAACCAGTTCCAACCAGTTCCAACCAGTTAAAAACCAGTTTCAACCAGTTCAAACCAGTTCCAACTTGTTAAAAACCAGTTCAAACCAGTTTCAACCAGTTCAAACTAGTTAAAAACCAGTTCAAACGAGTTCCAACCAGTTCAAACCAGTTCAAACCAGTTCCAACTAGTTCCAACTTGTTAAAAACCAGTTCAAACCAGTTCCAACCAGTTAAAAACCAGTTCAAACCAGTTCCAACCAGTTCCAACTTGTTAAAAACCAGTTCAAACCAGTTTCAACCAGTTCCAACCAGTTTAAAACCAGTTCAAACCAGTTCCAAACTAGTTCCAACTTGTTAAAAACCAGTTCAAACCAGTTCCAACCAGTTTCAACCAGTTCCAACCAGTTAAAAACCAGTTCAAACCAGTTCCAACCAGTTCCAACTTGTTAAAAACCAGTTCAAACCAGTTTCAACCAGTTCCAACCAGTTTAAAAACCAGTTCAAACAAGTTCAAACCAGTTCCAACCAGTTCCAACCAGTTAAAAACCAGTTTCAACCAGTTCAAACCAGTTCCAACTAGTTAAAAACCAGTTCAAACCAGTTCCAACCAGTTTCAACCAGTTCCAACCAGTTAAAAACCAGTTCAAACCAGTTCAAACCAGTTCCAACTACTTAAAAACCAGTTCAAACCAGTTTCAACCAGTTCAAACCAGTTCCAACTTGTTAAAAACCAGTTCAAACCAGTTTCAACCAGTTCCAACCAGTTGAAAACCAGTTCAAACCAGTTCCAACCAGTTCAAACCAGTTTCAACCAGTTCCAACCAGTTTAAAACCAGTTCAAACCAGTTCAAACCAGTTTCAACCAGTTCAAACCAGTTCCAACTAGTTAAAAACCAGTTCAAACCAGTTCCAACCAGTTCAAACCAGTTGAAAACCTGTTCAAACCAGTTCCAACCAGTTTCAACCAGTTCCAACCAGTTAAAAACCAGTTAAAAACCAGTTCAAACTAGTTCAAACCAGTTCCAACCAGTTCCAACCAGTTAAAAACCAGTTTCAACCAGTTCAAACCAGTTCCAACTTGTTAAAAACCAGTTCAAACCAGTTTAAACTAGTTCCAACCAGTTGAAAACCAGTTCAAACCAGTTCCAACCAGTTTCAACCAGTTCAAACCAGTTCCAACCAGTTTCAACCAGTTCCAACCAGTTAAAAACCAGTTCAAACCAGTTCAAACCAGTTCCAACTACTTAAAAACCAGTTCAAACCAGTTTCAACCAGTTCAAACCAGTTTCAACCAGTTCCAACCAGTTGAAAACCAGTTCCAACCAGTTCCAACCAGTTAAAAACCAGTTTCAACCAGTTCAAACCAGTTCCAACTTGTTAAAAACCAGTTCAAACCAGTTTCAACCAGTTCAAACTAGTTAAAAACCAGTTCAAACGAGTTCCAACCAGTTCAAACCAGTTCAAACCAGTTCCAACTAGTTCCAACTTGTTAAAAACCAGTTCAAACCAGTTCCAACCAGTTTCAACCAGTTCCAACCAGTTAAAAACCAGTTCAAACCAGTTCCAACCAGTTCCAACTTGTTAAAAACCAGTTCCAACCAGTTTCAACCAGTTCCAACCAGTTAAAAACCAGTTCAAACCAGTTCCAACCAGTTCCAACCAGTTAAAAACCAGTTTCAACCAGTTCAAACCAGTTCCAACTAGTTAAAAACCAGTTCAAACCAGTTCCAACCAGTTTCAACCAGTTCCAACCAGTTAAAAACCAGTTCAAACCAGTTCAAACCAGTTCAAACCAGTTCCAACTACTTAAAAACCAGTTCAAACCAGTTTCAAC
Organism: Alitta virens; assembly: GCA_932294295.1. Classification (NCBI taxonomy): domain Eukaryota; kingdom Metazoa; phylum Annelida; class Polychaeta; order Phyllodocida; family Nereididae; genus Alitta; species Alitta virens. The sequence continues at coordinate 19,926,474 of OW028578.1, read as the reverse complement.
CAGTTCAAACCAGTTTCAACTTGTTAAAAACCAGTTCAAACCAGTTTCAACCAGTTCCAACCAGTTGAAAACCAGTTCAAACCAGTTCCAACCAGTTCAAACCAGTTTCAACCAGTTCCAACCAGTTGAAAACCAGTTCCAACCAGTTCCAACCAGTTAAAAACCAGTTTCAACCAGTTCAAACCAGTTCCAACTTGTTAAAAACCAGTTCAAACCAGTTCCAACCAGTTAAAAACCAGTTCAAACCAGTTCCAACCAGTTCCAACTTGTTAAAAACCAGTTCAAACCAGTTTCAACCAGTTCCAACCAGTTTAAAACCAGTTCAAACCAGTTCCAACTAGTTCCAACTTGTTAAAAACCAGTTCAAACCAGTTCTAACCAGTTTCAACCAGTTCCAACCAGTTAAAAACCAGTTCAAACCAGTTCCAACCAGTTCCAACTTGTTAAAAACCAGTTCAAACCAGTTTCAACCAGTTCCAACCAGTTTAAAACCAGTTCAAACCAGTTTCAACCGGTTTCAACCAGTTCCAACCAGTTAAAAACCAGTTCAAACCAGTTCTAACCAGTTCAAACCAGTTTCAACCAGTTCAAACCAGTTCCAACCAGTTCTAACCAGTTCAAACCAGTTTCAACCAGTTCAAACCAGTTCCAACCAGTTCCAACCAGTTCCAACTAGTTAAAAACCAGTTCAAACCAGTTTCAACCAGTTCAAACCAGTTGAAAACCAGTTCAAACCAGTTCCAACCAGTTTCAACCAGTTCCAACCAGTTGAAAACCAGTTCAAACCAGTTCCAACCAGTTCAAACTACTTAAAAACCAGTTCAAACCAGTTTCAACCAGTTCAAACCAGTTCCAACTTGTTAAAAACCAGTTCAAACCAGTTTCAACCAGTTCCAACCAGTTGAAAACCAGTTCAAACCAGTTCCAACCAGTTCCAACCAGTTCCAACTAGTTAAAAACCAGTTCAAACCAGTTCCAACCAGTTTCAACCAGTTCCAACCAGTTAAAAACCAGTTCAAACCAGTTCCAACTACTTAAAAACCAGTTCAAACCAGTTTTAACCAGTTCCAACCAGTTGAAAACCAGTTCCAACCAGTTCCAACCAGTTAAAAACCAGTTTCAACCAGTTCAAACCAGTTCCAACTTGTTAAAAACCAGTTCAAACCAGTTTCAACCAGTTCAAACTAGTTAAAAACCAGTTCAAACGAGTTCCAACCAGTTCAAACCAGTTCAAACCAGTTCCAACTAGTTCCAACTTGTTAAAAACCAGTTCAAACCAGTTCCAACCAGTTTCAACCAGTTCCAACCAGTTAAAAACCAGTTCAAACCAGTTCCAACCAGTTCCAACTTGTTAAAAACCAGTTCAAACCAGTTTCAACCAGTTCCAACCAGTTTAAAACCAGTTCAAACCAGTTCCAACTAGTTCCAACTTGTTAAAAACCAGTTCAAACCAGTTCCAACCAGTTTCAACCAGTTCCAACCAGTTAAAAACCAGTTCAAACCAGTTCCAACCAGTTCCAACTTGTTAAAAACCAGTTCAAACCAGTTTCAACCAGTTCCAACCAGTTTAAAAACCAGTTCAAACAAGTTCAAACCAGTTCCAACCAGTTCCAACCAGTTAAAAACCAGTTTCAACCAGTTCAAACCAGTTCCAACTAGTTAAAAACCAGTTCAAACCAGTTCCAACCAGTTTCAACCAGTTCCAACCAGTTAAAAACCAGTTCAAACCAGTTCAAACCAGTTCCAACTACTTAAAAACCAGTTCAAACCAGTTTCAACCAGTTCAAACCAGTTCCAACTTGTTAAAAACCAGTTCAAACCAGTTTCAACCAGTTCCAACCAGTTGAAAACCAGTTCAAACCAGTTCCAACCAGTTCAAACCAGTTTCAACCAGTTCCAACCAGTTGAAAACCAGTTCCAACCAGTTCCAACCAGTTAAAAACCAGTTTCATCCAGTTCAAACCAGTTCCAACTTGTTAAAAACCAGTTCAAACCAGTTCCAACCAGTTTAAAACCAGTTCAAACCAGTTCCAACTAGTTCCAACTTGTTAAAAACCAGTTCAAACCAGTTCTAACCAGTTTCAACCAGTTCCAACCAGTTAAAAACCAGTTCAAACCAGTTCCAACCAGTTCCAACTTGTTAAAAACCAGTTCAAACCAGTTTCAACCAGTTCCAACCAGGTTAAAACCAGTTCAAACCAGTTTCAACCGGTTTCAACCAGTTCCAACCAGTTAAAAACCAGTTCAAACCAGTTCTAACCAGTTCAAACCAGTTTCAACCAGTTCAAACCAGTTCCAACCAGTTCTAACCAGTTCAAACCAGTTTCAACCAGTTCAAACCAGTTCCAACCAGTTCCAACCAGTTTCAACCAGTTCCAACCAGTTAAAAACCAGTTCAAACCAGTTTCAACCAGTTCCAACCAGTTAAAAACCAGTTCAAACCAGTTTCAACCAGTTCAAACCAGTTCCAACTTGTTAAAAACCAGTTCAAACCAGTTTCAACCAGTTCCAACCAGTTGAAAACCAGTTCAAACCAGTTCCAACCAGTTCCAACCAGTTCCAACTAGTTAAAAACCAGTTCAAACCAGTTCCAACCAGTTTCAACCAGTTCCAACCAGTTAAAAACCAGTTCAAACCAGTTCAAACCAGTTCCAACTACTTAAAAACCAGTTCAAACCAGTTTCAACCAGTTCAAACTAGTTAAAAACCAGTTCAAACAAGTTCCAACCAGTTCAAACCAGTTCAAACCAGTTCCAACTAGTTCCAACTTGTTAAAAACCAGTTCAAACCAGTTCCAACCAGTTTCAACCAGTTCCAACCAGTTAAAAACCAGTTCAAACCAGTTCCAACCAGTTCCAACTTGTTAAAAACCAGTTCAAACCAGTTTCAACCAGTTCCAACCAGTTTAAAACCAGTTCAAACCAGTTCCAACTAGTTCCAACTTGTTAAAAACCAGTTCAAACCAGTTCCAACCAGTTTCAACCAGTTCCAACCAGTTAAAAACCAGTTCAAACCAGTTCCAACCAGTTCCAACTTGTTAAAAACCAGTTCAAACCAGTTTCAACCAGTTCCAACCAGTTTAAAACCAGTTCAAACCAGTTCCAACTAGTTCCAACTTGTTAAAAACCAGTTCAAACCAGTTCCAACCAGTTTCAACCAGTTCCAACCAGTTAAAAACCAGTTCAAACCAGTTCCAACCAGTTCCAACTTGTTAAAAACCAGTTCAAACCAGTTTCAACCAGTTCCAACCAGTTTAAAACCAGTTCAAACCAGTTCCAACTAGTTCCAACTTGTTAAAAACCAGTTCAAACCAGTTCCAACCAGTTTCAACCAGTTCCAACCAGTTAAAAACCAGTTCAAACCAGTTCCAACCAGTTCCAACTTGTTAAAAACCAGTTCAAACCAGTTTCAACCAGTTCAAACCAGTTTCAACCAGTTTCAACCAGTTTCAACCAGTTCCAACCAGTTCCAACCAGTTCCAACTAGTTAAAAACCAGTTCAAACCAGTTCCAACCAGTTTCAACCAGTTCCAACCAGTTAAAAACCAGTTCAAACCAGTTCCAACCAGTTCCAACCAGTTAAAAACCAGTTTCAACCAGTTCAAACCAGTTCCAACTTGTTAAAAACCAGTTCAAACCAGTTTAAACCAGTTCCAACCAGTTGAAAACCAGTTCAAACCAGTTCCAACCAGTTTCAACCAGTTCAAACCAGTTCCAACTAGTTAAAAACCAGTTCAAACCAGTTTCAACCAGTTCAAACCAGTTTCAACCAGTTTCAACCAGTTTCAACCAGTTTCAACCAGTTCCAACCAGTTCCAACTAGTTAAAAACCAGTTCAAACCAGTTCCAACCAGTTTCAACCAGTTCCAACTACTTAAAAACCAGTTCAAACCAGTTTCAACCAGTTCAAACCAGTTCCAACTTGTTAAAAACCAGTTCAAACCAGTTTCAACCAGTTCCAACCAGTTGAAAACCAGTTCAAACCAGTTCCAACCAGTTCAAACCAGTTTCAACCAGTTCCAACCAGTTGAAAACCAGTTCCAACCAGTTCCAACCAGTTAAAAACCAGTTTCAACCAGTTCAAACCAGTTCCAACTTGTTAAAAACCAGTTCAAACCAGTTCCAACCAGTTAAAAACCAGTTCAAACCAGTTCCAACCAGTTCCAACTTGTTAAAAACCAGTTCAAACCAGTTTCAACCAGTTCCAACCAGTTTAAAACCAGTTCAAACCAGTTCCAACTAGTTCCAACTTGTTAAAAACCAGTTCAAACCAGTTTCAACCAGTTCCAACCAGTTGAAAACCAGTTCAAACCAGTTCCAACCAGTTCCAACCAGTTCAAACTACTTAAAAACCAGTTCAAACCAGTTTCAACCAGTTCAAACCAGTTCCAACTTGTTAAAAACCAGTTCAAACCAGTTTCAACCAGTTCCAACCAGTTGAAAACCAGTTCAAACCAGTTCCAACCAGTTCCAACCAGTTCCAACTAGTTAAAAACCAGTTCAAACCAGTTCCAACCAGTTTCAACCAGTTCCAACCAGTTAAAAACCAGTTCAAACCAGTTCAAACCAGTTCCAACTACTTAAAAACCAGTTCAAACCAGTTTTAACCAGTTCAAACCAGTTCCAACTTGTTAAAAACCAGTTCAAACCAGTTTCAACCAGTTCCAACCAGTTGAAAACCAGTTCAAACCAGTTCCAACCAGTTCAAACCAGTTTCAACCAGTTCCAACCAGTTGAAAACCAGTTCCAACCAGTTCCAACCAGTTAAAAACCAGTTTCAACCAGTTCAAACCAGTTCCAACTTGTTAAAAACCAGTTCAAACCAGTTTAAACCAGTTCCAACCAGTTGAAAACCAGTTCAAACCAGTTCCAACCAGTTTCAACCAGTTCAAACCAGTTCCAACTAGTTAAAAACCAGTTCAAACCAGTTTCAACCAGTTCAAACCAGTTTCAACCAGTTTCAACCAGTTTCAACCAGTTCCAACCAGTTCCAACCAGTTCCAACTAGTTAAAAACCAGTTCAAACCAGTTCCAACCAGTTTCAACCAGTTCCAACCAGTTAAAAACCAGTTCAAACCAGTTCCAACCAGTTCCAACCAGTTAAAAACCAGTTTCAACCAGTTCAAACCAGTTCCAACTTGTTAAAAACCAGTTCAAACCAGTTTAAACCAGTTCCAACCAGTTGAAAACCAGTTCAAACCAGTTCCAACCAGTTTCAACCAGTTCAAACCAGTTCCAACTAGTTAAAAACCAGTTCAAACCAGTTTCAACCAGTTCAAACCAGTTTCAACCAGTTTCAACCAGTTTCAACCAGTTTCAACCAGTTCCAACCAGTTCCAACTAGTTAAAAACCAGTTCAAACCAGTTCCAACCAGTTTCAACCAGTTCCAACCAGTTAAAAACCAGTTCAAACCAGTTTCATCCAGTTCCAACCAGTTAAAAACCAGTTCAAACCAGTTTCAACCAGTTCAAACCAGTTTCAACCAGTTTCAACCAGTTCCAACCAGTTAAAAACCAGTTTAAACCAGTTCTAACCAGTTCAAACCAGTTTCAACCAGTTCAAACCAGTTCCAACCAGTTCTAACCAGTTCAAACCAGTTTCAACCAGTTCAAACCAGTTCCAACCAGTTCCAACCAGTTCCAACCAGTTCCAACTAGTTAAAAACCAGTTCAAACCAGTTTCAACCAGTTCAAACCAGTTGAAAACCAGTTCAAACCAGTTCCAACCAGTTTCAACCAGTTCCAACCAGTTGAAAACCAGTTCAAACCAGTTCCAACCAGTTCAAACTACTTAAAAACCAGTTCAAACCAGTTTCAACCAGTTCAAACCAGTTCCAACTTGTTAAAAACCAGTTCAAACCAGTTCCAACCAGTTCAAACCAGTTCCAACTAGTTAAAAACCAGTTCAAACGAGTTCCAACCAGTTCAAACCAGTTCCAACTAGTTAAAAACCAGTTCAAACCAGTTTCAACAAGTTCCAACCAGTTCCAACTAGTTAAAAACCAGTTCAAACCAGTTCCAACTAGTTAAAAACCAGTTAAAACCAGTTTCAACCAGTTCCAACCAGTTAAAAACCAGTTCAAACCAGTTTCAACAAGTTCCAACCAGTTCCAACTAGTTAAAAACCAGTTCAAACCAGTTCCAACCAGTTAAAAACCAGTTCAAACCAGTTAAAACCAGTTTCAACCAGTTCCAACTAGTTAAAAACCAGTTCAAACCAGTTTAAACCAGTTCCAACCAGTTGAAAACCAGTTCAAACCAGTTCCAACCAGTTTCAACCAGTTCAAACCAGTTCCAACTAGTTAAAAACCAGTTCAAACCAGTTTCAACCAGTTCAAACCAGTTTCAACCAGTTTCAACCAGTTTCAACCAGTTCCAACCAGTTCCAACCAGTTCCAACTAGTTAAAAACCAGTTCAAACCAGTTCCAACCAGTTTCAACCAGTTCCAACCAGTTAAAAACCAGTTCAAACCAGTTCCAACCAGTTCCAACCAGTTAAAAACCAGTTTCAACCAGTTCAAACCAGTTCCAACTTGTTAAAAACCAGTTCAAACCAGTTTAAACCAGTTCCAACCAGTTGAAAACCAGTTCAAACCAGTTCCAACCAGTTTCAACCAGTTCAAACCAGTTCCAACTAGTTAAAAACCAGTTCAAACCAGTTTCAACCAGTTCAAACCAGTTTCAACCAGTTTCAACCAGTTTCAACCAGTTTCAACCAGTTCCAACCAGTTCCAACTAGTTAAAAACCAGTTCAAACCAGTTCCAACCAGTTTCAACCAGTTCCAACCAGTTAAAAACCAGTTCAAACCAGTTTCAACCAGTTCCAACCAGTTAAAAACCAGTTCAAACCAGTTTCAACCAGTTCAAACCAGTTTCAACCAGTTTCAACCAGTTCCAACCAGTTAAAAACCAGTTTAAACCAGTTCTAACCAGTTCAAACCAGTTTCAACCAGTTCAAACCAGTTCCAACCAGTTCTAACCAGTTCAAACCAGTTTCAACCAGTTCAAACCAGTTCCAACCAGTTCCAACCAGTTCCAACCAGTTCCAACTAGTTAAAAACCAGTTCAAACCAGTTTCAACCAGTTCAAACCAGTTGAAAACCAGTTCAAACCAGTTCCAACCAGTTCCAACCAGTTAAAAACCAGTTTCAACCAGTTAAAAACCAGTTCAAACCAGTTAAAAACCAGTTCAAACCAGTTCCAACCAGTTCCAACTTGTTAAAAACCAGTTCAAACCAGTTTAAACCAGTTCCAACCAGTTGAAAACCAGTTCAAACCAGTTCCAACCAGTTTCAACCAGTTCAAACCAGTTCCAACTAGTTAAAAACCAGTTCAAACCAGTTTCAACCAGTTCAAACCAGTTTCAACCAGTTTCAACCAGTTTCAACCAGTTTCAACCAGTTCCAACCAGTTCCAACTAGTTAAAAACCAGTTCAAACCAGTTCCAACCAGTTTCAACCAGTTCCAACTACTTAAAAACCAGTTCAAACCAGTTTCAACCAGTTCAAACCAGTTCCAACTTGTTAAAAACCAGTTCAAACCAGTTTCAACCAGTTCCAACCAGTTGAAAACCAGTTCAAACCAGTTCCAACCAGTTCAAACCAGTTTCAACCAGTTCCAACCAGTTGAAAACCAGTTCCAACCAGTTCCAACCAGTTAAAAACCAGTTTCAACCAGTTCAAACCAGTTCCAACTTGTTAAAAACCAGTTCAAACCAGTTCCAACCAGTTAAAAACCAGTTCAAACCAGTTCCAACCAGTTCCAACTTGTTAAAAACCAGTTCAAACCAGTTTCAACCAGTTCCAACCAGTTTAAAACCAGTTCAAACCAGTTCCAACTAGTTCCAACTTGTTAAAAACCAGTTCAAACCAGTTTCAACCAGTTCCAACCAGTTGAAAACCAGTTCAAACCAGTTCCAACCAGTTCCAACCAGTTCAAACTACTTAAAAACCAGTTCAAACCAGTTTCAACCAGTTCAAACCAGTTCCAACTTGTTAAAAACCAGTTCAAACCAGTTTCAACCAGTTCCAACCAGTTGAAAACCAGTTCAAACCAGTTCCAACCAGTTCCAACCAGTTCCAACTAGTTAAAAACCAGTTCAAACCAGTTCCAACCAGTTTCAACCAGTTCCAACCAGTTAAAAACCAGTTCAAACCAGTTCAAACCAGTTCCAACTACTTAAAAACCAGTTCAAACCAGTTTTAACCAGTTCAAACCAGTTCCAACTTGTTAAAAACCAGTTCAAACCAGTTTCAACCAGTTCCAACCAGTTGAAAACCAGTTCAAACCAGTTCCAACCAGTTCAAACCAGTTTCAACCAGTTCCAACCAGTTGAAAACCAGTTCCAACCAGTTCCAACCAGTTAAAAACCAGTTTCAACCAGTTCAAACCAGTTCCAACTTGTTAAAAACCAGTTCAAACCAGTTTAAACCAGTTCCAACCAGTTGAAAACCAGTTCAAACCAGTTCCAACCAGTTTCAACCAGTTCAAACCAGTTCCAACTAGTTAAAAACCAGTTCAAACCAGTTTCAACCAGTTCAAACCAGTTTCAACCAGTTTCAACCAGTTTCAACCAGTTCCAACCAGTTCCAACCAGTTCCAACTAGTTAAAAACCAGTTCAAACCAGTTCCAACCAGTTTCAACCAGTTCCAACCAGTTAAAAACCAGTTCAAACCAGTTCCAACCAGTTCCAACCAGTTAAAAACCAGTTTCAACCAGTTCAAACCAGTTCCAACTTGTTAAAAACCAGTTCAAACCAGTTTAAACCAGTTCCAACCAGTTGAAAACCAGTTCAAACCAGTTCCAACCAGTTTCAACCAGTTCAAACCAGTTCCAACTAGTTAAAAACCAGTTCAAACCAGTTTCAACCAGTTCAAACCAGTTTCAACCAGTTTCAACCAGTTTCAACCAGTTTCAACCAGTTCCAACCAGTTCCAACTAGTTAAAAACCAGTTCAAACCAGTTCCAACCAGTTTCAACCAGTTCCAACCAGTTAAAAACCAGTTCAAACCAGTTTCATCCAGTTCCAACCAGTTAAAAACCAGTTCAAACCAGTTTCAACCAGTTCAAACCAGTTTCAACCAGTTTCAACCAGTTCCAACCAGTTAAAAACCAGTTTAAACCAGTTCTAACCAGTTCAAACCAGTTTCAACCAGTTCAAACCAGTTCCAACCAGTTCTAACCAGTTCAAACCAGTTTCAACCAGTTCAAACCAGTTCCAACCAGTTCCAACCAGTTCCAACCAGTTCCAACTAGTTAAAAACCAGTTCAAACCAGTTTCAACCAGTTCAAACCAGTTGAAAACCAGTTCAAACCAGTTCCAACCAGTTTCAACCAGTTCCAACCAGTTGAAAACCAGTTCAAACCAGTTCCAACCAGTTCAAACTACTTAAAAACCAGTTCAAACCAGTTTCAACCAGTTCAAACCAGTTCCAACTTGTTAAAAACCAGTTCAAACCAGTTCCAACCAGTTCAAACCAGTTCCAACTAGTTAAAAACCAGTTCAAACGAGTTCCAACCAGTTCAAACCAGTTCCAACTAGTTAAAAACCAGTTCAAACCAGTTTCAACAAGTTCCAACCAGTTCCAACTAGTTAAAAACCAGTTCAAACCAGTTCCAACTAGTTAAAAACCAGTTAAAACCAGTTTCAACCAGTTCCAACCAGTTAAAAACCAGTTCAAACCAGTTTCAACAAGTTCCAACCAGTTCCAACTAGTTAAAAACCAGTTCAAACCAGTTCCAACCAGTTAAAAACCAGTTCAAACCAGTTAAAACCAGTTTCAACCAGTTCCAACTAGTTAAAAACCAGTTCAAACCAGTTTAAACCAGTTCCAACCAGTTGAAAACCAGTTCAAACCAGTTCCAACCAGTTTCAACCAGTTCAAACCAGTTCCAACTAGTTAAAAACCAGTTCAAACCAGTTTCAACCAGTTCAAACCAGTTTCAACCAGTTTCAACCAGTTTCAACCAGTTCCAACCAGTTCCAACCAGTTCCAACTAGTTAAAAACCAGTTCAAACCAGTTCCAACCAGTTTCAACCAGTTCCAACCAGTTAAAAACCAGTTCAAACCAGTTCCAACCAGTTCCAACCAGTTAAAAACCAGTTTCAACCAGTTCAAACCAGTTCCAACTTGTTAAAAACCAGTTCAAACCAGTTTAAACCAGTTCCAACCAGTTGAAAACCAGTTCAAACCAGTTCCAACCAGTTTCAACCAGTTCAAACCAGTTCCAACTAGTTAAAAACCAGTTCAAACCAGTTTCAACCAGTTCAAACCAGTTTCAACCAGTTTCAACCAGTTTCAACCAGTTTCAACCAGTTCCAACCAGTTCCAACTAGTTAAAAACCAGTTCAAACCAGTTCCAACCAGTTTCAACCAGTTCCAACCAGTTAAAAACCAGTTCAAACCAGTTTCAACCAGTTCCAACCAGTTAAAAACCAGTTCAAACCAGTTTCAACCAGTTCAAACCAGTTTCAACCAGTTTCAACCAGTTCCAACCAGTTAAAAACCAGTTTAAACCAGTTCTAACCAGTTCAAACCAGTTTCAACCAGTTCAAACCAGTTCCAACCAGTTCTAACCAGTTCAAACCAGTTTCAACCAGTTCAAACCAGTTCCAACCAGTTCCAACCAGTTCCAACCAGTTCCAACTAGTTAAAAACCAGTTCAAACCAGTTTCAACCAGTTCAAACCAGTTGAAAACCAGTTCAAACCAGTTCCAACCAGTTTCAACCAGTTCCAACCAGTTGAAAACCAGTTCAAACCAGTTCCAACCAGTTCAAACTACTTAAAAACCAGTTCAAACCAGTTTCAACCAGTTCAAACCAGTTCCAACTTGTTAAAAACCAGTTCAAACCAGTTCCAACCAGTTCAAACCAGTTCCAACTAGTTAAAAACCAGTTCAAACGAGTTCCAACCAGTTCAAACCAGTTCCAACTAGTTAAAAACCAGTTCAAACCAGTTTCAACAAGTTCCAACCAGTTCCAACTAGTTAAAAACCAGTTCAAACCAGTTCCAACTAGTTAAAAACCAGTTAAAACCAGTTTCAACCAGTTCCAACCAGTTAAAAACCAGTTCAAACCAGTTTCAACAAGTTCCAACCAGTTCCAACTAGTTAAAAACCAGTTCAAACCAGTTCCAACCAGTTAAAAACCAGTTCAAACCAGTTAAAACCAGTTTCAACCAGTTCCAACTAGTTAAAAACCAGTTCAAACGAGTTCCAACCAGTTCAAACCAGTTCAAACCAGTTCCAACTAGTTCCAACTTGTTAAAAACCAGTTCAAACCAGTTCCAACCAGTTTCAACCAGTTCCAACCAGTTAAAAACCAGTTCAAACCAGTTCCAACCAGTTCCAACTTGTTAAAAACCAGTTCAAACCAGTTTCAACCAGTTCCAACCAGTTTAAAACCAGTTCAAACCAGTTCCAACTAGTTCCAACTTGTTAAAAACCTGTTCAAACCAGTTCCAACCAGTTTCAACCAGTTCCAACCAGTTAAAAACCAGTTCAAACCAGTTCCAACCAGTTCCAACTTGTTAAAAACCAGTTCAAACCAGTTTCAACCAGTTCCAACCAGTTTAAAACCAGTTCAAACCAGTTCAAACCAGTTTCAACCAGTTCAAACCAGTTCCAACTAGTTAAAAACCAGTTCAAAAACCTGTTCAAACCAGTTCCAACCAGTTTCAACCAGTTCCAACCAGTTAAAAACCAGTTCAAACCAGTTCCAACCAGTTCCAACTTGTTAAAAACCAGTTCAAACCAGTTTCAACCAGTTCCAACCAGTTTAAAACCAGTTCAAACCAGTTCCAACTAGTTCCAACTTGTTAAAAACCAGTTCAAACCAGTTCCAACCAGTTTCAACCAGTTCCAACCAGTTAAAAACCAGTTCAAACCAGTTCCAACCAGTTCCAACTTGTTAAAAACCAGTTCAAACCAGTTTCAACCAGTTCCAACCAGTTTAAAACCAGTTCAAACCAGTTGAAAACCTGTTCAAACCAGTTCCAACCAGTTTCAACCAGTTCCAACCAGTTAAAAACCAGTTAAAAACCAGTTCAAACTAGTTCAAACCAGTTCCAACCAGTTCCAACCAGTTAAAAACCAGTTTCAACCAGTTCAAACCAGTTCCAACTTGTTAAAAACCAGTTCAAACCAGTTTAAACCAGTTCCAACCAGTTGAAAACCAGTTCAAACCAGTTCCAACCAGTTTCAACCAGTTCAAACCAGTTCCAACTAGTTAAAAACCAGTTCAAACCAGTTTCAACCAGTTCAAACCAGTTTCAACCAGTTTCAACCAGTTTCAACCAGTTCCAACCAGTTCCAACCAGTTCCAACTAGTTAAAAACCAGTTCAAACCAGTTCCAACCAGTTTCAACCAGTTCCAACCAGTTAAAAACCAGTTCAAACCAGTTCCAACCAGTTCCAACCAGTTAAAAACCAGTTTCAACCAGTTCAAACCAGTTCCAACTTGTTAAAAACCAGTTCAAACCAGTTTAAACCAGTTCCAACCAGTTGAAAACCAGTTCAAACCAGTTCCAACCAGTTTCAACCAGTTCAAACCAGTTCCAACTAGTTAAAAACCAGTTCAAACCAGTTTCAACCAGTTCAAACCAGTTTCAACCAGTTTCAACCAGTTTCAACCAGTTTCAACCAGTTTCAACCAGTTCCAACCAGTTCCAACTAGTTAAAAACCAGTTCAAACCAGTTCCAACCAGTTTCAACCAGTTCCAACCAGTTAAAAACCAGTTCAAACCAGTTTCAACCAGTTCCAACCAGTTAAAAACCAGTTCAAACCAGTTTCAACCAGTTCAAACCAGTTTCAACCAGTTTCAACCAGTTCCAACCAGTTAAAAACCAGTTTAAACCAGTTCTAACCAGTTCAAACCAGTTTCAACCAGTTCAAACCAGTTCCAACCAGTTCTAACCAGTTCAAACCAGTTTCAACCAGTTCAAACCAGTTCCAACCAGTTCCAACCAGTTCCAACCAGTTCCAACTAGTTAAAAACCAGTTCAAACCAGTTTCAACCAGTTCAAACCAGTTGAAAACCAGTTCAAACCAGTTCCAACCAGTTTCAACCAGTTCCAACCAGTTGAAAACCAGTTCAAACCAGTTCCAACCAGTTCAAACTACTTAAAAACCAGTTCAAACCAGTTTCAACCAGTTCAAACCAGTTCCAACTTGTTAAAAACCAGTTCAAACCAGTTCCAACCAGTTCAAACCAGTTCCAACTAGTTAAAAACCAGTTCAAACGAGTTCCAACCAGTTCAAACCAGTTCCAACTAGTTAAAAACCAGTTCAAACCAGTTTCAACAAGTTCCAACCAGTTCCAACTAGTTAAAAACCAGTTCAAACCAGTTCCAACTAGTTAAAAACCAGTTAAAACCAGTTTCAACCAGTTCCAACCAGTTAAAAACCAGTTCAAACCAGTTTCAACAAGTTCCAACCAGTTCCAACTAGTTAAAAACCAGTTCAAACCAGTTCCAACCAGTTAAAAACCAGTTCAAACCAGTTAAAACCAGTTTCAACCAGTTCCAACTAGTTAAAAACCAGTTCAAACGAGTTCCAACCAGTTCAAACCAGTTCCAACTAGTTCCAACTTGTTAAAAACCAGTTCAAACCAGTTCCAACCAGTTTCAACCAGTTCCAACCAGTTAAAAACCAGTTCAAACCAGTTCCAACCAGTTCCAACTTGTTAAAAACCAGTTCAAACCAGTTTCAACCAGTTCCAACCAGTTTAAAACCAGTTCAAACCAGTTCCAACTAGTTCCAACTTGTTAAAAACCTGTTCAAACCAGTTCCAACCAGTTTCAACCAGTTCCAACCAGTTAAAAACCAGTTCAAACCAGTTCCAACCAGTTCCAACTTGTTAAAAACCAGTTCAAACCAGTTTCAACCAGTTCCAACCAGTTTAAAACCAGTTCAAACCAGTTCAAACCAGTTTCAACCAGTTCAAACCAGTTCCAACTAGTTAAAAACCAGTTCAAAAACCTGTTCAAACCAGTTCCAACCAGTTTCAACCAGTTCCAACCAGTTAAAAACCAGTTCAAACCAGTTCCAACCAGTTCCAACTTGTTAAAAACCAGTTCAAACCAGTTTCAACCAGTTCCAACCAGTTTAAAACCAGTTCAAACCAGTTCCAACTAGTTCCAACTTGTTAAAAACCAGTTCAAACCAGTTCCAACCAGTTTCAACCAGTTCCAACCAGTTAAAAACCAGTTCAAACCAGTTCCAACCAGTTCCAACTTGTTAAAAACCAGTTCAAACCAGTTTCAACCAGTTCCAACCAGTTTAAAACCAGTTCAAACCAGTTGAAAACCTGTTCAAACCAGTTCCAACCAGTTTCAACCAGTTCCAACCAGTTAAAAACCAGTTAAAAACCAGTTCAAACTAGTTCAAACCAGTTCCAACCAGTTCCAACCAGTTAAAAACCAGTTTCAACCAGTTCAAACCAGTTCCAACTTGTTAAAAACCAGTTCAAACCAGTTTAAACCAGTTCCAACCAGTTGAAAACCAGTTCAAACCAGTTCCAACCAGTTTCAACCAGTTCAAACCAGTTCCAACTAGTTTAAAACCAGTTCAAACCAGTTTCAACCAGTTCAAACCAGTTTCAACCAGTTTCAACCAGTTTCAACCAGTTCCAACCAGTTCCAACCAGTTCCAACTAGTTAAAAACCAGTTCAAACCAGTTCCAACCAGTTTCAACCAGTTCCAACCAGTTAAAAACCAGTTCAAACCAGTTCCAACCAGTTCCAACCAGTTAAAAACCAGTTTCAACCAGTTCAAACCAGTTCCAACTTGTTAAAAACCAGTTCAAACCAGTTTAAACCAGTTCCAACCAGTTGAAAACCAGTTCAAACCAGTTCCAACCAGTTTCAACCAGTTCAAACCAGTTCCAACTAGTTAAAAACCAGTTCAAACCAGTTTCAACCAGTTCAAACCAGTTTCAACCAGTTTCAACCAGTTTCAACCAGTTCCAACCAGTTCCAACTAGTTAAAAACCAGTTCAAACCAGTTCCAACCAGTTTCAACCAGTTCCAACCAGTTAAAAACCAGTTCAAACCAGTTTCAACCAGTTCCAACCAGTTAAAAACCAGTTCAAACCAGTTTCAACCAGTTCAAACCAGTTTCAACCAGTTCCAACCAGTTAAAAACCAGTTTAAACCAGTTCTAACCAGTTCAAACCAGTTTCAACCAGTTCAAACCAGTTCCAACCAGTTCTAACCAGTTCAAACCAGTTTCAACCAGTTCAAACCAGTTCCAACCAGTTCCAACCAGTTCCAACCAGTTCCAACTAGTTAAAAACCAGTTCAAACCAGTTTCAACCAGTTCAAACCAGTTGAAAACCAGTTCAAACCAGTTCCAACCAGTTTCAACCAGTTCCAACCAGTTGAAAACCAGTTCAAACCAGTTCCAACCAGTTCAAACTACTTAAAAACCAGTTCAAACCAGTTTCAACCAGTTCAAACCAGTTCCAACTTGTTAAAAACCAGTTCAAACCAGTTCCAACCAGTTCAAACCAGTTCCAACTAGTTAAAAACCAGTTCAAACGAGTTCCAACCAGTTCAAACCAGTTCCAACTAGTTAAAAACCAGTTCAAACCAGTTCCAACTAGTTAAAAACCAGTTAAAACCAGTTTCAACCAGTTCCAACCAGTTAAAAACCAGTTCAAACCAGTTCCAACCAGTTCCAACCAGTTAAAAACCAGTTTCAACCAGTTCAAACCAGTTCCAACTTGTTAAAAACCAGTTCAAACCAGTTTAAACCAGTTCCAACCAGTTGAAAACCAGTTCAAACCAGTTCCAACCAGTTTCAACCAGTTCAAACCAGTTCCAACTAGTTAAAAACCAGTTCAAACCAGTTTCAACCAGTTCAAACCAGTTTCAACCAGTTTCAACCAGTTTCAACCAGTTTCAACCAGTTCCAACCAGTTCCAACTAGTTAAAAACCAGTTCAAACCAGTTCCAACCAGTTTCAACCAGTTCCAACCAGTTAAAAACCAGTTCAAACCAGTTTCAACCAGTTCCAACCAGTTAAAAACCAGTTCAAACCAGTTTCAACCAGTTCAAACCAGTTTCAACCAGTTTCAACCAGTTCCAACCAGTTAAAAACCAGTTTAAACCAGTTCTAACCAGTTCAAACCAGTTTCAACCAGTTCAAACCAGTTCCAACCAGTTCTAACCAGTTCAAACCAGTTTCAACCAGTTCAAACCAGTTCCAACCAGTTCCAACCAGTTCCAACCAGTTCCAACTAGTTAAAAACCAGTTCAAACCAGTTTCAACCAGTTCAAACCAGTTGAAAACCAGTTCAAACCAGTTCCAACCAGTTTCAACCAGTTCCAACCAGTTGAAAACCAGTTCAAACCAGTTCCAACCAGTTCAAACTACTTAAAAACCAGTTCAAACCAGTTTCAACCAGTTCAAACCAGTTCCAACTTGTTAAAAACCAGTTCAAACCAGTTCCAACCAGTTCAAACCAGTTCCAACTAGTTAAAAACCAGTTCAAACGAGTTCCAACCAGTTCAAACCAGTTCCAACTAGTTAAAAACCAGTTCAAACCAGTTTCAACAAGTTCCAACCAGTTCCAACTAGTTAAAAACCAGTTCAAACCAGTTCCAACTAGTTAAAAACCAGTTAAAACCAGTTTCAACCAGTTCCAACCAGTTAAAAACCAGTTCAAACCAGTTTCAACAAGTTCCAACCAGTTCCAACTAGTTAAAAACCAGTTCAAACCAGTTCCAACTAGTTCCAACTAGTTAAAAACCAGTTCAAACCAGTTCCAACTAGTTAAAAACCAGTTAAAACCAGTTTCAACCAGTTCCAACCAGTGAAAAACCAGTTCAAACCAGTTCCAACCAGTTCAAACCAGTTCAAACCAGTTCTAACCAGTTCAAACCAGTTTCAACCAGTTCAAACCAGTTCCAACCAGTTCCAACCAGTTCCAACTAGTTAATAACCAGTTCAAACCAGTTTCAACCAGTTCAAACCAGTTGAAAACCAGTTCAAACCAGTTCCATCCAGTTTCAACCAGTTCCAACCAGTTCCAACTAGTTAAAAACCAGTTCAAACCAGTTCCAACCAGTTTCAACCAGTTCCAACCAGTTAAAAACCAGTTCAAACCAGTTCAAACCAGTTCCAACTACTTAAAAACCAGTTCAAACCAGTTTCAACCAGTTCAAACCAGTTTCAACCAGTTCCAACCAGTTGAAAACCAGTTCCAACCAGTTCCAACCAGTTAAAAACCAGTTTCAACCAGTTCAAACCAGTTCCAACTTGTTAAAAACCAGTTCAAACCAGTTTCAACCAGTTCAAACTAGTTAAAAACCAGTTCAAACGAGTTCCAACCAGTTCAAACCAGTTCAAACCAGTTCCAACTAGTTCCAACTTGTTAAAAACCAGTTCAAACCAGTTCCAACCAGTTTCAACCAGTTCCAACCAGTTAAAAACCAGTTCAAACCAGTTCCAACCAGTTCCAACTTGTTAAAAACCAGTTCAAACCAGTTTCAACCAGTTCCAACCAGTTTAAAACCAGTTCAAACCAGTTCCAACTAGTTCCAACTTGTTAAAAACCAGTTCAAACCAGTTCCAACCAGTTTCAACCAGTTCCAACCAGTTAAAAACCAGTTCAAACCAGTTCCAACCAGTTCAAACCAGTTCCAACCAGTTCCAACCAGTTAAAAACCAGTTTCAACCAGTTCAAACCAGTTCCAACTAGTTAAAAACCAGTTCAAACCAGTTCCAACCAGTTTCAACCAGTTCCAACCAGTTAAAAACCAGTTCAAACCAGTTCAAACCAGTTCCAACTACTTAAAAACCAGTTCAAACCAGTTTCAACCAGTTAAACCAGTTCCAACTTGTTAAAAACCAGTTCAAACCAGTTTCAAACCAGTTCCAACCAGTTGAAAACCAGTTCCAACCAGTTCCAACCAGTTAAAAACCAGTTTCAACCAGTTCAAACCAGTTCCAACTTGTTAAAAACCAGTTCAAACCAGTTCCAACCAGTTAAAAACCAGTTCAAACCAGTTCCAACCAGTTCAAACTGGTTAAAAACCAGTTCAAACCAGTTTCAACCAGTTCCAACCAGTTTAAAACCAGTTCAAACCAGTTCCAACTAGTTCCAACTTGTTAAAAACCAGTTCCAACCAGTTTCAACCAGTTCCAACCAGTTGAAAACCAGTTCAAACCAGTTCCAACCAGTTAAAACTACTTAAAAACCAGTTCAAACCAGTTTCAACCAGTTCAAACCAGTTCCAACTTGTTAAAAACCAGTTCAAACCAGTTTCAACCAGTTCCAACCAGTTGAAAACCAGTTCAAACCAGTTCCAACTTGTTAAAAACCTGTTCAAACCAGTTTCAACCAGTTCAAACTAGTTAAAAACCAGTTCAAACGAGTTCCAACCAGTTCAAACCAGTTCAAACCAGTTCCAACTAGTTCCAACTTGTTAAAAACCAGTTCAAACCAGTTCCAACCAGTTTCAACCAGTTCCAACCAGTTAAAAACCAGTTCAAACCAGTTCCAACCAGTTCCAACTTGTTAAAAACCACTTCAAACCAGTTTCAACCAGTTCCAACCAGTTTAAAACCAGTTCAAACCAGTTCCAACTAGTTCCAACTTGTTAAAAACCAGTTCAAACCAGTTCCAACCAGTTTCAACCAGTTCCAACCAGTTAAAAACCAGTTCAAACCAGTTCCAACCAGTTCCAACTTGTTAAAAACCAGTTCAAACCAGTTTCAACCAGTTCCAACCAGTTTAAAAACCAGTTCAAACAAGTTCAAACCAGTTCCAACCAGTTCCAACCAGTTAAAAACCAGTTTCAACCAGTTCAAACCAGTTCCAACTAGTTAAAAACCAGTTCAAACCAGTTCCAACCAGTTTCAACCAGTTCCAACCAGTTAAAAACCAGTTCAAACCAGTTCAAACCAGTTCCAACTACTTAAAAACCAGTTCAAACCAGTTTCAACCAGTTCAAACCAGTTCCAACTTGTTAAAAACCAGTTCAAACCAGTTTCAACCAGTTCCAACCAGTTGAAAACCAGTTCAAACCAGTTCCAACCAGTTCAAACCAGTTTCAACCAGTTCCAACCAGTTGAAAACCAGTTCCAACCAGTTCCAACCAGTTAAAAACCAGTTTCAACCAGTTCAAACCAGTTCCAACTTGTTAAAAACCAGTTCAAACCAGTTCCAACCAGTTAAAAACCAGTTCAAACCAGTTCCAACCAGTTCCAACTTGTTAAAAACCAGTTCAAACCAGTTTCAACCAGTTCCAACCAGTTTAAAACCAGTTCAAACCAGTTCCAACTAGTTCCAACTTGTTAAAAACCAGTTCAAACCAGTTCTAACCAGTTTCAACCAGTTCCAACCAGTTAAAAACCAGTTCAAACCAGTTCCAACCAGTTCCAACTTGTTAAAAACCAGTTCAAACCAGTTTCAACCAGTTCCAACCAGTTTAAAACCAGTTCAAACCAGTTTCAACCGGTTTCAACCAGTTCCAACCAGTTAAAAACCAGTTCAAACCAGTTCTAACCAGTTCAAACCAGTTTCAACCAGTTCAAACCAGTTCCAACCAGTTCTAACCAGTTCAAACCAGTTTCAACCAGTTCAAACCAGTTCCAACCAGTTCCAACCAGTTCCAACTAGTTAAAAACCAGTTCAAACCAGTTTCAACCAGTTCAAACCAGTTGAAAACCAGTTCAAACCAGTTCCAACCAGTTTCAACCAGTTCCAACCAGTTGAAAACCAGTTCAAACCAGTTCCAACCAGTTCAAACTACTTAAAAACCAGTTCAAACCAGTTTCAACCAGTTCAAACCAGTTCCAACTTGTTAAAAACCAGTTCAAACCAGTTTCAACCAGTTCCAACCAGTTGAAAACCAGTTCAAACCAGTTCCAACCAGTTCCAACCAGTTCCAACTAGTTAAAAACCAGTTCAAACCAGTTCCAACCAGTTTCAACCAGTTCCAACCAGTTAAAAACCAGTTCAAACCAGTTCAAACCAGTTCCAACTACTTAAAAACCAGTTCAAACCAGTTTTAACCAGTTCAAACCAGTTCCAACTTGTTAAAAACCAGTTCAAACCAGTTTCAACCAGTTCCAACCAGTTGAAAACCAGTTCAAACCAGTTCCAACCAGTTCAAACCAGTTTCAACCAGTTCCAACCAGTTGAAAACCAGTTCCAACCAGTTCCAACCAGTTAAAAACCAGTTTCAACCAGTTCAAACCAGTTCCAACTTGTTAAAAACCAGTTCAAACCAGTTTCAACCAGTTCAAACTAGTTAAAAACCAGTTCAAACGAGTTCCAACCAGTTCAAACCAGTTCAAACCAGTTCCAACTAGTTCCAACTTGTTAAAAACCAGTTCAAACCAGTTCCAACCAGTTTCAACCAGTTCCAACCAGTTAAAAACCAGTTCAAACCAGTTCCAACCAGTTCCAACTTGTTAAAAACCAGTTCAAACCAGTTTCAACCAGTTCCAACCAGTTGAAAACCAGTTCCAACCAGTTAAAAACCAGTTTCAACCAGTTCAAACCAGTTCCAACTTGTTAAAAACCAGTTCAAACCAGTTTCAACCAGTTCAAACTAGTTAAAAACCAGTTCAAACGAGTTCCATTCAGTTCAAACCAGTTCAAACCAGTTCCAACTAGTTCCAACTTGTTAAAAACCAGTTCAAACCAGTTCCAACCAGTTTCAACCAGTTCCAACCAGTTAAAAACCAGTTCAAACCAGTTCCAACCAGTTCCAACTTGTTAAAAACCAGTTCAAACCAGTTTCAACCAGTTCAAACCAGTTCCAACTTGTTAAAAACCAGTTCAAACCAGTTTCAACCAGTTCCAACCAGTTGAAAACCAGTTCAAACCAGTTCCAACCAGTTCAAACCAGTTTCAACCAGTTCCAACCAGTTGAAAACCAGTTCCAACCAGTTCCAACCAGTTAAAAACCAGTTTCAACCAGTTCAAACCAGTTCCAACTTTTTAAAAACCAGTTCAAACCAGTTCCAACCAGTTAAAAACCAGTTCAAACCAGTTCCAACCAGTTCCAACTTGTTAAAAACCAGTTCAAACCAGTTTCAACCAGTTCCAACCAGTTTAAAACCAGTTCAAACCAGTTCCAACTAGTTCCAACTTGTTAAAAACCAGTTCAAACCAGTTCTAACCAGTTTCAACCAGTTCCAACCAGTTAAAAACCAGTTCAAACCAGTTCCAACCAGTTCCAACTTGTTAAAAACCAGTTCAAACCAGTTTCAACCAGTTCCAACCAGTTTAAAACCAGTTCAAACCAGTTTCAACCGGTTTCAACCAGTTCCAACCAGTTAAAAACCAGTTCAAACCAGTTCTAACCAGTTCAAACCAGTTTCAACCAGTTCAAACCAGTTCCAACCAGTTCTAACCAGTTCAAACCAGTTTCAACCAGTTCAAACCAGTTCCAACCAGTTCCAACCAGTTCCAACTAGTTAAAAACCAGTTCAAACCAGTTTCAACCAGTTCAAACCAGTTGAAAACCAGTTCAAACCAGTTCCAACCAGTTTCAACCAGTTCCAACCAGTTGAAAACCAGTTCAAACCAGTTCCAACCAGTTCAAACTACTTAAAAACCAGTTCAAACCAGTTTCAACCAGTTCAAACCAGTTCCAACTTGTTAAAAACCAGTTCAAACCAGTTTCAACCAGTTCCAACCAGTTGAAAACCAGTTCAAACCAGTTCCAACCAGTTCCAACCAGTTCCAACTAGTTAAAAACCAGTTCAAACCAGTTCCAACCAGTTTCAACCAGTTCCAACCAGTTAAAAACCAGTTCAAACCAGTTCAAACCAGTTCCAACTACTTAAAAACCAGTTCAAACCAGTTTTAACCAGTTCAAACCAGTTCCAACTTGTTAAAAACCAGTTCAAACCAGTTTCAACCAGTTCCAACCAGTTGAAAACCAGTTCAAACCAGTTCCAACCAGTTCAAACCAGTTTCAACCAGTTCCAACCAGTTGAAAACCAGTTCCAACCAGTTCCAACCAGTTAAAAACCAGTTTCAACCAGTTCAAACCAGTTCCAACTTGTTAAAAACCAGTTCAAACCAGTTTCAACCAGTTCAAACTAGTTAAAAACCAGTTCAAACGAGTTCCAACCAGTTCAAACCAGTTCAAACCAGTTCCAACTAGTTCCAACTTGTTAAAAACCAGTTCAAACCAGTTCCAACCAGTTTCAACCAGTTCCAACCAGTTAAAAACCAGTTCAAACCAGTTCCAACCAGTTCCAACTTGTTAAAAACCAGTTCAAACCAGTTTCAACCAGTTCCAACCAGTTGAAAACCAGTTCCAACCAGTTAAAAACCAGTTTCAACCAGTTCAAACCAGTTCCAACTTGTTAAAAACCAGTTCAAACCAGTTTCAACCAGTTCAAACTAGTTAAAAACCAGTTCAAACGAGTTCCATTCAGTTCAAACCAGTTCAAACCAGTTCCAACTAGTTCCAACTTGTTAAAAACCAGTTCAAACCAGTTCCAACCAGTTTCAACCAGTTCCAACCAGTTAAAAACCAGTTCAAACCAGTTCCAACCAGTTCCAACTTGTTAAAAACCAGTTCAAACCAGTTTCAACCAGTTCCAACCAGTTTAAAACCAGTTCAAACCAGTTCCAACTAGTTCCAACTTGTTAAAAACCAGTTCAAACCAGTTCCAACCAGTTTCAACCAGTTCCAACCAGTTAAAAACCAGTTCAAACCAGTTCCAACCAGTTCCAACTTGTTAAAAACCAGTTCAAACCAGTTTCAACCAGTTCCAACCAGTTTAAAACCAGTTCAAACCAGTTCCAACTAGTTCCAACTTGTTAAAAACCAGTTCAAACCAGTTTAAACCAGTTTCAACCAGTTCCAACCAGTTAAAAACCAGTTCAAACCAGTTCCAACCAGTTCCAACTTGTTAAAAACCAGTTCAAACCAGTTTCAACCAGTTCCAACCAGTTTAAAACCAGTTCAAACCAGTTCAAACCAGTTTCAACCAGTTCAAACCAGTTCCAACTAGTTAAAAACCAGTTCAAACCAGTTCCAACCAGTTCAAACCAGTTGAAAACCTGTTCAAACCAGTTCCAACCAGTTTCAACCAGTTCCAACCAGTTAAAAACCAGTTCAAACCAGTTCCAACCAGTTCCAACTTGTTAAAAACCAGTTCCAACCAGTTCCAACTAGTTAAAAACCAGTTCAAACCAGTTCCAACCAGTTTCAACCAGTTCCAACCAGTTAAAAACCAGTTCAAACCAGTTTCAACCAGTTCCAACCAGTTAAAAACCAGTTCAAACCAGTTTCAACCAGTTCAAACCAGTTTCAACCAGTTTCAACCAGTTCCAACCAGTTAAAAACCAGTTTAAACCAGTTCTAACCAGTTCAAACCAGTTCCAACCAGTTCTAACCAGTTCAAACCAGTTTCAACCAGTTCAAACCAGTTCCAACCAGTTCCAACCAGTTCCAACCAGTTCCAACTAGTTAAAAACCAGTTCAAACCAGTTTCAACCAGTTCAAACCAGTTGAAAACCAGTTCAAACCAGTTCCAACCAGTTTCAACCAGTTCCAACCAGTTGAAAACCAGTTCAAACCAGTTCCAACCAGTTCAAACTACTTAAAAACCAGTTCAAACCAGTTTCAACCAGTTCAAACCAGTTCCAACTTGTTAAAAACCAGTTCAAACCAGTTCCAACCAGTTCAAAGCAGTTCCAACTAGTTAAAAACCAGTTCAAACGAGTTCCAACCAGTTCAAACCAGTTCCAACTAGTTAAAAACCAGTTCAAACCAGTTTCAACAAGTTCCAACCAGTTCCAACTAGTTAAAAACCAGTTCAAACCAGTTCCAACTAGTTAAAAACCAGTTAAAACCAGTTTCAACCAGTTCCAACCAGTTAAAAACCAGTTCAAACCAGTTTCAACAAGTTCCAACCAGTTCCAACTAGTTAAAAACCAGTTCAAACCAGTTCCAACCAGTTAAAAACCAGTTCAAACCAGTT